>JAKSZU010000003.1:26896014-27496014 GCA_026018925.1 Tupaia tana | reverse complement strand
CCTATATCAGCCCAGGAATGATATTTCAATGGCATTGCAAATCATCTTATTTTCTACTTATTAGTATGATCTCTTTTTCTGTAAGGTTTTTTGCCATAGGTTGTACAAGCTCACCAGAAAAAGACAGAGATAGTAAGATGGAAAGAAAAATCACTCTCCCTGAGGGGAATCACCATGCCACAGTCCCTTTTACTCCATTCTCCTCCTTAAAATCTGGGCACATATGTACACACCTGGCAAGATCTTCAAGCTATCTATCCAGGAGGCAAACCACAGTTGGCCATGTGGGAGTTCAGCACCTTAACCAATGCGCCACCTGCTGGCCCCAGTACAATCTTAGATACACATTCTGATAAATTACTTTCTCTTCAGGAGTTACCTCACTGTCCAAAAAATGTAGGAAAAAATAAACACCATATGATCTGAAATACTCAATCACATATCCATGTCAAGCCTTTCAATTTTGTCTTCTATACAACACTATACAAACTATTACAGGTAAATTGTGCTATTTGCTGATCCCAATTGTGTTTTTGGCTTCTCTAGTAAAAATTCTATAGTTAAGAGAGATGCCTTGGGCTGACACTATAACAGCTAGGATATCAAGGGGCTATGTGTCTTTATTTTATTAAGAATTTTCTGTTTCTCTCCTTCAGAAGGATCTTGACTATAGAAAAATCGTAACTGATTTCTGTTCATGACCATGATTTACTTAGAAATTTCCTTCTCCCAGATTCACAAAGGATACTTCTTCAAGTTTCAGATTTTGTTAAATGAAAAACATTTTAATCAAAGGGTTGTTGGAAAAGTCATGATGCATTTTTGAATTAAAAAAAACTTTTAAAAAATACGTCATGACTTTTCTGATAACCCAATATATGAGCAATTTATCACTAAACAGATTTTCATTTCACTATCATTCATTATGATGTCTGAATTAATCAGAAATAAGACCTAGGAAACCAGTTTACAATGAAATTTCAAATTCATGTTGAAAAGAAATTCAGAAAAGACTATAAGAAAAATTGTAAAAGTGGGGAAAATATATAATGTTATAAATAGGCAGACACTCCAAAAAAAGGAACTGATACATCTTCTCAGTCATGCTACTAAGGTTTAAAAAAAAAAAAAAAACTGCTAACATGGTGACAGAGATGTCATCAATGTTGTAGTAGACGCTAAGAATGTTACAAAACTAATAAATTTTCATTAGAGTCAGCAGATAAATTTCAGAATGGGTCAAGTTGCTAACATTTGCCATTCCTATTAATATCATTGTCATGTAAAAGGTTTAATTTTCTGCTATTTTTGTTCTACATAAAATCTTTGTCATTAAAATGAGGGATGATTTTGATATTTAATATATTCCATGGCATACTCTGGTGTGGTACTAATTGGGCCTTTTCAGTATTCTGCATATTAATTGACAATCCATCCCTCCTCCATTCTCCAGATAAGTGAGAACTGAAATAGAATGGACAGCCAATCAACTCACGGAATACTGAAAGGATCAACATAGAAGAAACGTGTTGCTCTAATCAGGAGCATATACAAGGCACTAAAATTATTTTCTCCCATACTAATGACTAAGATAGAAACAGGAATAATGAATGGTACCATCTGAATCCTTTTATGTGACAGTATTACCAAAATACAGCAATGCTCCTTAAAAAGTGAAAACTAAGTATTTCTTATTTTAGTCAAATGAATAAAACTGTGCCCTTATTTAACTTTTAAACAATACATTTTATCAGATTCTGTAACAATTGGGAAATTATGTCCTGTATTGAATTTTCCACAGTAATCTGTCCCATGCACACAAAATGTGTCCTGGAATTGAAGATGTCCAGGATCAATGCAGAAAACTTATTCCAATACTCTACTTGTTTCTTTCTCTTGTTGAATGATCACGCTGGTAGAAACTGACATCAGCTACTTAAATAATGCATTAACCCTTGTTCCAGAAGCTTTAGTTTTTATGTAAGTAGGCATTTCCTCTAAGGATAAACTTGGGAATTTTATCCAAGAAGACCATATAATTTTTAATAATTTAAAGTTCAATTGAATGTTTTTAATCATTTTTATAGTAATGGTAATATAATTTAAAATTCTAAAGAACAAAGACTCTGACATCACAGATACTTATAGCAGGTGTGAACAGTTCAATCAATATTCCCATTCTGCCCCCAAAAGACCAGGACCTTTCTATATTCTCTGCAACAACACAGCCATATACCAAATGTTAAATACACTAAACACTGTGTATGACAAATTTTCATGCCCTACTATGTACAGAAGAACAGATCCCAGGAATCTTAAGTCTCTTGAGTAAAAATCTTACTCAATAACTTTACATTCTTTGTCTTTGGTAATTATGATTGAAGCCCAAACCACTCCCATGAACCTTTCCTAAGTTGAAGATTCTCCCCAAGAAGAAATAAATTTATCAACATAATTTCTTCCTTCAAGTTACAAATTACTGAAAAATAGCCAATGAACACTTTAATCTTTCCACAAAATATTATCATCCTTATTAAAAAACCCATTCATTCTTAAATAAGAGTATTTAATAATACAGATCTTTGCATTCTCAAAGATACATTGTTGACTAATCAGCAATAAGATTTGTGCTCTAAGTTGTTTTTTGGTTTTGTTCTGTTCTGTTTTTGTTCCAAGTAGCGGGATGAATTTATAACCCCACAGGTAAACATGCACATTGCTGAAATGCCTACAGAGACTTGAGTAAGCACTTTAGAAAAACCTCAGGACAGAGCTCATCAGCACCTTATTCTACCAAGCTTTTACATCTTGCCCTTCATCCCTGTAAACTGTAAGCTTCTGAGTTTTTCATAAGAATAAAAATGCAAAAAGTCAAATATGACAATAAGAACATCATGTAAGTATAGCCTTGGGGCTACTTCAGGATTGTTTTAAGATGATTACTAGTCTTAATCCCTCTAGTGTTGGATGTTAAATTCCACTGACTTTTTTTTTTAATTTAATGACTTGCTAATGTAAACTTCCATCTAGAACAATCAAATAGTATGTCATTTATTCAAATTTACAGTGGCTCCAAGGAGCCAGCAAACTCCCTTGTCAAAACAGACAACTTTAAAAAATGTTTGCCTGAGTCAGGAGCTTATTTCCTAAATTAGCACCAAAGTGTCACCTTGATAGATCTATGAACAACAAAACCATTTACAATAAGCCTAGCCACCCTCTAGAGTGAGCAGCCTAGGTCATGCATCTGTAAGAGTTCTAATTACTCCATACATACCAGGAAGCTCTTGAAAATGCTCAAACTTCAGAAATCTGTCACCTCCAAATACAACTGTCTGATACATATATGCTTACCAATCTCTCTGGAGATCTGGGTGAAGGCCTCCACACCACTCTCTCCATAGTTGCCCTCAGAAGCCAGTGTTGACACATAATTCCATCCCAGCGCTGTCACAATGTCCACCATGGCCTGCGCTTGGTAGGAGTCAGGAGGGACAACTCGAGAGAAAAAGTCATACCTGGTGTTATCACTTAGCTCTGGGGCTGTGGATGCATAGCTGATTTGAGGTATCTGCAAAACAAATGACAAGTCATTTCCACCCATGAGGAACCTTGGAGAATGATGGATTTTCACAAGAGAATAACCAGCCAAAGCTAAGCCAGAAATATAAACCTAACAGTCTGAAGTTGAAATATGGTTTTATGACCACCAATTTACTTAGAAAGTATTTTATAATGGTCAGTGGGCTCACTTTCTTTCAATGCACACTATTCCTAGACAGAAAGAATTTAGTTTGCTTCAGGCTCCCTTGTTTCTAAGGCCAAAGCAAAACATTTGAGTTTTGTGGTTGCTGCTTTTCATTCTGTACATGGTAGTTCTGGTGAAAAAAAAAAAAGAAAAAAAAAAAAAAAACAAGAGAAACGAAGTATACAAGTATACATGCATCAGAAGCAATCACCTGTGAAATTATCTTTGGCTTTAGGACATAAAGACCATACAATGACTAACAGGGACTATGAGACTTTTTGACACTTTATACCATTTCAGTCTTAAGTTTATACTTACAGTGAATTATTTTAAATATATAGCTTTGCAAGTTTATTCACTGTTTATTGATAAAAATCACTGAGTGCCACAGATATGAGACTACACAAGCATGTATCCTCTAACAAAAACATCTTGGGGCCAGCAGGTGGCATGGGGGTTTAGGGTGCTGGATTCCCACATGGCCAACTGTGGTTTGAGTCCCATACCTGGTGACTTGCTTTCTCACTTTCTCTCTTGCTCTCACTCTCTCTCACTCCATCTCAAATTAAATAAGTAAATAAGGTTAAAAAAATTCTTAAAACAAAAAATCTTTCCAGCTCCCTCCAAAAAAAATACTAAAAACTACAATATAAGAAATCCAGATAATAAATTAATTAGAAAAAGAGGCTATTTTCTGACATAAATGGGTGAATTTCTAGACTATTTTCACAACATGGAATCCTATGTCATTGGTCAAAATTGGAGCTATACAGATATCCGTCTCTTCACTTCTCTCCATCATGCCACTGTGTCGGTAAAATTTCAAAGGTCAAAATGACTCCAAGATGCCTTAACTCAGGTGGCTTGGTTGAAGATGCAGGCTTGACTTATACATGAAAATAATTAACTTTGCTCTCTGTCAGATCCTATTGCTAACATTAATGCTCAAAAAGAATATCAAAATAGTTGCAGGTCCCTCTTTCTCCATGGAGATACATACCCTAGGATCCAACACTCCCCACTAATCTCTGTTCAGATGATGTCCAATCAACATGGAGGGTTTGACTTCAACTCTCTTTTTTCTTTTTGTTTATTTGTTCCTTCCACAAGAGAGGAAGGCAAACAATTCCAACAGGATCTTTACACCTCCAGCCTCAGCCAATGCCTAGCATGCACAGAGAGACCTGGGGATATGAACCCAGAACCTTCCCATATAGTCTCAGCATCACAGAGCATTGTGCTATTGCTTTTCTACCACAGCTGACTATACTTGACTCTTGACATTCTCAAGAATCCCTCAACATTTTGATTACTTTTCTAAGTCTAGAGAGTTCTACTACAGATTGGTGGCCAATGAAGTGGTATTGGACTTCCCAGATATAACAGCCTCATCATCCAAGGAGCAAAACAGAACCATGAGTGTAGAGCTCTCCAGGGTGCTGCAGAGCTTCTGTGTAACCTGAATCTACTACAATAATGATTACTTAGTCTAGTCTATTTAATACCAAATTTTCCTTGGTCCTATTCTCTTAGTTGGGACCATGTTAACTTAATTATTAACATTGTGGGACCATGAAAAACATCTGACTTGACTCTTCCTGCTCTTCACTTTCTCTGCCAGATACACTGGCCTTATCCGGACAGACTGTTTGCTCAATTACATTTGTGCCTTTGTAATACATCACTATCAGCAAGAGCACGCCTCCCAAGTCTCAATGCACATGCCAAACCTCAGCCCTTCCCACCTTTTTCACCTGTTCTTGTTTTCTTCTAGCAGAGCTGAGAAAGAGACCATGAATGACTCAGTGAGATCCACCCCGTACTAGGTGAAACTTCACAGATAAAAGTGTGTGCATTTCGCCGGGCGCATGTGTGTGCGTGTCCAAGACCCTGAGAGGAGAATGGAGGAGAAGGGATTGCCGCGTGGCCATCCCCCCAGGAGGTGATTTCTCACTTTCTGTCTCTGTCTTCCTGGTGAGTGCATGTGCCCTATAGCAAAAGTGTCTCAAAAAAATAAATAAAATGTTCATTTCCTTGTTCTAATAAAATGTTCTAATATTAGCAATCTGACCTTAACTTTGGAAAAACTTTTGTGTGATGCGTGTGTGATGTGTGTTTTTGGGGAATCAGGAGATAGGGGAGCATTCTTTAGCAAATTCTATAGTGTTGCATACCATTTCCTTGTCCTACTTGGATACATGATCCTCCCACCACTTTAGGTCCTCAGAGTCCAGCAGTAAAATGCTTTGCACAACCCCCACTCTGCCTATAATAATGAGCCACCCCTTTCTAAAAATGAGCACAAAGTGTGAAAATTGAGTGTTTGAAACCAAAACTAATTATCTCAAATTACTACCTTCAGTCAGTCACTTCCAGGGCTGTTTAATTAGCAGTCAGCAACATGTTTAGGATTAATTAAACAGGTGTAAAGGGTATATAAAATAAAAGTGCGGATAGGAGATAGTTGTTTGATTAATTCAGTAATGGACTTTCTCCCCAAAGTCTTAGCGTTTCCCCTTTGCAGATCAATGTGCAGAAAAGTAATGTGAGAATACGTGTTTGTACTTTCACTTATTCATTTTTTGCTGTGTTGCAGCTTACACTACTACACATCAGAATATACTGAGAGTATTTCAAACCAACCTTTCAAGCTACCATGAAGTCACATCTTATTTTCATTTTATTATGGTTGACACTAAGCATTGGCTCATTAAGCATTTTAATTTCTGTGCCAGCATCCCCAATATTTCCACTATCCTCAAATTAAACCCCTACTGGCAACTGAAGTAGGAATTAAAAAAAAAACAACTTGGAATATTTCTTGTTTTCCCTAAATCAAATGCACCCTAACTCCCCCCTTAACCCTGGATATTTCATTTATAAGAAACAACAGGAAAAAGAAAAACAAAAGTGTGGGTGGAGAAAGAGGAGTACAAAGGAAGTAAGAGGAAAATACCAAGAAAATAAGGTATTAAGGAAAGCATCCTACACCAGTACACTAGCACCAGTTCCCTCCATCTTTTTGTTTTTTAAGAGAGATTTTTGCTTAGGGCACTGCACTCATTGAAGAGACAGAGAGAGAAAGAGACAGGAAGCAAGAAATCATCCCCTGGGGGAATGGCCACACCACAATCCCTTCTCCTCCATTCTCCTCTCAGGATTTTGGGTGTACCCACACACATGCCTGTCATGAGTTTTAAGCCTCTCAGTCCGAAACTCAAACCATAGTAGATTACATGAGTGTCCAGCAACATAACCATTATGCCATCTACTGGTCCCTCTCTCCATCTTTTTAAAGAAGCAGTATTTTGTGGTCAGCCGGTGGTATAGTGGTTAAAGCACTGGACTTGTGGCCAACCACAGTTCAAGTTCTGGATCCAGTGACTTGAAAATTATACCAGACATGTGCGTAAGTGCAAAATTCTGAGAGGATAATGGAGAAGATGAGATTGTGGTATGACCATCCCTCCTGGGGTGGGGGAGAAAAGAGTCCTTACTTTCCTTCTTTCTCTTTCCAGTGAGTACACCTGTCCTATGGCAAAAAAAAAATAAAATAAAATAAAAAAATAAAATAAATAAAATAAAATAAAATAAAATAAAATAAAATCAGTATCTTATTATTTTTAACTAAATTGTTTTGCTATAGGGTGTATGTACTTACCAGAGACAGAGAGAGAGAGAGACAGCCTGACTGAAAAATTATCCCCCAGGGGGATGGCCATGCCACAATCTCTTCTCTATTCTCCTCTCAGGATTTTGAGCATGCACACATGTGTGCCTAGCATGTTTCTCAAGCCACCAGGTCCAGGACTTGAACTATACAGTCAACCATGTGGGATCCAGCTGCCTTAACCACCATAACATTGGCAGGCCATAGAAACAATATCTTTTTTCTTTTTTTTTTTTTTTTTTTTTTGGAGAGGTTTTCGCTATAGGGCGCGTGCGCTCGCCAGACAGACAGAGAGAGACATAGAGACAGAAAGCGAGAAATCACCCCCCCGGGGGGGATGGTCACGCCACAATCCCTTCTCCTCCATTCTCCTCTCGGGATCTTGGGCATGCACGCACACGCGCCCGGCGTGAGTTTTAAGCCACCGGGTCTGGGACGCGAACCGTGGTCGATAACTGCTGGTTCCCAGGAACAATATCTTTATAAACTTTTGTTAACTGACACTTGGCAATTCAAAGGATAAAATCCAACTTGTCAGTGTGGTTCACAAAGACCCTCAGACTCTCCTCCTTCCTGGCCTCATCTCTTTTCTCCATACTCTGACAGCATCTGTACCCTTGCCCATGCTGTTCTCTGTGTAGGCAGTCTTCTTTTGTTAAATTTATTTATTTCTTCAATGAGCAAGAAAGAGCACCCCCAACAGGATCCCAACACCATGACCCACCCCCACACATAGTCAGCCCCTGCTCACCGACATGCATATGCTCAGTACACTTGGGGAGGTCTCAGGACCCAAACCCAGAACCGTCCCATGTGGGTCAGTACACAAAGTGCTGCATTCTACCAATGCACCACCATCTCGTCCCTGTGTAGGGAATGTCTTTCCCTCTCTTCCAGCTGGTGGGTGATCTACATAATTCAATATCCAGTTCAAAAGTCCCATTTTGCCTGGGAAGCTTTCACTAACTGTATCAGGCTGTTCCTTACTTCTGGAGCCCTATCATTTGACATCAGAATTATGACTGTCTGCTGGTTTATAATCCTCTCAAGGATAAGATCTCATTTGGTATCTGAACACGTGACAGAGCAAGTGCTCAGTATGTGTTCGGAAGGAATTACTTAACTAAATTGTGGCAAGAAATTCAATAGAGCCTCCTCCCCTGTAATTGGCCTAAGTATTGTTCAGACTATTCTCCTCTGGCTCTCCTCAACCCTTCCCAGTCCTGCTACGTATCCTAGGAGGCTGCACCCAATGCCCATACTAGGTAGGATTTCTTGCCTCTCATTTCCAGTTGGTTTTGGCCAATGGAAG
This sequence comes from Tupaia tana, assembly GCA_026018925.1. Lineage (NCBI taxonomy): Eukaryota > Metazoa > Chordata > Mammalia > Scandentia > Tupaiidae > Tupaia > Tupaia tana. Next base: position 27,487,284 of record JAKSZU010000003.1, on the reverse strand, counting down.
ACAAAACATGGAAGAGAGGAGAAGACAGATATCAGAGTATTTTCCCCCGTCTTCTTCCCCAACTGACTTGGCATTTCTCTACCTAAGCCCTCATCCATAGCTAAAAATGTTAGCAGGTTCTAGTGAACATTCTACTCTGGCTCCTATTGCTGGTCTCTGTGCATTTTATCATCCTCTGTTGGTTCCTTCAACTGTGCCCACACCTTACAAATAGTCCCTTTGTTAATCTCTCTTCCATTATCCCTTGAATGTTCCAGCAACCTGACTAATTCTGACAGGGTCAGGTCATAATTATGACCCATTATAACAGGGTCTCTGCAGAAGCAATGACAATCATTGCTTTGCTCCCCATCCTCACCCTGCCCCAACCTCTTAGCCCTTCTCCATTCACTTTCCCTTTCAGATTTACCTACCACTGTCCTTGTGTGACTTTTGCCTTTTCATTCTCTTTCAGCTCCTTAAGGCATCAAATTGCATATTTGAAAACACCTGTCATTTTGCTTTTCTTCATTTCTTATTTTCTTTGTGCTGAGGTTTCATAAGAATATGATGTATGCTTAAAATAAGGCTATATTTCCATTACCCAAATAAAGCATATTTGAGGCAATTAATTATACAACTCAGAGCACTCATCATCATATCTTCCATAAAAATTGCTTTAGCTTCCACTTTTATAATAGTTATTAATGTTTTGGTTGAGAGAAAAAGGACAGTTTCAGAATGAACATTCCTATCCAGCTCTCCACTTCTTGTTTATTCTCCCCAACAGGGAGGAATAACTAAACTGGGGGCCAGAGTTCCTCATATACTAGAAAAGACTGAATAACAGGCTGTCCCTTCATTCTTTGGCCTGCCCATATATTGGGTCATCAGGAAAGTCAAGATGTATCGTTGCATAGAAGAACACATCATTACTTTCCCAATGACTTAATATATCCTAGGCTTCTTTCCTCTGCGAGCTTAGGAGATCAGGTGGGCCTCCCTGCTTGAGGGGGAAGTCCAACTTTTTTCTCTCTGTATTCTTCTAACAACCAGGTATGCAAGAAAGGCCTGAAGCCCATGCTGCTGGCTGAATAAGCAGGCTTCAAGTCTCTGTGCAGGCAAAAGCAGGTCCCAAGGTTGAGATGTGATGTGAGAGTAGAAGGCACTTTTTTGGTCTCAGGTCCAAGATGAATTCCCTCCAGTCTGGCTGTTAATAGATAGCCATGTGTCTGGGGACTTATTTGGTGCTTCCCCAGCAGTTAATAAAACTCATTACTTAATCTATATTTAACTAGCTATTCTGTAAATTGTGGACTTAGAACCTCTAAGAGATTCCAAAAATTTGACCTAAGGAAAATAAAGGCCTATTTCAAAAGAATAAAGACCTATTTCAAAAGAAATTTATGTGTGTGTGCACACATGAGTATGTTTAAACAGCAGCTAGCAGAGATTATTTTCTTCTAGTGTTTATCAGTTCTTTAAGATGGAGCCTCAAGTTTTATACCTAGGCACTTGGCCACTCAGAACAAGACTACACCTCCCAGCCTTTCCTGCAGTGATGAGTATAACTTACAGAAAGTGTCTGTAGTTTGAATATGCCCCACCCAAAATATAAAAATAAAAAATTCATGTACTGGGCTATTATAATGAGATTAAGAGGGTAGAAACTTAATCTAATTATGATATCAAAAGGTGAGGTCTTTGAGAAGAGATTAACAATTAGGTTAGGGCAAGGTCCCCCTTCCCATAACTAAATCCTAGTATGTCCATAAGGAGAGGAAATGAAGCAGACAGAGGCCACATGGATAAAGACCATTACATTGTTTTGCTTAAAGTTCTGCCTCCCTCCATTTTGTGATGCCTTTGGACTTTGCAGCCACTAGAATCATGTTGATTAAACCTATATTTTTGTCGGTTGCTCATTGCTTACCAATGTAGTAACAAACTAAAACAGTGCCCTTTAAAAGAGAAAAGCATGCCTTTCTCTTGCCTCTCCTTTTCTGCTGGCCAGAATTTGAACAAAATTTCTACAGCTCTCTTAGCATTCTCAGGCCATGCCCTAGCAATGGTTAAGCAAAAATCCAATGCCCTCACGCAAGCTATTGTGATATCTGGATTCCTAAAACCATCTGAATGCCCTATTTATATTTGCCCTTCTCAAATCCATGCTACATCATCAACCAAACTGATATTTTAAAAAAAAAAAAAATTAGCTCTTATAAAAATCTTGCTCAGAGCCCTTCAAGCCCCTCCTCCCTCATTACTCTTTGCAGAAGACCCAGACCTCTTGTCACAGGTTCATTTGATCTGGCATCTGAACACCTTTCCCCTTAGGTCATCTGACCCTATCACACTGGCTTCCCTTTTGTACCCTGACTTGGCCAGGTCCCTTTTCACCTGCATACATGTACATCACTTCATAGGTCTTCCCAAGCCTTTCCTGGCTTTTCTCATCCTTTAGCCTCAGCTCAAATATATTCTCCACAAATAGATCTTCCCTGACCAATCCACCTAAGATGATCTTTCCATCTCTTATTATTACCTCATCACTCTGTTTATTCCCTTCCTTACTCTGATCATGGCCCATATTAGTTTATGTATTCTGTTTCTCTATTAACATTTAGATTCTAGATATTCTCTGTGTTGTTTACAGATGTAATGTGAACTTTAGCACATAATATAGGCTCAATACATATTCATTAAAGTAAAAATGAATCCATCCATCAGTCACTATTTTCCTCCATATATCCTATAGATTTTTCTATAAAATATTTGAATAAAAAGTCACCTGTTTCTAGTCCAGCCATGGTGGTATAGGAACCATATGAGAGGCCTTAAATTCAAATCCCAAGTCAACCTGAACACACTGGGTGTGTTCAGGGACATGAAGTTATCTTACCTAGCTAAAAGGCTGGCTCAGGGGCATCACAGGTTGGTGATGCCCTGTCTCTCTCAATAAATAAATAAATAAACTTTAAAAAGAAAAAGTCACCCATTTTCCATACTCTTTATTAACCAAAGATCAATTGAGCTGCTAAAGTTTCTTGTCAGCATGAGATACCTGTTTTTAACCAAACCGAGATGATAAAATTCCAGTTCAAACTAAGTGCTATTACAGTGGTAGACTGTGTTGACAATTCACAAGGTAGCAAACAATTGCCATTAGACTTTTTTAAATGCTTAAAATAGTCATAAAAACTTCACAACTATCTTGGCAAACACCTTGACAGCCCATAGACTTCAATTTGTCAATAAAGAAGAATAAAAATTCTATTTCTAATCAAAGGGGAAAGTCACAGATTATTTAATCATTTGTCTCTTCTTGATTATCTTTTTCTATAAAATAGATATTCTCTATAGGGTTCGAAGTGTTTATATCAACTTCAAATTGTGTCCCTTCATATTGCCCTTGCTCAGTCTGACCGTATATGACTAAGGAATGAAATAAGGGTTTTTGGAGAAGCCCAGAGACTTATAGACATAATAAATACTCTCTGATAGCCCAAGCAGATTACAATTTTATTTCAGCTGCCCTTTTAACATTTCCCAATGTTAGCATATCAAAATATTGTGCTAAGCTTGAAAATTAGCTTGCCTTCTCAAAATGGCAATAGTTCTACATCTGTTCTCTCTATTTTCTGGGCTTCAAAAGATCCAAAACAATTCAAGTCTCCCTGACAAAGCTAGCAATAAGCCACGTAGAGTACATCTCAGAAGAAGCCCCTCAGCATTGTAGTAAATTTAAGCCTCCCTACAAGAAACAGAGTACAGGTTTGCAGACAGAAGTCAATTAAATACCAGAGTCACACACATCTTCACTGTCAATTCCTGTCAGAAACGTGTTATTCTTTTAATCTCTGCAAACAACCTTGTCCATCGATTGCCAAACTTAATGGTGGAGAAGGTTGGTGGGTAGGTTCCTAGTGCTAGTCAATAACATCATTGGTTTTCTCCAGTGAAATATCAGCTTGAAGCAATGCTCTTCCCTCAGGGGGTAGCGCTTGCCCAAGCACTTCTCCAGTGATGGTAGCCTTAGCAACAACTGCTATCACAATACCTTCCCATCACCTGGCCTTGAGATGGATTTGTTGTTGCTGCAAAACACAAGTCCAGAAAAGCACAATAATTATAGTCATCGACATTGTCTTTCTGGACTTGACTGTTCTCTAGTATTTAAACTACTACTTTCTTGTGGCAAACCTGTTTCTGTAGTCAGAAATTAGTTAAGAAGGAGAAGTAAGGGCTAGAAGTCAATGACCAGCATTGACCTTCCTCTCTTCACACTGTTAGCTTCATGAAAATGAAATGTATTAGAATAAAAAGAGAAAAGAAATGGAGAGCCAATGTGTGAAATAATAAAAAAGAGTGATGACTACTTTGAGCTTGCATACATAAACATGAAGCACTATTTCCCTCCCAAATCAAGAACTGCTCAAAAGAATCCTGCCCACATAGTAAATAATTATTAAACCTCCTATTGTACCAGTTAGTGCCAAAAATGAAATCCAGTCCCTTCCTTTCTTCTCAATTGAGTTCCCAAAGTTGATTCAGGAGGACAAAAGCCTTTGAGTTTTGATGCATAATGGAGTTTAGCTGAAAAACAGAGAGGAAGCTCATTGAAACAGGAAATTGTGGAGTTCAGGGAGAGGAAGAGAGATGTCAGTTTTCATTATGCTGTATTTTTAATCCTGTCCCCCTACCATCTCACTCAGATGAAGCAAAGTTTTATATACACACCTCTGTAAAAGGACCCCTGGTTAGTTAACACAGCTGAGTAGAGCATGAGGTTAGTAAATTTAAGGTTATGAATTTAATTCCATTAAAGGCCAAGTTGCAGACCACACTCCTCATCAGAATCTTCCTCTTCACAAGCACACTGTACCAATAACAAAGTCAACCAGAGAAGGAAGAAACAAGGCCAATCCATTCTCACTCCTAGAGAAATAATTCTAAGATGGTTTGTTACTGATGACAAACCTGAACTTTCAGCAACAAAGCAAGAAAATCAAGTCATGGGGCCAGTAGGTGGCGTGGTGGTTAAAGGTGCTGGATTCCCACGTGGCTGACTGTAGTTTGAGTCTTGGACCTGGTGGCTTGGTTTCTTATTTTCCCTTTTTCTTTTTCTCTCTCTCTGTCTCTCTCTGGTCAAATTAAAAATTAATAATAATAATAAATGGAATTAAATACAGAGTACATTTTTGTATGTATGTATGTATGTCAAAAAGTATAAATATATCTCATACTTATAAAGTCATCTGTTGGTTTCAGATAACTCATTTGGGAGGTTTATCGAATTGTAAAGGGTATATTTTCTCCTTTTTTTTTTTTTTTTTTTTTGGAGAGGTTTTTGCTATAGGGCCCATGCACTCACCAGAAAGACAGAGAGAGACAGAGAGACAGAAAGCGAGAAATCACCCCCCCAAGGGGGGATGGCCACACTGCAATCCCTTCTCCTTCATTTTCCTCTCGGGATCTTGGGCATGCACACACGTGTCCAGTATGAATTTAAGCCACCAGGTCCAGGACTTGAACCGCGGTCAACTACATGGGAGTCCAGTGACATAGTCATTATGCCAACTGCTGGTCTCTCTCACTCCTTTTTCAAGGGTATTGCATGAGTAATGGAAGCAAAGAAAACAAATACTACACTCGAATTTGAGTAACTTGACAAGGCTAAATTAAAGGACTATTTTGGGGACCAGCAGTTAGCACAATGGCTATGTCTCTGGACTCCCACGTAGTCGACCATGGTTCGAGTCCTAGACCTGGTAGATTAAACTCACAGCGGGCGCGTGTGTGAGCGTGCACAAGATCCCGAGAGGAGAAAGGAGGAGAAGGGATTGCAGCATGGCATCCCCCTTCAGGGGGTGATTTCTCCCTTTCTGTCTCTGTCTTTCTGGTGAGCACACATGCCCTATAGCAAAAACCCTCTCAAAAAAAAAAAAAAAAAAAAAAAAAAAAAAACTATTTTTAAGGGCAGTAATAGGGAATATCAGTGGAAGCCATAATCCAGTAGGAGTCAGAGGGTCATAGATGCCACCCCTGAGCCCTAAAAGTCAGAAGGAGGAGCAGTAACAGAAAGTAGAAGTAGTAAAGATAAGCCACCTGGAGAAAAGGTGCGACCTTCCTGAAGGGACACACTTGTCCCTGGCCACTCCACAAGGAAATCACATCCTGACCCCTCTTCCGCACACATCTCATACTGGGTCTCCCCCGACTCAGCCCACTGGAAGTGGGCAGGGGAACAAGAGAAACCATTGAGGTGCTGTCTGCACAGGGCAGCCAGCAGGGCAATAGAGAGAACGTGAATGTAGAGCAAAGAAGCTCCATGGCCCAGATATCATCAATCATTGATCATTGGACACTTTAAATACACTTATAGATGACTGTACAGATTTTCCATGTTTTACGTTATATTACTTTTTAAAATAACTTGATGCTTTGAATATTTTTGGAAGAAAATTTTTACTAATGCATTTTGATTTGGTTGTTGAAAATTCCAACCCTAAATTTAGGCCAATTAAGTCAGGTTTTCTTTTGGAAAACAAAGTAACTAATGCCCCTGTTTTAAAAAGAAGTATACTGATTTTAATCAATTTTTTAGTGGCATTTGACTTCTAACCTGTTTATTTAAAATCAAAGACAAGCAATCCATGAACATGAAAGAATTTACATGTAAACAACCATAATGATTCCCTATAAGATTAATAAGCCTTTTTTTACAACTGCTAATTACATTTTACAATGAGAAAGCACAACAGCTCCTAAGGGAAAGAGCTGCTATAATCTATCAAGTCACTAGTAGTGTGAAGATTTTTAAGTCAAACTACGTACCCTAGATATATTCAACCAAAAATTTTAATAACAAGTTGGGTTTAAAATCTTTACTTCTAAGTAAGAGACTTTAATATTCTAACGGTTTTATAGTTTCTCTAGTTTATAGCTCCTATGGATCTTCAGTTTTTCTTTTTAAAAAACTGGTTCTGGGGAACCAGCAGTTAGCGTAATGGCTATGTCGCTGGACTCCCACGTAGTCAACCGCGGTTCGTGTCCCGGACCCGGTGACTTAAAACTCACACCGGGCGCGTGTGCGTGCGTGCCCAAGATCCCAAGAGGAGAATGGAGGAGAAGGGATTGCAGTGTGACCATCCCCCCTGGGGGGGTAATTTCTCGCTTTCTGTCTCTATGTCTCTCTCTGTCTGTCTGGCGAGCGCATGCGCCCTATAGCGAAAATATCTCTCAAAAAAAAAAAAAAAAAAAAAAAAAAAAAAACCGGTTCTGTATTTTTCTTCTAATTTTCATATATCTCTGATTTCCAGAAAATTATACCAGTGTACATGCAATACCACACACAAATTTTTTTAATTAATTCAATACATTTTTTCTGATTCATGTTTAAGTTAAATTTAATGTCTTTGGAATATTTACTTTTTTATTAATCCATTCAACAAATCAGTTCCCACTGTATGCCAGCCTCAATGACAAGCCCTGGAGATGGGGTAGCAAACTGCACAGTCCTCTCACCCCTCCCCCATAACATGTGGTCAAATGCAATTATTCCTTCATAATTAAAAATAAAATAAAACCAAATATGGGGAAAAAATAGGCATTAAATAATTATCCAAGTAAGCATTTGGCAGCAATTATAATGAGTGCTACGAAAGGTGAAGAACAGGCTGCTAAGAGCTGCAGGGTCATTCACCTAGTTGGGGAACAGGTCAGGCTTTCCTGATGAAGTGATGTTAAGCCGACACATGAAAAATGAGGAAGAAAAAAAAGGTATGAGTACTAAACAGCAGCCACAGATTGCTCAAACTTCAGACCTCCTTCAGATGTGTAACCCATCCAATTTGTAGAAGTGAAGAGGAGGGGCAGTTGCCTGACAGGTATTTAATTTTAGAAAACTTGCCACAGACGGAATAATATTAAACCAAAGGCTATTGTTTCTCTTCCTTTTAAAAACTATTATTTTCATATCGTATATATCAACATATAATTTTGGTCCATATGCCAGAACTGTTAAGAAATTAACTACGTAATTATCAGCAGGACACCACATTAAGTTCCCATAAGTCTCTGAGTCCTGAAGCTGTAACACTAGGGAATGGGTGAACAAATGGATGGATGGGTAGATGATTGAGTGCATCAGAATTGAAGCCCACAGAAGAAAAATAACTTTTAGCCAGAGCCCAGGGGGATGGAGAAATGTAAACTTATGTTACCTACAAGGTTTAATTTTTGTTTTAAAATGTTTTTAAATGTGATTAAGAAGTAGAGGGAAAATTTTTCATTTAATGCAGGTAGTTTAGAACTAACCCTGGAAGATAATATGCTTGGTTTTCTTTCTTCTTACAAGATAATATACATTTATTTTCTGCACCTCTTGGGGTTGGGAGAAAGAGAAATAAATAGATCTGTTCTGTCCACCTCTCAAAACCCTGTTCAGTGACCCAGCATCCCAAGGAGACAAAGAGAATATCATTCCTTAACTGCATTATTCCTAACTATTACTGTCAGGCTTCTACTGCAATCTAGAATAAAAGATGCTTCGATACCTTCTTGACAAAGTTTTCAAGCAGCTTTGGATTTCAAAACAAAATCTATCTCTGAGTATTTTTTAAATAAAAGGTAGGGAGGATTTTTGAATTAGTTGCTTAAGAACAATTAATTCTTTATAAAGTAGTTTTTTAACATAAATACCCCAAAATGATCAATTTGTTATAATAGAAAAACCAAAATGATGCTATGGCACTTAACATCATCTGCTAAATCACTTAACAACTTAACTCTGGCACCCACTCATTCCCATCACTGCTGACTTCAAACTATAACCTAGCATTTAATTTTCCTCTTTTGCTGATTTCCTTGCTGTGCAATCACTGCTGTGGTTCAATTTTTCCCCAAAGCATGTCAGCACTAGACCATTAAAAAATAAAAAGTTAGTAATTATAACCAACAAACTGAAGTCAATAAACTATAAGCTGGCAAATACTCTATTTAGACTGGCATTTTGCCTTTCAATAATACATGATTTGAATCCAGTAAATAAGGAAGATGTTGATAAAAACAATTGTCTGTACAAATAAGTTTCCTGGTTGACTGTTTCTTGAATTTTCTGTAATTATCCACATTCACTGATATCCTGGTCTTCAAGTCATTAGTTATTGCCCAGCTGGTATTCAAGTACTAATTGTAGACATCTAAAACCACTGGAAAATTTCATTTTCTTTATGTTCTCTAAGTTGGTGAACTTAGAAAGTTAGAATAAAGTGCAGGTGAGGTTAAAGATCAAAAGATTAAAGAACTGACTGCATAAGTGTCCATTACTGGGTGATATAAAAAGTAAATAAAATAATGCAAACAACTCTGATTCCATTATTCTCCTACATATTGGAGAATGCTCCAAGGATACGTTCCTCTGACAAGCATCATCTTGGCATCCATAAGGCAGCACGTTAAGTTTCCTCAAAAGGAACTGATTAGCCTCTTCTGTCCACCTGCAATCTCTTTTTGAGAAGGCTAGCTTGCTGCTCTTGGTAAAACTCCTTTATGAGTTGTGCAGAACAGTTAAATTTTGTATAAAGTAATTTTCTTAACATGAATACAAAAAATGTTCAATTACAATTTGTTATGATAGAAAAACCAAAATGATGCTGTGGAACTATTTTATCATCTTCTAAATCACTTAAACAACTTAACTCTTGCACCCACTCATTCCTATCACTGCTGACTTCAAACTATCACCTAGTATTTAATTTTCCTTCTTTTGGGATGTTTGGGAGAAGCAAACACATAAAAGAACATGAATTACTTAGTAAAAGCAAACAATTCAATGATCTTGGAAAAAGGAGTTCATGAGTCCAGTCAGTCTATTTTTTGTGTGTTTTTGTTCATCATTGCAATAAGCATTTGTTAAGCACTCACTATAGGCCAGCCAGCTCTCTCTTAATCTTAATTGGCTTCTGTGAGAACTTAGTGCTCAATTTTCCTCTTAAATCTCTATCTCCTTTGTTGGCTATTCTTCCTTTCTTTCTTCCTTTAAATGTTAATATCCTGGGACCAGCAGATGGCGTAATGATTGCATCGCTGGGCTCCTACAGAGTCAACTGCAGTTCGCGTCCCAGACACAGCAGTTTAAAGCTCACGCTAGGCATGTGTGTATGTGTGCCTAAAATCCCAAGAGGAGAATGGAAGAGAAAGGACTGTGGTGTGGCTAACCTGCCCCCCTCCCGGGGGGGGGGGGGGGTGATTTCTCGCTTTCTGTCTCTCTGTCTCACTTGCGAATACACGCACCCTATAGCAAAAATCTCTCTGAAAAAATAAATAAATAAAAATAAATGTTAATATCCTCCAGGCTATGCTTGGTTTTTCTTTTATTTTCACATCACAACCCATCCAAAGCTATATATTTAGTCTAAATCTCTTTTCTGAGTTCCAGACCCATGTTCTACTTATTTGACATTCCCTTTTAAGTATCCAATAGGTATCTCAGAACAGCATGTCCAAAACTTGTCACAACTTTCCCAGTATAAGCTGGAAATCAGCTGGTGCACCCAGGAACCTCAAGTCATAGCTGTTTAATCAGCCTGGTTTCAATTTTCTGTGAGCATCCCAAATCTTATTGTACATGACAGTTTCCAACTATGTAACTGGGCTGTCTCCCTCCTATATCATGTAAGGTATGCCACTGGTCAGGCTTGGTCAGCCCTCTCTTTCTTATATCTTTCAGTGATCAGGTTTGCCACCAGAAATAAAGCCTATTTTAAAATTAAATTTATGCCAAATTCCTTAGAAAGGAAAAAAATATCTCCACATGTTTTTGTATCAAAGATATGATCATAGTGCAAAAGATCAATTTACCAGCATTAACAATAGCAGCTGTGGTCAATTCAGTTCTTCTAGCCTAGTAGCTCAGTGTCATCAGCAAACTCATAGCAGCAGCATCACCTGGAAGCTTCTTTGAAATGCATAATCTCAGGCCCCACCCCAGACCTATTGGATAAGAACCTGCATTTTAACAAGAGTTCCAGGTCATTCTTGTACACATTAAACCTGGAGAAGGACTGAATGTGTACTCAAGGGCCCAGTATTTTCTTTTGAAAAATTTTCATATCTTGCTGAAAGGGATTTAAATGCACTCATTGCAAGGATTATTTTGGTAGATCTGGATGTTGTCATCATGAGGAGATATAAAAGCTCCCTCTAATTCACTTTATGAAGAAGTTGATGCCTTGAACATGATGTTCACTTCCCCCATGGTGAGCAACAGCTCCTGATAACTAGAAATTTCTTTTCAAAAATATCCTGTTTCCAAAGCTATATTTTTAAGAGTATTATGTTTCAATTCTTGTATCAAATGCTGTCATGGAGTTTATTTTTAGTGTCATGGTAAATCTATAGACCAGCGAATATATCATATCAAGTGTTGAGCCAGTAAGAGGTTTTAAAATATATTTCTTACTCATTTGAAAATAACAGATAAGTTTTCGAAAAATAAAAATTTGACAAAGCCTGCATGATGAAATGACAAATATAAGATGCAATGTACCTTGTCATCTATAAATTTTCCCTAACATTCATATGAAGCAGGATAATTTAGTGAGATACTAATTTCTGTCTGATTCTTGCTGCTTTAGGAGACCATGAAAGATTTTTTTTCCTTTGTGACCCCTATGAGATCAATCAGGCCTGTGTGTCCTGGAGAATTGGTTGATTTTCAGGAGCTTTGGCCTATAGAAGCTGTAGAGCTAAATTTCTAGAGGAGTATTTCCCAAGGTTTGAGCAGGAGGAATTAGAAATGGGAAATAGAGGGAGAGATTGGTCTTTCACCAGAAGCCGGGAATGGCAGAGATCTTCAGTTTGCTTCCTTTTAAATGTATGGGAAAATAGAACCCTCATCAAAAAAAAAAAAAAAAAAAAAAAAAAAAAAAGCCTGTTTCATATGTTCACTGTGGGAGAAATGGACTCCTCCTTTTTTAATAATGCACTGGGACTACAGTAAGCCTATCTGCAGCCTTGGAAACTAAAAGGTTGGCCCCCAAAATATAACTATGATTGACACCCTAGTGAACGTAGTCAGTGCCAAAGTTATTTGATATAGAAGAAAAGTTTCCTACACCTGAGTTTTGAAGAGCAAATTTATTCCTTACGCCTACTCCCTCTCAGAGGGTGGGCTTGTGAACTGAGACTTTGGGATATACTGTTATTCCTTAGCACATTCTGTGTAAGTACTTCATACGTAGTAGATAATGCATATATGTTGTTGATTAACTGCCTACTAGTGACAGTAAAACAACTTAAGATTCCTGACTTTTAATATCTACAGTCTACCTTGTAAAACTCCTTCTCAAAAGCTTCCCACATTCTTGGTGCTTAAATTAAAATATACTTTTCTTTTTTTATGAGTAGCTGATTCCTTTTTCATAGACCATAACTTAGATGTATGAAGACATTTATTGTCTTTCCAATTCTCTCTAATTTCCTAAATAATCTAAATATGTAAATGTCTTCATAATGGTTTGCCAGAGACTATATATAAATATCATTGGGCTCTATTTTTTTAAAGCAAGAAACAAAACAGAAATCTTTCAGGCACTTCTGTCTTTTAAAACAAAATACTATTTCAACTTCAAGCTTGTTGAGATATTCACACTGCTTTTTAGATGCCCCTTTTTTTTAACTGTAAGAGATAAAATTTGACAAAATATAAAGCAGCTCAAGATGGCATTCTAATAATACAATCTATCTTAAATTAGGCTTAAGAATACTAAAGATGTAGGGTTTCTTCTTTCTCTTTTGTAAATAAATAGAGTGAGACAAGTGGGATTCAAGGTGGCTAAAGACATCTGGAGAGACCACCTGGTAGCACTGTGGTAATAAGACACTATAATGCTGGACCCACATAGGAAGCTCCAACAATCATGTCCCAAGGTCTCCCTATAAACAGCAGATGCACCCATGGCTGTAATCCAGGCTAACTGAGGCTGGGGAAGAACTGCTGTATGAGAACCCTGATGAACTGTCTGTCTCTCTCCCCTTCTTCCTCTCTCTCTCTCTCTTTCAAAAAAAAAAAAAATAACCTTTGAAAAAATGCTGGAGGATAAACATTTGAAAAGAAGAAATGGAAATACTGAAAGATTAGGAGAAAAAAATATTTCAGTAAGTTTAAAAAATGCTTTTCAGAGGAGAGTCCAAGAAGAGTATGCAGTAGTTTAAATATAGTGGGTAGAAAGCCAGAATAAGAGAAATATGACTAGGGATTAAGAAATGGATAAGTGAAGAAAGCAGTGTGGCTTAAGTCAAGACCAAACATCAGGAACAGGGAAACAGGGAAAGAAAGTCAGAGAGAGAAGACAGACACATTTTTCCCCCAACAAAGAACTTTACATCCTTTTGTCTGTTAAATTTCTTCCCTTTGCCCTTCCCACCCTCTCTCTTCCCTTACAGTCTCTGGTATCTACACTTATCATCTCTACTATCTTTCTTTAGATCTTTTTATTTCTGCCATAGAGTGCAGACATTCAGGTGGGAATACACGGTGTATATCTTTCAAGTCTGGCTCACTTTGCTTAACGTTAAGTTGCCTATATTCCTCTACTTTGAATCAAACAATAAGATCTCTTTTCTTACAGTTGAGCAATATTCCACCGTATATATGTGCCACAGTTTTCCTTTTCTTTCTTCCTTTCTTCCTTTCTTTTCTTTCTTTCTTTCTTTCTTTCTTTCTTTCTTTCTTTCTTTCTTTCTTTCTTTCTCTTTCTTTCTTTCTTTCTTTCCTTTCTTTCTTTCTTTCTTTCCTTTCTTTCTTTCTTTCTTTTAGATAGAGCTTTCTTGCTATAGAGTGCTTGCACTCACCAGAGAGACAGAGACAGACAGAGACAGAAAGCAAGAAATCACCCCCAAGGGGGATGGCCAACCCATAATCCCTTCACTTCTAGTCTTCTCTCAGGATTTTGGGTGCACACACACACACACACACACACACCTAGCATGAATTTTAAACCACCGGGTCCAGGACTCAAACTGCGGTCAACTAGATAGGAGTCCAGCAATATAACCATTATATAACCATTATGCCATCTGCTGGTCCCTATGTGCCCTGGTTTTCAACCCAGTCATCAGTTTTTGGACACCTAGGTTGATTCCATGTTTTAGCAATTAAGAATAATGCTGTAATAAACCTGAGTATGCAAGAGTCTTTCCAAATGAATGTTTTCCTATCCTTTGGGTAAATACAAAGGAGTGGGAATACTGGGTCATTTGATAGTTCTATGTGCAGGATTTTGAAGAACGTCCTTATCATTTTCCACAAAGGTTGTACAAATTTATATTCCCATCAACGGCGTAAGACGGTTTCCCTTTTCATCACAGCATTGCTAACACTTGTCATTCTCTATATTTCTGATCCTAGCCATTCTGGCTGGGGTTAAATGGTATCTCATTGGGGTTTTAATTTGCATTTCCTTTATGATGAGAGACTTTGAACATTTTTTCATATGCCTTTTGGCCATTTGTATGTCTTCCTTGGAAACTTATCTGTTCAGTTCATTTGCTTATTTTTAAATTGGATTATTTGTTTTTTTATGGGTGAGCTATTTGAGTTCCCTATATATTCTGATTATCAATCTCTTGTCTGAGGAATAATTTGAAAATATTTTTATCATTCTGAAGGTTGTCTTTCATTCTGATTGTTGTTTCCTTTGATGTGAAGAAGGTTTTTGGCTTGATGGAATCCCACTTGTCTATTTTGGGGATTACTGCCTGTACTTAAAGGGCCTTATTTAAGAATTCTCTGCCTACTCCAATGTTTTCAAGATTTTATCCTAAGTTTTCTACCAATATTTTTATAATTAGAAGCTTTACATATGTAGTCCCCTTTAGCAGGAGCTGGAACATACAAAGAAACTACTGTTTTCCCTATAGTCTTCCATCCTTCTAAGGGGCTACCATTCGACTAGGCATCCGCCCATGATCTTTAAAGACTGGTACAGCCTTGATTTGAGGTAGTCTCATCCACACACACTAGTCTTCTGGCGACCACATCCCTTCACAACTAATGATCTCTCTCAGATGTTGCAATCAAACTTACCTGTGTCCACACAACCTCAATTGCACTATTCTCTCTGGTTTCTGGTTAAACATTACCAACTTCTCTTTGAAAATCCTTCAGATCTATTTCAATATGAGTCAAATCTTTTCCAAACATTTTGCACAATGTATATTTTTCTTCAACATAAGAAATAGATGCCATCAGTTAAAGATAGCTCTCAATTAAGACCAGCAGTTGGCATAATAGCTATGTTGCTGGACTTTCATGTAGTCGACTATCGTTCAAGTCCCAAGTCCAGTGGCTTAAACTCACACTAGGCACGTGTGCGTGCATGCCCAAGATCCTAAGAGGAGAATGGAGGAGAAAGGACTGCAGCGTGGCCATCCCCCAGGGGGGTGATTTCTCGCTTTCTGTCCTTCTGTCTCTCTGGCAAGCGCTTGCGCCCTATAGCAAAAACCTCTCTCTCTCAAAAAATAAAAAAAAAAAAAAAGATAACTCTCAATTTCCCATCAAGCTGACAAACCTGACTTCCTGAGCACTCTTTCTTCTTTTCTTCTGTTACAGGGAAATAATGTTGCTTTGCTTATATCTAAGGTCAAGTCCCAAGTCCTCATGCTCTGAACTGCACATGCAGCCTTTCTAAGCTTGACACTATAGATTACTGCCTCTCTCTCTCAAATCATTAACCTCATGCTCTCAGCTGGGTCCTTCTCACTGGAATTTCTACATACTCAAGCCTCTCCTATTCAAAAAGAAAACATTTTTTTTTTAAGAAATCATTACTCAAACCCTCATTTAACTACAACTCTCAAGCTAACTTTTATCTCTGTTTACAACCAAACTTTAAAAATTTATCTAAATTTATCCTCTCTAGTTTTACCTTCTGCTCACTTCTCAACAATGAATCTGCGTTTTGTCCCAAAATTCCACTTAAACTGATCACTAAAGCTTTTCATGTCAAAAAATGCAATGCATTTTCAATTCGCATTTCACTTGAGCCAGCAGCATTAAATACCTTTCCTGACTTCTCTAATAAGATCTCCTGATTTTCTTCTATTCCTCTCAGTGCTCCCTTTCTTTGTCACTTTATTTCATTCATTATTCCCTGCCAACTATTTAGCAGTGAAATTCCTTGAGGCCTGACCTCAGTCTGGCAGTTTTTTAGATAGATACATACACCAGCCAGTCCCATGCCTAGTATTAAAAGAGCCAGATTCCATATGGCTGACCATGATTCAAATCCCAGTTCCAACAACCTGAAAAACATGGGTGTGTATGCATGCATACATGCCCAAAATTGTGGCAGGAAGGAAAAATGAAGAAGGTAGAACTGCAGTATTACCACGTCCCACCAGAGTTTGCCTTCTCCCTGTCTTTGCCTTTCTGTATCTCTCTGGTGAGTACACCTGCCATATGGCAATTAAAAAAAAAAAAAAAGGAAACATACATACACAAACACAAACACACACACACACACACACGCATGCGTCCAAGGAGTCTTCAAAAAGATCATGGAAAATGCATATTATGAAAAAACTATGCATGAATTTCTTTTTGGCACCAGAATAAATTCATACTTTAACCCCATAATTCCACAAACTTTCTGAAGCCTCTTCAATGTTCATTGTAGTTTTACTCAAAGTAGCCCAAAATTAGAAGCAACTTAAATATCCATCAGCAGGTAAATGGATAAACAAATTATGATATGGAAATAGAAAGAAATACAATTCATCAATAAAAAGAAAATACTGATGCACACAATATCAAAGATGAATCTTAAAACTAATATATTGAACAAAAGTCAGTCAGACCGGGAACCAGCAGTTAGTGTAATGGCTATGTTGCTGGACTCCCACATAGTCAACCACGGTTCACATCCCGGACCCGGTGGCTTAAAACTCATGCCAGCCGCGTGTGTGTGCGTGCCCAAGATCCCGAGAGGAGAATGGAGGAGAAGGGATTGTGGCGTGACCATCCCCCCTGGGGGTTGATTTTTTGCTTTCTGTCTCTATGTCTCTCTCTGTCTGGCGAGCGCACGCACCCTATAGCGAAAACCTCTCCAGAGGAAAAAAAAAAAAGTCAGTCAGGCCTTGGGGACAACAGATGGCATAATGGTTACATCACTGGACTCCCACATAGTCCACTACAGTTCAAGTCCTGGACCTGGTGGCTTAAACTCACATCAGGCATGTGTGCATGTGTGCCCAAGATCCTGAGAGGAGGATGGAGGAGAAGGGACTATGGCATGGCCATCCCTCCTTGGGGGTGATTTCTCATTTTCTGTCTCTCTGTCTCTGTCTGTCTGGCAAGTGCACGCACCCTATAGTAAAAATCTCTTCAGAAAAAAAAAAAAAAAAAAAAAGACATCTCAGTAGGCACTCATATGTCTTTTTTTTTTTTTTTTTTTTTTTTTTTTTTTTTTTAAGATTTTTGCCATAGGGCACATGCACTCTCCAGAGAGAAACAGTGAAAAGGAAAGAAATCACCCCCTGGGAGGATGGCCACATCACAATCCCTTTTACTCCATTCTGCTTTCTTGGATCTTGAGCATGTACACACACATACCTGGTGTGATTTTCAAGCCATTGGGTCTAGGATTCAAACTACGGTCAACTATGTAGGAATCCGGTGTCATAACCACTACACCACCTGCTGGTCCCTCATGAGTCCTTACAATGTGTTTCTCACACTTCAGCCAAGGCACATGTGACTATTTTTTTTTTCTTTTTGGAGAGGTATTTGCTATAGGGTGTGTGCACTCACCAGAAAGACAGAGAGAGATAGAAAGCGAAAAATCACCTCCCCAGGGGAGATGGCCATGCCGCAATCCCTTCTCCTCCATTCTCCTCTCAGGATCTTGGGCACGCACACACACACACACACACACACACACACACAGCAGGTGTGATTTTTACAGACTTCTAAACATTGTGCAGACCTTTCTATGATCTGGAAGGCCTTGTGTGGCCTGGATCCTGCCTGCCTCTCTGAGTGTCCACATACCAGACACAATGACCGTTTTTTAAGTCACTGAAGAGACTGAGATTTTTCTCTAGTGGCATCTCTCTTGCTGTGTTCTCTGCTTATATATCCAACTCACCCATCCCTCATATTTCTGCTAAAACATCACTTCTTCAGGAAAGCCTGCCCTGCCCCATTCCCCTATCAATTCAGTGCCCCCCATAACCCTGAGATTCTCCTCCGAAGCACCTCCTTCCACTGGAATTTTATCATTTGTGTAACTAGTGGTTTAACATCTATATCTCTTGTTGGATTTAAACTTCACAAAGACAGTAGCCCTGTTCATTTTGCTCACCACCATATCCCCAGTACCTAGTATTAAAAGATTCAGCAAACATGAACAAATGAATTAATATAACCTGTGACAAAGAATTGAGTAAGCCCACTGTGACAATAAAATAAAGTGTCAACGATGACCTTCTCTGAGACTATGTAGTTTCTTTAATCACTGACATTTTGCTTCTGAAATGAGTCCAGAGGGACCAAGAACTCAATGTAGAACAAACAAGCCTATAAAATGTGAATGTCATTTTATCTGTAAGGACTTACTCTTTGTAATCTCTGTCTTAAAATCTAAAAGAAATGGGCTTGTTACCTGTGATAGCATGATTTGTTTCTAGAATAATTTAAATAAATATAAATTTATAAATTATATAGTAATTTGTGATCCATGATAATATTAAAACAGTAGATGGTCATCACTGGAAATTGCTCATTACACTAAAAATTTATAATAAATCAGAAAAAACTAATATTTTCTTAACATGCCTTTCCAGCACCTCAGAGCAGACAAATAATGAATGGGAGAAAGTTCTTTATAGAAGAATTCTCTCTAATAAACGCAAAAAGAATCATTTCTATTATGGTGACACCCAAGTTTGATTACTACCATTAAGCCTAGTTTGACTTGATCTCTTCACAAGATATGTCAAATAACATATCTTTTATGGAAAACTCAGGGATAACTTTCCTATTTCCAAGAACTTTCCATGTCAATTAATCAATATGCTGAATTATGACTGTATAAAGATAAACCCAACACATAGATGAGTTTTGGGATATTTTGTGTAGGATGTTGAAAATAAGCACAAAAGTTTGTGCTTATTTTGGAAGGTGGCGGAGAGCCACAGCAGATTGTCTTTCTTAATAATAGTGTGACTTTATACTTTATAAAGCTGTACTTTATAAAAAATAAATCCAACAGCATATATCAGAGTGTAAGAGGGAGGCATGGGAGGTAGAGAAAGAGATGTGAGGTTACTGCAACATTTAAAGAGGCTATCATGATTGCCTAAAGTGGGGTGAAAGGAGGTTGGAATGGCAGATTCTGAAGACAGAGGGAAAGTATAATGAGACAAAGGCTATAATGGAAATTTTTAAAAAAAGGCATAAATGAATGAAATGATATCTGTAGTGTGATCACTGTTGATAAATGACTTGTGATGATAAAAATGACTTTCAGGCTTCAGTTTGCAAGCTCTAAGCAATCAAAAATTTGCAGCAGTCTGTTGTTAAAATAAATGTTAAATGATTAAGCAACACTATTGGATCAAAATCTAACCAAGTAATAGAAACAGAAATAATAATAATGTAGGGAAAAATGTTGGTAATTCATTATTATATGTTAGCTAAAGAGCTGAAAACTCAGAAGACAGTGAAGTAACCCAGAGATTAGCACCAAGAGGAAGTCACTGCCATGTTTAAACCAGAGAGAGAGTGGAAAGAGATGACATAACTAGAGCCTAGGGCCAGGGTCAACCAGTAAAAGTCAAAATCATGGCAAGCCATTTTGCTTCTGAAATGAGTCCAGAGGCAGCTGAGGCTTCAGAGGAGACACAGAAGAGGACACAGAATAGGAAACACAACTCTACCAGACATTATTTCCAAGGCAAAGCTAGAAGGGGTGAAATAATTTCAAATTTGACTTCTTCCCATCTGCCAATCTCTTATCTGTACCCTCTACTGACACAGACTAACTGGAAGCCAGCTCACAGAGGAACCAGAGAAATAAAGATGTCAGAGGTCATCTCCCCTACAATACAAGGCAAATCAGAGGATGGGTGAACAATGAAAATAAAAGCATATGAACAAGGTCAGTACAATTTTACAGCCTAGGATGAAAGTCTTCACATTTTCAGCACAAGACCAAAGAGATACAAATAGAAGATCAAGAAAGTAAATAAAAATTCTAAGACCTTACATGTGATTTAGAAATATCACTCTAAACTCATGATTCCTTTGATGTATTTCCTAACACTATCTTCCAAAAAAGCTAAATGTAATGGTGGCACAGTAGCAATGTGTTCTTCTGACACTCAGATTATGGTCTCTGAACACCATTTCTGATGGAATGAAACAAGGCTCCTTCTAGAAATCATATCTTCTAGATACTGAGCTAGATGAACTTGGAAAATCTAATTGTTCCAGAAAGCAAAGGCCTTATAAGGACTCCCAGTGTGTTAAATGTCACCAGTGTCAATATGAAGGAGTACGCACTGACCTCAGATGAAACAATTTGCATCAAAAAGAATAATTATTTCAATATATCGGAACACATTAAAAATACAATAATACACAAATAAATTGAACCTGAATCTAAGAAAACCTCTAAATCAAATTACAAGTTTACATAAAGTACAAGGATAGAGCAACAAGTTAAATGATACCATAAGAAAGCAATCGGTCAAATCCAAAATGTGAAACAATCACAGTGTAACTGACACAGTGTCCCCAACAAAGCAGTGATTGAAAAAAAAAAAAAAAAAAAGGCTTAAAACAGATATCAACCAAATGCAATGTGCAGACCTTTTGTTGGATACTGATTCAAACCAACAACAAAAAAAGGACCTTTTTAAGAAAATGTAGGCAATGTAACTATGGATTGGGTTTTAGAGGATATTAAAGAATTATGCTGGGCTGGCTCTGTGGCTCACCAATAATGTGCTGTTCAAGAAAAGCTGAATCCCACAAAGCTACTATGGTTCAAATACCCAGGCCAGTCCACCTAAAACACACCAGGCACACGCATGAGTGCCCTAAATCCAACAGGCTGGAGGACAAGAAGGTTTGCTTGACATAATCAGACTTTGCGAAGGGTGCTCACATCTCTCATTCGCTCAAGTGTGAAGGCACATACTCTGTTATAAATAAAAATTTATGTTCATTTTGTTCAGAGTATAAAAACATAGTTAATCAAAAAAAGGAATAATTTATAGTGACCCACCCAATGATGCCCAAAACTAGTCTAAAAGTTCTGGATCTAAACTCTAAGAAGTAGTGAGTGCCCAAAGCTATTATCTGAACCACCTGGACAGCCATAAAAAAGTCAGATTCCCTAGCCTCATATGCAGCCCTAGACCTAGAGATGGTAATTCAGTTTCAGAATGACATCAAACAGTTCCTCCAACTGGTCTCTGAATACCACTAATTTTCCCATAATCATCCAGTTTAAGAAACATATTCTTAAGTTAGTGGGGTTATTAGGAGCAAAGTTTCACTTAAATCTTCCAAGCTGGGAACCAGCAGTTAGCATAATGGCTATGTCGCTGGACTCCCACATAGTCAACCACGGGTTCGAGTCCCAGACCCGGTGGCTTAAAACTCACGCTGGGCGCATGTGTGTGCGTGTCCAAGATCCTGAGAGGAGAATGGAGGAGAAGGGATTGCAGCGTGGCCATCCCCCCTGGGGGGTGATTTCTCGCTTTCTGTCTCTCTGTCTCTCTCTGTCAGTCTGGCGAGCACACGTGCCCTATAGCAAGCCCCTCCCCCCCCCCAAAAAAAAAGACCTTCAAGCTGAATCATTTTGTTTTTACCACTGTTTCTATACAGCCTGGCAGCTATCAGTCCGAAAACCCATCCACTAAGCATCAGGTTTGCCACTTAACTTTTATCAAAATAATCTTTCTCGTCTTTCAATGTGGCAAAGTAATAGTAGTAATATTTGTCATTTATTGTAAACCTAAGCACTTTGAGTAGAAAATCTCTAACATTTGCAATAGGTAAGAATACTGAGACAGAGAAAATACATAAGTGTCCTTTAACTACATAAAGCTAATGATGGGAGGGTGGGGTTTAAGCCACAACCCGTCAGGTTTCAAAGATCACATTATTTCTAAGATACTACATAGCTTCCCTAGAAACAAACAGGAAAAATGGCACCTGCCATAATCACTGCTTCCTTTACGTCTACATTCAGAATTGGTTCTTCCTCAATGAACTTGTGGTTGGCAGCTGCCACAGAAGACGACTCAGCAAAGAACTGAGTAATAGCTACTGTTTGGGTAGAGCAAGGAAGAAAATTGACAGGGGGGAAAAAAAACACATGAATTAAGGCCCTATAGCAACTGTAGTATCAATATTAATCATAAGACTTCAAAATGACTCCTCCTTCACCATATCCAACCTGATAAATTGGAATTTTTTCTTCCTACAAATAAATGATGCATATGAATGTCTGTAAGTATGTCAGAATTTCATGCACCATGCATTTCATAGCAGAAACCCAGGTAAAGTCAATATATTTATATCCTGACATTTTTAATAAATCTATAGAATAAAATAAATAAACAAAATATTATTACCCTTTCAGTCACATTATAAACAAGACTTAACACTTATTTACTACTCCCTGCTGCAGCTATTAGCTAATAGCCTTACTTTATGAAAACGCATTCATTTCCTTTGAACTGCTTTCCTCATATCAATGCGAAAAAATACTCAATACTTTTGAGAAACTAAACTGCTGGGCATAAAACCAAACTCTGTTCTTTTGTATATTTTTAACCATCACCTTATTATACACTGAAATATATATATATATATACACACACACACACACACACACACACTCATGTAAATTAAATATTCAAAATAAGAGGAATCAAATTCCCATACACTTGTACAAAACTGCTAAAAATTTTATTTCTAATCTTCATCCAGACACGTCAAGAAACAGCTTGCCAAAAAAACTAAACTCAGTAAGTGTAAATTTCACACAGTAGGGGATTTAATTCTCAGGCCTAGGGGAAACTAAACCAAGGAGAAAATCGATCTAAAAGATTGCCCTTGACAGTCGCATTGTAAATATAAGTAGTTATTTTCCCCTATGCCAGACTCTTGGTAGAGAGCCTTTTTTTCTTCCTAGTATATTTTGCCCTAATAAACTAATATATGAATCAAACAATAATTGCATGAGTTTGAACCATTGTTATAGCCAATCTTTTTTTTTTTAATTTTGCTATGGGGCATGTGCACTCACTAGAGAGAGAGAGAGAAAATGTGAGAAAGTACCCCCAGGCCATCCCACAATCCCTTCTTCATTCTCTCAGGATTTGGGGCCTGCAATGCACACAAACACACAACATGTTTTTCAAGTCACCAGAGTACAGATTTGAACCATGCAGTCAAACGTGTGGGATCTAATCTCCTTAACCACCACTCCACCATCTGGCCCCAGTTGAGATAATTTTAAAGTTCCCCAATGTTCCAGTCATTTCTTAGTATAAGAATTTGTGACAGGATTGGAGGAGGCTTTAAGAGCAGAATTATAAGAGTTCTTCATTGTGCAAGCATGTGTTATCTAAGTCCCCTCAACAAAGGGGATGTATGGGAAAGCAAACTGTCATAACTAAAAACATTCACTCATCCACTGACTTCTGAAAATGAGTCTTAACCTAATCTTCGGTTTGTTCCAGTCAAAATCTTTGTAATCATTCTCTTGTGGATTGCTTATAATAGCCAACACTAGAATGCAAATTAATAGCAAAATCAAATTTGACATCTTACAAAAAATCCAGGATTGTATAAAGTCAATGAAAATGGTATTAAAGACCTACCAGAATTATTTGCAAAGCCATGGATGTATGACCTTTGGGATGGGTTGACTAAGTAACAACTACAAACAACAGAAGGGTTTCAGAGGAAAGTAGCTTTATACTTCTGATTTGATTTTTCAGATAAAGCCCAAATCAAATTTTCTTTCTTTTTTTTTATTATTTACTTTGAAAAGTTGTTCCCATTTTTAAATTTCATATACTAACTGTACACATTTGTGATATATAGTATGTTTTAATACATGTATATAATGTGCAATGATAAAGCAAAGTAATTATCATATTTAGCACCTCAAATATTTATCTTTTTTTGTACTGAGAACATTCAAAATTCTGTCTTCTCGATATTTGGAAATACAAAGTATTGTTAACTATAGTCACTGCGTTGTAGAACACTAGAACTTAATCTTAACTATGTTTTTGTACCCATTAACGAACACATCTATCCTTCTCTCTCCTCTACCCTTCCCAGTCTCTTGTAACAACTATTTTTTCTGCTTCTATAAGATAAACCATTTTAGCTTCCACATATAAGTGAGAATATGCAGTATTCGTCGTTCTGTGCCTAGCTTGTTGCACTTAAACATAATGACCTCTAGATTTGCCCATGTTGCCTTGAATGACAGGATTTCATTCTTTTTAATGGCTGAATAGCATTCCATTATATACATATACCACGTTTTCTTTGTCTGTTCATCTGATGATCGTCATGCAAGTTAATTCTATATCTTGACTATCGTAAATAAGGGTGCAATAAGCAGCCTGGGAGTATGGCTCTCTCTTTTACATACTGATTTTGTTCCTTTGGATATATAGCCAGTAATGAGATTAATCATAAAGTATTTCTATTTTTAGCCTTTTGAGGAACCTCCATACTATTTTCAGTAAAGGCTATACTAATTCCCATCAACAGTATATAAGTTCCTCTTTCTCCTCATTCTCACTAGCATTTGTCATTTTTGTATCTTATTTTTTATTCATATTACAACACATGCATGAATACTTGAATAACAAGAGAGAGATAAGCAGCCTTCACAGGATATGGTCCTGCTGCCATAACCTTCCTCCAGTCCCTCAGAACTGAGACATACACAAGTTCCCATTTTGTTTCAGGCTGTACTATATGGATTTGAACCATGGTAACCACATGAGATCTGGCTTGTCTAGAGTAACTTGTTATCACTGTACCACACAGACATTCTAACCGAGATGAGATGATACTTCATTGTGGTTTTGATTTGTGTTTCTTGATATTAAGCATTTTTCATATACTTGCAAGAAATGCTGCTCATTTTTCCAGTTTTGACATGGATGTCACACGAACAACTACATAGTTCTTACCAGAATAGTAGGCTGGAAAAACACACCAGGTGCCTACACGTGCATGCCCAAAATCCCAAGAGGAGAATGAGGGATAAGAGATTGCAGCATGGCCATACCGTGCCCCCTCCCAGGGGGTTTGTTCTTTCTCACTTTCCTTCTCCATCCTCATCTCTCTCCAGTGAGCACATGCACTCTATAGAAAAAAAAAAAAATTCTTTTTAATGTTGCCTATTTTTAAATCAGATTATTTAGTATTTTGGTGGTGGTGGGGTTTTTTGTTTTGTTTTGTTTTGTTTTGGGGGGCCTGGGGTTTTTATTGTTTTTTCTGTCAGGCTGAGTTTCTTATATATTCTGAACATTATTAATCCCTTGTCAGATGAATATTTTGCAAATGTTTTCTCTGATTCTTCAGCTGGTTGTCTCTATACTCTGTTCCTTTGCTGTTAAGAAGCTTTTTAGTTTGATATCAGTCCATTTGTCTATTTTTGCTTTAGTTGCCTATGTTTTTAAGATCTTACCCAAAAAAACTCCTGAAGTGTTTTCTACTATGTTTTCTTGTTATAATTACATAGTTTTGTGTCTTAACATTTAAGTCTTTAATCATTTTTAGCTGATTTTTATAAATGGTGGACGATAGGGTATTAGCTTCATTCTTCTGTATATGGACATCCAGTTTTCCCAGCACCATTTATTGAAAGAACCAGCCTTTCTCCAATGTATGTTTTTGTTTGCTTGTTTGTTTTTGGAGAGGTTTTTGGTATAGGGTGCATGCACTCACCAGAAAGACAGAAAGAGACAGAGAAACAGAAAGTGAGAAATCACCCCCCAGGGTGGATGGCCACACCACAGTCCCTTCTCTTCCATTCTCTTCTCGGGATCTTGGGCATGCATGCGTGCATGCACGCATGCACACACGCATGCACACGCACCTGGTGTGAGTTTAAGCCGCCGGGTTCGGGACTCGAACCACGGTCGACTACATGGGAGTCCAGCAACATAGCCATTATGCTAACTGATGGTCCCTCCAATGTATGTTTTTGATGTCTTTAAGTAGGTTAACATAATGGAGTCATATTCCAGGGTCAGAGATCGTCAGATAGCAAGGGTTCCCTTACCTTACCCTCTCAGATCTTACTTGCCTATAGGGACTGGTTTAAGGTAGATTACCACCTCAAGTTCTTAATTTTCTTCTTATATCATTTGTTCAAAATATTATTATTACCAATATTATTAGGGAATCAATTTTTCATAATTGCCATTTCTTTGTGTTTTTTTTTTTTCAATTAAAGCTTGAAAGACAATTGATCCCATTCACCATGGTAGAAAGAGATTTAATGTATTTATACTATTTCTTGTCATATTACTGTTATAATTTAACATTTCTTCTTTTTATCTTTTTTCCTGGCAGATGTTATTTATATTTAATTATATTTTCCTCCCTAAACCTATGCAGCTCAGAACTCTTAAAAGCAAAATAATATGAATGAAATGAACTTAATTTTTAATTCTAATAATAGCATTTTTTCAAAATAAAGAACCATAATTTGGGGCCAGTAGGTGGCATGGTGGTTGAGGCTCTCACATGGCCAATCACCATTCGAATCCCAGACCTAGTGGTCTGCTTTCTCATTTTCCCTCTCTCCCTCTGTCTCTCTCTTGTTGAATTAAAAAATAATGATAATAAATAAAATTAAATAATAATTCTTTTTAAAAAACTATAATTTAATATATGTTATTTATTTTGAATTCTAAAGTCCTGAAGGAAAACAAACAGGGACTAACTATAATCCACTATGCACTACAGTCTTCATTATCTATGGCAAGATATGAATGGCTTTCTCTGGGATACAACAAATCTGAGCCCTGGATTTTTTATCAGAATCTTGCATTGTTAAAAAGAAGTGATTAGGGACACACCTGCTTCTCAGAGGATGAAGGTGGGACACACCTATTCAATTTCAAAGTAGTATTCACAAGCTAAAAGAAAATATGTTCCCTTCTTTTGGCTATTTATCCCAATTAGCTCTGCATGGGCTATATGTTTAAAAGTTACTTCTACATTTTTTTTTCCTTTTAACTACCTTTTTCTTCTCAAAGCTCTGCTGTTCGTTCATTCTTTTCATTCATTCATTCAAGGATGGACTGAGCACTTATGACATGCCATTCAGCTGGGTGCTAGAGACCAAAAAGAGACAGGATCTGAGAAACCTAGGATGTAGTCAGGAATATACACAACACATCGAAAACACCTAACAGAAGCATCACACTGGAAACAGGGTGTGGGAGAGGTGACAGTAATGAGTCTTATTCTAGTTGGAGTAACTTATTCTAGTTCAGATAGGAACTTTCTAAGGAGATGGCATTTAAGCTAGGATTTGAAAGACAGGAAGGATCTTGGCTTTACAAGTACTAGAGGAAGAGGGTTCCAAGTACAGGAAAAACTGTAATTCACTGAGTAAGAAAAGGGTCTGTACACTGTGACTGAAGCAGATGAATAGACAAGATAAGTCCTGTTCATTGACAAAAAGCAGAGCACATGGCACAATCTGTCCCCAGACCTACATTCCCTACTGAAGGGAATTAGAGCATTAGCCAGGATATTGAAAAATCTGAATTAACTCCATAAAACTTGGCTGACTTTTTAAAATGTAAATAATGAGATAAACTGGCATTCTGTTTGTACTCTTCTTGGTTTGTTTTTGTTGTTTTGTTTCTTTGTTTTAATTCTCTTCAGTGTGTATGCTAACAGATAACAAAGTGGTGGTCAAACAGGAAGCATTACCTTCCATTGCTGAAAAGAATGGCCATTTTGCAGCCTATATCAGGTGATTGCTTAGGACTCACTAAAACTTCTAGCTGGTTAAGGAACAAGCAATTGCGAAGAAAGTAGTTTTATTGAAGTGGATACAGTGATTAAACACACAGACTTTGGTATCAGGCAAATTTTGGGTTTGTGTTCTATTTTCACCTCATTTTATCTATGTCTCCTGGATATTATCACCATTCATCCTCACAAGATTATCTTCTACTTCTCCATCCAGTAAGTTGGTTTAATTATGAAGACTAGATAAATCAATACAAATAAGCATTAAAAAAAAGTATGGACTAGGCATTAGCTGCTATAGTCAAAATTTCACCTAACTACTATACAGTCACTCAATGATTTCACTTGTGGGCATATCAACTTGTTGCTAAGCATGTATATGCAGTTAGAAAGTTTTCTTCTTTGAGAAAAAAGTGGCAGAAATTACTAAAGAAAAAATGAGTAAGAAAATATCTACAATATCGCAATAAAGTTGTTCAACACTTCAAAGATCAATTTAAAACACAGTCACATCTTGCTACAGATCTCGCCTCCAAGAAATATCATCTCAACTTGATAAACCATTACATAAATTCCACTGGGCTTGATTTACCCTTAAAATCTGCTATGATTCAATGAAGAAAGTGTGAGAACCAAATGAGATTATCTCAAACATGAACTGAAACATTTTGCTATCAAAGGTAAATGTGGCCAAAAAGAATGTGAATTGTAGGAAAATCAAAGCAGTTTTAAAGAGAAAAAAATTAAAATGCAATATTGTTCAGCTTGCTATTATGGTATTGGATTGTTGGAAAAGTCATGACATAATTTTTTCTATGCAAAAATGTGTCATAACTTCTCCAACAACCCAAAATTTTAAAACATTATAAATACCAGAGCAATGCTTATAACATTTTCTGGGCTGTTAATAGGCATTTTCTTACACACAAAACAAAAAAAAATTAAGCTCCTAACTATAAAATGTAGGCAAGACATATGGATATACAAAATTTTTTAGCGAAGTGAAGAGTCTATTCACATTTCAGCAAGTTAAACATATGTCTGTGACTTTCACAAAGACCTTAGCAGGCTACTGTTTCCATAAACTTCATAAATAATTTTTAAAATATATTTTTAAATATATGGCCAACAGAGAAGTAGAACATGATGAAAATGTAATAGACAAAGGGATTTTTATATTTAACCATCATTAGTATTATCTGTTATTTTTCTTAATCACTGATTTTACTTATTTGTAACTGGAGATGTTAGGTTGAGTCCAAGTTTGTTTGTTTGTTTGTTTTTATCATTCATTCTTACAAGGGAAGTTTATTCAATAAATTAATAGGATGAAACATTTTCAGAAAACAATATTTACCCATGCAAAAGAAAAAAAACTATTTTGAGAAATCTAAGAATGTCTATTTCTATACAAATAAATATAAAAGTTGTATAAAACCAGTTATTAATCTTTTTATTTTTTATTATCATCATAATCTCCTTTATATTACATTGGATTACATATAACTTTACAGTGTATTATCATGCTTTTTCAAAAAAGAATGCCATGCATGTCAGTCAATACAGAGACATTAATCTCCCCGCTTCAACATTCAATATCTTTTCTGTTTTTCACAATCATTATTATTATTATTCTAACTATTTTTTAAAACAGTCAATCACTATTTCTCATTTTGCTTGTAAAAAGACTTTGCCCATCATGAAATACTTCTCAGACCAATCCACTTGAGAATACTATATATGTCATTATCTACAGTTAGTAAGCCATATCTGTTTCTCACTAACGTCTTACCTCGCTATTACTTTCTTGCTATCTTTCTCTATCCTCTTCTCTTCACCTCCCCCATTCCACACTGTCCTATTCTCATTAAGTACCTTCACTGCTTTTATGTCCTCCAATTTTTCGCTCTCTACAATAGAGTGCGGATAGTCGGTATATATTGAGTGGATACATACAATATCTTTCTTTCGTAGCCTGGCTTACTTCACTCAGCAATAGATCCTCCGTATCTGACCACTTTCTATCAAATTCCAGGGTCTTGTTATTTTTTATGGCTGAGTAGTATTCCATAGAGTATATATACCACACTTTTCCAATCCATTCATCAGTTTGTGGACATTTAGGTTGGTTCCATGTCTTGGCAATTGTGAATAATACTGCAATAAACATTGATGTGCAAGCACTTTTCTGATTGAGCATTTTCCTGTCCTTTGGATAGATACCCAGAAGTGGGACTGCTGGATCAAATGGTAGTCCTATTTGTAGATCTTTGAGGAATCTCCATATTGTTCTCCACAGTGGTTGAACTAGTTTACATTCCCACCAACAGTGTAGGAGGGTTCCCTTTTCACCACATCCCTGCCAAAATTTATCACTTTTTATATTCTTAATCTTTGCCATTCTGACAGGGGTTAGGTGGTATCTCATTCTGGTTTTTATCTGCATCTCCCTTATGATGAGGGATGTTGAGCATTTCTTCATATGCTTTTTGGCTGTTCATATGTCTTCCTTAAAGAGACTTTTGTTCAGCTCATTTCCCCATCTTTTAATTGGGTTAATCTTTTTTTTTTTTTTTTTTTTCGCATAAGGCACTTGAGTTCCCTATGTATTCTGGTTATCAGTCCCTTGTCTGAGGCATATTTAACAAAAATATTTTCCCATTCTGAGGGTTGTCGGTTCACACTTGTTACTGTGTCCTTTGCTGTGCAGAAACTTCTTAGTCTAATATAGTCCCACTTGTCTATTTTAGGGATTATTGCCTGTGCTTTGGGAGTCTTATTTAAGAAGTCTTTGCCTACTCCAATGTCTCCCAGTTTCCCCAGCATTTTTCACCAGTAGTTTTATTGTTTGAGGTCTTAGGTTCAGATCTTTGATCCATTCTGACTTGATTGTTGTTAATGGTGAAAGATGGGGGTTCAGTTTCATCTTTCTGCAGGTGGATACCCAGTTTTTCCAGCACCTTTTACTAAAGAGGTTTTCCTTTTCCCAATGGATTGACTGATATCCTTTGTCAAAGATCAGTTGGCTGTAAGCTTTGGGGGTTATTTCAGGGGTCTCTATTCTCTTCCATTGGTCCACATGTCTGCTTTTATGTCAATACCATGCTGTTTTGATGACCAGAGCTTTATAGTATATCTTGGGATCAGGGAGTGATATGCCTCCTACTATATTCTTCTTGCGCAGGATTGCTTTTGCAATACGAGGTCTTTTATAATTCCAGACAAATTCTGTGATTGTCTTTTCTAGATCTGTGAAGAATATTTCTGGTATTTTGATTGGAATTACATTAAACATGTAGATTAATTTGGGTAGAATTGCCATTTTGATTATGTTAGTTCTTCTAATCCAGGAGCATGGAATGTCCTTCCACTTTTTTATGTCACTTTCAATACCTTTTTTAGATTTTCATAGTTTTCTTTATAAAGGTCTTTGACTTTCTTAGTTAGGTTTACCATAGGTATATTATGCATCTTGTGGCTACGGTGAAAGGGATTCCTTTCTTCAGTTCTGCTTCATTCAATTTGTTGTTCATAAATAGAAATGCTATAGATTTTTGGATATTGATTTTGTATCCTGCCACCTTACTGTATTCACTTATTACTTCAGGAAGTTTTTTCAGGGATACCTTTGGGTCTTCTAAGTATACCATCATGTCATCTACAAATAAAGATATTTTCAGCTCTTCTTTGCCTATTCGAATGCCTTTAATATTGTTCTCTTCTCTGATTGCAATAGCTAAGACTTCCAGTACTATATTAAAGAGCAGTGGAGAAAGTGGGCAGCCTTGCCTAGTACCTGTTTTCAGAGGAAAAGCTTTCAGCTTTTCCCCATTCAGTATAATATTAGCTGTAGGTTTTTCATAGATTGCTTTTATTGTGTTCAGAAATGACCCTTCTATACCAATCTTACTGAGAGTCTTAATCATAAAAGGATGTTGTATTTTATCAAATGCTTTCTCCGCATAAATTGAGATGATCATATGGTTTTTATCTTTCTTTCTGTCAATGTGATGTATTACATTTATGGTCTTGCGTATATTGAACCACCCTTGCATCCCTGGTATAAAGCCTACCTGGTCGTGATGAATGATCTTTGTTATATGTTGTTGGATACAATTTGCGAGTATCTTGTTGAGAATTTTTGCATCTATATTCATCAATGATATTGGTCTGTAGTTTTCCTTTTTTGTCATATCTTTATCTGTTTTGGGGATGAGGATAATGGAGGCTTCATAAAATGAATTTGGAAGGTTTCCTTCCTTTTGAATCTTTAGAAATAATTTTAGTAGAATAGGGGTTAACTCTTCCTTAAAAGTTTTGTAGAATTCACAAGTGAAGCCATCTGGACCTGGGCTTTTCTTTGTTGGGAGGTTATTTATTACTGATTCAATCTCCTGGCTTGTTATAGGTCTATTCAGATTCTCTATGTCTTCTTGATCCAATCTTGGTAGATTATATGCATCCAGGAATTTGTCCATCTCCTCCAGGTTATCTTGTTTGTTGGCATAAAGTCGCTCATAGTATCCTCCAATGATATTTTGTATTTCTGCTATGTCTGTGGTAATATTGCCTGTTTCATCACATATTTGATTAATCTGGTTTCTTTCTTTCTTCTTCTTGATCAGTCTAGCCAATGGTGTGTCGATCTTGTTAATCTTTTCAAAGAACCAGCTTTTGTTTTCATTTATTTTCTGTATGGTTCATTTATTTTCTATTTCATTTATTTCTGCTCGAACCTTTATTATTTCTTTTCACCTGGCATTTTGGGGGTTTGTTTGTTGTTGTTTTTCCAATTCTCTGAGGCATGATGATAAGTTATCTACTTGCCATCTTTCCATCCTTTTCTTATGCAGACTAATTACTATGAATTTCCCTCTTATGACTGCTTTAGCTGTGTCCCATAGATTCTGGACACTTGTGTACTCATTATCATTTGTTTCCATACATTTTTTTATTTCACCCTTAATTTCTTCAGTAGTGAAGAAGTCATTCAGAAGTAGGTTGCTCAGTTTCCATGTGTTCGTGTATTTTCGGGGTTGTTTCTTGAAATTAATCTTGAGTATAATTCCATCATGGTCAGAGAAGATGCTGGGTACAGTTTCTATGCCTTTGAATCTATAAAGGCTTGATTTGTGTCCTAATATATGATCTATCTTTGAGAAGGTTCCATGTCGAGGTGAGAAAAATGTATATGTTGTGGATGTAGGGTGGAAAGTTCTATAGATATCGGTCAAGCCCATTCCATTTAGAGTATCATTTAAGTCCTGTATCTCTCTATTTATTTTCTGTCTAGAAGATCTGTCTAAAGGAGATAGTGGGGTATTGAGATCTCCAACAATTATAGTATTTCTCCCTATCTCTCCTTTTAGCTCTAGCAGTCTTTCCTTCACATATTTAGGCGCACCTGAGTTAGGTGCATAGATATTTATAAGGGTTATGTCTTCTTGCTGGATTACCCCATTTACTATTATATAATGCCTTTCTTTGTCTCTTCTTACAGTCTTTGTCTTGAAATCTATTTTGTCTGAGATCAATATTGCTACTCCAGCCTTTTTCTGATTTCCATTTGCATGGAATATCTTTTTCCAGCCCTTGACTTTTAGTCTATGTATGTCTTTATCCATAAGGTGAGTTTCTTGTAGGCAACAGATAGAGGGTTTCTGTTTTCTTATCCATTCAGCCAGTCTATGTCTCTTAACTGGAGAATTTAATCCATTGACATTCAATGTAATTATTGATATTTCTGTACCTGATCCTATCATTACGTGAGCCATTTTCTTGGTTGCTTTTTTTCTCGTATAACTGTCTCTGATTTTTTAGTTTTCCTGGTATAGTACTCCCTTCAGAACCTCTTGAAGAGCTGGTCTGGAGTTGGTAAATTCCTTCAAATTTTGTTTATCTGAGAATGTTTTTATCTTTTTATCCCATATGAAAGATAATTTTGTCAGGTATAGTATTCTTGGTTGAAATTGTTTTTCACTCAACACTTTGACTATACTTCCCCATTCTTTCCTTTCCTGCATTGTTTCTGCCGAGAGATCTGATGTTAGCTTGATGGGGTGACCTTTGTAAGCAACTTGGTATTTCCCTCTTGCCAACTTTAGTATCTTGTCTTTGTCTATTGTTTTTGCCAGTCTGGCTATGATGTGCCTTGGAGAGGATCTTCTTGGGTTGATTCTACTCGGGGTCCTATGTATTTCTTGGGTCTGGATATTTGAATGTCTTTCTAGATTTGGAAAGTTTTCTTCCAGGATCTCATGGAATAAATTATCTAGGCCCTTATTATTTTCTTTCTCTTCTGGAATACCACATATCCAGATGTTGGGGTGCTTGATGATATCCAGTATTCCTCATATATTATCCTCATTTTTCATGGTTGTTTTCTCAATCTTCTTGATACTTTTTTCTAGGTCAGATGTTTTGTCTTCTACATTAGAGATTCAATCTTCTGCCTGGTCTAACCTACTTTTAATACTTTCAAGGGAGGTTTTGATTTCCTGTATCACATTCTTCAATGCTAAAAGTTCCATCTGGCTCTTGTTTAAGGTATCCATTTCTTCTTTCACGTCATTGAAGGACTTCCTCATCTCCTGGAGCTCCTTGTCTCTTTTCTCTTCCATCTCAGTTAGTTTGGTCACTACAAATATTCTGAATTCCTTATCAGACATGTCCACGACATCCATTGTATGGACTGTGGGTGATGTAGGCTTGATGATTTCCCTTGAGGGAGAGGCCTTTTGTTGGTTGCTCATATTTCTTGAGCCTCTGCTATTGTTCCTAGTCATCAGGTAATCTATGTTTCTTCCTAACTTATTTAAGGTATCTTTGATTGTTAAAAGTTGTACAGGCTTAGAAAATTGATGATTTCTCTTATGGTTGGCCTACCTGTTGCTCACAATTACCATTAACTGTTGCCACTAGCCCTGGATGGCCCAAAGTCCTCGCTGTTTCTAAGGAGTGGTGAGCCTTCAACTGACCAAATAAGCAACACCCCAAGAGCAAAGAAAAACAAAAGGAAAAAAGGAAATCACGCGGCGCGCATTGCGCGCCACACGCTGTTCAAATCACCATAATTCAAAGAGTCCAAAGGCTAGTGGGAAAGGGTCAGAAGATGAGTGACAGGACCAGGTTGGTCGGGCCTGCAGCCTCACTCCGCCTGGTGTCCGGAACTGCTGGCCAGCTCGATCCGGATTGCGGGTGGGGTGGGGTGGGAGTTCGCCTTAAAGTCCCAGACAACCAACCTGGGGTCCAAGGAGGAGCAACGGTGGGGATGAGCGGAGATTCGGAAGGGTCGGGCCTGCAGCCTCAGTCCGCCTCCAGTTATTAATCATTTTTTAAGCTGTTCACTAAACTAGGACTAAAGAAAGAAACCTCTAAGTGAAAATACGCAAACAATTTTTTTCAAGGATTGTTCTAGCTATTATAGGTATTTGAAAATAATGAAACTAAAATTTAACATATTCATAATAAAGACTTTTTACTAATTACAATTGATCTTTCCCCATCCTTCCTTTCAAATGTTCTGCATTTCAGGTTGGGACAAGACCAGAAGAACATATGAGAAGGAACCACTTAAAAAGTCAGAGGTAAGAGATAAAAAAAAAAAAAAAAAATTAATGGTGGTGAGGTAGTTAAGACGACTGGCCAATGGAATAGGTTAAGTCCCAGACCTAGTGTCTTCAAAAAGAAAAAACACCAGGCACATGTGTGTGCATGCCCAAAATCCCAAAAGGAGGAAAAAATGGAGGAGAAGAAAGCACCCCATAAGGAGTGCTTTCTCACTTTCTCCATTCCATCCTCTTCCCTCTGGCAAGTGTACTTGCCCTCTGATAATTAAAAAAAAGAAGAAGAAGAATTAATGAGTATTTTTATATTATTATTATTTTGCTATAGGGTATGTGCACTCACTAGAGAAAAATAAAGACAAAAACAGGCAGACAGAGAGAGAGAGAGAAAGTGAGAAATCACTCCCCAGGGGAACAGCCATGCTGCAATTCTTTTTCCATTCTCTTCTTGAGATTTTGGGCATGCACTCATATGCACCCAGTGTGATTTTCAAGTCTCCATGTCCAGGTCTCAAACCACAAAGTCAGCCATGTGGAGTGCAACCACCTTAATTTCCATGCCACCTGCTTGCCCCAAGAAGTAATTTTTTTTTTTTTAATGAAACTATTAGGAACAGATAGGCAAAGTGACTAAGCTTATATTTATCTAGAATTATTGTTCCTATTCCAAAGAGGAATTTAAATATGATATAATAGATCTTTGTCCCTACTAGGTTGCTTCAAAGAGGTTGTTCCTCTCTGGCAAGTAAAGGAAAATGCCTAATGCAAACAATCCCTCATTCTTTCAATAGACAGTAATATCTAAAGATTAAGGATCTCTTACTTTTCCTCTTCACACCAACTATATATTGCCCAGTACTGAGAACATTATTCCTCAGAAACTCATGGAATTCAATTGAAAGGCTAAGATTATTCACTTATCAGATTCTGCAGTGTTGACACAATAAAACAAAATCAGACAAGAGCATTGAATTCCTAAACTAATTCAATAAAGTTTATTATTAAATACTTCAACTCATAGATGGTTAAGTATGGGTACCTAACTTTAAAATGACTTAGCTATTAAAGGACAAAAATAACACAAATGTCATAGAATTTTCAAAGGATCTTTATACTATGTATAACTTGGGGTTATCAAATTTAAAATGAACAGCTTTCATCAAATTTAGATTTAATGAATGCAGTTGAGAAGCAGACAAATC
Source organism: Tupaia tana (assembly GCA_026018925.1). Lineage (NCBI taxonomy): Eukaryota > Metazoa > Chordata > Mammalia > Scandentia > Tupaiidae > Tupaia > Tupaia tana. The sequence continues at coordinate 27,450,487 of JAKSZU010000003.1, read as the reverse complement.
CAATACACTGCAAACAGCCCAAATCTTAATTCACTCCATAGATATGATTTACCCTAATCGCCAGAAGCATCACTTCTCATAGCTCAGGTTATGGCAGAATGGATTATGTTGTATTCATTCTACCTCCAGGAAGAACACTGGCATCCATAACAGTACCATTCAACTGTGTGTTATAAAGCACAACCCAGCAGAACCTTTATAACTTAAAATGTGAAGATATTTAAAACATAAATTTAGTAGGTTGTGGCAGATCAGAGACCTCTCTTTCCACTAAAGAGATATATATTTTTTGATTCAAATCTTTCGAAATCCCAGCACCCAAGATTAGCTACAAAACTTACCTAGGACTAGAGAAAAAATAATTGTCAACTTCTGCTATGTACTTTGAGACTTAAATCATAACAGTAATCAGACTGCAATCACGTCTATAAACACATATGTGCACAGGCAATGGACAGACCTATAAAGAGCAAACATATTGTTCATTTAACATGAAGGATATGTCAGCATCCTTGAAAATGTATTAGAAATTCACACTTCTTTTACTCAGAACAATGTAGAACAAGCAGTAAGGTTTACAGTGTTATGAATTCTAGCTCTCTTTTAATATTCCACTCCTGAGAAATTGTCTCCAATGGATGTAGGCAATTTCTAAAATAGTTTCAATCTAAGGAGGTTTTTCTTGGAGAAATGAATAATTGCGTATTAACCTTACAGAATGTATACAAGAATTAGATCAGAGGGTAAAACTCCCAGCATTATAATACAAAGAGCTTGCATTATTTCAAGGTCACTCAGATCTCCAAGTTGAAACCACAGTTCTGTTAAAAACTGTGTGAGTTTAGATGTCTAAATTTCTCCAAACCTTGATCCCCTTATCTATAAAATAGGGTAAAAGTAGGACTGTTGTGAAAGTTGGAGTTTATACATACACATCATATAGTTGTCTGTAATATAATGCCACATCCGGCACTCTGTGAAATATAACTGTAAATGCATAATAACATGTAGACATTGCTACAGCCCCAGTTCCCACACTGTATAGACATTATGAGCTCATGCGCTTTCCCCCCTGCATTAGGAGCCTTTATGGGCAGGAGCTGTATGTTATTCAATTCTGTACTCTCAGGATCTGGCACATGCATGGTATACAGTAGAAACTAATAAAATGCTATTTGTGGGACCAGCAGTTGGCGAAATGGCTATGTCGCTGGACTCCCATGTTGTTGACCGCAGCTGAAGTCCTGAACCCAATGGCTTAAACTCACACCAGGCAGGAGTGTGTGCATGCATGCCCAAGATCCCAAGAGGAGGATGCAGGAGAAGGGATTGCGGCATAACCATACCCACTAGGGGGTGATTTCTCACTTTCTGTCTCTCTGTCTCTGTCTTTCTGGCGAGCGCATGCACCCTATAGCAAAAACCTCTCAAAAAAAAATGCTATTTGTATTTGATAATAACAGTTGGCTCCTCCTACGTGTGACTATATGCTACCATGTAAATCAAATCTTAATCTATTAAATTTTCTACTTTTTAAAAACTTATGTAGGTGGAAACGTATTTATTGGGTCATTGGAAAAGTCATGATATATTTTTTCATGTTTCAAGAATGCATCATGGGACCGGCAGTTAGCGTAATGGCTATGTCGCTGGACTCCCACGTGGTCGACCGCGGTTCGAGTCCCGGCCCGGTGGCTTAAACTAACGCCGGGCGCGTGAGCTTGCGTGCCCAAGATCCTGAGAGGAGAATGGAGGAGAAGAGATCGCGGCGTGGCTATCCCCCCTGGGGGGTGATTTCTCGCTTTCTATCTCTCTGTCTGTCTGGCGAGCGCACGCGCCCTATAGCAAAAACCTCTCCAAAAAAAAAAAAAAAAAATGCATCATGACTTTTCAGATGACCCAATAGTTACAACAATCAACTGTTGTTTTTCTACTTAATATTTGAAATTTCAATTCTCTTATTGTTTTACCACTTTCGGGATTAGCTGGATTCCTTTCCAAAATTTAATTGTCTTTGCTATTAAAAAGTAAATAAGAAACAGAGCCGTGGGTTTTAAATAACACATGAGTCTATTTTTTGATTCAAACTGCAATACATTTTCTGGGTAAAATTTCAAATAACTGGACCAGTGGCACTGATGCAGTGGTAATGCAATGCTCTATGATACTGGAGTCACAAAGGCACGCCTGGCATTTGAGTCCCAGGGTTGTTCTGTACGTACCAGATGCTCACCTACGTCCGTGACTTTGGCTGAGGCCGAGGGTGAATCATAGCATAGGGACCCTGTTTAGGGTCTCTCTCTCTCTCTCTGTCTCTCTCTCAGGAAGAGATAAATAAACTTTCAAATAACTGATTTTTGCCTAGCATAATCTTCCCTATTTGCAATTCTTTGTTAAAGAGTAAAGAAAAAAATATTTTTGCTAGATTGTAAACCCATAGGCAAGTTTCAAGTTAGAGTTTGTCTAATTGCTCAAGCTCATTTCCTCGTTAAAAATAGAATCCTAATTTTTAACAATTTGCCAAGATTACAACATCCTGTTTGGCACAGACCAGATTATTTCCATTCTCTCTTTCCCTCCCCCCCAACTGCTTCCCCAATCCCAAGCAGAAGGATAAGCAGTACCTCCAGTTCCCTCTCCACAGAGTGTACCAAAGCCAGGTAACTCAAAAGAGGTTGCACAGTTCATTTTAATCTTTGTAATACCTTCAGTTCAAAGCTGCAAAGCCATTTCTTCCATCTGTCTTTTCCAAATAAGGATATCAAATGATCTAAACTTCCTCACTCATTTCATTCTCTTTTTCAAATACTTTTCTCCTTGTTTTGTTTTGTTCTGTTAGTTTTATGCAATTGAGCCAGTATACTGAGAGGCTTAAATATTTCCTAAACAGATCTCTAACTTTTGATGGTTCAACTTAACAATTTTTTGGTGGCGAATGTGAAAGTCATATACATTTAGTAGAAATTATACTTCATGTACCCAAGCAACCCTTCTGTTTTCCACCTTCAATACAATACTCAATAAATTATAAGAGATATTCAACACTTTGCAATAAAATGGGCTTTATATTCAATTATTTTGTCCAACTATAGGCTACAGTATGTGTTCTGGCATGTTTAAGGTAGGCTAGACTAAGTTATGATACTTGGTAGGTTAAATGTCTTAAATGCATTCGATTTAAGATTATTTTCAATTTATTATGGATTTATCGGGACTTAACCCCATTGTTAATAAAGGTGCAGCTATACACATTATCTTTTAGAGAGTCAAATCGGTAAGCAACCTGAAGAATACTTATATCCCAGAAACGTGTATTCACAAATTTTCCAGGTAGTTCTATCACAAGAAATACTGCTCTAGTCCTTTAATTTGGAGCCCAGCCAGGCTGATTTTCTTCAAGGCTTTTCAGTTTTATGAACATGATAAAGGCTTCTGATCATCTGACTGAGCCCAAGGTCAAGACTTGAATGACTTACTAGTAAGCACAAAACTGAATGGAGTCACAGCATTTCCATTTCATTATCACTAATATTTAAGTCAATAAAGCATTTGCCTCTTGGAATCTGACCCCAATCACTATAAATTTAAAATTTTTTTTGTAAAACTAACAGGCATATGTACCAAGGCAATATGAAAGGAAAATCCAAAGACAATAGACAAAACATACAGAGCTAGTGAGGAAAAGCACTGCAAAGTATCAAATAGCCCCACATACCAAAAGCCCAACTTTTAATGCACTCCATCTTTAACAATGAGAATATCCGAAAGAACTGGACAGTTCAATGTAATTAATAACTATAGTAGTAACAATGACAAAAATAATCAATATTGCCAGCAGATGGTGTAGTGGTTATGTAACTTGACATCCACATGGCTGATCACAGTTCAAGTCCTGGACCCAGTGGCTTGAAAATTATGCCAGATTCACATGCGTGTGTACCCAAGATCCCAGTTAAAGAATGGAAGAAAAGAAAATCTGGCATGGCCACCCCCCCAGGAGTTGGGGAGAGTGATTTCTCATTTACCCTCTCACTGTCTATGTTACTCTCTCTCCAGGAAGCACATATGCCTTATGGCAAAAAAACTTCAAAAAAAAAAAAAAAAAAAGAAAAGAAAAGAATCTGGAACCAGCAGATAGAGTAATGGTTACACCATCACAGGAATCCCACGTGGCTAACCACAGTTTGAGTCCTGAACCTGGTTGCTTGAAATCATGCCAGGCACATGTATATGAGTGCCCAAAATCCCAAGAGGAGAATGAAAGAGAAGGGACTGCAGCATGGCCATACCCCCTGGGGGTGATTTCTTGCTTTCTCTGTCTCTGTCTTTCCAATGAATGCATGCACCTTATAGTAAAAGAAAAAATTCTCAGGACCAGCGCTTAGCGTAATAGGTATGTTGCTGAACTCTCATGTAGTCAACCACGGTTCAAGTCATGGACCTGGTGGCTTAAACTCACACAGGGCACATGTGCATGTGTGCCCAAGATCCCAAGAGGAGAATGGAGAAGAAGGGATTGCGACGGGGCCATCCCTCCAGGGGGTGATTTCTCGCTTTCTAGCTCTCTGTACCTCTCTGTCTTTCTGGCGAGTGCACGCACCCTATAGCAAAAACCTCTTTAAAAAAAAAAAAAATTCTCCCTTAAAATATTAGTATTTATTTTGTCCTTATTGACACTGGCATTCTGTCAAATAAGCCACATATATTATTTAATACTCGCAAGAATTTCCCCTATTTCACAAATAAAGAAACTGAGACAGAGATGTTACGCGATATTCCCAAGGTCTTAGCAATAAGTGGCAGAACTGGGACTCCAACTCAGGTCTGAACTTTGAGCCTACAAATTCTACTTTGCCAGCCTGACTTCCAGTCCATCATCCATATTTGGGACAATGGGAAGAGGAATATGTTCTGTAATTTTTTTAAGAGTTTTCATTATAGGGCACGTGTGCTCATTGGAGAGAAATAGAAACAGAGAGGGAAAGAGAGAAAGTGAAAAATCACCTCCAGGGATGATAGCCATACCACTATTCCTTTTCCTTCATTCTTCTCTTGGAATTTTGGGCATACATGCACACACAACTGGCATGATTTTGAAGCCATCAGGTCCAAGACTCAACCACAGTAGGCCATGTGAGAGTCCAACAGCTTAACCACTATGCCACCTTCTGGCTCCCTGTTTTCATATTATTATTTTAAAGAATTATTTTATTGAACTTTGTTTATTTTATTTATTTATTCATTCATTTTAATTTGACCAGAAAGGGACAGAGTGAGACTGGGGAGGGGGAGAAAGCACCCACCAGGTCAGGGACTCAAACTGCGGTCAGCCATGTGGGAGTCCAGCACCCTTAACCACCATGCCACCTGCTGACCCCTATTATTATTTTTTATGAGTTATTCAGAAAGCTCTCCCATGAATCAGGACACTAGAATTTGGAAGCTAAGTTTAACTATACCTTGAACATCTCACATACCTATTGAGGGCCTCATTTTCTTTCTTCCACAAGAGAAAAATAACAAAACATAACCTGAGTACATTAGGCCTCAAGGTAAACTTTAAGGGTCACTGTCACTCACAATAGTCACATCACTGTGGTATCATTTCTGATATTGAAATATATCAGAAAAAAAATAGGGGCAAATTGCCTGATAATCAAGTCTAAGTAGATTTATGGGTGAAAAAATTACCCTAGCATATATCCTTCAAGCAATATTCCCTTACTCCAGAGCTATGAATTTAAGTTTCAGGTTTGAAATCAGTTGGATTTTTTTTTTCCATTACGTTTTTGCTATAGACCACACGTGTCATCAGAGACAGACAGGGAAAATGAGAAATCACCCTCCGGGTGATGGACACTTTACAATCACTTGTCCTCCAGGATTTGGGGCATGCACACACACACACACTTAGCTTGATTTTCATGCCGCCAGATACAAGGCTTAAACCGCAGTCAGTCATGTAGAAATCTAGTGCCTTAACCACCGTGCCACCTGTTGGTGCTCAGCTGGATTTTTGTAAAGTCACCAAACCTTCTCAAGGTAATTAGCAACTTCTTTTTTTTAAATTTATTTATTTTTATATACATTCAATGACATTGTTTAGCATATCAACTTCTCATCAGCACCCTCCAATGCAAGTGCTTCACTGCCATTCTTCCCCTTCATCTGCACTAAATTTCTCGTTTATGGGAAGTCTATGTCAGGCCAAGATTGGGCACTGGGCAGAAATTTATGTACAAAAATAAATTATTATACAAGTCCTTAACTCTGTGTCCTTTCCATCAAAATTTACAAACAGGTCAAAAGTCAGAGTAGATAGAAAGGTCAAGTGACCTGTAGTAAACACTGCAGAAAATATCACGGACTCAGAGTCATTACTAGAGATGGCCCGCCTCTCAACCTGGAAGTGCAGGTTCCCTCATGGCCTGTAGATAAATACTATCTAGGCTAGCTCTACTCTGTTTGCTGACTCTGTGGCTCTATGTCTCCAGGGCGGAATACTCCTAGTCTATTTATTCTCTGGTAGATCATGGTCTGCTAATAACAAAGTTAGAATTAATTGAAGTATACCCAGAAATATATTGCATTGCTCATATATTATAAATTCACTATCTAATCAAGACTATGTAGTAGTAATCTTAATGTATAATACTTGAGGTTTTCTCCATCTTAGCACTACTGACACCTTGAACTGGATAATCCTTTGTTGTGAAGGGCCATCCTGTGCATCTAAGAGGTTTAGCAGTGCCCCCTGGCCTTAACTCATTAGGTGCCAAGAGCAAATGTTATTCTCACCCCCATAGTTGTGACAACCAAAAAATGTCTCCAGACTTTGCCAAATGTCCCCAGGAAACCAAATCACTCCCAGTTGAGAATCACTGCTCTATTTTCACAATTGTCTCATATCAATGATACTTAAAAAGCAAATATAATATTTCTGTAATAATATAACTACTTAAAAGATATTTCATATCCCATATTATTATAAGCCCTTGTGATTCTGACATATTCTGACTTCAAGTCCCCTATCTTTCTTATTCTGGTGTTGTTATTGTTTCAAAATGCTCTTACATGAAGCAGGAGGGGTCTTCCACTGCCAGATCCTGACTGGCTTCCACCTCTGTATTTCCTTTCCTGAATATCTGGGGCCCTTGATTTCTACCCAGTGTTAGACTCACCTCCAACCTCACCTCTGAAGGACTTCAACACTAGCTAGACTATGACACTGAAGGACTGAACTGGATTTGGCAGGGAGAAACAATAGTCAGAATATAGTAAGTATCAAGTTACTCCTGCTGCTAGTCATGAAACCACACCCTTGTCGCTCAGTTTTGAAAACCAGTCCTATGTCTTGAATTGTAAACTTAAGTTCTCACTTATAGCTCAGTGTTAATAATTTTAAGTTTTGCCTTGCTCCTACACTTTTATATGATGTTATGATCCTCTATAATTAGGGTCCTAAATTATTCTTACCAGTTCCAACTTAGAACTTGCTTCTGGGAAGTCTAAATATCACCTGCTTTGGAGCTGGCCATCACTGGGCTTCCACAGCTGTCAGCGCATGCTTATTAAAACTTGCTACAGTCACAAGATTCCAATGATCACATAAGGCTGTTACTACCTTCCTTCTCACTACCTCTCAGAATTCCATCCTCAACCTTGCCACCTCCTCATTGCCCATGCCACCCATACAATGGTGTGTGTGTAGGGGGGTTGTTCTAGAAATAGGTATTTGATTGTGACATTATAGTTGCCTTAGTTAGGCTAAGATACCCCAATCTAATCTGGATGTCAAAATTAATATTCAGTTAACTCTACTAATAGTTTGCTAAAATTTTACTCAAAACTTAAGCCAGAATATTGCCTTTTTTCTTGTTAGATGATTCAAAATGAGTGAAGATTAGGAAATTAACAAACAAGATCTCCAGTTCTTTTTCACCATGAATGTAATATTCGAATACATTATCCCTTTTACTCTCACATATTTTCTCAGGAAATGAAAGATTTTCACAATTCTTACACCTATAAAAACACTTAATTGCATCCATTTCTCTACCTCATATCCTTCCTTCTTCATACCTACACTGAGTGCAAAACTGAAGTACAGATAATGTTGGAAGAAATCAAGAACAAACATATTAGTGATTAATTTTAATTTCAGTATCTGCATGGACTAAAAGTATGTTCATTGTACAGAGAACTTTAATAGGTTATTCTTTCTAATCCTCTACATTTAAAGAGTCATACGGAAACTATTCTAATCAAGCTTCAACCCTAGCTAGACTATGACACTACTCAACAATTATTACAGTAGACCTGGCAAAAACAAAACCCATGGCAGTACAACTGCTTTCAGAACCTTCCAGAAGTTTGATGAGAATCTCCAACATTAGTTGACTTATTCAATCAACACAGAGCACAGTTAGGGCAGTGAGAGTGGCCAACCCAGTGCATGGACTAGGAAAATACACAAGGTAAGTGAGGCATTGTGATGGCATAAATGTTGAGTTCCAGTGACATTAGCCAATTTACACTCAAAGCCAATTGCTACCAATGACAGGCAGTGCTTTTCAAATTTCAGATCATAATCCAAAAGATTGATAAAATGACTTGCTAAAGTTCTGTCCCCAATGAATAATACTGAAATTTATTTAGGAGGTCTGGATTGTATTTTTTTTTTCTTTTTGTGAAATGGAGTAGAAATTTTTAGAATGTACTGGAAGCAAATAGTAAATGTAAGAATGTTTGATGAAGCATTTTTTCAGCTACTAAGTATTTATTTAGCATCTACCTTGTTTCATGTACTTTTCTAGATGCTTATATACATCACTAACTAAAAATAGGTAAAAATCCTTAGTAATATAAAATACATTTCATAGTGCAAGTCACAGTTTTTCTTTAAAAAAAAAAAAAAAATTGAAAGCTCCTATTTAGAGTAAGGAGAAGCCACCACTCCATTAAGGAGAAACCCCACGAGCAGTCATTCTACCACAGTAGAAATCCTTGAACAGAGTGAAGCAGAAAGAGTAGTCCAAGTCATTCTCCTTCCCCTCTTTCAAGTCGGCCTTCAAGATAAAGTATGGCTTCTTGAAGTTACCTCTTGGTTTGTTCTGTTTTGCATCTTACCCTTTTAATTCTCTTTCCCACTGTCCTAATAGACAAGGCTATTAAAAGAAATGGAGGACAACATAATTTACCAGCTCTTGGTGGTTATTTTCTAGTAGTGTAACAGATGGAAAAGTTTCATTTTCATGTTTAATAAATATTTGCTGCTAGTAATGGATAAACTATTGAAACTGTGATAACCTAGGCAAGTTAAACAACATATTTACATATATTTTTCCCGAATCTCCTCAGAGGTATGCTAATAGATACTAATGCCCAGTTTACTGCTTTGCAACATAGTTATTTGCTTCTTTAACTTGTAGCAGCTCTAGCTCACATTCCATTCAGTGGATCTCTAGTACAAGCACAATGTTGTGCTATGTGCTTTATCTTTAATCCTCACAACAACTCAGTGAGGAAGCTGTTATTATCTGCATTTTGTAAAAGGAGACACTAAGGCTTATAGAGGTTACAAAATTTTCCCATGGTCACTTGTCTAGTAAGTGGCAGAGATAATGTTTTAACAAAGCCATTAACTCAAGAACATCACTGATTATATCCCCATAAGAGGAAGAAAGTTAATTATGTATGTAAAAGATGATAAACTACTGTCAGAAAACTTATTTTACAAGCCTATACTTCCCTCTTGTTTGCTCTTAACCATTCTTTAAATTTTTTTGAAATATTTTTGTTATAGGGCACATGCGCTTACTAAAGAAACAGAAAGAGAAAATGAGAAATCACCTGGGCGGGGGTGGCCATGCCATAATCCCTTCTTCTCCATTCTCCTCTCAGGATCTTGGGCATGCACACACATGTAACCAGTGTGAGTTTCAAGCTGTTTAGTCTGGGACTCGAACTGTGGTCAGCCATGTGGGAGTCCAGCGCCTTAATCACTATCCCACTTGCTGGCCCCATTCTTTAATATTTTAATAATCATTTAAGAACTATGAATATGCAAACCATTAAGCTTAGTGAAAGAAACATCAGTACTTTCTCCTACGTTTGCTACAATAAGTTTAAATATGTAACTGCCAAAACATTTTGCTATCTTTTGCACGGAACCCTGTCAATATCCATAAAGATAGCAGGAGAATAAGAGACTCTGGGTCCAAAATGTCAGGCCTCAACTGCCAGTTTTATTACTACATGGTCTTGAAAAAGCTGCGCCTGGGACCAGCAGATGGCGTAATGGTTACATCACTGGACTCCCCTGTAGTCAACTGCAGTTTGAGTCCCAGACTCAGTGACTTAAAACTCACACCAGCTGGACCAGCAGATAGCATAATGGTTACATCACTGGACTCCCACGGAGTCAAACCACAGTCTAAGTCCCAGACCCAGTGGCTTAAAACTTATGTCAGGCACATGTTCATGTGTGCCCAAGATCCCAAGAGGAGAATGGAGAAGGGATTTCAGCATGGCCATCACCCTGATGGGATGATTTCTTGCTTTCTGTCTATCTCTCTCTGTCTCTCTGGCAAGCACATGTGCCCTCTAGCAAAAATCTTTCAAAAAGGAAAAAAGGAAAAGAAGGAAGGAAGGAAGGAAGGAAGGAAGGAAGGAAGGAAGGGAGGGAGGAAGGAAGGAGAAAGAAAAAGCTATACCTTATTTTTCTCATCTGTAAAATGGGAATAATGACAGTACTTACATACAAAATTATTTTAAGGATTAAATGAGATATTATAAGGAATGTACTTAAAACAGTGTGGGCACTAAATAAACCTATGTGTCTGTTATTCTCAGGATTATTACTTCCTAAGAAGTATCAGCAATTAGCCCATCTCATTCTGCAAGACATTCAAGTCTTAAAGTTTATCAAGAAGAAAACCAAGAGGAAGCTCCGGGGGACAGAGGAACCTTTAAATTCAAACTCCATTAGGGCACAGAATTATGTCCGTGCCATCATCTGTCCCTTCTTTCCTCCATTGCTTGGGTTGCTGATAGGTGTACAGAGCATGCTATCATCTAACAGACGCTGTTTCTGGAAAGCACTACTCTTCATAAATTATTTGAAAAGAAATCTTTCTGGTTTTTATACTGACATATGAGATATCTTTGCTTTTGAAAACACCACCAGCATATGTTTATTTATGCTCAGAGATCAGTGCCATAAATTTGCATGAAAAAGAAAAATCATGACCATTGTTAAAAGAAAATTCAAACCAATTTTGCAGCATACATCTATAAGTTGTTTTATACAGCTATCTCGAATGTTGGTCAAATGAAAAGGTCAAGTGTACATCAGTATAAAGAAATAATAAAGGCTCTCATCATTCGTTAGTCTGTTCTGTTAGTGAGGCAAGAATATGTTTAAAGTGCATCTCCCTATAATCAATTTCTTTACTTACAAATGTCACTCTGAATGGACATTTTACAGCTGATTAATTTTTGTCCCTTCTCCTCATATGTAAATATAAGACTAAAATGCATGCCTGTGATACATTTCTTTTCTACTAATTAAAGTGCTGGTTTCCTACGGATCTGCTATCTGGCAGAAAAAACTATCTTTCAAGCTATGATCTTACGTTTCTTAAATATATTTACCTTCTCCCCAAAATTTTTTAAGTGAACAACTAAACATTTGAATATTGAAGGTAAAAAACACAGTCATTGCCTTTGTCAAAAAGTCAACACATTCAGTATGCTGCACAGACATGTACTTATTAACATTTTAATTAAGGATAACAAACAGTAATTAAACAGATGACATTTTCATTAATATGCTAACTGTAAATAGCCTGATAGAAATTATTGTTAAATCTGATTCTAGTTAAATATCTCTTCTTGCAAAAACAGTAACCTCAAACTATCCATAATCAGAAACATTTCCCATTGATGTACTTACATGCTCATGTCACATTCATAAATAAGTTTCCTAAGTTATGTTTCTCAAAGTAATGAATATTACTTTCCTCATATAGTATTATACAAGCGACAGTGTAGTCATATAATAATCATTTGTTTCAAGGCACTTGTCTATGTCTTGTGCAAAAAGATAGTACTAAAATACTTAAAGGTTTAATTCTATAATTAAATAGTCATACTTTGTTATTAAATCCAAATAAATAATTTTGCTAAACCTAGCAACCCAATTCCATGATATCTCGTTTTTATATTACTGTAGGTTAGTAATATCTGTCTGATTTGTTAAAATCTAGAGGTGTTGAGCGGCATTATTACTTTCTTTCAGCAAAGTTATATTTAGTTCATTTTATTGTTGAAAACAAATATGGGTCATTCAACACACAGAAGCAGAGTGGTATGATAGTATAAAAAGCAGTACCTAAGATACTAACAGTCATTGACTTTTCAAGAAAACAGAGCAAGCTTTACTCTGAGGGTTGCCAGACTGTGTGTGTGTGTGTGTGTGTGTGTGTGTGTATTTACACACTAATTTTGTTTTGTTTTGCTTTTTCCATACATCTTATAATATATTTACACTAACCATTATTCATCATTTATCTAAAATTCTATCTAGCAACTCTACTTTTGAAAGAGCAACTCTACTTTTGCAATATAAATTCACCTTGAGAAATATTTTTTTGCTCTCTGATGTAAAGTGAGCTTTAGCAAATAAGAGAAATCTAGTTGCAGTGTTCTGAGCCTCTCTGGGGCCCTTTGAGGGTCCTAGGTTGAGCCCTGGGCCAATAGCCAGCAACAAGAAAGAGTTTCCAGGAGACAAACACTCTGTTTACTTAGTAAGTCATATCTGAAATTTAAAAAGTTATTGATAGACTATCTAATCCACATTGCTTTAAATTTTTTTTAATTGCTAGTAATAGGTCTCAGAGGACAGTAAGCTTCTCTCGATTACATTTTATCCTTCAGAATGATGCAGGAAAAGTACACAGGTTTGGGAAGTTAGAGCACTCTGTCACTGAAGAGAGTGCAGGATATGCTTGTAGAACTCTGGTTTCTCTTGGGGAAATCCCTAGAAGACATGGTTCCCAGAATAGTTTGAAGAGATTCACAACTGCTCTCCAGTGCAAAACTAAGCCTCAGATAAAGGAGGTGAGTGGGTGTAGACATGGTCTCATGGCTCCGGGAGGTAGAAGAACAGGAAGAGAAAGTTAAGGGACTGAGGACGGAGAAAAAAAAAATTCCAACTTTTGGAAGTATAAGTATTTCTTCCTAGCTGAGAATTACAAAGGAAATGATGAATAAGACATACGACCTTCTTGAAATCCCCATGAGTTAATCCACAGGATCAGAATTGAATGCTAGTTGAATTATTCCCTTACATCACCAAAGAGTAGGACTGGGTCCACTTGCACATAACAAGAGCTACTAATCCTTTTACTTTCAAAAACATCCTTTTATTAGGCTTCAGTTACTAAAAACAAAATCCCATTATAATTTGGGACTCACCTGTATTACAATAACCCTCTATACCAGCCTACCTCTGCAGTCTCACACTCTTGAGAGGACCTTCCATAGCCTAAAAGAGTGCCCCTGGCTGTTCTTCAAAGAAAAGATCTCGTGCTTAAAAAGGGATTTGCTGGGGCCAGCAGATGGCATAATGGCTGTGTCGCTGGACTCCCATGTAGTCGACCGTGGTTGGAGTCCTGAACCCAGTGGTTTGAACTCACGCCAGGTGCCTGTGTGTGTGTGCCCAAGATCCCTAGAGGCACATGGAGGAGAAAGGATTTTTGTGGCCATTTTTGTGGGGTGATATCTTATTTTCTGTCTCTCTCTTTCTGGTGAGCACACACACCCTGTAGCAAAAAAAAAAAAAAAAAAAAAAAAAAAAAAAAAAAAAAAAGGATTTGCTTAGGAAATTGAAGGGAGAAAGAAAATAATTTCTTAACAACATTGCTTACCTGCAATGTAAGGTTTTTGGCAAGCATGAGGAAAACATCTGTCTCTGCACATGTGTGTGTGTGTGTGTGTGTGTGTGTGTGTGCGCGCGCTGTTGCTATTGCTGTTATTTAATTGTATTCAATTCAGTATCCTTAATTCTTCCCAATAAGACCTATCAATTACAAATTAACTTATTTCACCAATGGAGTTTAATAAAGCAAGAGGATATAATAATTGTAAATATAAACATGCACCTAACATTTGAGCACCTAAATATATAGAGCAAACATTAATGGACACCAAGAGAAAAATATTGGGTCATCAAGTAAGTCATGATGTATTTTTCTGTTTTTCTATGTGTCATGACTTTCCAGACAATCCAATAGATAGCAATACACTAATAATAGGGACTTTAATTCTCCATTTTCAACAATGGATAGATCAACCAGACATAAAATTAATAAGGAAATACTTAACCTGAATTGCACTTTTGACTGAATGAGCCTAACATACATATAGAGAACTTTCTATCCAACAGTAGCAGAATATACCTTTTTCTCTAGTCCACATAGAACATTTTCCAGAATAGACCATATGTTAGGTCACAAAATAAGTCTTAACAAATTTATAAGGTTGAAATCATATCTAGTATCATTTCAGACTATAATGGTATGAAACTATAAATTAATAACAGAAGTACCTTGAAAATTTCACTAATATGTGAAAATTAAACAACATGCTCCTGAACAACAAATGACTCAAAAATAAATTGAAAGATAAATTTAAAAGTAACTGAGACAAATAACAATGGTAGTACAATATACCAAAACCTGTGAGATGTAGCAAAAGCAGTTCTAGGAGAGACATTTGAGCAATAAATGCCTACCAAAAGAAAAAAGAAGAAGAAAGAAAGAGAAAGAAAGATTCTAAATAAACAGTCTAACATTATATCACAAGGAACTAGAAAAAGACTAGACTGAAAATTAGCAAAACAAAGGAAAAAATAATCATATCAGAAATAAATCAACAAACACATATCTAGTCAAAGAGAGAAAAAAGACTAAAGCAAATAAAATAAAAAATGAAACTGAAGAAATTACAGACAGACACTTCAGAAATAGAAAAGATCATAAGAGACTATTATAAATATTTATTTGCCAACAAAATTGAATAATCTTGAGAAGACAGGAAATTCCTACAAAATTATAACCTGCAAAGATTGAATCAGGAAGAAATATAAAGTCTCAACAGACAAATAACAAATAAAGAGATTGAAGAATAATTAAAAACTTCCCAACAAAGAACACATATTTTTGAGCCCAGTTTCACTTTGAAACCTAAGCCAGATATAAATATCAAGAGAAAACTCTCTTTGATGAAAACTGAAGTAAAAATAACAACAGATGAGCAAACCAAATCAAACAACACAATGGGCCAACCTTTAGCACAACAGATAAACTCTGTGCATTCAAAGCCAGACTGCACACAGCTAACCACAGTTTCAATCTCCATCCCAGTGGCTTGAAAAATATACTAGGCCCCCATATTCTAACAGAATGGAGAAATAGAGGTAAAAGGATTGCAGCAATTGGGGATGATTTCTCTCTCCCTTCTTCTCTAGCCCTCTCTGTATCTCTCTGGTAAGTGCATGTGTCCTCTGACAAGTTTTAAAAAAATAATCAAGTACAATATATACCTAAAATGCAAGGCTAGCTTAGCACACCCTAATCAATTAATGTGATATATCACATTAACAGATGAAAGAAAAAAAAAAAACACAAGATCATGTCAAATGATATGGAGAAAGCATTCAACATATTCAACATACTTTCTTGATTAAAAAAAAGAAAGAAGACAGACAGACAGAAAGAAAGAAAAAAAGGAAGGAAGGAAGGGAGGGAGGGAGGGAGGGAGGGAGGAAGGAAGGAAGGAAGGAAGGAGTGAAGGAAAGAAGGAAGGAAGGAAGGAAGGAAGGAAGGAAGGAAGGAAGGAAGGAAGGAGAAAAAGGAAGAAACATAAGGGAGGACATCTCTCAACAGTTGAGTTACAGAAGCGAAGTACCTAAACATAATAAAGGCCATTTATGAAAATCCACACCTAATACAATCAATGGAAAAAAGTGAAAGCACGAAGTACAAAGCAATGACACCCACTCTCACCACCTGTATTCAACATAGTACTGAAAGCACTAGCAAGAGCGATCAGAAAAGAAAAAAATATGAAGACATCAAAATCAGAAAGGAACCAGTAAAATTATCTCTATTTGCAGATGATATTATTCTATATGTAAAAAAAAAATCTCCAAAAATGCTTTGAGAATTAATAATTGGATTCAGTAAAGTTGCAGTATACAAAATGAACATATAAAAATTAGTAACATTGGGCCAGCGCATGGCATAATGGTTACATTGCTGGACTCCCACGTGGTCAACCGCGGTTTGAGTCCCAGACCCAGCAGCTTAAGACTCACACCAGACGTGTGTGTGTGCATGCCCAAGATGCCAAGAGGAGAACGGAGAAGAGACTGTGGTGTGGCCATCCCCCCGGGAGATGATTTCTCACTTTCTGTCTCTCTGTCTCTCTGGGCGAGCACATGCACACTATGACAACAACAAAAAAAAAAAAAAAAAAAAAAAAAAAAAATTAGTAACATTGTGCCAGCAAGTGGCAGGGTGGTGGAAGGGTGATTAAGGCCCTGAAGCCCAAATGGCTGAGAGTCTCAGACCCTGCGGCTTGAAAATCATGCTTGTGTATGCATGCCCAAAATCCCAAGAGGAGAATAGATGAGAAGAGATTGCAGCATGGCCATCCCTTCAGGGAATGATTTCTCACTTTCATTGCCTGCCACTCTGTCTCTGTCAAACACAGGTGCCCTATGGCAAAAATCTTAAATTAAAATCTTAAAGAAATTTTAAATTAAAATCTTAAAAAAAGAAAAAAGCATTTTTATGCACAAATTACAGTCTAATAAAGAAATCAAAAACCAATTCATTCACAATAGAAAAAAAAAGTAGATAAATAAAAAAAGAAACACTAGAAATAAGTTTTATCAAGGAATTAAAAGATTTGAACACTGAAAATTATGAAACATTAATTAAAGACACTGAAAAATACATAAATAAATAGAACAATATCCTGTACTCATGAATTGAAGAATTTATAATGTAAAATGTCTGTATTAACAGAAATGATCAACAGATTCAGCATAATCCCAACCAAAATCTTAATAGCATTCTTCACAGGAAAAAAAAAATCTTAATCATTTCTATGGAAACATAAAAGACACTGAATAGCCAAAACGATTCTGAGAAAAAAAGACAAAATTGTAGTCATCACATTTTCTGAGTTTTAAATTATATTGCAAAGCTATAGTAATCAAACAGTATAGTATTAGCATAAAAAATGATACACAGACAAGTAGAAACAGAATAGAAAGCCAAGAAACATATCCTAATATGCATCAGCCACTAATTTTTTACCAAGAGCACCAAAAGAGCACAATGGGCAAAGGAGGGTCTTTCAATAAATGTTACAAGGAAAATTTAATTTTCACAGGCAAATGAAGAAAATTGGGCGTTACCTTATGCCATACACACAAAAAATAATTAAATAAATAAATAACTCAAAGTAGATAAAAGATCTTACTATAAAATCAGAAAATTAAAAGATCCCAGTACAGGATATAAGAGAAAAGCCTCTTGAACATTGGGTTGGGCAATGATTTTTTAGATGTCACACCAAAATCTCAGGCCGAAAAAGCAACAAAGTGAATAAATGAAACTACCTCAAACTAAAAAGCTTCCTTCCAACAAAGGAAACAATCAAACAAATGAAACAGCAACCTACAGATTGGAGAAAAAAAAAATTGTAAACCTTATTTCTGATAAGAGGTTAATAACCAAATTTTATAATAAACTTTTATAAATCAAAAATGGAAAAGCAAACACCTTGATTTGAAAGTAGGCAAGGGGCTGGAAATTGGTGCAGAATAGGATGTTGTATGAGTCTTACTCTCATCAAAAGGTTCTCAGTTCATGTCCAGACATTCCCCAAGTACATCAGGTACATATGCCCATGAAGCAGGGCTGGCTGGAGCTAGAGGTGAATCATGGCCTAAGGATCCTAGTGAGTATGCCTGTCTCTCTGATTGTCTCCATCTCTCTTGCTGATGGGAATAAATATAAAAACAAATGAGTTTTTTTTCATGGCGATTCCTGAATAGACATTTCTTTTTCTTTTTCTTTTTTTTTTTTTTTTTTTTTTTTTTTGAGAGATTTTTGCTATAGAGCACGTGCACTCACCAGAAAGAGAGAGACAGAAAACGAGAAATCACACCCTAGGGGAGATAGCCACGCTGTAATCCCTTCTCCTCTATTCTCTTCTCAGGATCTTGAGCATGAACACACACGCGTCCCGTGTGAGTTTAAGCCACCGGGTCCAGGGCTTGAACCACGGTCAACCACATGTGAGTCCAGTGATATAGCTGTTACACTAACTGCTGGTCCCCCTGAATAGACATTTCTACAAAGAAATAAAAGTGGCCAGTGAGCATATGAAAAGTTGCTTAACAGAAAAATGCAAATCAAAAGCATTATTAGATACCAACTCACATCCATTAAGATAAGTGGAAAGAGTGTGGGAGGGGACGAGTATAGGAAAGGAAATTTAGGGGGGAAATGGAGAGGTAAGACACTTGTGGGACACAGATAAGGTTTATTATCCGTTGCCAAGGATATGTATAATAGTCTCAACTGGGCTGGACTGAGGTGTAAATCATGCTGAGTAAAGTCTCTTCACAATCTAAATGATGTATAGCGATTTAATGTATGAATAATAATAAAATTTTTTAAAAAGATGGCTATTACCAAAAAGTCAAAAGATAACAAATGTTGGCAAAATGTACGCAGAACAAGGAACTTGTGCACACTGATGGTGGGAATGTAGATTGGCATAGTTGTTATGGAAGGCAGTATGGAGGTTCTAAAAAAATAAAAAACAGAACATATAACCCAGAAATCCCTCTTCTAAGCTTATAATCAAAGGATAAAATTACTACCTTGTAAAGATATCTGCACTCCCATGTTCACTGCAGCATTATTCATATAACCAAGATAAGGAGACAACCTCAGAGTCCATCAGTGGACAAGTGGATAAAGAAACTGTGATACATACTGTGGTACATACGTCATACACCTCTAATAATGAGTAAGACCTTGCCATTTGTCACAACATGCCTGGAAGGCATTATCCTAAGCAAAATAATCCAGACACAAAAAGAAAATTACTACATGATCTCACTTACATGTAGAATCTGAATATTAAAAACTCAAATATTCAGAGATAGAAAACAAAACAGTTCTTACCAAGAGGAAGAAATGGAAAGATGTAGAATGAACAAGTCTAGACAGCTATGTACAAAATGAGTACTACAGGTAATACAGTTGTGCTATATAAGGGTATCATTGCTAAATGAGTAGATTTTAGTTGCACTTGCCACAAACTACACACACACACACACACACACACACACACAGAAATGTATAGCTATATAAGATAATGAACATACTAACTTGCTTCACTATTGTAGCATATATATATATATATATATATATATATATTCATACACACACATATATATATGGTGTGTATATATATATATGTGTGTGTGTGTGTGTGTGTGTGTGTGTGTGTATGTGTAAATAATATCATGCTACATACCCTAAATATTCACAATAAAATTTATTTATTTTTTTTGAGAGGTTTTTGCTATAAGGCACGTGCGCTCGCCAGACAGACAGAGAGAGAGACACAGAGACAGAAAGCGAGAAATCACCCCCCAGGGGGGATGGCCACGCCGCAATCCCTTCTCCTCCGTTCTCCTCTCGGGATCTTGGGCACGCATGTACACGCGCCCAGCATGAGTTTTAAGCCACCGGGTCTGGGACGTGAACCGTGGTCGACTACATGGGAGTTCAGCGACATAGCCATTACGCTAACTGCTGGTTCCAATAAAATTTATTTTTAAAAATAAATTATTTAAAATCTTGTCATCATCTTTTTTTATGAGAGGTTTTTGCTATAGGGCACGTGCTCTCGCCAGAAAGAGAGAGAGAGACAGAGAGACAGAAAGTGAGAAATCACCCCCCAGGGGGGATGACCACGCCACAATCCTTTCTCCTCCATTCTCTTCTTGGGATCTTGGGCATGAACGCACACGCGCCCAGCGTGAGTTTAAGCCACGGGGTCCGGGACTTGAACTATGGTCGACTACACGGGAGTCCAGCGACATAGCTATTACGCAAACTGCTGGTCACAAAAATCTCGTCATCATCTTGATAGGAAAAAAAGATAGACACAGAATGAACACCTCACATGAGATAAAACAACGCCTAAAGAACTGGTACTTGAATTAGAGACATTGTTATAGCAAGGACTACAAGGATAAGCAGGTCTCTGAAATCAGGGAATGTCCTCAGACAGTAGAACAGGAGCACATGGAAATGCAAGAATGCTCAGCAAAGGCTAGGAGTCACCAGAACCACACCAAAGAAGAAGAGAAAGACAAAAGACTGTCCAGAATTTAATGGAGCAGAACAGGAAATTGAAATCAGGCCTATCCAACCCCAGCTCTCTTTTGCACCCAGTGTTGGTATGATAGGCAATAAACTAAGCATTCCACATATTTCATTTGATAATGACTAAAATAGCCAGTATTATTATTCCTGTTTCAAAATAGAGTAACTGAAAAAGTGGAACAATTATGAAACATACGCAAAAACCACCACTAAAAGATCAGACACAAAATACAAAACCAATTCAGCTCCAAGACCTGTCCCTTAAGCTCTATGGTCTACTCCTCCTCCTGTTCAAGGAGAGTGGTGTATATATGAATCTCATTACATAAAATGAACACAATCATTCCCCACTGACCCTTTGTTTGGCTTCATGAAGTCTAAATTAGAGAAGTTCTCCAGATGTTACTCCATACTTATGATCAGAAGTAGATCATAAGGTCAACCCAAACTCAAAACAAGATCACTTATCCCAGTGAGTCTAAGGAGGCTGGCATTATGAAATGGTGTCTTAACAAAGTGGGCTTTTTCCTTCAGTTGGTATGTGCTGTACATTACAACTAATATCAAGTTTTAGCAAAAATAAAGCACTTTTCCTTCCTTGAGGATTAACGTGCTGGCACCACTAAGTATGTGGTACACAAGGACTTTGTGGGAGGTCAGGTGTCCTTAGGACATCCCCAGAGATTTTATTCTGAAGGACTCTCAGCCTCACTTCAAGGTGGAGTAAAAGGTCTATTTCAGTCCTTAGAGGCTGTGCTATACCAGATCCTTCTTGAGCCATTGTTTCCCGAGAAGAAGTCACATCTTACACACTTCTACAAAGAACTCAACCACCAAAACATTATTTGTCCAAGTAGATAGATCAACAATCATCAGATCTCCTACAGCAAGCAAAAAATAATTTATCTCTTCTATAGCTTATCTAAGGATTTCTTATCACATCCTTATCTACTTTTGTCATAAATGGAAAAAAAAATGCATGGCTGCTTGTGAAAAGCTAACCAAGGAGATATAAACATCTTAAACATTAAATATATCAGCTGATTTTCCAAAAGGTATTGCAACTTCTGCTGTTCATCATCATTATTATACAGTTCCTGAATCTCTGAGTTTGGGGCTACTGGTCTTTTAAGAAAAACACACAGAGGGCAAGCCCATGCTTGGGGCTGGGGAACAACTTTGGGACTTTCGGCACACTGTCGCCCATTGCTCCAGTGGCCTGGGCTTGCCACACCTGTGGCCCACTGGGATAATTAAGCCTGGTCTAGGCAGGCCTCCTTCCCTTGCTACCACCTCATCAAGAGCTTAACATGTGGCAGAGGAGCTAAGTACCTGAAGTTACCTGTAACTGCTCTGATCTGGGAGACACAGCCTTCCAGTAGGAACACACCTGGGAAGTAAGGGTGAAATTTCTTCTACCAGTACTACAGAATCTACTCCAATGAGTAGGAAAAAAGTGAATATGGCATCAGAAGACTAGAAACTAGCACATATCTCAAAGAAACATGACAAAACAAGGTGGTAACTCCCTAGGTGAGCATAGTAGCTCCTCACCAATACCGGAAAGCACAGAGAAATAGCAATGTCAGAAAAAGAATTCCAAATATTTATAGTGACAAAACTCAATGAGATACAAGAGAAAACAGACAATCAGTTCCAGGAAATGAGAAAGTCATTTCAGTACATGAAAGAGGAATTTCATAAAGAAATAGATACCCTAAAAAAGGAATCAAACAGAACTTCTGGAAATGAAGACTACAAGAAATTAAAGTCTCCCTAGAGCAGTCTAGGACCATGCAAAAGAACAAATTTCAGACCTGGAAGACAAAGTCTCCAATATAGACCAAATCACCAAAAACATAGGAAAAAAAAAACAAAAACAAAAACAAAAAATGAGGATAACATAAGGAAAATTGTAGAAACCATGAATCGTCCAAATATTTGTATAATGTGTATTCCAGAGGTGAAGAAAAGACATGGAAAATCTCTTTCATGAAATACTATCTGAAATTTTTCCAAACAGAAAAACATGGAGAAATTCAGACCCAAGAAATAAAAAGGACCCTAAGTAGAGTCAACATAAAAAGACCCCCTCCCCCAACACATCATAGCCAGATTGGTAAAAGACAAAGACAATATTTTTTAAATAGCAAGGGAGAAATATGAAGTTACTAATAAAGATTATCCCATTAGGCTAATGTCAGACCTCCCAACTGAAATAATACAGACAAGTAAAGAATGGGAAGATGTATGCAAAACATTAAAAGAAAAACAATTTCAACAAAGAATACTATATCTATCAAGATTATCCTTCAAATGAGAAGAACGAATAAAAGTATTCTCAGATAAACAGAAACTGAAAGAATTCACCAATAATAGACCAGCTCTGCACTGAGAAGAGTGTTATATCAGAATAATTAAAGAGAGACAAACAGAAACAGGAGAACAAAAAATAACTGAGAAAATGGCTAACGAAATGACGGATAAATCTGCAAATGTCAATAATAATATTGAATGTTAATGGATTAAATTATCCCATTAAAAGACACAGACTGGTTGAACAGATACAAAAACTAGAAGCCATCTATATGCTGCTTACAAGAAACACACCTCACTGATAAGTACATACATAGACTGATAGTGAAGAGCTGGAAAAAGATATTCCATGTAAATGGAAACCAAAAGAAGGTTGAAGTAGTGATACTGGTATCAGACAAACTAGACTTTAAGATGAAAGATATAAGAAGAGACAAAAAAGGATGTTATATAGTACTAAAAGGACATGCTCATGAAAAAGATATAACACAGGGAACCAGCAGTTAGTGTAATGGCTATGTCGCTGGACTCCCACGTAGTCGACCACAGTTCGCGTCCCGGACTCGGTGGCTTAAAACTCACACTGGGTGCGTGTGCGTGCGTGCCCAAGATCCCGAGAGGAGAATGGAGGAGAAGGGATTGGGGTGTGACCATCCCCCCTGGGGGGTGATTTCTCGCTTTCTGTCTCTATGTCTCTGTCTGTCTGGCGAGCGCACACACCCTATAGCGAAAACCTCTCCATAAAAAAAAATAATAAAAAGATATAACACATATAAATACCTACACACCCAACACTGGAGCACTGAAATGCATCAAAGAGACTGCTAGATCTCAAGGGAGAGATAGACTATAACACAATAATTGTAGGGGATCTCAACATCCCACTGACTCTTCAGGACAGATCATCTAGACAAAAAATAAACAAAGAGATACAAGATCTAAATGATACCATACATGAAATGAATTTGATAGACATCTATAGAGTATTTTATCCAACTACCACAAAATATACAATTTTCTCACCCCTAAATGGAATGTTTTCAAAGAATGACCACATGATAGGGCAAATCTTTACAAATTCAAAGGTATAGAAGCTATATCTAACATCTTTTCTGAACATGATGGAATCAAACTTGAAATCAACTACAGCAAGAGCCCTCAAAAATGCACAAAATACAGGGAAATTAAACAACCTACTCCTGAATGACTTTACAACTATAGAAGAAATTAAGACTAAAATCAAAAGTTTCACAGGAACCAACAATAATGAACAAACAAGTGTTCATAACCTATAGGACACAGTAAAAACAGTCATAAGAGAGAAGTTCATAGCAATTGTGCCCACAAGGAAAAAGCAGAAAGGTAGTAAATAAACACCTAATGACACAACTTCAGGAATTGGAGAGACAAACACAAGAAACCTAAAAAAAAAAAAAAAAAAAAAAAAAAAAAAAAAAAAAAAAAAAAAAAAAAAAAAAATTCCAGGAGAAAAGAAATAGTAAAGATTCGAGCAGAAATAAATGAAATAGAGAACAAAAAAAATATACAGAAAATAAACAAAACCAAAAGCTGGTCCTTCAAGAAGATAAACAAAATTGACATACCGTTAGCTAGAATAATCAAGAACAGTGAAAGGAACCAGATAAATCAAATCAGTAAGGAATCAGGTGTTATTGCAATGGATATAACAAAAATACAAAATATCATCAGAGACTACCACGAGTGACTATATGACAACAAAAACCTAGATAAGATGGACAAATTTCTGGATACATATAACTTACCAACATTGAATCAGGAAGAAATAGAAAGTTTGAATGGACCCATAACAAGCAATGAGATTGAATCAGTAATAAATAGTCTCCAAACAAGGAAGAACTCAGGTCTGATGGCTTTACTTCTGAATCCTACACAACATATAAAGAAGAACTAACCCCAATTCTCCTTAAACTATTTCTAAAAATTCAAAAGGAAGAAACCCTCCCAAATTCGTTCTATGCAGCCTCCATTATCTTAATTCCAAAACCAGACAAGAGTGACAAAAACAAAAACTTCATGCCCATATTCCTGATGAATATGGATGCAAAAATTTTCAACACGATACTAGCAAATTGTATTCAACAATATATTAAAAAGATTATACATCATGACCAAGTAGGCTTTATTCTAGGGATAAAAGGATGGTTCAACATACACAAAGTAATAAATGTAATACATCACATTAACAAAAGGAAAGATAAAAACCGTATGATCATATCAATCAATGCAGAAAAAGCATTCGATAAAATACAACATCCCTTCATGATTAAGACTCTCAGCAGAATAGGCATAGAAGAGACATTCCTCAACACAATAAAAGTCATCTATGGAACACCTGTAGCTAACATCATACTGAATGGAGAAAAGCTGAAAGCTTTTCCACTCAAAAGTGGGACAAGACAAGACTGCCCATTTTCTTCACTCCTTTTTAACATAGTACTGGAAGGTTTAGCCAATGCAATTAGACAAGAGAGTCAAATAAAAGGCATCCGATAGGAAAAGAAGAAGTGAAGTTATCTCTATTTGCAGATATGATGCTATACATAGAAAATCCAAAAGAATACACACACACACACACAAAACAAAACAAAAAACTCCTGGAAGTTTTGTTGATACAAAATCAACATACAAATATCCATAACATTTTTATACACCAACAATGAACAAACTGAGACAGAACTGAAGGAAGAAATCTCATTTACAATAGTCACAAAACCAAGAAGATATCTAGGAATAAACTTTACAAAACAAGTCAAAGATCTCTACAAGGAAAACTATGAGACGCTTGAAAAGAAATTAAAAATGACACAAAAAAATGAAAAACATCCCATGTTCCTGGATTGAAAGAATTAATATAACCAAGATGTCAATCCTACCCAAATTAATCTAGACATTTAATGCAATCCCAATGAAACTAAGAGATATTCCTCACATAAATAGAAGAAAACAATCACAAAATTTGTCTGGAAGCATAAAAGGCCCCATATCACCAAAGCAATTCTGTGCAAAGGGAAAAAAGTAGGAGGCATCTCACTTTTCAACCTCAAAACATATTACAAAGCTGTGATAATTAAAACAGCACAGTATTGGCACGAAAAGACAGGTAGACAAATAGAACAAAATTGAGAACCCCTAATGTAACCCAAAACATACAGCCAACTGATCCTTGACCAAGGGCACAAGACAATTCAGTGGTAAAAAGAAAATTTCTTCAGCAAATGGGGCTCAGAGAACTGAATATCCACGTGCAGCAAAAAGAAAGTGGATCCTTATTTCTCACAAAAAAAATAACTCAAAATGGATTGAGGATCTAAACATAAAACCCCAAACAATAAAACCATGGGGGAAAACACAGAAAAACTCTTGGAAACCTTAGAGTAAACATAGACTTCTTAAAGAAGACCTCCAAAGCACAAGCAATAGTCCCAAAAATAGACAAATGGGACTATATTAGGCTGAGAAGCTATTGCACAGCAAAAGAAACAATAAGTAGAGTGAGAAGGCAACCCTCAGAGTGGGAGGACACATTTGCAAAGAAAGGACTGATAACCAGAATATACAGGGAACTCAAGCAGCTTACACACAAATAATCAATCCGATTAAAAGATGGGGAAATGAACTGAACAGACAATTCTCCAAAGAAGATATATGAACAGCCTAAAATTATATGAAAATGTTCTCAACATCTCGTTTCATAAGGGAAATACAAATCAAAACCACAACAAATACCAGTTAACCCCAGTCAAAATGGCTAAAATTAAAAAAATAAATAAATAATGATAAGTGTTGGTAAGGCTGATGAAAAGGGAACTCTCTTACACTGTTGATGGGAATGCAAATTAGTACAATCATTCTGGAAAATGATATGGAAATTCCTCAGAAATCTACAAATTGAACTACCATATTACCCAGTAACACTACTCTTAGGTATTTATCCAAAGGACAGAAAAATTCTGTCAGAAAAACACTTGCACATCCATGTTTATAACAGCATTATCTACGATTGCTAGGACATGGAATCAACCCAAATATCCAAAACTAGATGACTAGATTGAAAAAATATGGCACAGGGAACCAGCAGTTAGCGTAATGGCTATGTCGCTGGACTCCCACGTGGTCGACCGCGGTTCGCGTCTCGGACCCGGTGGCTTACAACTCACGCCGGGCGCGTGTGCGTGCGTGCCCAAGATCCCGAGAGGAGAATGGAGGAGAAGGGATTGCGGCGTGACCGTCCCCCCTGGGGGGGGTGATTTCTCGCTTTCTGTCTCTCTGTCTCTCTCTGTCTGTCTGGCGAGCGCATGCGCCCTATAGCGAAAAACCTCTCAAAAAAAAAAAAAAAATATGGCACATGTACTCTATGAAATACTACTCAGCCATAAAAAAAAAGAAATGACAGAAATGACCCTGACATTTGATACAAAGTAGATGAATATGGAAAACATAATGCTAGGCAAAGCAAGCCAGACTATGAAAGATAGACTTTGTATGTTCCTACTTAATATATACAACTGTCTGTACTATATAGCAGAAACTGAAAGTTTGGAAGGTATAGAAGCAGGGAGGGCGACGGTAGATACTAGAGAAAGTGAGGAAAGGAGTAATACAGAGGTGGGTAATAGAGAGAGAGAGGGGAACAGGGGAAAAAAGTATATTTAATTGAAAAAAATGAAAAGTTATTTGCTGATGATAATGTATATAGTAATATCTTTATCTTGACTGATATGCATAGCGTTTGTGCTGGAAAAAGCAATGTTGTACACTGTAAAGATAAACATGATTAAATGTACATTAAAATTTTTTTAAAATGAAAGACACCATGGACAATTAAAAAAATACAGAAACTTATCAAAAGTCTTATATAGAATCTCAGAGAAAAAATTATTCAGTGGGATACCAGGCCTAGGAATCACATAGGGTAAAAAGCTGCTTTCATTTAGTTTATAGATTACAAATGTTCAAGAAGGGATATTATGTACCTTCAGATGTCTTTAGAAAGCTAGATGCTGGGGGGTCAGCAGTTAGCATAATGGCTATGTCGCTGGACTCCCACGTAGTCGACCGCGGTTCGAATCCCGGACCCAGTGGCTTAAACTCACGCCGGGCGCGTGTGTGTGCGTGCCCAAGATCCCAAGAGGAGAACGGAGGAGAAGGGATTGCAGCGTGGCCATTCCCCCTGGGGGGTGATTTCTCGCTTTCTGTCTCTGTCTGTCTCTGTCTGTCTGGCGAGCACACGTGCCCTATAGCAAAAACCTCTCCAAAAAAAAAAAAAAAAAAAGGAAGTTAGATGCTACCCTCTTCTTCTCTTGTATAGATTGTGTTTTTATATTCTGAAATTTTATAGGTTTCTCTAGTGCATTGCAAGTCTTCCTAATTCTGAGGATCAAAAAAGTTTTGGGACCAGCAGTTAGCGTAATGGCTATGTTGCTGGACTCCCACGTAGTCGACCGCGGTTCAAGTCCTGGACCCGGCGGCTTAAACTCACGCCGGGCGCATGTGCGTGCGTGCCCAAGATCCCGAGAGGAGAATGGAGGAGAAGGGATTGCGGCGTGGCCATCCCCCCTGGGGGGTGATTTCTCGCTTTCTATCTCTCTGTCTCTCTCTGTCTGTCTGGCGAGCGCACGCGCCCTATAGCAAAAAACCTCTCCAAAAAAAAAAAAAAAGTTTTAATATTAGATGTTGGTAGGCCCCTTTAAAATTACTATTTCTCACTTGTTAATTGTTGAATTTTCATGTTTATTTTTAATCTTGCAAGTGGAGAAACTGTTTTCTCTCCTCCACTTCCTATCACCTTAAGGAAACAGTGAACAAAGGTAGTGCAGAAACTGCAGGAACAGGGAAGACTGGCAGGACATAGAGGAGAAAGGGGGATAGAATAGATGTTTGGGTTATTCAAACCCAAATTCCCATGTGGATTTTACCACTTACTGATTAAATTTGAACATTTTTATTAACCTCTATAAACCCTGTTTTCCATTTACAAAGTAATACTCAAACTTGGTCTAAGGATAAACAACTTAGGTAAAGCACTTGGCACACTGTAGAAATCCAGATTTTAAGAAAGATGATGATGGCAGTAGTGGTGATAATGACAGGTAAAAATGGCAGTACAGAAACTTAGGTGGTAGCACAACAGTAAAACAACTAGACCCACATGGGAAAGGCCTGGGTTAATGTCCAGGACCTTCCTAAGCACATGTGGTATGCATGTAAATCTATGATCCAGGCCAGTGGAGAATGAAGTACATCTGTGTTGTGACCCTCTTGGGGTGCTCCTCTCTCTCTCTTTGATGGAAGTAAGGAAGGAAGGAATACATATGACAATTAACAGAAATAAATTCAGCAATTAACAATTTTGCTACCTTCACCTTCTCTGCCCTGTCTTGCCTTTATGTATATATATGAAAAATGAAAAAACAATTAGGATGGCTAATTTGGGGTATGAACTTGATTGAAGGCTGATGAAACATTGTTTCTAAGTATCTTCAAGAGTGCTGCCTGACAAAATTGGTGTGTGAGGCCAAGAGAGCAAGACCTACTTAAATGTATGTGGGCATCATCCAATCAGCTGAGAATATGGGAGGGACATAAAGAAGAATCGGGGTTCTCTTTCCATTTTCTCTCCCTTCCCCATCTCCCACCCTTTCTCCAAGCTTCCTTCCAGAATATGCTATTTTCTACGCCTACACATTGTTTGCTCCACCCCTGTTCCCTCACTTAGCCCTTGGTTACTTTGTTCCTGCCAGTTTCTTGCCCCTGCACCCTTCCAGCCAGCCAGACTCCAAGTTCTATAACCTTTGGACTCCAGCTTTACATTGGCAGCCACCTGAGGGTGCTCTGGCCTATGGCCTCCCAAGGGCCCCATTCAGGCCTCAATCTGGAGCTGTACCAGCTTCCATTCCCAGGTTCAGTCTTTCAGCTGTTTCTCCAGCTTGCTGACAGCTACTTATGGGATTTCTCCCCCATGTGATCCTGTGAGATAACCTATAATAAATGTCCTTCTTTTACATATGTATGTATCCTGTTTGTTCTCTCTGGAGAACCCTAACCAATATAACACTGAATAGAGTTTGCTCAAAAATATATATTATGATAATGATTGAGTACCTATGATGAAAATATTCTACCAACCTGATTAACAACTGCATTTGACTTTAAAAGACACTAAACTAGAATACAAATTCCATGACGTTCTGCATACTAGCTAATTTCACTTCACTTTATCTCCACATTTGTAATCTGCAGTAATTAATAACTGATCCCAGTAGAAGGCTGGCCTAACTAAGGTGGCCTTATGAGGCTTTTTCCTTACAAATTTGTTTTGAGTTTTAATAAATGAGTGCAGGTATTATGAGACAAAAATTATTTCTTTAAATTGGAAGTTTATCTGATGACACTTAAAGAAAACACTTTTCCAAATCCCCAAAGAAATTTATCAAAAAGAAAAACCATGAATAAAATTATTTTACAAACATGGTTCATAGAACTGGAGTTCAACTGCTGTGTGCTACTTATATTCTTAACAGTGTGGAGCCATTTGCCAGTCAAAATTAAATTACAGGCATTCCATTTGTAGAATAACAAATTAGTCAATCTTATTTGCAGGAATCACAGAAATTTCCTTAAAGCTCTCAGATTTCTTAAGGCATTTAACACCCTCCTATTTTCTCAATGTGCACATCAGGCCACATTAATCACAAGACCATAACCCGCTTACTTAGAGGGTATATTACATAAAAGGTTGCACAACCTACTGTGAAATATTATATCTTTAGCATTTGGATCACTTGGGACATTGAGAGAAAGATTTCATTAGTGAAATGTGAGGCTTGTTTTATTTATAGTCCATGGAAAAGGTATATTTCATGACCATCAAAAGAACTTCTGTAGGGACCAGCAGTTATTGTAATGGCTATGTCACTGGACTCCCATGTAGTCGACCGTGGTTCACGTCCCAGAACCAGTGGCTTAAAACTCATGCTGGGCGCATGTGTATGCCCAAGATCCCTGGAGGAGAACGAAGGAGAAGGGATTGCGGCATGGCCATCCCCCCGGGGGAGTGATTTCTCGCTTTCTCTCTCTCTGTCTCTGTCTGTCTGGCGAGCGCACACGCCCTATAGCAAAAACCTCTCCAAAAAAAACAAAAAAGAACTTCTGTAGACAAGAAATTACAGCTAATCTAAGAATCATGAAAAGCTAGTGTAAGTCTACTTCTAGTGTCCTTGGGAGTCAAAAATAAGGTAAAGAAGAGACATTCATTTTTTAAAAACTTGATAGCACAGGGACTATAATGTGGGAAAAAATCAAATTCAGACCACAGTTGGAGTTTTGATAGGAGAAACACCTGGTGAATTTGGCCATAGGCTGTGTTCAAGGTTTGGTAGAACTCAAGATGGTTTGTATTAGAAATCTATGCTCTGTGAAGTAGTAAAAC
Organism: Tupaia tana; assembly: GCA_026018925.1. NCBI lineage: Eukaryota > Metazoa > Chordata > Mammalia > Scandentia > Tupaiidae > Tupaia > Tupaia tana. The sequence continues at coordinate 27,419,215 of JAKSZU010000003.1, read as the reverse complement.
ATCATTTGCTGAGAGAGGGAAGGTAGGGAGAGTGGTAATTTGAAATGTCACTGTGAGATGTGGTAGAGTAGGTTAATTAGGAAATAGAAGACCATCAGGCAATTTGAAGTTAGTGACTATAAACTCAGAGAAGCATCAAACTTCTCAATCCACTTTTGTTCATTTCTCTTATGAGACTGGACTACTGAAGAACTTCATTCATCTGTGTGATCAAAATCTAACAAAGCTTCTGGCACAGGTATGCAGATGCTTGTAAATGTTATTTTAATCCAAATATCTAGATTGCCTGAACATAAAGATTTTTTTTTTTTTTTTTTTTTTTGGAGAGGATTTCGCTATAGGGCGCGTGCACTCGCCAGACAGACAGAGAGAGACATAGAGACAGAAAGCTAGAAATCACCCCCCAGGAAGATTTTTTTAAATACCAGGGTTTGGTTTTTTGTTTGGTTTTTTGGGGGATTTTTTTTTTTTTTTAATTTGCCAAACACAATTGGTTTGATAGTAAAGTTCAAACTATACATAAAGGAAAACCCGAGGCCTGGACTTTGTATTTAAAGAGAGTCAGAAGAAGACAGGTGAGGAGAGGTCCAAGTGCAGAGGACCTGTGGAGCAAGCATGGTGAATATGAGATAGGCGCCCAGTCACCTCTGCTGAAAGCCCCCTTGAGGCAACGGGGTTGCAGAATCAGGTTCAAGGGGACTAGCAGCAGTAACACATATCACCGCTTCTGTGAGGAAACTGCTTTGCAGCCTGGAGTTTGGAGAAACATTTTAAAGGAAACCCATTGTTTTGATAGTCCAGTTTTGCGGTTTTGCAAAGGACTCTCTTCCCTGGAACTTGGGAAGAAAAATAATAGAGTTCAACTTTTGTTCCCTACCTACAGCTCCCTCCAGATTTTTCTTGCTGCTTCCATCCCAGCACCTTACACTCCAGCTAGTCTAAACCAGCTTCCTGGTTTAAAACATCATGTGTTGCTTTGTGTTCCAAGCTTTGTATGGAATATTCTTTCTAACTGGAAGGTCTTTTTCTCCCCCACTCCACCCCATCCGTATAATCGTCTACTTGTCTTTTTCAAATGTCACTTCTACAAAGACTGTTCTGCTCCTTTCCCAGAGTAGTGGAGCCCACGACTACATCCTTGAATATAACTGTGGACATGGAAGAAACCACACTTAATCTTTGCTCATTATGAACTTGAAAATGACTGGTACATCACAGCTGCTCAGTGCATGTCTGCTGACTTGAGAATTACTGTTCATCTACCTTGTAGAAAAAAGACTACTTCTTAGGAATCAATACTTTTGATATTTCCTTTTTCCAATCTATAGATTAAATCGTTTTATTTTTTTAAACCTATGTATATACATTATTGGAGTTTGAATAAAATTTCTGAAAGATAGAAATAATTAAAAACTGATTACTTTGTCTTATCAATTTTTGAACTCAAATAGTATAGAAACATGAAGGTTGATAGTGATTTAAAGATGTGTAAAATATTACAAAAGACATAGGGGTTACAGAAATAAGACTCTACTTATTCTCCAAACCCAGGAATATTATAATTAAAGGCACCCCCTGAAGCCTGAAGAAGGTGGCTTTAGAATAAATAAAAGGGAGTGCTACTTTACACAGCAGGTGGCAAACATGAAACTGTATTCTGAGAAATGCTACAGACTTGAAAATATAAGTAGGTTGCAAGAGAGACTTAGCTATAATCTAGGGTGATGGTTCTAATATGCCATTGAGTAGAAATTAGAGCTATTTACCCTGTCAGTGGGGCGCACCCACCCCACACTTACAAAGTATCACTTGTATCTTTGTCATAGCTGTAGCACTAAGCAGGATATATCCAGTTTGGGCCTGATCCAACCCAGTATAATGTTTCTGATGCCTTTATATTCTCTAAATTCATAGCTATGTTGTTGGGGAAATTTCTCGAAATGTGATGCAGTTCTTGAAAACCAAGGAATACGTAACAAGAGCAGGCTGAGAACAGAGACATGGAGATTTTCATTCAGTGGCAGAGTTTTAATAAAAAGGCAGCAAACGCTAAGCTCAAGTCTAGATCTTGATGATATGAACTTCCTATCTGAGGACACACCATCACTCTCCTCTACTATCAAGAGTGACACAAGCTTGGATATGGTGGCTCTTCTCTTACATGACTGAAATTTAAAGCATCAAAGGTGAGATAGGGCTCAAGGCAGCAGTGACCTGACACTGGTTCAGTGATGAGAGACAATACACTGAATGACCTATACCTAATAAATCTGAATTAACAGAAAGGAGAAATCCAGAAGTTAAAAGAAATATAAATGTTCTCAAAGAAGGAAGAGAAGACATTAGTAATATGAACCAGAGGCAAGGAGTTATCAAAAATATCCAAACAGAAATAACCATATATGAAAATATAAAGTTAAAACAACTTCCTAGATGAATAAACAGTAGGATGGACACAGTCAAAGAATGATTAAGTGAACTGTAAGAGCAGTTCCAAGAATTCTTCCAACAGGCATTAGGAAAGAAAAAGGATGTGAACCATAACAATTAAGATGCATGGAATATACATGTCCAAATTTTTTAAACAAGGGTCTCAGAGAATAGGGACATGAAAGAAAATACTTAAAGAAATAATTACTAAAATTTTCTAAGAATTAAAGAAAATGAAATATCATAGATTAAAGGTTTAAAAATTTAAAATAAAAAAGGAAAAGAAGGAAGGGAAGAAGGGAAAGAGGGAGGAAGAGGAAGAGGGTAGAAGAGGGGAAAGAAAAAATATATAAGAGAAGGAGAAAAAGAAAAGAAGAGAGGAGAGAGGGGATGGGAGGAGAGGGAAAGAGGGAAAAAGAAGCCAAAGAGATAGATAGATAGAATTTATTCAAGAACTAACCTTCTAGACTGTAGAGTCTTAAACATTTTGGTGCCATGAACCACTGTGGCAGTCAAGTGAATCCTATTGACTCACTCTAAAATACTCTTTACATGCTTAACACACAATACATAGGATTACAAATAAAAAGCATTTACATAGAAATACAGTCACCAAATCAAAAAAAAATTGTGATATAGTAATATATATTCTCCTTTATTAATGTTCTATACAACAAGATTTACCAGAAGGTCTAATAATTACTGTAATTTTGGGGAAGAACAGGTTCTCACTGTCACAATCCTGTCTTTCTGGCTGCCAGGCTGCTGGAAATACAGGTGTTCCACTGTGCCAGACCTTTAGATTGCACCAGAAATCAAACTTGGGCCTCCAATGTGGTCCTAGCCTGTGGAGTGCAGTGTCATAGCAGTGCAAGCCATCACATCTGGGCCTTAACTACTTTAATTTTGAAGAGCTACAGCTAACACAGAGCAAGCCTACAGCATGAGTGAGAAAACCTACATTGTTGCTGACATTGAAAATTTAAGGAGTTGGTTGGAACTATAACCCAAACAAGCAATAATAATATACTCAACTACACAGATAGAGCTGCATGATAAAAGTAGGAAACAGAGAAAAATTGATAGTACAATACCATCAATGAAAATTAAAAACATATTCACATGTAAAACAATACCATGGACTTAACAAGGATACACACATATTTAAAACAAGACATCAGTGAATTCTAAAGGTAGAAAAGGAATTGAAGCAGTGATCAGGGAAGATGAAAAAGAAATAAAGAAAACAAAGAGCTTTGCTCCAATCAATGATAGCAATGTGCTCTGAACTCAGGAGAATGATTAACTTAACTTTCCATACCTGAGATCTAATTAAAACAAACAACATCATTACAAATTATTGGAGGCTGAAAGGGAAAAATTACTGGAATTTATTAGACTAGAAAAAAAAAGTGTAAGATAGCAACTAAAGAGTTTGTACAAATAAACACAGATTTTTTTCGGGTCTCTAAGCCCTAAAACTCTGCAAAGATGCCTTTACCCATCTTAGAGATAAAAGTCTGACAGACTAGGAAGAACATGGGATGGCACCCAGAACTCTGAAAGGCTAGTCACAAATTGTCTTTTCTGGTTTAAACAAAGGATATCCCCACTGTCCACGCTCTTGTCAGTGGAGCCAGAATAAACTCAGGATTTAATGGTTGTCCAGACATTTGGATGGAGACATATCTCATACGTAAAATAATGTATTTAATAGAGAAGTTTTATAAAAGCACTGCTGTTCCTGCTGCTATAACAAAAATTCCTCAGACTGGGCAATTTATATACAGCAGAAATGTTTTTCTCACAGTTCTGGAGGCTAGGAAGTCCAAGATCAAAGCACCAACAGATTCCAAACCTGGTGAGGGCTCACTGTCTGCTTCAAAGACGGCACCTTGTTGCTATGTCCTCACATGGCAGAAAAAGGAACAAGGAAGCTCACTTGAGCCTCTTTTATTAATGTAAGGAAACTAATCCCACATATGAGCATATGACAGTAGTGCTCTCATGACATAATCACTAAGGCCCCATCTCTTGATACTATCCCATTGACTGTTAGATTGGGGGGTACACCAACATTAAGATCATAGCATCATCCATTTAAAAAAAATGGTTGAATATAGTCTCTTGGTCTTTTTAATGTACCTAACCATTGGTAGTGGCTATAAACAACTAGCTATTCTCCCTTCTTCCTATGTCACTGTTTCCTAAAGGGTCCTAACCAAAGGTAGAGTGATGGCATACAAAACTCTCCAAACAAGTCATCTTGATTCCCAAGCATGCCATTAAGCATATTCCACAGGAGAAAGTCATATGGAAGTAATGTTGATGCATGCTTTCTTGAGCAAATTGTGCACAAGTGCATATAGCAGCTTAGCTGGAGCAGGCCACAGAAAAAGAAAATAAAGGCTTTGCTTTCAGCTCTCCTGGGTATTCTTCAAGTCATTTTTTGTGAGCTAATAATAACCGATCTTATCTACACAGAGGTCCTCTTGTCTAAAATTACTTATATAAGTAAAGCCTTTAGTCATTGTTTGATAACAAGATGCAAGATAAAGTACTTGTGAGCACAGAAATTAATAGAAAGGAAACATTGTCTGAGTGTATGCTGAGTTCAGCCACTAGGATCTATTTTTAAAGATGACCTAATTAACTGTTAGAATATGGGGAGAAATGAAACATAGGCAAAGCTTTTAGATAAACCCACCAACTTTAAATGTATGACATTGTTGAAGTAGTTCTACAAAAGCTTATAGAATAATTTTAATAGAGTTGTCAAACATGCCAGAATGAATACATGAGGATAGAGAACAATTTAAATCTCTAGGAGGAAAAGGAAAAGAATGGGATTGAAAAATGACCTTACACATTTTTAGTGGGGCCAGAAGATGACATAGAGGTTATATTGCTGGACTCTCATGTGTCTGACTGCGGTTCAAGTCCTGAACCCGGTGACTTGAAAATCACGCCAGGCACATGTACATGTGTCCAGGATCTCAGGAGAATGAAGAAGAAATTGCAGCATGGCCATCCCCTCTGGGAGGGTCACTTCTCGCTGTCTCTGACTTTCTCTGGTAAGCCAACAAACCCTAAAGCAAAACCTCTTCAAAAAAAATTTAGTAATTTTTAAATTGCATTTATCTCCTTAACGTACTCATTTAGTAAATCAGATTTTAATCATTTTACCACATTCCTTTTCCCCCAGCTATACACACAAACAGAGCCATTAAACTTTACACTGCTTTTCAAGAGTTAATAGTATTTAAAAGTAAAATAGACCAAAAATAAGAAAGATGATCTTTTGTCCCCCTTTATTCATGACAAAGTGTTTGCCTACACATGTAACAGTGAGAGAGAGAAAGAAAAGGAGAGAAAGAAGCACCCTCCACCAGGTCTGGTCACACAGTAATTCCCTTTCTCCAGTCCTCTAACCTGTTGGATGTGAGCACATGTGCCCAGTGTGTTTCAGGCCAACTGGGCTGGGGAGTCAAGCCATGTTCACTATGTGGGATCCAGCTTCCTTTGAGCAGTGCTCTCCCACTGTACCACAGAGCCAGCTCAGATGGAACTTTTTTCTTAAAGTTAATTTGTTTACATTCTAAAATGTAAACAAAATAACCCAAATGCTTCCCCTGAAGAGATTCTCCCCTGAATAAAAAGTGCAATAAAACATGCTCGAATGACCAAAGCATACTACTTTGTTATTTTCTCAAATAAAAAATGATTCTGGAAATTGACTTTACTTCCTCATTTGGAAAGCTAAAGAACAAGTACTCTAATGGAATATAAAAGAACATATTTTAACAGAGGTTTTTTAAAAGCATTGCCCAAGCATGAGAAAACTAGAAAATGGTATTCTAAAGACTATTAACATACATCTCTTTTAAAAAAACACTAATCTAATACTATAGCAAAGGAGAGATAGTATATGCATACCTCCTACTTAGACAAATCTCCAGCCAATAATTCACACTCTCAGATAATTATAGCCCCTAATTGCATGAAAAAGGGTGACTGATGGGTGAGTTTTCCAAATTCCCACTAAGCAGGGCATGGACTGCCAATGGAACTTCCAGATATGGAGGACACAATGAATTGGCTCATGGCATGTCCCTCTTTACCCAGACTTAACGAAACAAACAAAAATTAGTAAAGAAATAAAATATACACACCCACCCACACAAGTAAAAACAAATTCACCAATAGGTTGCAAACAAAGAAAAGGCCATAACCCAAGACCAGAATCTTGGAAAACAATGGGTGAGAAAAGAAAGAGAAGATGCTGGAGTGTAATTGAGTAGCACTGTATAAGGAGACTCAGTTCTCTCTCTCACTCGCTCACTCACGTACACACACACACACAGCCATCACAAGTTATACTGGGGAGCTGCAAAATCCTGAGCCTTCATCCTCACATCAATAATAAATCCAGAGACAGAGAAGAAAACAATGGTCTAGTCTTCTCCTCCTCTGGGGAGCTATGGACTGGCTTCTAAGGGAGAAATACTACTTTTCCTGCTACAGAGAAGGCTCTCAGCTTCAGTATATATTGAGAGAGGATTGGAAGCACATAGGACCCCTCATGGGATATAGGGCACCTCCCAGTCAGGTGGACATTTGCCATCAGCTGGATCAGAGGTGAAAGTCCAGACTAAGAACTGCACCCACCTGTCTGAGACCGCCAGTTCCCCATCATGTTCTCTGAAGGTGAAACAGTGGAGCAAACATCAGAAAGGAGAGCCTGAGCTATCTTTCCTTAATAGGAACAAGAAGGTCTCAGATTCAAGGGGGAAAGAAACAAGAACCATGATTATTTCAGGATGATAGCATAAGAAGTCACTCTTTTTATTCTTCTCTAAACTCTTCTGATTTGCTTAGATATACCCTGAAATCAACATGAACTTTTTGTATAAATGAAAAAGTGTTTCTTATTTACTGTAAATGAAAGATTTGAAAATATCAATTTTATGAACCATGAGCCTGAAGTAGGGGGATAATATATGTTCCTGCCTTCACCAAATAAACCCAGCTGGTTTAGCACATTGGTTTTTGACAGGAGAAAAGAAAAGAAAGATAAGAGGAGGAAAATATCAAGATTTATAAGAAGACCAAAAGAGGAAACTGATCTATAAGTCCTAGAGCCAGGCTATGCTGGAACAGGTAGAGAAATGGCATCTGTCTTCTGGTCCTAACTTTCCCTCTCCCAACCACATTCCTGAAAGTCAATTCCTCCATCACAGATCACCATTAAACCCTGTTACCCAGCCTCAGTCAAGTATAGCCAGGGAGAAGTAGGAAGGGGCTAAAGCTAGTATTAGGTTACTGTAATGCATCTGTGTGCACACACATGTGAGGCATACAGCTGGTTAAGCAGAACTGTGTGTGTGTGTGTGTGTGTGTGTGTGTGTGTGCATGCACACACACAGGTGAGGTATACAGCTGTGCAGGGGAGGTATACAGCTGCTTACACAGAACAGATAGACTTACTCCAAACATGGACAGCTGATATCTGAAAGAAAACACAGTTCTTCACTTGAATGTAATTTTTCTACCCCCCAAAAAAATCTGTTAATAATTTAAAGAACTCTATAACACATGGATATGCATGACAACCATATGAAAGCAAGATTTAAGGGGTGTACCAGCAGAGAGAGTGACCACTCTATCACTGTTTACCCTGTCCCTCAATGGATCTAAAGAACACTGGGTATAGGACATACCATTATTACCCATTCCACTATGAAAAAAAATGGAACTCAATACCTCTTTATCAAATTAACTGTAGGACACATTCTGATCACAGAGAAGAGTAGATAAAATGCAATATTGCTCATAACTCATTACCGTCATCAGATGTGTGACCCCTATCCCTGAATTTTCCTGGTTAAGTAGTGTTGGACGGCATATCAACACGATGTGTAAGATCTCTTTACATTCTAAAAATTCTTGGGGTTCCAGTCTCTGGTTCTCTGAGAACTAAAATATTCTGGAAGCCTGAAGTTTTTCAAACTGTGAAGAGCAGAAACTACAGATGGGCTCTGCTTTTTTGGGAAGCCCCAGAGACATCCCCAAAAGGCTTCTTTTTCCTTTGGCCCCCTACCACCTCTCTTTCAGACACCTGCACTCAGTTTTTCTCCCACTTGTTTAGAACCATTTACCTATTTCTTAGTTCTTTTCCTCACAGGCCAGAAGGAAAGACATAGAAGACCCTAGGTCTTTTTCTTACATCTAATCAAGGCTTTCCTACCGTCAGGGAATGGTTGCCTGGGTAACTCCTATTGTTTCTTTTTGCTAGATTACCCATTCTTCTGGTTCCTCCCTCCTGTCAAACTTGGGAGTTAATAGTAAAAGGATTTATTTAACTAGACTCTGGATTTTATAACCCCTGCCAGCTTCCAACAGCAAACTCCAAACTGCCTCTTACTGGAGGCTTGTCTTAAATGAACCAGAACTACTTTTTCTCATCTAAATATTTTAAACCTAATTGGAACATAGCAAAGCAAGTTTGAAAGGCAGAGTGGCTTTCTCATGCCTTGATTTATCAATGTCTGAGGCTAGTATATTGAAATAATGTTCTTGTACTACGGAGTTAAAATCAGCTGAGACTAGGAATGTTTCTAGAAGGGAAAAGAGAAAGGACTTTATTAAAATATCTAACGCTTATCACTGTTGACAGAGTAAGCAGGTAATTTTCTTTCTCTTCTTTTTTTTCTTCTTTTGGTTTGTTGGGTTTTTTAGGTTTTTGCCATAGGGTGCATATGCTTCCCAGAGACAGAGAGAGAAAATGAGAAATCATCCACCTCTCCAGGGGATGATGTCTACACCACAATCCTTCCTCCGCCATTCTCCTTTCGAGGTTTAAGTGCACACAAGTGCAAACATACAGCATGGTTTTTAATCCAACTGGTCTAAACTAGAAATGTGGTCAGCCACGATTTTCTTTAGTTATGTGGATGACAGGTGGGGACCAAAGTGATGGATTCAGGGTTTAGGGTACAGTGTGGTGAATGTAAGCCTCAAAAGCTATCCTTAAAGGGGGAATGGCATAGAGGGATATAGCTGAGCTAGGTGGGAATGAGTCATAACTCCAAACCCACTCTACCCCCCTCCATCCTGCTGTGTGCTTGGAAGGCTGACTTCTATGAACCATATAAGTCTGCCCTCTCTCTGGCTTCCTATTGAGTTCAGTCAATGCAAAGAATTTGCCAGGAATGAGAAAGGGCAGGAGCAGAGCAAACATGAGATATTTATAGTGCCCACTCTTTTTTTTTTTTTTTTTTTTTTTTTTGAGAGGTTTTTGCTATAGGGCGCGTGCGCTCACCAGACAGACAGAGAGAGACAGAGAGACAGAAAGTGAGAAATCACCCCCCAGGGGGGATGGCCACGCCGCAATCCCTTCTCCTCCATTCTCCTCTTGGGATCTTGGGCACGCACGCACACGCGCCCCGCATGAGTTTAAGCCACCGGGTCCGGGACTCGAACCACGGTCGACTACGTGGGAGTCCAGCGACATAGCCATTACGCTAACTGCTAGTCCCCTATAGTGCCCACTCTTTCCCACAGGTGGGTGGTGGTTGTGTTTCTCTGCCAATGATCACAGATCCTGAAAGGCAGACTTTCAGACTCTCCTACAGCTACAGGTCTCCATGGATTTCAGCCATCTCTTTGAGCCCAGAAAGAAGTGCTAGGGGCCTCCCCCTGTAGTCAGTCACTACATGTTTCACCAACCCTTGTTAAATTCCCTCTATCCTTAATCCTTTTTTATTTATTTATTTTTTTGGAGAGATTTTTTTCTAGGGCATACATGCTCACCAGAGAAAAGTGACAGGGAGACAGAGGAGCAAGAAATCACCCCCCAGGGGTGTGGCCATACTACAATTCCTTCTCCTCCATTCTTTCAGGATTTTGGGCACAAATGCACACATGCCTGGCATGAGTTTTAAGACGCTGGGTCCTGAACTCAAACCCCAGCCAACTACATTGGAGTCCAGTGACATAACCATTAAACCATCTGCTGGTTCCTACTTTTAATCCTTTATAAACTATTTTCTTCAGAATTATTATTTCTTTGGGTTTGATAATGATATTGTGATTTTTTTCAGGATACCTCCTGAAATATGTATTGGGATAAAAATGATATTTAGGAGCTGGCAGGTGGCATGGTGGTTAAAAGTGCTGGACTCCCACGTGGCCGACCATGGTTCGAGTCCCAGACCTGGCAGCTTCCTTTCTCTCTCTCTCTCTCTCTCTCTCTCTCTCTCTCGTCAAATTAAAAATAATAATAATAATTTTTAAATGATATTTACATGAAGTATGTTTGGCCAAGAATTAATCATTGTCAAAGCAGGATCAGCAGTTAGCATAATGACTATGTCGCTGGACTCCCATGTAGTCAACCACAGTTCAAGTTTCAGACCTGGTGGCTTAAACGGGTGCCTGTGTGTACATGCCCAAGATCCCTAGAGGAGAATGGAAGAGAAGGGATTTTGGCATGGCCATCCCCCTGGGGGTGATTTCTCATTTTCTGTCTCTCTGTCTCTCTCTTTCTGATGAGCGTATGCACCCTATAGCAAAAACCTCTCAAAAAAAAAATTGTCAAAGCTAAGGTATCAGTAAATTTGCACAGGTTCTTTAAGATATTTTGGTCTATTTTTCCACATGCTTAAAATATTCCACCATAGACATTTTTATGGAACAAAAACTCTTTAAGCACCCCTTCTGGGGATACTATCTGCTTCTCATGGGGACCTAGATTAATATAGGTATAGAAGGAGAATAGAGGGAATATATCAGCAAAATGAGCATGGCCTACTCTATAACATTGCCTAGAACTACTAGAGCTACAAACAATGTGTTAGTGATCCTTTCTAAACTGGAATTAGTAATTCACCTTAATTAGGTGAACAATTCAATCTGACTCAGAAAAGATGTTATAAATTTCTTAATTAAAAAAAAACTGTACAATTTATTCACTGGCCAGCTCAGATTGGCCTTCGTACATTCTCCAATATTATCTTACAGCACCAATCTTTAAGAAAACTTCATTTTTAGCAATCTTTTATAGACATGCTCTTCCTCATACTATCATAGACTATCTGGTCCTCTCTTCTCCCCTTCAAAATTCACTCATCTCAAAATCCAGCTTGTTTTAGGTCTTATTTTAAGTCTTTCTTAACCATGTTGGCCTTAAATGAAACTTCTTAGGAATTACTATCTCAACTCTACCAATCACTGAGTGACTCAGGGCCTCAGTTTTATAATTTGTAAAATGGAATTAATAATGGCATGTATTTATTAGAATTTATATAAGTATTGGGGCTGGCAGGTGGCATGGTGGTTAGGGTGCTGGATTCTCACATGGCCGACCATTGTTCAAGTCCTGGACCTGGTGGCTTGCTTTCTTTTCTCTTTTTTTTGGAGAGGTTTTTTCACTATAGGGCGCGTGCGCTCGCCAGACAGACAGAGAGAGCCATAGAGACAGAAAGCGAGAAATCACCCCCCGGGGGATGGTCACACCTCAATCCCTTCTCCTCCATTCTCCTCTCGGGATGTTGGGTACGCATACACATGAGCCCGGCGTGAGTTTTAAGCCACCGGGTCCAGGACGTGAACCGCAGTCAACTATGTGGGAGTCCAGCGACATAGCCATTACGCTAACTGCTGGTTCCCATGGTGGCTTGCTTTCTCACTTTCCCTCTCTCTCTCTGTCCCTCTCTGGTCAAATTAAAAATAAATAAATAAAGTTAAATAAAATAATTATTTTTTTAAAAAAAATTTATATGAGTATTAAGTGAGTCTGTTTGAGATTGGCTGATATTACACATTCAAATAATGCTACATACTATTATTACCATTTATTCAGCACATAGGTGTTGAGCTTCTATCATGTGTTTGGTTTTTCCTAAGACCTGAGGATATAATAGTTAACAAACCCCCTTGCCTCATGGAGCTTCCTTTCTAGCATGAGAGGCAGAAAATAAAAACATTTAGGGGCTGGTGGGTGGCATGGTGGTTAAAGGTGTTGGACTCCCACATGGCCAAATCACGGTTCAAATTTTGGTGGCTTGCTTTCTCACTTTCTGAAAAATAATAATAATAAGTAAAGTTAAATAATTCTTTCAAAAAAATAAACTCAGTATTCAAATAATGCTGAGTCCTATGAACAAACTAAAACAGGGTATAAATGATGGAAGATATTATTTTTGAGAAATTAACCAGAGGGAACCAGCAGTTAGCATAATGGCTATGGCGCTGGACTCCCACGTAGTCGACTGCGGTTCGCGTCCTGGACCCGGTAGCTTAAAACTCACGCCGGGTGCATGTGCATGCATGCCCAAGATCCCGAGAGGAGAATGGAGGAGAAGGGATTGCAGCGTGACCATCCCCCCTGGGGGGTGATTTCTCGCTTTCTGTCTCTATGTCTCTCTCTGTCTGTCTGGCAAGCGCACGCGCCCTATAGCGAAAACCTCTCAAAAAAAAAAAAAAAAAAAAAGAAAAGAAAAGAAATTAACCAGAGATGGCTTCTTGAAGAAGGTGAAATTTTGTCCCAAACTCTGTAGTGGAGTCAGTAGCCCATTAGATTGCAGAGTTGGAAGCCACATGCCAACCATGGTCTGAGTCCCTGCGAGTCCCTGCTTGGTTGGCCTGAAAACATCCTGGGCATGTGCATGCATACCCACAATTTTGGTGGGCTTAAGGACTGGAAGAAAGGGATTACCACATAACTAAGCCCTGTGAAGGGTGCTCCCTCTTGCTCGTATGCCCACAAACACTCTATCATGAATAATAAATCACAAAAAAGGTGACGTTTTGACAATAAGACACATATTGAAATTACTTTCTAAACCAGTTTTGCTACCAAGAAAAAAGTTTTGAGATACAAAAAGCTGTCAAATATTTGGGAAATATGGATTTTCCAACTAAACAACCATGCTAATCCAGAGTCCCAAACTAGCCTATAGACTTGTCAATGGACAAGTTTGTATCATAAACCTTCAAAATCCATTCCAGAGTTGTATTCCACTGCCTTTCTAAATGTTACCATCTTCCCCAAATAGTCTTTTTCATACTGATCTAATTTTTCAAACACAAGGCTTTGTCATCAGCACTTTCCCCACACTGTTGACAGATTCTTCTCTGGCTGCTATTTCTCAGAGTTGGCCTTTTAATTTCTTCACCTTTAATTGTTTCCTCAGAAATCACCTGCAGCTTGAATTACACCTTGAAACTGCTTTCATGCCACTGTTCACCTGTTTCCCTTTTATACCAGAGTCACAGTCACTGCTTTGGTCTGTGTTCTCTATTCTCCTCACTCCTATATATAGCCAAAGTGAGAGGAGATTCCAAAAGAAGCTGCTAACCACAGAGTGGTGTGTGTTTGGAGGGAGTGGGAGGTGAGAGGCTACACTGATGAGCATAGAGGAATCAGAAATAGGGAATGGGAGACAAGAAGTAACAGGATCCAAGAGACCCTCCAGCATTTTTCTGACAATTTCAGAATCTCAGAATTGATCAAATAAGGCTTTATGTTCAAAAAGGGTCAGGTGATTCAGGAAGATAAATATGCGTATTTCCACCAAGGGGAAAAACATCGAATAATGGGAACTGTCACCTAATGAAGCCTTTGTAGTGGGTTATAGAAAAAATTTAAAACATACAACCTTCAACCCCTAGCTATATAAAATAACAGTAGACAGTTTATTCTCGAGTCCCTGGACTTTTCTCCACATGCAGCAGTAAACATAGGCAAATATCTTGGCTAGCTAAACACTCCTCTTTACCTCCTGTTCCTTTGTCTGGTTTTTCCTTCTCCTCCTTCTTCCTCTTCATACACAGTGCCTAAAGTCACGTAAAAGGTTTAGAAGTTAAATTCTTAAAATTATCGCCTAAGGAATTCACTTAAGGCCATATAAATTTAGAGCCTTTCTTTGCCAAGAACTCAGCAACTCAGATTAATGAAACTGTTTTCTGAAGTTGTGATAAATAAGGGCCACCCAAAATCAGCCAGGTTTTCATCTTATTGCCTGCCCCACGTGAGAGCTGGCCTTCAGCCCATATCCAAAGATTCACTCATGCAGAAAACCTTCCAGGTACCAGGAATGGAGGCAATGGGAGCACATGGACAGCACTCTAGCACGTGTAGCAGAATGTTTTAAATATGAAAAAATGATTAATACAAAATACTCTTTCAATAATAAAAATCCAATTTCGTTATCTCACAAGTTAAAATATCACAAAGTAGATATGTGATCATTCTAGCCCTCTGCTTTCTCCCATCTTTATTCAGAGATTTCCCTCATAAAAATGTCCTATAGTGGGATCAGCAGATGGTGTAGTGGCTACGTCACTGGACTCCCACATGGCTGACCATGGTTTAAGTTCTAGATCCAGTGGTTTGGCAGGTAGCATGGTAGTTAAGGGTGTTGAATTCCCACACGGCTGACCACATTTCAAGTCCCGGACCTGGTGGCTTGCTTTCTTACTTTCGCCTTTTCTGTCTTTCACTCACTCACTCACTTTGCTCCTCCCTGTTCAAATATAAATTAATTAATTAATTAATTAATTAAAATAAAATAAAATAAAATAAAGTTAAATATTTCTTAAAAAAAGAAGAAGAAGAAAGAAAGAAAAGAAAAAAAGAAAAGAAAAGAAAAGAAAAGAAAATCAAGCCAGACACGTGGGGGAGAAGGGATTGAGGAGTGGCCACTCCCTATCTCTCCCCCCACCACCAGGTGACTTCCTACTTTCCTTCTCACTGTCTCTGTCTCTGTCTGTCTGTCTCTGGCAAGTGTACAGGTCCTATGACGAATACCTCTTTAAAAATAAATAAATAAATCCAGGACCAGCAGATGGCATAATGATTAAGTTGCTGGACTCCCATGTCTTCGACCACAGTTTGAGTCCCAGACTTAGCAGCTTAAAACTCATGCAGGGCACAAGTGTTTGTGTGCCCAAAAACACCAAGAGGAGAACAGAGGAGAAAGGATTACAGTATGGCCATCCCCCTGGGGATTGGGGAGGGTAATTTATCACTTTCTCTCTCTCTGTTTGTGTCTCTCTAGCAAGGGTATGTGCCCTGTAACAAAAATCTCTCAGAAAGAAAGGAAGAAAGAAAAGAAAGAAGAGAAAGGAAAGGAAAGGAAAGGAAAGGAAAGGAAAGGAAAGGAAGAAAGAAAGAAAGAAAAGAAAAAAAATCCTGATTGTCTTGGGTTAATATTTTTTTTAAAGAACTTTCATATTTCTTCTTAAATCACATGTTTAAACTAGTATTGGTTCACCATCAAGTGGCCTCTCAGGTGCCTTATTCTAATCTTTTAGAAAATACTTTACCCTGATCAAAGGAAAGGATTTTTATGTGTTTGTGTGTGTGCGTATGTTAGATTAAATATTATGATCTGCAAGCATGAGTTGAACAAAATTCAAAGTTTTCTTTTACTAAAAGGAAGGCAATCACAAATGCCAAAATATCATTTTCATATCTGGGACTGAAGTTTTAGAAGGAGTCTAGTGTTTCCAGAGACAATTTAAAAAAAAAAAAAAAAAAAAAAAACATTGTCCAGGACTCAAACTGCAGTCGTTTGCCATGTGGGAATCCAGCCACCTTAACCTTCACACCACCTGCTGGCACCCAGAGACATACTAAATGTAGGAAAGGGGATTCAGTCTGGCTGAAATGCAGGCAAAAATGGGGCCTCTGTCTATAAAGGACTGAGAAATCATAATACATGTTTTCTATAAGTAAAAATATCTTAATAATAAAATCATCCAGTCTGCTTTTGATTATCATCACATGACAATTCTAAATAATGTAAGTAATGAAATAGTGTTCTTCCTTCTCCTCATAAAAACTGTTTTGTTGTATAAGTTCTAACAATTGCTGTGGTTAACAGCTGAGTTTTAATAATATACATGCAAAGTTTTACACATTTTTACTAAGCATGTTTTAATACTTTATAAGTGAGTTAATTCAGTGAACTCCCAGTTACACGGTTAACTCCAAACACATGCAAAGTCTCAGACATAGACATCCATCCAATCAGTAAGACTGTAGACATTCAAGAATCATTCCAGTTCACTCTGGACAACCCTTGTGCTATTCCTTATTCTTATAGTTAAACAGTAGATTCAGAAAAACAGTAATAGGACATTAACGGTAAAAAAAGAAACAAATTAGTTCATTTAATTCATTCTGTGTGACCACTGGAATTTTTAGTTGTGTCAAAAATGTACAACAATTAAATGAAATACAGAATGCAGGATTTAATGTTTTTATTGGTAAATGTAAATCTAATCTGCACATAAATTATTTTACTGAATTTCATTAACATCTGTGAGACTTGTTTTTGTGTTGTACTGATATGACTGTAACTTAACTGATATTAAATGATAATGTTATTTATTATTGTCACAGGCCAATAAATTTTTTCTTTTTTCAAAAATTTACATTCATGTAATTAAGAAGTACCAATCCAGTAGTTTTTTTTGTTTTTGCAGATAAAACTTATTTTGTTTTCCTATTTACTTTTCAATGGCTTAATTATTTATATGAAGTCCAATTAAAAATTTCAACAATCTCATGTGTGTGTATGTGCATGTGCACTCACCAGGCAGAGACACGGGGGCAAAGAGAGGAGAAAGAACTCCCCATGAGGAATGGTCACACCACAATCCCTTCTCCATTTCTCCCTCCTTTCAGGATTTTGGGCATGTACTTGGCGTGTTTCTCATGCCACCATTTCTCACACCACTGAGTCCATGACTCAAACCATGCAGTCAGCCAAGTGGGATCCAGCTACCTTAACCATCAGACCATGGAGCTGGCCCCTACAATCTGCATCGTTTTTATGGCCATTATTACCATACATTTTATTTCATATTAAATAATTCTGAAGCTAACTTTGTCACCTAGAAGAAGGGAGGATTAAAAATCATGTGCTCTCAGTGCAAACATGATTTGTACACCATGGGCTTTCAGGTTTTCTTAGATTCTCTCTGACTTTCTACCTTGAGTCTCAGATCTATCACAAGTTTGTACCAAAATTGGCCTAGGCTGGTTAATTGAGGGTAGCTAGACAAAACACCTTCTAGAAAGAGACAGGAAACCACCAATATATACATTTATTAATTTGTTCACTTACTTCTTTAATTACTCAACAAATAACTATTAAGTATTCAGAATTGTGCTAAGCACTGGTCTAAGCCCTAGGAATAGAAATAATGTAAGCTTTATGCTCCCTGGGAGCTTCCACTGTAGTGGAAAAACACAGACAATAAATACTGAAAGTAACAAACAGGTAAATTATGTTTATGTTAGAAGATGACACGTGCTATGGAAAAAATAATCCAGCATGATAAGAGTGCCAAGAGGTTTGGTTTAAGTAGGGCTGTTATTGGTCACTGAGAAAGTGTGGGAGGCTGCGCACCAGCAAATATCACCAGTTTCTCAGAGAACAATTACACGATGCCAAAATCCATGATTGGCTTCCCTTCAAAAACCTCACTTTCAAAACCATACTCTGATTGGCCACTAGAATCCCTCAGATTTGCATATCCAGCACCTCATGATTGGTCCACAAAGCAACCAATCATAACCCACCTTTTACAACCAATCACAGCCCACCAGCATGTATACAACCACGATCCCTGGCCCACAATCGCCAGACGACACTGAAGAGCCTAAAGAGTTGTAACACCGCATGGTCTCCAGATGACCCGGAAGACCCTGAAGAGCTGTGACACTGCGTCATTTCCGAGCTGCCCACGACCCTGAAGAGTTGTAACACTGCGTCATCTCCGTGTTGTGACACTGCGTCATTCGTCCCATCTCTCACTCCTTCCTCAGGAAACCTGTTCAATTGTCCCCCAGGCTGGGACAGGAACGTGACTTTTGATGAAAGATGAAGAAGGTGAGAATCAGCCATGTGGACATCTGAGGAGAAAGCATTCTGGGCAGAAATAACAGCCAGTGCAAAGACTATGTGGGCAGCATGCCTGCACTGCTGCAGGAAGAACAAGGAAACCATGAGGCAGAGAGTGAAAGAGCAAGTGGAAGTAGATGAAGCCAGGAAAGTTAGGAAGGTTAGATATGAAGTCTTATAACGCCTTTAAAAGGATTTTGCCAGAGCGAGCCTCATAGTGCTGTGGTTAATTAAGCTCTGTGCATTAGAAGTCAGATTTCCAAATCCTGACAGGATGGAAAAATGGTGGAAAAGGAATGCAGTGTGACCGTGCCCCCTGGGAGAAGGGTATGTGCACACTTGTGCATGCATGCTTACTTGCTCGCGCTCGCTCACTCTCTCTCTGGTGAGCACACATACCCTCTGTCAATAAGTAAATAAGATGTACTTGGTCTTTTGAGTGAAATAGGGAACCATTGCAGGGCTTTACCTAGAGGAATAACATGATATAAGTTATCATTTTTAAAAGAGTAGTATAAGAGAAGTAACTACCTGGAAAGCCCTCAATTCTGCCTGGAGAGATATGGGGTGATCCAGCTAAGACACCTGTCCCCATTCACCACTCAGATGGATCCATCTGATCTGACTGGATAGAAATCTTGTCCTTATCTTGTTTCTTGCCTTGCATCTCTTCTGAAGGTTCACACTTGATCAACTCTTCAGGATTCAGGAGGACTGTTCTGGTCAGGATCTAGAGATGCTGCCCAACAGTGAAGCTTCAGCACTTGAGGTTAATTAGTTCATATTGAATATATTTTTCCTTTTATTTTTTAGTTTTTTTCCATAGGATGTATGCATTTGCCAGAGAGAGATAGTGAAAGGGAAAATGATAAATCATCTCCTGGAGGTGGGGGGTGACCACACTGCAATCCCTCTTCCTCCATTCTGAGATTTTGGACATACACACATACACACACACACACCTGGCATGATTTTCAAGCTGCCAGGTCTGAAACTTGAACATCGTTGGCCATGTGGGAGTCCAACACCTTAACCACACCACCTGCTCATCCATATGGAATATCTGTAAGAGCCTTCTACAAAATTATAAATTGCTTTGGATATTTAACCCATGAAAATTAACTTTTTTAAATAAATTAATATATCCCTTATTAACTGGCAGTTAATTATCTAACTCACAGTCAGGCAGGTATGAATGCCAGAAATATACACAGCAACACACACAGAAACACACACACACACCCTCAATATTTAGATATTCATTATACATACATAAGTTAGCCACAACTAGACTACACTCCTAACGAGTCCCAAATGTACACCACAAGATATATATAATGGCTTGTCATTGTATCTCTTCCATTTGTGTCTTCCTCATTTCAGTATGCTAGTACCAAATAAGAATAATTGGAGGGCAGAGTGAAAGGAAAGGCAATCCGAGAAGTTAGGCATGGCAGCTATGCATGGCAGCCACACTATGAAATGGGAAAAGTAAAGGCAAGACGACTTCTAGAAGATTTATCTGTTCGGTTTGAAACATAGCCAGCTCCTGCCTCAAGCTGACCCACCCACAGAGCAGAAAGGATAGAAGACCTGAGGCCTTGCCCTTGCCTCTGCCCTTTATTCTCAAGACAGCTGACCAAAGGATATCTCTTGGTAAACTAATTGGTCCTCTTGGTCTTTCTTTTCTTTCCTTTTTTTTCCTTTTAGAGAGACATTTTTCCTGTATGGTGCATGTGCTCACGAGAGAGACAGAAAGAAAGTGAGAAATCACCCCTCGGTGAGGTGACCACACTACAATCCTTTCTCCTCCATTCTTCCACTAGGACTTTGGGCATGCACGCATATGTACCCAGCCTGACTTTCAAGCCAGCACATACAGGACTGAACTGCGGTCAACCATGTGGGAGGAGTCCAGCACTTCACTATGCCACCTTCTGGCCCCTTCTTTCCTTTTTTTAATTGGTTAGATGGCATGTGCACTAGCCAGAGAGAGGGAAGGGGGAAAAGGGAAGGAAGAAGAGGGGAGAGGGAGGGAGGGAGATAGAGAGAGAGGGAGGGAGAAAAGAAGAGAGGGAGGAAGGGGGAGAAGGGGAGAGAGAGAGAGAGAGAAAGAACCTCTCATAGAGCAGTCATACCACAATCCCTTCTCCTCCATTACTTGTGTGGGGATTTTAGGCACCCATACATCCAACATGTTTTTCAAGCAGCCAAGTTCAGGATTCAAACCACACTGTGGGATTCATCCACCTTGACTACCATGGCACTACCTAGCCCCTAGACTTCTTTTCAATAAAGTTTCTTAATATTTCTTTGTCACAATAAAAGTCTATTAACTTCTCAACTATTTTAAAAACTCTTCCAGTGGTAGCACTGTCAAAAACAAAATAAACGCATCAAGGTGGGTGCCACTTTTACCTACACATGCTAACAAGAGTGGACTTGAGACCAATATTAAACAAACATAACAATTATCTTTTTCTAACAATGTAGAAAAAGTTGTTTAGGGACCAGCAGTTAGCGTAAAGGCTATGTCGGCTGGACTCCCATGTAGTCAACCGCAGTTCGCGTCCCGGACCCAGTGGCGTAAAACTAACGCCAGGCGCGTGTGTGTGCGCGTGCCCAAGATTCCAAGAGGAGAATAGAGGAGAAGGGATTGCGGCATGGCCATCCCCCCTGGGGGATGATTTCTCACTTTCTATCTCTCTGTCTCTCTCTGTCTGTCTGGCGAGCACATGCGCCGTATCGCAAAAACCTCTCCAAAAAAAATGAAATTTGATTAAAAAAAAGAAAGAAAGTAAAAGTTGTTTAAACATTTGCTCTAATGTTTGCTAGCACCAAGTATCTTGCCATTGCTCACAGCCCTAAGCTGGTAATTTCCCAGTGTGTCAATTTATACTTCTGAAGCCAACATTTGAATGCTTATATTACAAATTCCTCCTCTCCCTTAGGACAGTTGGTGATGGGTACACAGGGAGCTGTGTGTTGAGAGTAATAGATCAGCCTCTTTTCATACATGACAGCTTCCACCCAGATGAGTCTCTCAAGGAGATGGCAACTCCTTATTTGATATGATTTTATGTGCACTGGGAAGTTTGTCTTGATTCCGTCACCCACAAAGCTTACCCATATGAGCGATGATGTCCTGACATTTTTAACAGAGAACAAAGATTATACAATAAGACATGACACTTCAAAAACAAGAACACTGGAAGAAAAATGGATGCATATTAAAGTATAAGTGACTAGTATCCTACCCCTTCCTTAAAGCAAGTTTCTCTAGATCAGATTAGAAAATTGCACAAAGGAGATGCAGATTCCTGAAAAGGAAAAATGTTGGCAATAGGACTGCAAGCTACTGCTAGCTTAAAGCCTACTAGGAAAAGTAAAATGAAGAAAAATCCTCCTGAGGATCTCTTCCACACATAAATTATAGACTACTTCTTTCTATTTCATCCTCATCTCCATTCAAATTTTTGAAAGGATAGGACATTACTGTGGTAATAACTATAGAGGAGATTTCAAAAGGTTCATGAAAAAATGGTTTTAAAACATGAGTTTAAAAGAATTTTGAAGCCCATGCACAGTTTTTTCATAATACACATTTGCCATTAGCTTTTATTTTTACATTTTTCCATAAACATTTATTTTACATATCAAAAAATTTTAACTCATACGCCATAGTTTTTGACAGTTAATAAACAACTTTGAAATTTTCAAAAATACTTAATTTTAAAGATAATGTACAAAATATTTCTTATAATTTTGTATAATTAATTTTGTTTGTGACTCTATAACAACAGAAAAAGTATAATTTTAAATATTTTTGAGAAAAATTTACATGTCAACTACTCAAGCTCTTTGAATACCTTGTATTACAAATTTCTAAATATTACTCAAAAAAATCTGACTTCCGGGACCAGTAGTTAGCGTAATGGCTATGTCACTGCACTATCATGTAGTCAACCGTGGTTCGAGTCCCGGACCCGGTAGCTTATACTCACGCCGGGCACGTGTGCATGCATGCCCAAGATCCCAAGAGTAGAATAGAAGAGAAAGGACGGCGGCGTGGCCATCCCCCTGGAGGGTGATTTCTCTCTTTCCGTCTCTCTGTCTCTTTCTGTCTCTCTGGCGAGCACACGTGCCCTGTGGCAAAAACCTCTCCAAAAAAAAGAAAAAAATCTGACTTCCATTATTTCAATTTAAAAATCTGAAGTGTAACACGATAGCAAATAACTTCAATTTTTTTAATTATTTTAAATGATGAATAGTTTATTGAGAAAGAACATAAAGCAGTGACTACCTTGTGCATAACAATCTTCCCTACAACAGAAACACCAGGCCTGACAGGCAATTGGAATCCACCTCAGTTTTCTTTGCTGTCACTGGGATGTGTTCTTTGACATTTGCCCAACCCCAGATTTTTGCCTTTTTAACTACATAAGTTTACCGGGGCCAACAGGTGGTGTGGTGGTTAAGGCGTTGGAATTCCCACATGGCCGACCATGGTTCGAGTCCTGGACCTGGTGGCTTGCTTTCTCACTTTCCCTCTTTCTCTCTGTCTTTCTCTGGCAAAACTCATGTGAAATAATAATAATAAATAAATAAAATAATTCTTAAAAAAAAAAGTATAAGTTTACCATTTGTAAATATTCAAACATGCAAGGATAGAACATAATGATTCCTTAGCCTGGTTTTTAAGATTCTTTATCAAATGAGCCCAATCTACTTTTACTGTAGCTTTAACTCCTCTACTACTCTGTCCTACTACTCCTAGTACTTCTCTACTTTAGCCAAAGAGAATCACTTGAGGATATTCAAATCTTCTTTCTTTTATTTATTTATTTATTTATTTATTCATTCATTCATTTATTTATTTATTTATTTTAGGTTTTTATCACAGGTATGAGTGTTTGCCGGAGACAGTAAAAGAGAAAGTGAGAAATCAACCCCCAGGGGTATGGACATGCTATAATTCCTTCTCCTCCATTCTCCTTCTGGAATTTTGGGCATGCATGCACACATACCCAGCATGATTTTTAAGCTGCCAGGTCCAGAACTCGAACTGCTGTCAGCCATTTGGGAGTCTAGTGCCTTAACCACCATGCCACCTGCTAGCTCCCAAATCTTCCCCTTTCTTCTGAACTATTGTTATAATAGTTCAGACCATGCAATCCTAACTCCACATGTCCAAACACTATCCACATTTACAAAACTACACCAATCCTTTCTTTCCTGATCTACCTACCTAGATAAACTTTTTCTCTCCTCTAAATATGTAGCACCTACAGCTATAACAAACATTTAAAATGACTTAATTTCTAGACAGATTAACATAAAATTTCACATTAATGGCTTAATTTACTTTGTTCATATTACCTGACACTCATGTCTGGCTTTCCACAAAAAAGAATAAAAGATCTATTAAAAGATAAGAAAGACAGAATCTTTTTTCCTCCTACGAGGGCTCATATACTTGCCAGAGACAAACAAAGAGAGGAAGAGGGAGAAAGCACTCCTCAATAGAGTGTGACCACATTGCAATGCCCTCTCTTTTATTTCCCCATCTTGTCCAGATTTGGGGTACAACATGCACATGTATCCAGCATTTTTTTCGAGCTCCTGTGGCTGGGATTCCAACTGCAGTTGGCCATATGGGATTTGGTTCTCTTAACTACTAAGCCATAGTTCTAACCTAAGAAAATACAACTCTAAAGAGGCAAACCAAGAATCACAACCAATCTCCAATATGGAACAAATTTTGAAATGTAAAGTAATTACGATTAGTATGTTAAGGACTATAATGAAAAAGAAAGATAATATGCAAGAACATAAGGGAAATGTAAGCAAAGCTATGGCAACTCTGAGGAAGGAAATGCTAGAAACCAAACACTAACAGAAATTAAGAATATCTTTCATAGATTTATTAGAAAATTGTACCTCACTAAGGGGGATTTAAAAAAAAAAATCAGTGATCTTGAAGACCATCAACAAAAATTTTCCAAACTGAACTTTAAAGAGAAAAAAAGATAAACAACAAAACAGAATATTTAATTGTGAGACAATTTCAAAAGTTGCAACAAACACAAAAGGACAACAAACCACATGAGGTTCAGAGAACACCAAGCACAATAAATACCAAAAAAAAAAAAAAAAAAGAGAGAGAGAGAGAGAAATGTATAAATGTAGGCATATCATACTCAAACTTCAGAAAACAAAACAAAGAAAAAAATCATAAAAGAAGCTGAGGGAAAAGAGGCATGGGAGGGAGTGGGAACACTTTACCTACAGAAATATAAGAGTAAGAATTAGAGCAGACCTCTCATCTGAAACCATGCATGCAAAAGGGGAATAAAATATTTAAAGTGCTGAAAGACAATTACTATCAGCCTAAAAATTCTATATACACTAAAATTATCCTTTTAAAGCAAAATATAAATACATACTTCCTCATTTAAAAAAAAAAGGGAGGGGTGGTGGCATAGCAGTAAAGTGCAGTGCTCTCTGAAGCAGACACATTTGGAAAGATTGCTGGTTCGTTTCTGGAGACCTTCCTGAGTACATGAGGCACATGTGCTCATTATCCAGGCTGGCTAAAGCTAGGGATGAATTGCAGCATCAAGACCCTGTAAGGGTGCTGGTGCTGGTGCTATATCTATCTATCTCTATCTCTGTCTCTCTCTCTCTCTCTCTCTCTCTCTCCTTCCCTGACTCCCTCTCTGTTTCTCACTCATGGAATAAATAAACTTTAAAATTCATATTCATTGAGGCCAGCAGATGGCATAGAGTTTAAGTGTTGGACTCCTACACAGCAAACTGCATGATTCGAGTCTGGGACCCAACAGCTTGAAAATCACGCAAGGCACTTGTGCATGCATGCCCAAAGTCCAAGGAGGAAATGGGGAACAAGGAATTGTGGTGGGGCCATCTCTCCTGGGAGTAATTTCTCACTTTCTCTTTTTCTGTCTTTCTCTATGTCTCTCCTGTGATCCTGCACACCTTATGGCCAAAACCTAAGAAAAAAAAGAATCTGCAATTCACATTAAGTGCATAGTGTGTGTGAAAGAGGAGGGTCTGAGGAAGGACATTTGGGGGAGGGGAAAGGAGGCAAAACATTTATGGCACAAAGAGGTGTGATATTATCTGTTGAAGATATTTCATAGTTTTATCAACTGTACTAGGGAGAAATGTTCACCTGTTGAAATATCCATTTTGTAAGACAAATAATAATGTGATTGAATATATGGAAGAAAATGAAATGAAAATAAAAAAAATAAGTGCATAGTGTTATCAGAAGGTGGCTAAATATTATTTTTAAATGTATATTGCAAACTCCAGGACACCTTTAAAAATATTAATAATTCTTTAAACAAATTATTAAGGTTACAAAAGGGTAAAAATCAAGGTCGATATATAATTCTACATACAATGTCACAAAACATTAAAACCTTATTTCAGTAAAAAAAAATTAAAGTATAATCACTAAGAGAGGAAATAAAGTCACATGAAGTATTTAATTAACTCCAGAGAAGGAAAAATAATATTAGAATAAAAAAGAGCACTTATAATTATCATAAAACAGTTATAAACATAGTAGATATGAATATTACTATATCAATAATCACTTTAAATCGAATGGTTGAAATACACAAGTAAAAGACCAATATTGTCATAGTCAATTTAAAAAGCAAGGCTTAACTATATGCTGTTTATAAGAAAATTACTTTTAATATAAAGCCTCAAATAGGTTAAAAGTAGAGGGCAGAGATACATCATATACCAACCTAACACTAACCAAAAGAAAGTTGGAGTAACTGTATTATTATCAGACAAATCAAACTCTGGAAAAAGTAAAATTATCACACATCAAGAGAAAAATCACATAATGGTAAAAAGGTTGATTATCATGGAAGACACGATTTCATTACATGTATACACATCTCAATCTTAAATGAAATTCTCACCTAGATGGAACTCATCCCCTACCATAAAACACACCTTAACCAATCTAAAGGAATGAAAATCATACTGAATATGTACTCAGATCAAATTGGATTAAACTATAGATTAATAACAGAAAAATTTTTAAAATCCCACAAATATTTGGAAATCAACACACTTTTAAATAATACATGGCTCAGAGAAGTCTCAAAATAAATTTAAAATATTTAAAATTAAATGGAAGTTAAAATACTTTTTATCAAATTTGTGGGATTTGGAAAAGTAGTTCTGGAGGGAAATTTACAGAATTAAATGCATGTTAGAAAAGAAGCAAGAGTTAAAATCAGTAGTCTAAGTTTCCACCATAAGAAACTAGAGAAAAGGAACAATTTAAATCCTGAACAAAAGAAAAAAATAATATAAATCAGTGCAATTAAAACAGGAAAACAAAAGAGAAAAATCAGTGAAATCAAAAGCTGGTCCCTTGAGAAGATCAATAAAATTTACAAACTTCTGGCCAGACCAACCAAGAAAAATAGAAGACACAAATTACCAATACTAGAAATGAAAGAAAGGTCATCACTGCTGATGATCATATGGGCATTAAAATCATACCAAAGGAATATTATAAACAACTCTGACCACAAATTTGATAAATTAGATTAAATGAGCCATTTCTATTGAGGACACAAAACTACCAAAACTCACAGAAGGAAAAATAGATAGTCTGAGTAGGACTGTACCTACTAATGAAATTGATAATTAATAACCATTCCAAAAAGCACCAGGAGCAGATGGTTTCCCTGGTAAATTCTACCAAATGGTAAGGAAAAAATACAATTCTCTGCAATATCTTTCAGAAAATAGAAGCAAAGGGAATACTTTTTAACTAATTTTGAGTAAAGCATTACTCTAATACCAAAACCAGAAAAAGATATTGAAAGCAAAGAACTGCAGATCAATATCTCTCATGAACATAAATGTAATAATTCTAAACAACCTAGTATCAAATCAAAAACAACAATGTATTAAAAATTACATACCAAATAAGTGGTATTTACTTAGTTTCCAAATCAACATTTGAAAACCAATAAATGCAATCCAACACCAATAGGCTAAAAAAGAAAAACTGCATGATTATACTAATTGGTACAGAAAAGACAGTTGACAAAAGTCAACACCCATATACAAGAGAAAGTCTCAGCAAACTATAGGGGAAGTTTCTAAATTTAATAAAGAATATCTAAGAAAAGTCTATAGCAAACATCATGCTTAATGATGGGAAACTGGTCACTATCTGTCTAAAATCATGAACAAGACAAGGATGTCCCTTCTCACCATTCCTAATACTGGAAGTTCTAGTTAAATAAATGAGATGAGAAAAGGAAATTAAAAGTATACATATCGGGAAGAAAAAGAAAAATTATCTCTTTTCACAGGTAACATGATTGTCTATATAGAAAAATCTCAAAGAATAGGGGGAAAAATTCTTAGAGTAAATAATTGAGTATATCAAGGATGCAATATTAATGTACAAAAGTCATTTGCTTGTCTACAAACCAATAACAACCAATTAGAATGTACAAATAGAAAAAAAAAGTTTTCAAACAGATCTAAAGGAATCATAGCCAAACATCCAAATACTATCAGGATCAACATATTCCTCAATTCCACTGAACCTGCTGTACAAAGGGATAAAAACAGAATGGCAAAAAAAAATTGCAGATCACCTCCTCCTGCATGCTCCTGAATACTCAGACTGAACTAGAAATTAGGAAGAAATGTATAACCCATCAGATGACTAGAAATCACTGCAAAGTCAAAAGAAATATGAGAAACCAAGATAATACCCCCCCAAGGGAAAAGAATGATTCCTCTTCATCCACAGACATTACAATGGAATTTATGAAAATGTCTGCTAAAGAATTTAGAATATTCATAGTGACAAAGTTAACAGAGATGCAAGAGAAGAGAGACAATGAATTCCAGAAGAGGCAGGAGTTCCAGGAGGTGAGGTTGTTCTTGCACAATCTCAAAGAGGAAATGTACATCATAAAAAAGAATCAAATGAAACTGTTAGAGATGAAGGCTGTAATACAAGAAATCAAAATCTCCCTTGAAAGTATTAAAAGCAGACTAGCTCATATAGAAGATCAAATCTAAGATGTAGAAGACAGAATCACTGGACTACAAAAATTCCACCACAAGGACTTAGTAGTCAAAAAAAAAAAAAAAAAAGAGAGAGAGAGAGAGAGCGAGAGAGAATAATATACAAGAAATACTAGATACCATTAAATGTCCAAGCATCTAGATAATCAGTATCCCAGAAGGTGAAGAGACTAATAAGGGCATTGATAATGGATAATGTATTCAATAAAATCCTAGAAGAAAACTTTCCAAACTTAGAGAGGCATTTAAAGATCTAGACCCCAAGAAATACAAAGGACCCCAAACAGAATCAACCCAAGATCTTCTCCAAGACACATTAAAGCCAGATTGACCAAAACCACAAAGACAAGATACTCAGACTGGCAAGAGATAAATGACAATTTACCTGCAAAGGATATCCCATCATGCTAACAGTGGACCTCTCATCGGAAACAATGAGAGCAAGGAAAGAATGGGGAAAATATATTCAAAGTGTTGAATGAAAAACAATTTCAACCAAGAATACTAAACCCAGAAAGACTATCCTTCATATGGGAAGAGAAGACAAGAACATTCTTGGATAAACAAAACCTAAAAGAATTTACTGACAACAGACCAGTTCTCCAAGAAGTTATGAAGAAAATGCTATATCAGGAAAAACAAGATCAAACACACAGAAATAAGAGTTAAAAAACATCTAAGAGGGACCAGCAGATGGCGAAATGGCTATGTTACTAGACTCCCACGTAGTCAACCATGGTTAGAGTCCCAGACTTGGTGGCTTAAACTCATGCCAGGCGTGTGTGTGTATGTGTGTGTGTGCCCAAGATCCCAAGAAGAGAATGGAGGAGAAGAGATTGCAGAATGGCCATCCCCCCTGGGGGAGGGGTGTGATTTATCGCTTTCTGTATCTCTGTTTCTCTGTCTTTCTGGAGAGTGCACACATCCTATAGCAAAAACCTCTCCAAAAAAAAAAAAAAAAAAAATTTTTTTTAATCTAAGAAAAAGGCCAATGTAATGGTAGGGACAAGTCTGGAATTGAATATTATGTTCCAGAATTTAAACAGAAAGCCCAGACAACACTAGAAGTTAGATTAAGTACATGAGACTGAACTGATGAAATAGAATTTTATGACTTTTGACTAAAATGATACTGATCTTTTCCTATGCCTTGTACTCCAGAGATAAGGCTTTTTGTCTTCTCTTGAATTATTGACAGATCTCCGTACTTACTATTTGAACAGAATCCTAAACTGTTTCCTGACTTTAAATCTTAAGCACAGTTCTCTTAACATTTTTTTATTTTTATTTATTAATGTTAAAACTGCCTTTCTTGAAATTAAAAATATATATTTAAAAAATACCTATTTAATGACCACAATAAGCTATGTAGCCTCAGCTAGTTACTACTTTATAGTATATTCACTCAGCTCACAGTTTCATGCCTAAAGTCAAACATTTGTTCACAGATATTTATGTATCAGCTGAACTTAGTTCAATTAAGATATTTCGTTAACCAACAAAATGTGGAGAGGGGGAATGGAAAGCAACTGCAGATACCAGAGATAATGTGGGAGGGGGGGTGGAAAATGGGGGAGGGGAATGTGTGTGTATACAGACACACACAAACACACACATGAAACAAGAAATGAAAAATTATGTGTTGAGCTTCTTGAAGCCACAGCCACATGGATTCTGCAACCTAGCCATTTTGGGGGAACAGAAATCAAGACTTCTCACTGATAATTTGGCTTCCAGCACACAAAACTCGCGTGGTAGGAAGAGCCCTTCCAGGTCTCCTGTCTCTGTACCTGTCTTTGTCTCTCTCTACCTCTGTCTCGGTCTCTGTCTCTTTTTTAGATAATTTTTGCTTTTTAGAATTTCGCGCGGCGCACAAGCGTGCTGCACTGTTTTCCAATTGTTGTTTTTTTACTGAAATTTTTTAAAAAATATTAATTTTTTAAGTTGTATTGAGAAGTTTTATCTTCGTTTTTTTCTTTTTTTCTGTTTCTTGTTTGTTTATTTTGCTGTTGTTGCTGTTGTTTCTCTCTTTCTGATTCCTTTTCTCCACGCTCCTCGAAGCTCAGATTGAATTTACAAGTTTGGGAAGAAACTAACCATCAACCAGATGACTAGAAATCGCTGCAGGACCACAAGAAATATGGGGAAGCAGGAAAATACCTCTCCTGCAAGGGAAAAGGATAACTCGTCTTCATCCACATACAGTTCACGGGAATTCATGGAAATGTCTGATAAAGAATTCAGAACATTCATAATGGCAAAACTAGCAGAGATGGAAGGGAAGAGAGACAATGAACTGCTGAAGAGGAAGGAGAAAGAAGTTGTTGAGTTTCAGGAGGTGAGGAAATTCATGCAAGATCTAAAAGAGGAATTTCACACTTTACAAAAGAATCAGATGGAACTGTTAGAGATGAAAGCTATAATACAGGAAGTCAAAATCTCCCTTGAAAGTATTAAAAGCAGACTAGATCATACAGAAAATAGAATCTCAGACATAGAAGAGAAAATTGCTAGCCTAGAAAAATCCACCACGAAGACTGAGAAAATGGCCCAAAAATTTGAGACTAATATACGAGAAATACTAGATACCATCAAACGTCCAAACATCCGGATAATAGGCATCCCAGAAGGCGAAGAGACTCATAAGGGCATTGATAATCTATTCCATGAGATCCTGCAGGAAAACTTTCCAAACCTAGAGAGGCACTCAATTATTCAGTCCCAAGAAATACAGAGGACCCCAAATAGAATCAACCCAAGTAGATCTTCTCCAAGACACATTATAGCCAGATTGACCAAAACCACAGACAAAGACAAGATACTAAGATTGGCAAGAGAAAAACGCAAGTTACCTACAAGGGGTATCCCATCAGACTAACAGCAGATCTCTCATCGGAAACTATGTGAGTGAGGAAAGAATGGGAAAATATATTCAACGTGTTAAGGGAAAAGCAATTTCAACCAAGAATACTGTACCCAGCAAGATTATCGTTCATCTGGGAAGAAAAGACACGAACATTCCCAGATAACAAAATCTGAAAGAATTTACCAGCACCAGACCCGATCGCCAAGAAGTTCTTAAGGGAGTGATATGTCAGTAAAATTAAATGCAGACACACATAAATAAGAGTTCAAAAACTAAGAAAAGGGGCAATTTAATTGTAGGGACAATGTTTGGAGATGAATATTATATCCCAGAATTCAATCTGGAAGATCAAACCTTAACAGAAGAAAGATTAAGTACATTAGACTGAACTGATGAAACAACATTCTGTGACTTGACTAGACTATTGCTGCTTTTCTTCTAAGCTTTGTTTTCCCATTTTAAAGGATTTTTGTCCTGTCTTGAGCTGTTGATAGGTGCATGTACCTACTATTTGAACAGAATACTAACCTGTTTCTAGGCGTTAAGTTTCAAGGAAATATCATTACCAGTTCAAAACTGCTCTTCTTGAAATTACCTGCTGAACTTGCTATTGAAAGTAGTTAGATTACTTATGATATTGTGTGATCAACAAAATGTTGGGGGAAAAGAAATAGAAAACAACTGTATATAGCAGAGATAGTATAATAAGAGAGTGGGAAAGGGCAGAGGGTCAAACATGGGGTAAAAAACATATATATACATATACATATGTATGAAAGTAGAAATGGAATATTATTGATAACATGCATGATTATTCTAGATGGGAAACCACATTAAGTATGTTGTGATGATGCTCAGGGAATGAATGTTAAGTAATTTTTTTAAAAAAGTTGCAAGAGAAAAAAAAAACAGTAAAACTGTTCATATCAAAATTTTTTTTAAAAAATGCATTATTTGATGACTGCAGTAAGCCATATAGCCCCAGCTGGGTACTACTTTATAATATATTCATTCTACTCACTGAGGTTTATGCCTAAAGTCAGACTTGGATTTATGTATAGGTATATATCAGCTGTGCTAGCTATTGGATATATTTAGACTAATTAAGTTCATTAGCAAATCAATTAAATGGGGGGGAGGCATAGAAAGCAACTATGGATACCAGAGA
Source organism: Tupaia tana (assembly GCA_026018925.1). Lineage (NCBI taxonomy): Eukaryota > Metazoa > Chordata > Mammalia > Scandentia > Tupaiidae > Tupaia > Tupaia tana. The sequence continues at coordinate 27,386,724 of JAKSZU010000003.1, read as the reverse complement.
CAATGTGGGAGGAGGGTGGGACATGGCAGAGGGTGAGGGATAGGGAATCAAGGATGGCAAAACGAAAAACAAAGTATACAAGACATAAGAATTGGAAAATTATTTGCTGATAACATGTATGTTGATGTGCTTGATTGAGCCAATACACAGTGTATTTTGGATGGAAAATTCATCTGTATGCTGTGACGATGTATAGTGAATTAATGTAAAAAATAAATAAATTTAAATAGAAAAAAAGGATTACATAAAAAAAAGTATTTGTTGATTGATAACTTGTATGACTAAGCCACTATACAGTATACTCTGGATGGGAAACTGCATTTTGTATGCTGTGATGCTGTTCAGTGAATGGATGTAAAATAATTTTTAAAAATGTTTGCAAAAATAAGAGATATAAAGCTAACAAAATATGCACAAGATCTATATGAGAAAAACTATGAAACTAATTTTAAAAAATCAAAGAAGATCTAAATAAATGTACAGCTATTCCATATTCAGAAAGGAAGACTCAATATTGTTAAGGTGTCAATTCTCCCCAATTTGGTCAATAGATTCAAAGCAATCCCAATCAAAATCCCAGCAAGTGATTTTGTGAATATAGATAAACTCATTCTAAGTTTTTCTATGTAAGGGCAAAAGAGTTCTAATAACACAGTACTGAAAAACATCAAGTTTGGAGGACTCACTACTACCCAATTTTAGGACTTACTATAAAGGCATAGTAATCAAGAAAGTGTGGTATTAGCAAAATAATATACATTAGATCAATGGAACAGAGTAGATAGCTCAGAAACAGGCCCACAGAAATATAATCAAATTATCTTTGATTAAAGAGTAAAGGCAATTCAATGGAGAAAGACAATATTTCCAACAAATGGCACTGGAATATTTAGATGTTCAAAAGCAAAAAAAAAAAAAAAAAAAAAAAAAAAAAAGAGGAAGAGAAAAATGGTAGAGGAGGAATAACAAGGAAAAGGAGGAAGAAGAGAACAGAGAAAGAAAATAACTTAGACTTTATTTTTTTAATTGTATCATTTTTTTATTTACATTTAATCCCTGTATATCTTTACAGAATCAACATGGTTTTTCCTGGTATGAATATAGTATGTATCAGTCAAGTCAAAGACATTACCATATACATTATCATCAGCAACTCATTTTTTTATTTTTTTTGGAGAGATTTTTGCTACAGGGCGCGTGCGCTCGCCAGACAGACAGAGAAAGACATAGAGACAGAAAGCGAGAAATCACCCCCCAGGGGGGATGGTCACGCCGCAATCCCTTCTCCTCCATTCTCCTCTCGGGATCTTGCGCACACATGCACACGCGCCCGGCGTGAGTTGTAAGCCACCGGGTCCGAGACGCGAACCGCAGTCGACTACGTGGGAGTCCAGCGACATAGCCATTACGCTAACTGCTGGTTCCCAGCAACTCATTTTTGTGTCTATTCAATGCATTGTTTATCTTTGAGAAAAGTTCATTCAAAATGGACCATAAAGTTAAATGTAAAGTCCAAAATTATAAGGCTTCTAGAAAAAAACATAAGGGAAAACCTAAGTGACCTTGAGCTTGGCAATTAACTTTTAGATATTAATACAACACCAAGTGCATAATTCATAAAAGAAAAAAACTGGTAAGTTGGACTTCATGGACACCTATGCTGAGCTCATCCAAGTTCATACTAACTTTGTTCAAGCTTGCAATTAATATATTTGGTGGACTGAGAAGAAAGGGATCCAGGATCCCTGACAACACAGAGTCTAAGAAATAAACGATCCCAACAAGGATCTATGCATACAATGTGCTATTAGTATTTTAATCTTTACTCTTGCACACATGAAAATTTTTACCCATTTAATCATCATAATAACTATCTGTCTCTTATCATCTTTCTCATTATGCGTGCATTACTATCTATCTCACTAGGGTATTTTGAGACTTCATTGTTAATCATGGGTACTGATTTGAACCTTACCAAAGAAAGAGCTAAAGAAAATTCCTTATGTAAATATCTGTACTATAGTACTATAGAGAATATGGTATCATGATAAATATGCTATAACAGTATAAAACAAAAAGAGCTCTGATCCAGACAGATAGCAAGATGATGTGAAGAACAGAGGGATCAAAATTGTATAAACCATGGCTAAAGAGATAAACCGGGCAGATATCCAGGCAAGAAAAGACAATTATATCAGTTATAAATCAGAAACATATTTAACTATGATTACTTTGGAGAGAGGGAAGAATGCCCCTATGTTCTCATTAGATGTGGCCACGGATGAAGGTTCAAACCAACTCTCCACCCTGCTTCAGGGATCTAGCCTTATGTTCTACATTAAGGGGTCCCTTCACTCTGGCTTCCCATGAAAGCAAGTGGCAGGAAATCGGTGGTAAGGCAAGAATACTTCTTTCCTTAGCTCCATACCTGCTGTGGTGTGGGTGGGCAAGGGTCACACTCCTTTCCCAAGGCCACAGCTCCTGGAAGAGAACCATCCAACAGTCCCTCCTCAGGTACCTTCAGCTTTTACATCATCCCTTGTTGGCTTCCCTTGACCCTGCCCACATCTTTGAAATGGTCCCTTTTGTTCATTTCTCCCATTATTACCTGCTCACACTCTGGCTGATACAGGTATAAATTATGTACACATAAAGAGAATATGAAAAATATTCACTGGCTGACAAGAGCTTTTCATTTTTAATGAAATAGATCTTTCTTATACAAAAGTAGGGTAAACAAAATTTGCCCCTTCTGTGGAGCTATCTCCCAAGAGTTGTTACATCTTCTTTGTTCTTGCTCTTAATATATAACAGTTACCATGGGATTGTGGTGGGCACGAAAGAATTTAGACAAGGGGACCGCATTTGGGATGAGCTTCAGGAGGTGAAGAATATAGAAATCTTGAGAGATCTGAGAGTTGAAGTTACACCTACTCAGGCACCTGCAGGTGGTTTCCAAAATGGTGCAAAATCAAGCGGTATCTAGAGCTGCACAGTTCAGTTACTCTAATACATCCATATCAATTTTATTGATTTATTTTACTATCATCATGATCTTGTTTATATTACATTGGATTGCATATAACTTTACAGTGTATTACACTGCTTTTTCAAAAGGGAATGCCATACATTTTCCCATTCTGAGGATTGTCGGTTCACACTTGTTACTGTGTCCCTTGCTGTGCAGAAACTTCTTAGTCTGATATAGTTCCACTTGTCTATTTTAGGGATTATTGTCTGTGCTTTGGGTGTCTTATTTAAGAAGTCTTTGCCTACTCAAATGTCTCCCAGAGTTTCCCCAGCATTTTCCACCAGTAGTTTTAGTGTTTGAGGTCTTAGGTTCAGATCTCTGATCCATTTTGAGTTGATTTTTGTTAATGGTGAAAGATGGGGGTTCAGTTTCATCTTTCTGCAGGTGGATACCCAGTTTTTCCAGCACCATTTATTAAAGAGGTTTTCCTTTTCCCAATGTATTGATTGATATCCTTTGTCAAAAATCAGTTGACTGTAAGCTTTGGGGGTTATTTCTGGGGTCTCTATTCTCTTCAATGGTCCATATGTCTGTTTTTATGCCAATTCCATACTGTTTTGATGATCACAGCTTTATAGTATATCTTGGGATCAAGGAGTGATATGCCTCCTACTCTGTTCTTCTTGCGCAGGATTGCTTTTGCAATACAAGGTCTTTTATGGTTCCAGACAAATTCTAAGATTGTCTTTTCTAGATCTGTGAAGAATATTTCTGATATTTTGATTGGAATTGCATTAAATATGTAGATTAATTTAGGTAGAATTGCCATTCATATCCTCAATTTGACCATGGGCTCAGTGAGGGAGTTTTAACCCACTGCTGAACATCTGTTCATCTTCTAGTCTAGTTGTGAATACACAAGAACATAATCAGTGCTTATTAATGAACCCAGAACTGCCTTTATGTTTCCCAACAAAGACAAGTACAAGCTGGTTAAAAGAACACCATCCACTATCAAAACATCTAGGTTATAATAACCCCAACACTGTGTACCTTGGGATGTTATACATATACACTTCTGCTTTTCCCATTGCCAAGATCAAACTATTTTCAGAAAGGATTCATTTTTTTAAATAATGCCCATGTCAAAGCAAGGAGCAATAGATTTTCAACATTTCATTTCAAGAGAAACTGCATGTCTACTGGTACCTGAAGTCAGAACATTAAATTTAGGGTCTGCTATACAATAGAAAACAGCAGTGCACTCAGATGACTCAAAAGTCACCAGCTAATGGACCGTAACTGTCACTAACTCCCTTGTCATATATCTGCATCTGTTATTCTCATCTCTCCTCTGAATTATGAACTCCTAGTCTTTCTTTTTCTGTGTCCCTCCTTCACAGTCCATTCTGTGTCAGGTCTTCCGGTTACAGACTTGAGAGCCCATGGCCCCAGCCCTCCCTTCCTTGACTTCTTTCATCTTTCCAATCATGGAAAATTTTTTCTCCAATTCTTTTATCATTCTCCTGTCCACCATGTTCATATGGCTCAGATTAATATAAATTTACCATGAACCATTTTCTCATCTGTAAAAGTAATAGAATGGGATTATACAATATCAGATCTCTTTTAGACCTGATTCTATTATTCCCCCACTGAACTCATCTGATCTTACATAATAATTTCTGTATGGTTGGCCCCTTCTTCACACATACGCATACGTCAAACAGTATTTGCTTAGTGCCTGCATTGAGAAGAGCACAGTGCTAGGTTCCAAAAATACAAACAACTTCTCCGGCCCTTAACAGAGAAAGAAGCTATCATTTCTGAGCATTTCTCTAATGTAAGGTATTTAACATCCTCACAACAACTAGATGTACTATTGATGACTCCATTTTATAGAAAGCTGAGATACAGGGGACCAGCAGTTGTGTAAGGGCTATGTCGCTGGACTCCCATGTAGTCAATCGTGGTTCGAGGCCCAGACCTAGTGGCTTAAACTCATGCTGGGCGTGTGTGCATGCATGCCCAAGATCCCAAGAGGAGAATGGAGGAGAAGGGATTTTGACATGGTCATCCCCCCTGGGGGGACGGGGTGATTTCTTGCTTTCTGTCTGTCTCTCTCTGTCTTTCTGGCAAGCGCACGCGCGCTATAGCAAAAACCTCTTTAAAAAAAAAGAAAAGAAAGCTGAGACACAGAAGTCAATTACATAACCCAAATCAAATAACTAGTTAGTGCCCTAGCCAAGAATCATTGGTTCTAAATGATAGTAGCCCTTAAATAATGAGTGAAAAGTGCTTATTTAAAGATAATAATAAAATACTAAATAGGAAGATCTTCATGAGGGACTACTTGAACTCGAAGATGTTTTCCACCTCTATCCCATATCTATGTCAAGGCCCCATCTGGAGCAAATCACATAGTTTTAGCCAAGTCATCCCTATTTCAAACTCTGTGCAAAGGACCAATAATCATCTAAAATAAATAAATGAATAAATTGATCTTCAATTAATCAACAGCTACTGGTGCTTTATTATTTTGTATATAAGACTGTTCTTTCATACATATGCTACATTTGACACTTTTTTCTAACTTGTTTTCATGTCGTATTTCATCTCCCCCACTTCTCTACCAAGGGCACCTCCAGCCAAGTCCGGTACAGTGCTTATCAAATAGCAAGCAAGGTTCGTTAATAAATCAATTAATTCACTTTTTCCCAGTGTCAAGTCCAAGCCATCCAAACCAGGCTGAGAACACTCACTTACCTTGACCTGGCAAAGCTTCCCCCATCAATCACCAGGGCTGAGTTGACAACAATTCTCCTCCAATCAGCTCTTCACATTCCATCTTCATGACTTTTATCTTGCATTAAATGATCATATAAACACAGAGCCTCCCAATAGAAAAAGGAACTTTTATTTTCTCATGGTTTCCTTCACCCAGGTTTATATTATAGTGTAAATCCAAAACTATCGTAAAAGTTAGAAGCTTTGAAAGTGCCTTTATAAGAATTTGAATTGCAGTCAAACATCTATTCTCAGTGTTCCCTTTGCAGTGGTGGCATTCCCTCTCCTGCCACCTAACAGGAGTATATTAGGGAGACCTGCAGACCTAAGCAGATTTGAGCTTTTTCCATCACTCATCATTGCAAATGTGTTTGTGTTTTAACTGTAGGGTATTCTTAAAGCCTGCTACTGGTGATGCTTTCTGTAAACAACTGTAATTCTCAAGTGCCTTATCGTGAATGCAATGATTCATCTCCAGTGCAGAGAAGTGGCTTTATTTAGGACCGGTCAGAAGGAGAGGGATATCATTATATTCAGCTTGATAGAGGATCTGCAGAATTTTGTCTTATTTGCCCTGTGTAGCAGGTCCAGTTTCTTCCTTTTTCTTTCTCCTGATATAATAATCACTTGCCTAAATTATTCAGCAAATATCCCCGAACCAATGTTTTACCTAAATTATTCCTTCTTAACTGATTCAAATAAAGCCCATTTTGTAAATCTAACTTTAATTTAGTTTGTGTGGCCCCACAATAAGTGACTGACATGTAAGGCACTGAATAACTCTTTCATTAATATTTATTGAGTAATACAGAAAAAAATAGAAGAAAGAGAGGCAAGTAACACTGGTAATTGGAGGTGAAAAGAAGTCAAGGTCAAAGACTACATCTCTGTCAGGTTCATGAGCCACTTAGCTTCACAGGGCTAAACACCATTCGGTAAGCACAAGAGCCAATCTGCCTCTTCTTGAATTTATACTACTAGGAGAACCTTTTGAAGGAGAACAACCATATTACAACAACTCATCCCTATGGCTGGAAAAATACAAGTCAACATATGTTGACCTCTGATGGTAGATCAGCAGAAGTAATGTATCAGATATCTACTTCCATAATGGTACTGCATAACAGCCACGAAATCCTCAGTAGCACGAAGCAATAGGCATTTATTGTTTATGCTTGGGTCAGCTAGGGGATGGCTAGATGGCTTTGCTAATGTTGGCCAGACTTGCTCACATGTCTGCAGTCAGCTGGCTGTTAGCTGATATCAGCTGGCCTTGGCTGAGGGTCTGGGATTACTCAGCTCTGTTCCACATGTCTCTCATCTTCCAGCAGGCTGCCCAGACATATTGTCATGGCAATGGAAGAGAGGTTTTCCATTAGAAATGCACAAGGGCTCTTGAGGCCTAAACTCGGGACTGGCATACCCTCAAACTCTACCTCATTCCATTGGTCAAAGCAAGCCATATGGTCAAACCCAGGGACAGAGAAATATGTCTCATTCTCAGTGGAAATGAGCTATAAAATTAAATGGCAAAGAAGTGGTACAGGGAAAGAGAGAGAGAATTGAGGTCAATGGTACAATCTACCACAAGTACATTCACATAAAAATTAAAGCTACAGTGCTTTGAATTACAAAGATGGAGCCCAGGCATACATACAGGCACTGAACTAGGAAATCAAACTTAAAGAAGGTGCTATTTTTTTCTAATAAATATCTAGCCCAGACATTACTTTTGAACTCATCTTATTGTAACTAGTTCAATATTTACTTGACATAAACAGCATATGTAGTGAGAATGAATTGATTTCTTTCCTCTCTAGATATTCTTTAGTCACCTATAAAAACATTTTTGTGATCTAATAAAAACTTTGAACTTTTCTGAAAATCTATGACAACCTTTTTCTAATTTTTAAAGAAAAGGAGGATTGAAATAGCCTATCTGATACAACAAAAATTATGAAAAGATTAAAACTTGTTTCTGTATTTTAAATTTAATAACTTCATTTATCAGTTTGATAAAACAAAAGCAAAACAGTTTTTACATTCTAATTCCTAGATTATATTTCTCATATGATTCATTATGTAAGTTTATATTTTGGGAATATCAACTCTTTCACATCAGGGCCAAAACTAAATAACTCTGTAATATCAGAAGAAACTTTAGATTGAAAAAATGTTGAGATGAAATTACGTCGCTACAGAAATCAGAATCTCTATTTATGGGTTCAACGCATTTGACTGTTTAACTACCTGCATTGTTTTTATCATAGAAAAAAAAAAAGAAAATAATTTCATTTCACATTCCTTAACCTTCTACCAATGAAAGAGTTCTGGAGAACATAATAAATTTAAAAGGGGTCAGTGTTCAAATTATATTCATTTATAGTTAATTGGAAAGTTTCTTTTATTGTTGAAGACCATGCCCTTTTGCCTAGCTATCAGTTAGTGGCTATCACTTTAATGCTTTCATTTTTAAGTGGATATTCCCTTGATTCAATACAATTATGGTTATCCGTAAGTTAATGTGGTCCCATAAGAGGTATGCTATCATTACCAGATTTACGAGCAGAACCACATCCATAAAATTTAGATAATTGCTTGTGTACTGCCAGCCTGTTTTGCCTGTTAATATAAATAATATTCTCAACATTAGCTACCAAGAGGACAAATTTCTCATAACTGACTTTGTACTTAATTCTGTCAGATAATCTCCACTGCAATTTGATGAAGAATATACTGTGAACAATTTCTGACAACCTTCGTTTTTCTAGCATGTTTTGCTCCAGAGGCCCAATCTGTTGTTTACTTGGGGTTGTTACTACATTAAATTGATTTAGGGACACCATTTTCCATTCTTTTGTCTTCCATGCTCTGTTAACTTATGTCACATTTATTAAAACTCATGGCTTTGCATGTATGTTTCAATTTGTGGTAGCAAACTGATGGAACACGTTTCTCCCCTCTTTTTTACTAAGATGGTATTTAACAACTGCTATTCCCATTAATGCATTGCCACATCATAAGTAAACTCAACATGAAGAGATCTGCACAATTTTCTGATTAGAAAAACTACCTGGGGCACAGAATATATGTGAATTACCTTTTCAAATTAAAAACTTGGAGGAAGTAAATAGAACGAATGCACAAAAGAAGAACATATGTTTTATACTACCAAATTATGTATCATTATTTTGAATAGCTAACCAAAGTGTGTTATAGATACTAAAGCTTCATTTAAATTTTAGTCCATTTGCAGATTCGGGGGGGGGGGGGGTTAATTTTATCTTATTTTATTTTATTTTATTTTATTCAAATTCCCAATGCAGGAGTTGGATTAGAGGAAGTGACTTCTCTGGGGAGCTGAACTCTAAAATCTGTTTCTGGGAGATATTGCAAAATGTGGTCTCAGATTTCAGACTGTCCCAAAGAAAGGTCTCTGAGCTTCTGTACATTAATTTATGGCATATCTGCTTTCACTGACTAGATTTGCACTTTATCACAAGTCTCAGGGAGCCCATCAGGGCTTACAAAGGAAAGGAAGTCTGAGAGACATAAAAAATATTTGACTCCATGCCAGGGAACATTTCATATTGTATACGGCACAGAAACCCCTGGAAATGCTGAAAATGAAGGTCATGTTCTGAACAGGTATAAAGACTAGGCTGCCACCCTGTTATTCATGTTATTAAAACAAAATGTACATTCCTACACAAAGCCTTGTGTTAGATAAGAGATGTCAGGCTAGAGCAGAGATGCTGCATACCTCCCATTTTTACAGTCACCTCCCCCTATAAACATGCAGAACTCCGACTTTGCTCTGACAAGACTGGCCAGCATATAGCCTAGATATACCTTGTGGTGTCCACCTTCAAGCATCTTCACTGCTATAATATACCCACTTTTTTTAATGGGGGGGTGGTATGATTTTTCAGTACAAGAATACAGTATGTAGTGATCAAATCAGAGTCATTAGCATTTCCATCATCCATAACTATAGTTAACCTACTGTGCTATCAAACACCAGAACATATTCCTCTTATCTAACTATAATTCTGTTTCTGTTAATCAACATGTCTCTACCCTTTTTATCTTCTACTTTTCCCAGCCTATATAATCACATTCTACTCTCTACTTCTATAAAGTTATCTTTGCCTGTTTTTACATGTGAAAAAGAACATATAATTTTACCCATCCTTTAGTCTGCCTCATCTCCTACCTTTCTACCTTCTCAGAGTACTCCAATTCAAAGTCAGTTCGATCTCCATAGAGAAATTACAGAACTTCATTATCTACCATCTCTATGACTTACACAAGCACTTACTACATGACTTACACAAGCATTCATTGTTTCCCTAACAGGTTATATATTTTGTAAGATAAAACCATCTTAGAATGCTACATTACCCCACTAAATGGCTAACAGTGAGTTTTTCTCAAAATAAATGCATAATACAGATTTGTTTATGTTTATAATATATTTTTGCCTTTAATATTTTTCATGTTATAAAAAGAATACAGTGTCATCATACATACAACCCTTCCAACAGAAATGAGAATATAAAAGCCTTAACCACATCAATGTCTAATTGAAGTACTAGTCAATAAAAGAAGAGTTTGGACTACTGACTCAGGCAGGCATTTTAGGCTGTGGTGAAGTCTGAAATTCCTGTAACATCTAAAATTCAATCAAAACCTACTTTTCCTTACATGGTAGATCCCTGAGTGTGTCAACTCCACAGCACATAAGTTCAAAGTGAATGTAAGATGTACTAATCCCCATGTCAACTCTAAATTTGGAGCAATACTCCCTAGAAACTCCAAGAGGCTTTGGGTCTTCCTAAAGCTAAAAGAGTGAAGTAGTATCCTGAGCAACTGTTAACACTTTGAAGGAAAGGTAGCTATGGAACATACTCTCATAATCACATTCTCACTTATTAGTTTCCCGCTTTGCAAAGAAAGGTGGAAAAAAATACTATAATCATCCAGGAAGCTGTCACCCATAAGCTTTGGCATCTTTAAAAGTTAGAGCCCAACCCATACAAAGAGTTCTTTCTGTAATACCTGTTTTCAGGAAACTTTCTCATCACTGATAAAAGCATCAGAAAACAGAAACAGAAAAAAATTAAAATCCAACTTAAGATACCAAGAGCATTAACATTCTACCCCACCTTTACAAGAAAAATACTTAAAAGATAAATAAGTCACATAAGGCCCGATCTCAGTCAAGCGGCCCCCACTAGTGATAGAAGGCATCCCAGAGAACCAGTATCATCTTTTACCACCAGCTGATTCACTGGCTCTGCATTTCTCTGTGATTCTGAGTCCAAGGATCTAGCTTCTGCTTCAGTTCTGTAAGTAGCAAGTACTACACTTTTAATAATTTAATTCACACTTTTCTCTGCCTCAATTTCCTCAGTTGTATAATGTAGCAGTTGAAGGTAACAGAAGAACAGAGCTTTAGAGGTAAAATACAACAAACTTACATTCAAATACCATTTCCAACATTTGCTTGATGTGAAACTTTGAACAAGTTAATTAATGTTATAAAACTTTAGTTTCTTCATATGTAAAATTAAAATAATGTTCATAGAATTAGGGTGAAACTTAAGCAAGCTTTAATATGAGAGGTCTATGAAAAGTTCACAGGATACAGACAAATGGTATATGTTAAGTGGTATAAGTTAATGTCTCTCCTTCATAGCCTGGCTTGCCTCACTCAGCAGTACATCTTCCATATTCTTCCACTTTCTATCAAAAGCCAGGGCTCTGTTGGTTTTTATGGCTGAGTAGTATTCCATAGAGTATATGTGCCACAGTTTTTCAATCCATTCCTCCATACGGGGGCATTTGGGTTGGTTCCGTGACTTAGCAATTGTGAACAGTGCCGCAATAAACATCGATGTGCAAGCACTTTTCCAATGAAGAATTCTTCTGTCCTTTGGGTAGATACCGAGGAGTGGGATCCCTAGATTATATGGCAGATCTATCTGTAGATTTTTGAGGAGAAGGGATACAGAGGTAGAGCATTGACAGGATGGGGAGGTGTGGTGTTATCTGTTGAAGATATTTCCATCAACGGGTTGGGGAGAAATGTTCACATATCGAAATAGTCTCATTGTAATCCAAACAATATGATTGAAAGTATATACAAAAAAAATAATAATAATAATAATAAATAATGTGAAAAAATAAGAAAAGAAAAGTTCACAGGACATACATATTATGAAAATAACTACATAGATTTCAAAATGTTCTGCACCAAAATAAACTCATACTTTTTTAAGTTTATTTATTTCTTTTTCCTATGCATGAGAAAGATACGGATAAAGACAGAGGAAAATTAGCAGTCTCAAATGGGTCTTTCACACCTGCAACCTATGCCCAGCTTCAGCCAGCCCCAGATAATAGGCACACACACCATACCAGTGTGTTCAGGAAGTTCTCCAAACATGAACCCAGAGTTTTTTCATGGCCCCTAAACTTTAATTCATCTTTCCACAAACTTTTTGAAATACACCCATACACGGGGCAGCAAATTTTAGCCATTGTTGTCACTCTTTGTGTTGTTATAACAAAGGTATGAGATTACATTATCATCTAAATATCCTTTTATCCATTTGACTTCTAAAAGTTTATGAAATGAGACTTTGAAGAAAATTTCATACAATTTTTCACGTCCATTACACTAGAGATTAATTTGCTCTTTCCATTCCATAAAAGAAGTAAGGCACCCTTGTTGACTCTGGAGCATTTCTGTTCAAGCATCAGACAGATTTCATTTTTTAAATTTAGACTATAACACTTGGAAAGTGGGCCCATTTCAACAAAAGCCTCAATAGTTAATCCATAAGAAGTGATCTTTACTTCCATATTTAACTAGCTTTCCTCACAGACTGATTATACGGAATACAGACAACGTGAATACCAAGTAACAAGACTGATTTTGGCAAGACATCCAGAGAAATCAGCATAAATTACTCCTTAGTCATCACTTACATAAAGAGAATTATTTTAAGAGAATTTATATCGAAAGTATTAAGAAGCACAAGTCATGTTCTCCAGGGACTTACGGATAACATGGTCGTTTGTACACCGATGTCTCAATTCAGCCCCCCTCCTCTTTGAGATCCCAGTTAGAATGAAAAATGAATCTATAAATGGCAAAATAAAGTTTCACTTTGCTCTAATTTTAGCAGATTTTCTATTTATTGGGATCAAATTCATCTCATTGTACATAACTTTCTGATTTGCCTTTGGCACACTGACTCCATGTAGGCCTTGGTCCTTGTCTTCATCTCTTTGTCATTCTTCCCACAATAAGCACCTCAACCCCCCATTCCACTAATTCAGGCATCACTTTAAGACCTAACTCAAGGATTTTTTCTTATTAAACAAACAAAACAAAACAGGTCTTGCTGATTCTGCCCATCCACCTCACTGCTTTTCTGTGTATTCTCCAGTATTCCAACATAGTAACAGTGAAATTTTATATCAATGACTTTGTTCATGTGTCCTTTCATTTATCTTCTGTTTGAATGTGAGTTGTTTCCTCCCCAACAGAACTGTGCCTTTTACAAGATAAAAACTGTTTCTTTTTCTTCTTTGAAACCTCCACAATGTTTTGGACATTTCTTTGAGTTCTTTCAGAATATAGTAATTAATTAATCAATCACAAGAATAGATGAAAGTGCTACATTTTTTTCTCAATAACTGGCAATTATGATGATGATAATGACACAATTTTCCCTGAGAAGATCGATTTAGTAATTCACATTATGTTAATTTTACATGTCGAACCCCACAAATACCATTATTCTCAGATGCTGTAATAACAGAAATCAAAGACTCTGAAATAACTAGGACAACTATCAGGCAAAATACTGGTCTCTGGAAAAGAAAATTAACAAAAGTCATTTATGATGGCTCAGAGCTCAGAATCAACACCTGGCTTATAGCACAACTAGTTCAACTGCAATCCTATCATAGGAATAGATTTTAAGGAAAGATAGGAATACGTTCCCACCTGCGACTGATCAGACTTCATGTAATAGTCATGCCAGGAAAGAGGTCAATGGTATGGTCATCAGCTACAATTTTTTGTAGGTGCTTAATTGATTGACTCTCCAAGAGAGATTACCAAATACTCTACTCCAAAGCCTGCATTAACTTTGACTTCCCAGAATTTAGAAGTACATGAGGCTCTAGGATGTAGTGGGTCCTAAGTCATCACCAGTGACCATGTGGTTCCAGAGGTAGCTGCCACAAAGAGAAATGTGCCCTTACAGAGTAAGCTGGCTTAAATTCATGGCAACTACTTAAAAAATTGAAGTGGTCAATGCATTGAGATAGATTTGAGAGAAAAAAACTTCCAAATCAGTGCAATCCCTTAAAGAGCAAAAAAAGGGAAACTGATTAATCAAATTTTCAAAAGCAAAATATAATTTCATTTAGGTTTATATATGAGTAAAAGTAACAACTGCTGTTTAAAATTACATTTTATCTCACCCAAATTGGTAGTGTGTAACTCCTTCATTTTAAAAACTAGCAATGATATTAAGAAACTATTAATAGTCCCTTAATAATGTACAATTTAGATTTTATCTTTATAGATGATTTTAAAACGGCAACTTTTAATTAATTCTTAAGGTACTAGAGCAGGAACACTATTCTGCTTCATTAATAAAACTAATTGTAAGTGATCTAAGACCTACTATGTAGGTAATTAATGGATTACCTCTCTTGAACAGAGGGGATGCCAAAAATAACTTCATACTATTAATCATCTTCAGCATATATATATTAGTTTTCTAGTGTTTCCATAACAGTTTACCACAAACTTAATAGCTTAAAACACAAATTTATCATTTACATGTCTTCAAGTCAGAAGTCTGAAATGGGTCTCAGTGAGCTAAAATTTAAGGAGTCTACAGAGTAATATTCCTTTATGAAAATTCACCACGAAAATCTGCTTCATTGCCTTCCCCAGCTTCTCCAAGCCAACCATTTTCCTTGACTCTTTCCTACTTCCATCTTCAACAACCCTGCATCCCCTCTTTTGCTTCAATCTCTCAAAAGAACCACAACCAAGAAAAATTCTCTAATTTGTGAATTCATGTGATTAGGTTGGGTTCACTGAATAATCCAGGATAACCTCCCCACATCAAGGTGCTTAACTTTAATCATAGTTGCAAAGTCCCTTTTGCCATGTAAGGTGACATTCACAGGTTCCAAAGATTAGGGCATGGACATCCAGGGTGGGAAAGGCATTATTCTATCTATTACAGTATGTTTCTCAGAGCTTATTAATGATATCACTGTCTGTTGCTTATGAATCCAAAATAAACTGAAAAAAAATAAATCTGTTGATGAAAATAAACCAATAAAGACTTAGAAAACTTTGCCTACGTAGAAAAACAAATGTGGTAGAAGTGACCAGAAGAGAAAGCAGTCAGCAAATCAGAAGAAAAATATAGACTGTACCAGAAATATACTTTTGACTGCACTGGTGAAGTCTTATCACCAATAGATTAATTGAAGAAACCAGAAATTAATTAATTAAGAAATTAATTAAGAAATTAATTAAGAAACCAGAAACTGATATCAAAAACTACACTTAATTACTTCTCAATGTAGTCTTGTATCAAAACATCATAGTGCACCCCATAAATATGCACAATTCTTATTTGTCAATTAAAAATATATTATTTTAAAATTTCTTTGAACTTATTTAGCCATTTTTTAAAGGAATTATTTATTTAATTACATTTGTTATTATTATTTTTAAATTTGACCAGAGAGAGACAGAGAGAAAGAGAAAGTGAAAAAGCAAGTCACCAGGTCCAGGACTCAAACTGCGGTCAGTCATAGAGAAATCCAGCACTTGACCCACCACCACGCCACCTGCCAGCCCCAAACCTATTTAGCCTTTGAAAATAGTCGTTATTCTATTTGTTTAAACATAGATACATAGAGATGAAAAAGTATACACTTATGTGTTTATATCATGTTATTTTATGGTTTCCTTCATAAAGCATAAATCAATCATTCAAAACAAAAAATTTAGTCATCTTCAAAAAGTCCACACCAGCATAGTAGCACAGCAGTAACACAAAACTCTGTGGTGCTGAGGCCACATGGGTAAGTCCCAGGTTCACATCCTGAGGTTTCCCTGTGTGTGCCAGGCACACACACACACATTCATAGTCCTGACTAGCTGAGGCTTGGGATGGGTTAGAGTAAAGATCCTGTTGGGAGTGCTTCTCTGTCTCTTTCTCTTTCTCCCTCTCTCTCAAAATTCAAAAAGAAAATTTCAGAGTCTAGATATTGCTATAGATGAATATCTGTTCTGGGGAAAATAACTACTAGTCAAAATTCTCATGATCTGAGTGAACAAAACTATTAATAGTTAAGTCATGGGACCAGTAGTTGGCTTAATGTCTATGTCACTGGACTACCATGTAGTCAACCACGGTTCAAGTCCCAGACCCAGTGGCTTAAACTCAGGCCAGGAGCATGTGTGTGAGTGCCCAAGATCCCTAGAAGAGAATGGAGAAGGAATTGTGGTGTGGCCATCACCCGCCCCCCCCCCGGGGGGCGGGGGATTTCTCGCTTTCTGTCTCTCTGGCGAGTGCACATGCCCTACACCAAAAAACTCTCAAAAATAAATAAATAAATAAATAAATAAATAAATAAATAAATAAAATAGTTAAGTCATTACAGAATTCTGCCCTGTAAAGACAGCAATCTTAATTATTCATTTTGGACTTAGTGAATTACTTAAGTAGTCTTTAATATAGCAAGTTCTCTACCACGAGACCTTTGCACTTTCACCTCCCTCTCCTGCCTACCCAGAATGGCCTTCTCTGTCATCTTTCCATGACTTCTTCACTCCTTTCATACTTAACTCAAGCCATCTCCTCCAAGACTCCTCAGAAAAGGCGAGGTATCCTGCCTATGCTTCTGCCACACTGAGCATCTCTCTCCAGGCATTCAAGCTACGATTTGGAGGCTATTATGTGCTATTATGTGCTTGCCTATCCACCATTCCTTCAGAATGGCTTTTTTTTTTCCTTGATGGTATTCATTTTATATCTTTGTCTTCCTCAGCACTGAAATAGGACCTGGTATAAAATACCAGCATTCAATAAATGTTGAATAAATAAATGAATGAATAATGAACAAACAAAAACTTTAATTAAAATAGATATTCATTTGTAAGTCTCTATATTATAATTTTTAATTCATAAGGATATATGTAAGATTACCTATAGTATTAATAGCAAAATAAATAAAAGCATTACTAATAAGTGTTTTAATATAATTTAATTTGCTTTCATTTATTTACTTATGAAGAGAGAATGTGCCAGTTATTGTTTTGCAGGGTGAGGAATTCCCACACCCTAACGACCGCCACTTCATTACTGCATAATACTTTTCAACTTCTAGTCACATTGATACTACGAATCAAAGGCACTAGTAAGAACCAGCCAAGTATCCTTTAGCTAGGAACATATCAGTTGCACGTGCATTGTTACATTTGCTTCATAATCATCATCTTAGCATTACTTAATAACCTATCTGAATTTATCATAACTTAAGGCAATTTCATGATTGCTTAAGAGCAGAGACTTCAGCAAAATTGCCTGGGTTTGAATCCAGGCTCTATCACTTTGTAGCTATTTGACTTTGGACAAGTCATCTAATTTCTGTGCCTCAGTTTCCTCATCCTGTAACATAGGGAAGATAATAGAAGTACCCATGTCATAAAGATTTTGTGCAGATTTAGAGATTAGAAAAATTTTTGATCTATGGAACACACTCTAATTATCAGCCTTATTGGGTTGTCAGAAAAGTCATGACATTTTTTTTCTGTTTTCTATGCAAAAATGCTTCATGACTTTTCAACAGCCCAATATTATTATTATTATTATTATTATTATTATTATTACTGTTATTATTATGAATTCACTAACATTTGACCATTATAAATCACTTAAGTTGTTTCTACATTGGTTATTGTATCACAGTAGGGCTTGAAGCACACAGATTTGAGGATGGTTAGTTAGTAATAGTTGGTTTTGCAATAATGGAATTACTTCCTTAGAACAAACTCCCAAAATTTGTAGCCCATTTCCAAAAGAGTTCCTCATCCAGTTTTTAAGTGCTTACATGCAAAATTATTTTTTTTTTGTTTTTGTTTATAATGTGGAGCAAGAGAGTTGAGAAAGGATGAAGATGAGAAAGGGAAAGGGAGAGATACAGATAATATTTTGACAGGGTCTTACCATGCTGCAATCCTCCTGCCACAGCCTCCCAGTTAGGTAAAAATTACAGGTGCACACAACTGTGCCTGATGTGCTCAGTTGGTCCAGGAATCAAACCTGGGTTTCCCATGCAAGTTCTAGCCTCACCCAATTATTTCACTTTTGATGTCTTGTTGTAAGCTATTTTTTAAGAAGATACTTTCACAAAATTTCAACCTAGGTAAATAATTGTTTAAAAAAAACTGGAAGAGCCTAAAACTTTGGCTTTTACTTCAAGTTTTTCATCTCAGAGGAGTCTCTAGATAGCCCCTTCTGCACATCCTAGCAAGAGGCAGAGGTTTGTGGTAAAAAGATAAAGTAAAAAGTACCTCTTTCCCCAATATGCTTTACAGAATTAAAAATTCATTAAATTATATGTATATTTTGTTGTCACTAAATAGTAACTCTTTCATCTTTCCAATGACAAAAGAGATATTTGTTAGAATACAAGGGGGGGGGGAATAGCAAGTGGAAATCATCTCTCAGAAGAGTGAACAACAAGAAGGAAAACAATAAAACAAACCAAGAAATTCTTTGTTCCCACAAATAAATAGGCAATATCAAAGTACTGAATGGACACTTTGGAAAAACTGAATATAAATTTCGTATAAGGTAAATGGGAATACATGAGTCTTGATTATCAGGTGCATCAAATATTAAAAAATGTGGGCACATGGGGCCAACAGGAGGCATGGAAGTAAGGCTCGATCCCACAGGACTAATCGGGCAGCTCAAGTCTCAGACCCTGAAGCTTGAGAACACACCAGGTTCATGTGCATGCATGCCCAGGATCTCAAGAGGAAAACAGAGGGAGATATCAAAGTGGCCATTGCCCTTGTGGGGGGGGGAGGGTGATTTCTCACTTTCTCTCTTTTTCTTTTTCTCTTCCTTTCTCTCTCTCCAGTAAGCACATGCTCCCTATAGCAAAAAGGGAGAGGGGAAAAAAAAAAAAAAAAGATGTGGAGCACAGAAAGTAGGCAAAGGAAACATTTATATACCATATAATTACTTCCTCCAGGCAATAATACATACAGATTAACTGGCACTTATATAACAGAACATATTTGCAACCTAAACTTCATACTGTATGTACAAACTATATGTCTTTTGCTTTCTGGATGGTAAATCATCAAAAGATTTTTTTTATATATATAAAAAGGCCTCATTATATAGGTCTGATAAGGAGACTCTCAACTACCAAAGAGTTCATTTGTTTAACTAATATTTATGCTATTTGAGGCACAGATCACATGATGTGTGTAAACTGAACAGAAGTCTTTGTGTCATGATGAACACAGGTACATGCAGTTAGTCTTCAGTTTGAATCCCATCTCTGCTCTGTGGCCTTAATCAAGTCACTAAACTGAGCAGCAGTTTCCTATGAAATGAAAATGATAGCAATGGTGGTATGCCTCCTAGTACAATTGCTAGATAAGCCAAAAGACCTAATTCTTATAAAGCACCCAGTGCATAACAAGGCTTCAAAAAAAGTAGTAGCAATTGTTGTTACTATTCCTTTCATTGAGATTCTATGTAGAGTTTTGTTGTTGTTTTGCTTTGCTGGAGGTGGGGGGGGGAGTAGCCATGGTTTATTTTATATTACCCATCCTAAAGAAATAGGTTATTTTTCATTTCATACTTTAAGGACTTTTGACTCAACTTTAAAAAAAAAAAAAAGATTGCTAATGTACAACCTGTTGCATGCTTATTAAATAGAAATTAAAATTGCTTTTAAATAAAATGAGAACATATGTCACAAATTAAGAGATCTGGTCCTATTGCAAATTTACAAACAATGACAAAATATCTATAAAGCACTGCAACCAGACAGTCCTTTCTTTTACAGGCATATTCCTCCATGTAACATGAGAATTAAGACTTTTTCAGGCTTTTGCAGGGAATGCACATGATAAAAGATTCTGCTGGACTGAAGGATGATTACCCCTCTTCAGGATGACAACCGTACCAAGTTCCAGATATTGGTTGTGCTAGGTCATGGGAGAACAGGGGCACATGAGGATGGGATTTCCTTTCATTTCACCTTTCAGCAGCCCTGTCTGAAGCCACACTGCCTATTATTTAAAATGATGCAAATTGTGCCTCCATATAGAAAAGCACAAACCATACCCCCGTTTTTCCCCCAGTCTAAGCACTGCACAGGATTTTAATTAGCCAGAGGAACAGGATGACAATGGCAATACCTATTTTAAGCAGAATGATCTTTTAAAGGAGAAAACAAAAAGGCTTTAGACAAAATACTACTCAGTTCATTATACTGTTGATTTTTAGGATATTTAACTTCAGCTTTGCTTTTCTGTGGGTGTATGTCAAATAACTATTAGAAGTGCTTTAAGTATGCAGACATTTTTCTTAGAGAAGAGAAATAAAAAGCTTTGGTATGAATTAATCACAGAGCCGTGAGACTGAACTCAGAAATAGTTGAAAAGACTACACAGAGGTAAACTTCACAGAACCCTGTGCATTTTAGTTTCCCACAGCCAGGTAAAACTGAGCAATAATTTAGAAGTTTTGGATGTGTGGTTCTGTTCCCACAGGAAGTATTATATCTACTCAATTCAGTTGTCATCCCCTTTATTCAACCACATATTGACTCTCCAAATGTCCACCAGAGGCCTGGAAAAAGGCCTACAATTGCTTTTGGGGGTATACCAAGAAAAAAAAAGAACTGAATCCCCCCACAGAGGAACTAACACCACAGACCAAACTTGCATAATTTGCCCACCTTTTGAAATCTACATAATAGCCCAAAGTTGTCTGAAAAGTAAAACTGAACTTTCAGATCAGTTATAAGATGATGATTTCTCGAACCTAGTGGTGATTCACAGAAGTAGGGTCTCCAGAACATATGTCTGTGTAGCTTAATGGAGCCTGGAACTTTTGCATCTATTTAGACAATTTCCTCACATTCATTTACAAGTCAAATCTAAGACATTTTCTAGAGACTTAAGTGCCACATATCACGTCTTCACCATAAATCGTGTTCCATGAAAGCATGGTTTGCTCCATATTATAACTGGACATATAATAGAGATCCATCTTATAAATGAAACTATCACATTTATTTTATAAATAGGTAAATATTATCAAATGTATGTTTACATTTTTGTATTAGACAACCAATAGTTAGGAAAGTAGGTAATTAAAATTTGGAGTTTGGGACAAGCAGATGACAAAACGATTATGTTGCTGGACTCCCACATAGTCAACTGCAGTGGAGTCCTGGACCATGCAGCTTAAAATTCACACTAGGCATGTGTGCGTGCATGATCAAAATCCTGAGAGGAGAATGTAGGGGGAGGGACTGCAGCATGGCCATCCCCCCAACGGGGTGATTTCTCACTTCTCTCTTTCTGTCTCTCTGGAGAGCGCATGTACTGTAGAGCAAAAATCTCTCTACAAAAAAATAAATAAATAAATAAAAATGGAGGCTTTAAGGGGTTGAACCTTGCATGAACTGGTTTAAGGAGAGAACAGAAAAGGAGCGAGAAAAAACTCTAACTAGAAAAAGAATGCCATAATTGTAGAACTTTGTAGATTTTATTTTTATAATTTGTTTAAATGAATGTAATGCAAACAAAGACAGATTAAATGAAAACTTTTTAAAAAATATTCTAAACCTAAGAATTGTGGTCAAAATGTATCAGTGTACTGACTGTGGGGTTTATTAGTTTATTTAAGACTTCATGGCATAAAAAATGTGGCCCCTAAGCCATTCAGTAAATGTACATAACATGCACTGAATTGTACACAGAAAGAACCCAAACACTAAAAAGCAGCTTCTAATATTCTGTAATGTTCTGTATCAAGCTGTTTATACAAGACTTTATGAAACATAGCACACATGGCATAACAATCTCTAGTGCATTATTACACGTATCTAACTCTCATTTTTGCTTTGTGACATTCCCGGCAAAGTACAATGGCTTAACAATTGTGTTACAAAGAAGGTATGTGGTCAGGAAAGCAGCTTCCCTGTTCTGCTGCAAGTCACTGGAAAAGCTAAATGTCGGAGAGCCAAGGGTTCCACTGAGGTTTCCAAAAGTGCAGCGGTTGCCATTAGAAATATCCTAGCCCTCCAATGTGCATTTCATGGAGTGTTTGGAGGGTGATAAACAGATCTTTTACTTGATTTGCCATCTGTGAATTTTAAAGCTGGTAAGGCACTTCTCCATCCTTATTTCCACAATGCTCCTGATAACATTTGCCAGTTAAATGTACTCAATAATATATTATTATATTCAGTTCTATTGAGAAAATGGGATTGAGGCATCTCCGACGTGACTTTAGTGCAAGGTTGCTCTTTCTTTTTCATAACATTTCACATAAAATAAACCACCTTGAAACTCAAGCCTTTTTAGCTTCAGATAATTCTTTTCATTTCTTCATGACCAATAGCTTACATTAGAACGTTGTTAATACATTTGAGTAGAATGTGTGTTCTCAATTCATCCTAGACTAAGAATGAAAAGACATAGAGAAAAAACATGGCCTTCCCAGACAGCCTGAATCAATAAGTTGCTACTCTTTGCCAAATGTAGTTTCTGTACGAATGCCTTCATTTCCATCCCCCTTCACAGTTGGAGCCTAGATAAACACAGTAATAGGAGCTATATGATTATACTGACAGCTGCCATACAGGCAGTACCCACTCTTTTTCAATAACCTTCGCCTTTGTCATTTATTGGTTTTCTGAAAGTCAAAATCATTCTGATCCTGAATGTATAGAACTGGAAAAAAAGAATAAAACACAGTCATTCTATTTTACCTGGTGCTTTTGTGCTTTTGCCTTGTTTGGTTTTTTTTGGGGGGGTTTTTTTTTTGGTTTGTTTGTTTGTTTTTTCCATCAATGAGAATAATCCCTTAGTAGTTCAGCCCTGTAAGTTATATTTCTAGTACTGGCAACGGAGTCATTCAATCACATCAATCCATATTTGTGGAGCCACTCAGTGCCAAGCACTATATTAGAAGCTTATAAAGCAATCGGGACCAGCAGTTGGCATAACGGCTATTTCGCTGGACTCTCATGTAGTCGACCGCAGTTCGAATCCCAGACCTGGTGGCTTAAACTCATGCCAGGCGTGCGTGCCCAAGATTCCGAAAGGAGAATGGAGGAGAAGGGGTTGCGGCATGGCCATCCCCCCAGGGGTGATTTCTCACTTTCTGTCTCTCTCTCTCTCTCTGTCTTTCTGACAAGAGCACGCACCCCATAGCAAAAAACTCTCAAAGAAATAATAAGTAAATAATAAATAACAAAAAAAAAGAAAAAACAATGAACAAAACAAAGTCCCTGGCCTTGTAGAGTTTTCATTCAAAGAGATAAGATGGGAGGAGCTAGATCAAGAAGCATATAAACAAATAAGATTGTGGTATAGTCTTTTGGAAAACAAACAAACAAAACAGGATTTCCTATCATTGTCTCTATTGACATTTTTTGACCAGCTAATTCTTTGCTGGGGGGAGCTGTGCTATTCATGCAAGCTCACTTCTACCCACCAGCATCCACTCCAGTTGAAACAGTCAAAAATCTCTCCAAACATTAGCAAATGCTCCCTGTGAGGCAAATACACCCTCAGTTAAGAGCAACTGAAATGGAGATAACCAGCCTGGGAAGGGAGTAGAGGTTATGAGTGACAGCCTCTCAGAGAGGTGACACCAGAACTGAGACATAAAAGATGTGAAGACAATTTTAGGATGATTTAAAGAAAAAGGGTTCAAGGTAGAGGAAACAGAGCTGGGCTGTGAGATGGGAGCAAGGTGTACCTGAGGCCTGTGCTCACTTCTACAGTGTAACCATCACTAAATTTCTCTCCTGGTAAAATCTACCAGGGAGGAACTGCCAAGATTAGAGTGGCCAAAGACACAATTTGTACTGATATCCAAACACAAAACTAAAGTTTTAGTTTACTTAAACACACACTATTATTCAGAAGCCTGGAGAACTAATGATGACTGTGGCACCTAACTATAATTAAAATGTAATTTTTTGAAATACTAACTGGGTGCAAAACGTGGGCGTACTTAATTTGGTATTTTTTCTGATGCTTTTTAAAATCTCAGTCCTTCCTCCTTCTATTCTAAATTGTCCAAGTCTAGGTACCAGGAGATCTGAATACAGTCCTAATTCTGTCACTAACATGCTCAATATCACAGAGCTTAGTCACTTCCCATCCTTTGCTCTCTGACTCCAATTTCTAAAATGTGGGAGTTGAAATAGATGATTCCTAAAATTCCTTCCTGGGCTAAAATTTCTGTGATTCATTTGTAAATTAGTGCTAAGGAATTTTTTGTCTCACCATGCGTGAATGCTATTAAATATAGCATAATCATAGCATTTTAGAATTAAGGCACTGTATATAATTCCAAATAGTCTATGTTCACCAACCCATGAATATAAATGCAGTCACATTTCCATTAATGCCTGAATTGCCAGGACTCAGGCTTCCTTTGAAGCTTTTCCTAACCACTTTGAGGGTCCTATCAAATATCACCTGGTAAGCACAAATCACTTATGTCCTTCCACTTCTTGCTAGCCATCTCCTCACAAGCCAGGTAAGAGCCAGCACACTGCTATGTCTTCAGGGCTACTGTGAGACCTCTGACTTAACAGAGTTATCATCTCCACTGTGTTCTGCTGGGCCCTCCAAGAGTACCCAGGGTGGCAAACCTCACCTAATGTCTAATGGAAAGTAGAGAAAGACACTGGAGTTTTACCCCTCTGTTAATACAAGTTGAGCATCCCTAACCTAATCCAAAAATCTGAAATCCAAAATGTCCTAAACGCTAAGATTTTTTTTGAGCTCCATCATGATGTCACAAGTGGAAAATTACACCTCTGAATTCATATGACAGATGACAGTAAAATATTATAATACAAAAATAATGTACATCACCTCCAGGCTATGTACATGAGGTGTATATGAAACATTAAAAAATTTGCGTGTTTACACTTGGGTCCTAACCTCAAGGTACTTTATTGGTATATGCAAATATTCCCAAATCTGAAATCCAAAACACTTCAAAAAAGCATTTCAGGGAACCAGCAGTTAGCGTAATGGGTATGTCGCTGGACTCCCACGTAGTCGACCGCGGTTCGCGTCTCGGACCCGGTGGCTTACAACTCACGCCGGGCGCGTGTGCGTGCGTGCCCAAGATCCCGAGAGGAGAATGGAGGAGAATGGATTGCGGCGTGACCATCCCCCCTGGGGGGTGATTTCTCGCTTTCTGTCTCTATGTCTCTCTCTGTCTGTTTGGCGAGCGCACGCGCCCTATAGCGAAAAACCTCTCCAAAAAAAAAAAAAAAAAGCATTTCAGATAAGGGATATTCAATCTGAATTACAGTTGGTTACCTGGCCCCTATAGTTGGTTGTGCCCAAACTTTTACATGGTCTTTCACAAAAACTACTCCTTTACCTCTCTCTCCAACGAGTTTTCAAGTATTCTCTTTTATTTTCATCTCTTTCTCCATCTCTCTCCAGGATTATATACATATACCTGGTGTGTTTTTCAAGCCAGAGGGCTGAAATTCACACTGTCGTTGCCCATGCGTAATCCAGGCCACAGGTCCCTCTTTTACCCTTAGAAACACAAATGTTTATGACTACCACCTAATTCAAGTACATTCTCATAGTAATTACTAACTTGATGTTCTTAAAGCCACAGTCAGTTTTGGACTCCGTTAGGAAGCCCTGCCAGGTATAGAAAGATGAGAAAACTGAGAGCCACTGACATCAAAGATACCAGAATCAGACTTTGTACCATTCAGTTATATTTCCTGACAAACGCATTTCTCCACTCAACCAATGCATCTTGGCATCTTCCTCAACCTCTACCTATGGGCTTACAATAATTAGATCTTGTGGGTGAGGCAGTCATGTTGTTCTGCCGTGCTTTGTTATTCCTCACCATGATGGATTCCTAACTTTTCTAGTAAGCTTGTTAATAAGATCACCCAAATGTGGTAAAGTCATCTCCTAGAACAGCTGACTTGAGTCTGTTACAATCTTTTTAACTTGGGTTTTCCTAATCAATATAAAAATTTTAGCCTCTGAATTCTGAAAGATTGAACCCATCATTGTATATAAATTACTCCGGCTATCAACGGACCTATGCAGGTTATCCTCAAGACAGATGTGAGCTTTGCTAAATAAACTTGGATTACATGAGTTATGCTTTTCTAACATACATTTTAAAATGCTTTCTCATCTTTCTATGTTGGATTTTTCTATTTCTAGATCTTCTGTAATCATAATAGGTTTTATTTCCTCTGGATTACTATGACACTATGATAACAGCAAACACCAGAACAACTTCAAATGCATGTTTAATTAGCTTCAGCAGCAGTCTTCTTATACATCATTCAGTAGGAGAGAAAACAAGTGCCTCCAACATTGCACAAACCTGTGGAAATTGAAGATGTTTAGAGACCAGCAGATGGCATAATGGCTACATCACTGGATCCTCACATAGTTAACCGCAGTTCAAGACCCAGACCCAGTGGCTTAAACTCACGCTGGGTACGTGTGCGTGCGTACCCATTATCCTGAGAGGAGAATAGAGAAGAAGTGATTGCGGCATGGCCATCCCTCCCGGCTGGTGATTTCTCAATTTCTATTTCTCTGTCCCTGTCTTTCTGGTGAGCGCATGCACCCTACAGCAAAAACCTCCTCCCCCCCCAAAAAAAAAGAAAGAAAGAAAGAAATTGAAGATGTTTAAATCTTTCCTAAATCCTACATGCACCAATATTGGCAAGCTTTCAAGAATGAAGTTCAACCATTGGTTGCCTTGGACATTCCTAGAAGACTTTTTCTTAATTATCTGTCAAAACACTTTGACATTAATGTAGACAAGATTTGACAGTGGCTGGACTAAGGCAAAAACAGCAGAGATAGACATACAAGACAGATTCAGAAGCTAATCAGAAAATGAAATAGACATGGCTTATATGTCCACAAACATGAATGTGTATGAGAAATGAGGAAAAGCTGGGAGGCCCCAGTAACTTCCAGATTTCTGGCTTAGATATTAGAGAAGATACAACCATTTTTTATTAAACATAGGAAGAGGAGCAGACCTGGGGAGAAATATGGTTAATTGTACACTAATTTATATTTGCAAAATGACAAAGCATATGGAAGGGAATATATGTATATTTTTCCATTGCATGTACTTACAGGGGGATTGAGAGGGGAGCACAGGGAGATAAAGCATCCCCAATGAGGTGTGGTCACATTGCAATACTTTTTCCTCCATTTCTCCAACCTGTCAGGATTTGGGACATATACATATACCTAGTATGTTTTTCAAACCACAGGGATGAAATTCAAACTGCAGTTGGCCATATGGAATCCAGTTCCCTATACATAGGATTTAACTGCTATACTAGCACAAAAGGGAATATATGTTTGATTTTGATAAAATGATTATAACTCTTAAGAGAAAATATTTGTATTTACTATCTATATATTGATCTGTAATTATGTTCAGAACACTTAATCTAAAATTTTCTGTATGTCTTTTTTTTTTTTTTTTTTTTTTTTTTTTTTTTGGAGAGGTTTTAGCTATAGGGCGCATGCGCTCGCCAGACAGACAGAGAGAGACATAGAGACAGAAAGCGAGAAATCACCCCCCGCAATCCGTTCTCCTCCATTCTCCTCTCGGGATCTTGGGAACGCACACACACGCGCCCAGCGTGAGTTTTAAGCCACCGGATCCGGGACACGAACCGCACTCGACTATGTGGGAGTCCAGCGACATAGCCATTGCGCTAACTGCTGGTTCCCTATACATCTTAATAGTACATAAAATACTCTTAATCAGCAAAGAAAGGAAGTAATTCTATGAAGAAAAAATTCTTACTAAAACACTAATCATAAATGCTCTTTTATTTATTCAACATTCATTGAATGTTGGCTATGAGCCAAGTACTGATCTGAGCTATAGAAATACAGACTACAATAACAATACTAATATATAAGAAATACTGGGGACCAGCAGATGACATGGTAATTAAAGCGCTGGACACTCCTACATGGCCAACCATGGTTCAAGCTCCAGACCTGGTGGCTTGCTTTCTTACTTTCCCTCTCTTTCTTTTTCTCTCTCTGTCTCTCTCTGGTCAAATTAAAATAAATAAATGAAAAAATAAAATAAAATAAAGAAGAAGTACCAACTACCAGTTAAGCACTTGACCTGACATTGATAATACCCACCACAACTCTGAAAGGAAGGTATTATTATTGTAATGCCTGTTTTATAGACAATGAAGATAATGGAACAACGTGCTGAAATTTCCAGAGCCAGAATCTGACATATCAACTCTTTCAAGGAACTCATGATCTTCTCAGGAAGCAGACCCATAAGCAAATCATTATAAAGCTTTTATGTTTATCACCTCGCTTGTTCAACTCAAATCTTGCACATTTGCCACTTTCTCCAGGCCTCTAAGCACTGGGTTCAGCACACCTAACATGATCTAGTATTCTCCAGCCCTTGCTCCACCTCCTTCTGCCTGTAATCACAGCAGTCACTTGTTTTCAGTCATTTCATTATAAAGCAGCAAGTTTTCCAGCATATAAGCAGCCTAGACATTTTTTTCCCTGTTATTTGAGTCTTGCCTTGAATGTTCGGCTTTTCCTTGGGGATACATAGCTCTTAGTTCCATTTCCTACAGTTTTACTCTGGAATGTCTAATACAATATGTTTGTTTCAACATCAGGGATATATGTACCTAAAATGGAGGTTCTGTTTGGTGCTGCGACACTGGTATGACAAACTGAGGGCCAGCTAGTTGTGAGCCAAGGGACTTAGCATGTTTAAATATAGTTCAGGTTTCTTTACTCTTTCTACCTCAACAAGATTTAGCACCTAGAACAAGATATTACACCTTTAGTTTGCACTCAGATTGCTGAGGAAGTAAATTTACTGGGAAACCTCATTTGTTGGAAAAAAATTACCCAAGTGCCACATCAGAAAGGAAGCTTGTTAACACCTCGCCACCATTTTCTTTTCTTTTTTTCGGGGGGGGAAGGGGGAGGAAGGTTTTTGCTATATGGCGTATGCGCTCACCAGAAAGACAAGAGACAGAGAAATAAAAAGGGAGAAATCACCCCCCAGGAGGGATTACCATGCAGCAATCCCTTCTCTTCCATCTCCTCTTGGGATCTTGGACATGCACGCACACACACCAGCGTGAGTTTAAGCCATCAGGTCCAGGCCTTGAACCACAGTTGACTACATGGGAGTCCAGCAATATAGCCATTACACCAACTGCTTGTCCCGACCATTTTCAAAGTCAACAATATACTGTCCAGTATTAAACCCAGCCAAGACCTGTTCTTGACAATTCAGTGAAAGAGAAATACTGAGGTGAGAAAAGGACACATCCCCCCACCCAGAAAATGCAAATTCAGAAACATCTACCTGGTCTCCTGCTTCTTGACCTCCCAGACCTCTGCCCAAGTCAAATTCTAAGTCTTCAGATTGGGGTCAGTTTCTAGAGTGGTAGGGGTAGATGGAACCAAAAGATCACGGCATCCTCCACAAGGTTCTGGCAAGGACTAAGATTGGTAGGGAGAAGAAGGGAAGATTCTTTGGGGATTCTGATTCACTCAGGGGAAATCTCAGAGTTCCAGGTCTAAGTTCATGATCCTACCCTGGGATAGCTCCATCCTCAATGAATATCCTCTGGCAATGACACAACAAATTAAAAAGAGTATTTAGGGTTCCCTGGGATGATACACTGCTAAGTACTAACTAAATTCTCAACAAATCCTAGCTGAATCAATGAATAATGAGTCAATATCCTATATAAACAAGGCAACAAATCAGGAACAGCCTGTGGTTCTAGGATAGCCCATGAACTGACAGCATTCCACAACATGAAATTCACCTACCACACCACACTAAAGAAAACAAAAAGGCTCTTGAGTCCTGGAAAGCAAGCCTTACCAAGCAGTGTAAGAACTCCTAACTATGTGAAGAGTTTTGATGTTAAATTCTACAAATAAGATTAGGGAACAGCAGTTGGCATAATGGCTAGGTCACTGGACTCCCATGTAGTCAACCACAGTTTAATTTCCGGACCCGGTGGCTTAAACTCATGCCAGACATGTGTGCGTGCATGCCCAAGATCCTGAGAGGAGAATGGAGGAGAAGGGATTGTGGTATGGCCATCCCCCCAGGGGGTGATTTCTCGCTTTCTATCTCTGTCTCTCTGGCGAGCGCATGCGCCCTATAGCAAAAACCTCTCAAAAAAATATTCTGTGAATAAGATTAAAACCTGATTTTTAAAATGTGAGTGTTACTACTTAACCTAGAAAGCTAAAATTCTTTTCCCTACTTTCAAAACTAACCTACAGTAGCTCATTGCGTGGATTATAAGGCCACATCACAAAGATTTTTTTTTTTTTAAGTTTGGGGAGTTGCTGAAAGAAAAGCAAAAATGTAGGCATTACAGTTCAGACTAGATCTGTTCATGTAGGTCCACACCAGTGAACATAGGAATAAAGGTTTACATACTGTTGTTTTACTTTGTTTCAAAAAAAAAAAAATCCCATTTATGATGTTTTATCTCCAAAACCTGTTATGATTTAGGCACTGGCTAAAAAACTTTTGGCTCAATACAAAGAAGAATGCACTACTAACCCCATGAAACATCAAACCATGAAGCAAACGATATTGTAAGAGAATAACCTCTGGCCCAGTCAAGACAAAACTGGATGGTCATTTGTTGCAGATGATCTTCAGCACAAGTAAGCTTAGTCCTAAACACAAGGGAAACACTGCATTGGTTATAAAAATTTTCCTTTGGTTTCATAGATCATGGGTAGAAATAAGAGGTTCAATATCTAATGGATATATTTTCATCTATTTTGTAAGATGATCGGCTTAACATAGGTACCATGTTCAATGGAGACTGTTTCATAAACTTCTGAAAGCCAATACAAACATGTCTCAAGTTGGAACATAGAACCTTCTAGGATACTTGCTATAGCCTGAACGTTGGTGTCTCTCCAAAATCCATATGTTGGAATTTAACTAATAGAGTGATGGCATTAAGAAGTCGGACCTTTGGGGGTGACTAGGCCAGGTGAATTCCACCCTCATAGATGAGATTAGGTTCTTTTAAAAGGACCTGCAATATTGAATTTACATCCCTCAAGCCATTTCTGCCATGTGAAGATGTAATAATAAGGCACTAACCATTGAACAGAAAAATAGCTCTTACCAGGGACCAGCAGTTAGCGTAATGGCTGTGTTGCTGGACCCCCACGTAGTCGACTGCAGTTCAAGTCCCGGACCCGGTGGCTTGAACTCATGCCAGGTGTGTGTGCGTGCATGCCCAAGATCCTGAGAGGAGAATGGAGAAGAGATTGCGGCGTGGCCATCCCCCACCCCCCCGGAGGAGATTTCTCACTCTCTCTCTGGTGAGCTCACACACTTTATAGCAAAAACCTCTCCAAAACATTTTAAAAAAGAAAAATAGCTCTTACCAGATACCAAATCTGCTGGTGCCTTGATCATGAACTTCCTAATCTCACGAACTTTGAGAAATAAATTTCTGGTATAAATTACCCAGTCTAAGGTATTTTGCTACAGCCACAGGAACAAACTAACACAACACTATATTCCAGTATTTAGGACAATTGGATTAAACCAATAATTTCATTATTAACTCCATAATCAAACCAAATGGTAGCATTCATTTAGCTGAGTTAGCTTTATAAAGTCTGAGGAAAAGAAGATTTTTTTTTTTCCATCATAAAGGTCACCACCTTACATAATAGTTTCTCTTGCATAATAGTCACACCCTTATTTTTGGACTGGCAGAACCAGCATAAAAAGTGTTATCATTACACAAATAAATACAGCACTTTAGAGGTGTTTTTAAGGACAAAAATACATTTTCAGTTCGATTACTACTTTGTAAACAGCAGAGGCTAAGGAGATTTCAAGTGCCTTGCTTCATTGCTTTTGAAACTGTTGCAAAAGTGAATCAACTGACTGAAGTCGTAGCTAGCCCAAACACAGAATTTCTCAGGAAGTCTGAGACTATTTCGGTAAAGTTTATATGGTATTTGATCCATAGCCTGATAATATGGCTTCTTTATGTTGTATGAGCACACTACAACATGTTTCTTTCTTTTGAGATATAAAAAAAACAAAGTAACAACTAACTTGCCATTCATTGTCAAGTTTCCATAACATTACAGGCAAAGAAATGAAAAACCACTTCCAACCTATATGCTTCTATTAATATACACAATGAACTTTGATGTAAATGCCAGGCATGCTCACTTCAGACTTCTGGTCAAATGTGCATACGGATAATTAAATTCTGAGTTTCTAAATCCACTCTGTAAATTCAATAGATGTGTTATATTTCTCTTCTTGTATTAAGCTATTGTTTACCATTGTTCTGAACTGTGCAATGGTTGTAATTTTGCAAAGTCCAATGTTGCTACTATGGTACTACACTCCTCCCACCCTCATGATACAACCCTCTGGTTCAACTGGGTCACTTCTCCAGATATCAGTGACCCTCAGTCAATTTCCGTTCATTTATATACCTTCCCTGGTGAGATCTGCAATGTCTTATATGATAGTCACTAGCCACGTGGCTACTGAGCATCTGAAATATAGGTAGTCTAAATTGAGTTGTGCAGTAAGTATAAAATTACCCACTATATTTTGAAGACTTGGTATAAAAAAAGAATGCAAATATCTCAACTTTTATATTGATGACATGTAGAATTAGGAATATTCTGTATAGATGAGTTAAACAAAACAAATACGCTGTATACTATTATAAAAATGTTACATAAAATTACATTTGTGGTTCACATTCTATTTCTATTGGATAATGTTGAATTGGATAATTTTAGGCTCTCTTTCTCTGACTCAATTCCACTTAGCCTTCTTTAATTATACATATATTGGCTCTCCCAACTTTATCCTTTGTCTCTTAATCACTTTTTTCCCCCAATCGTTTTGTCATCTTGCATTGTACTCTGAATAATTTCTTGAATCTATCTTCCAAATCACTGATTCTTTCTTTACTGAGTCTAATCTGTTGTTAATCATTCCATTCCATTAGTTTTGTGTATCTGTTTTTAAATGTTAAATATGGTTGTATTTGTTGGATTTCCACATAAAGTTTTGACCCGAGTATAAAAAAAATTGGAAACATTTGGGTAATTTCTAATAATGCTGAATAGATGCGTACTCTATGACCAAAAATTCCACTCCTAAGAATATATTCAATGAACTTAGATAAATAATAGCCTAAATTACCCAAATTCCCCTCAACCATACAATGAAATAAATTGTGGTATATTTACCTAATGAAATATTGTATTAAATAAGAAAATTATAATTATATTAAAAATAAGAGTAAAACTTGTATTTGTACCATTTTTATATGTTGAGAGACAAAGAATATACCAAAATATACACAATATAAATCCATTTATAAATTATTTTTTAAAGGCAAAACTATTATGTATTAGAATTCAGGATAGTGACAGACAATGGAGGAGATGATCTGAAAGGAGATATCAAAGGGATTTTTCAAATGCTGATAATGTTGTTACTTGATTTGGACACTGGTTACATAGTTCATTACTTTGTGGAAATTTATCATGTACATACTTCTGATTTCTACACTTTTCTGTGTATATGAACTTTTTAGTCATAATATAAACTCCAGTCCTCATCAGTCAGTGATTTTTAAAAACAAAATTATTTGGAAGTTAAAACCATTATCTCCTTTTAGAGTTTTCAATTTCAAACATACTACTATTTCCAGAATTTCATTTTGGTTCTTTTTCCAGTTCTGCCTAGTCATTTTTAACAGTCTTTTATTCCTTGTACATATTTTCAATTTTTTCATTTCTGTAGCATTTTAAGGACACTTCTGACTGATAATTCTTACACTGATGTTCTTGGGAAATCTAATTTTTTTGTTGTTGTTTTCTCTGACAGCTTGTTTAACTCTGTATAATTGGTAACTTTTCACTGTGAACTCATCTGGTTGATTTTAATCTGTGAGAATCCTAAAGATTCTAGAATCCTAAAAAATGCTAATTAATCCTAATTCCTCCAAAGGCTATTCTCTTCTGGTCCTGGTCCAGCATTCTGAGCCTCTCTCATGCTGGAATCATCCTAATTCCTGTTTGAGGTTTCCTGAATAGCATTCATAGATAAAAGAAAATTAAGCTCCAAACCCTCACGAGGTCAAACTTTTCAGGACAGGCTCTTTTTATTCCCCCCATCCTCAGCCAAGGCTGAAACAACTTTTTCATAGTAACTTTCATTGCCATATGGATTTTTCTAACTCATCATTTCACTGAAAGTGTAGCTCTTCACTCAAGATTCCTGGCCTTTTTATTATTATTATTTATTTTATCTATTCAGTCACTACACATCACTTAGATTGTAAAGTGAATTTACTCAACATGAATACACTTCACACCAGTCCAGTTGAGGATACTATATAGTGATCATCAACAGATAATCATCCATTTCTGTGTTCCATAAGTGTCTCACCTCGCTATTTTTCTCCTTGATTTCTTTCCTCAAACCCTCCCCCTTCCTCCACCCTCTTGCCAAGCTGTCTCCAGTATCCATAACCATTTACAATGCTTCTATATACTTAATCTTTCAGTTTTCACTGGAATGAGGACAGTTGATAAATGTTAAGTGGAGACATACAATGTCTCTCTTTCATAGTGTATACATGCCACACTTTTTCAATTCATTCATCCATTGGTAGACATCTGGGTTGTTTCCATGTCTTAGCAATTGTGAGTAATACCACAATAAACATAGATGTGCAAGCACTTTTCCAGCTGAGCGTTCTCCTATCCTTTGGGTAGAAACCCAGGAGTGGAATTGCTGGATCAAATTTGTATATCTTTGAGGAACCTCCATATTGTTCCCCACAGTGGCTAGACCAATTTACATTCCTACCAACAGTGTAGGAAAGCTCTCCTTTCACTACAGCCCCACTAGCACTTACTGTTTTGTTTTGTTTTGTTTTGTTGTTTTTGTTTTTTGTTTTTAAATCTTTGCCATTCTGATGGGTTAGGTGGTATTTCATTGGAGTTTTGATCTGCATCTACATAATGATAAGGAATGTTGAGCATTTTTTCCTGTTTTTTGGTGATTAATATGTCTTCCTTAAAGAGTTATTTGTTCAGTTTATTTTCCCATCAGTCTCTTAATCAGTTCTGCCTGCCTTGCAGTATCTAAGACTTTGTCTAGCATTCCACAATGTACCCCATCAGTCCCCCTGCTGTGTGGCAGTTAAGCTAATTATCTGTAGACACCCTACCTATTATCTGTAGACACCCTTCAAGCTGTCCATAGCTTAGATGCTCACTCACAATCTTAATTTCAGCTCCCTTCATTTTCTTCACCCCTGTGGACTTACTTTCAATCTTTATGAGCTTAGCTATGCACTTAAAAGGGTGTTTTTGGTATAGAATCCAACATTTCTCAGTGTGCATAATTGACAGAGTTTCTAAAAATATCCAGTCTTCATAATACCAGAGACAGAAGTCTACCAGGCCTTCTATAAAGGATGTTTAAAGGCTAGTGAGACATAGCTATTACTTCAGGGACTTTGGAGAAGTCCCACTCTGTTATCTCCCTTTTTAATTATACCTGAATTGTCTAAAACTAAAAAACATTTGAAGTGAGCTGATTCAAGCTGTGATGTCAACCAATTTTCATAATACACTACCACCCACCATTTAGTGGACTTCCTAAAGCCATCCAGCAGAGAAAACTTTGCCACTTCTTTATTTTAAAAGATAAAATAATCCAGAAATCATTGAATTTATACAGTAAATATACATCAAGAACCTACACTTTGCCAGTTACAAAGTGCTAGGCACACAGAAGTGATTAAAACATGAACCTGGCTCTCAAAGAGTTTAATGAGAATGCCTAATCTTTTTTTCCCTCCCTCCTAAATGCAAACAGATAAACAGGTGGAGATTGCCTAGAGCATCATATTAAAAATCTGAAGACAAGTCCAGGCTTCATTACTAGAAGTGATCTGTTAAGAATGTGAATTATACCACACCATTTCCCTGTTAAAGCACCTCTAATTACTCTTGGTTATTTTGGAACCCCTCCATAGCCCTTCAGTCTCGCAGTCTTCACTCCATTTTATCCACTGGCTTCCTTCAGTTTCTCAAAGATGGCTACTTCATTCTCACTTTAGCTCTTTTGCATATATTCTTCCTTCAATCTACAATACTCTTCTCAGGTCCACCCTATAACATTGTGGTTAAGGGAGCTGGATCCCACATGGCTGATCACATGGTTCAACTCCCAGCCTTGGTGCCTTATAAAACATGTCAAGCACATGCGTGTTTGTGCTCAAAATCCAGACAGTGTGGAAAAATAAAGAAGAGAGGATTGCAGTGTGATCACACCCCACTGGGTGGCTGCTTTCTCCATCTCACCCTCTTTCTGTGTCTCTGTCGCTCTCCAGAAAGCAAACACCCTCTGTCAATTGGCATAATGGCAATTACAAAGTAATATATAGAGAGAAATTATATATATAAAGTATTTGTACTTTATAGATATATATATCTATATCTAAAGTATTTAGATATAGATATATAGATATAGATACCCTTCTTTCAGATCTTTATAGAGATCACACATCTCTTCTTCTGGGTCTCAGCTCAAATGAGAGAACCTTTGAAAGGACCCTTTTCCTGGCCACTAGGTGAGAAGGAACTCTCCCACCATATCATTTATCTATCACATTGTCCTTTTTTATTGTCTTCACAGTCCATATATATATATATATATATATATCTTTAATTAACTAGTTATTTAACATACTTTCTCATTTATTATATCAAAACTTTGCTTTATTCCATATTCTCTAAATTTAACTGGCATGTATAGTGAGTGAGCCATTCGCATATGTGAATGAATAAATAAACACTTGCTCAGAGATTGTGCAAAATTAAAGAGCAGTTCTACTTGTACCAGCTAATTTCATGCCAGGAAAGAAAGACAAGTAGCAAAAATTTTCAATTAAGTACGATAAATGCCATTCAGTTCAGAAGTGGCCAAAGGGAGGAGGGGAATGAACTCTGTTGAGAGCTAGTGTGGAAGACAGGCAAAGAAAATGTCCCAGAAAAGGCAACTTATAAAAGATTCTGAAGAATGAGCAGGAAGACATTGGCGGGACATGGTGCAAAGAAGTATCTAGACAGAAAAAGAACACATGCAGCAGCTTGCAGGTATGAGATTCCTCCTTCTTCTATGGTATCACTGAGAATTCAGGCAATGTAGAGCTTTCCTGAGGGTTCAAGTTCTGGCTCCTTATTCAGAGACCAGGTTGCCAAACAGCCAAGTTCTATTGCAGACTTGGTCATCGACTAATAGTGCATGATTTTTTAAGCAAGTTATTTCATACCTTGTGCCCTCAGTTTCAGCATCTGTAAAACCAAGATGAAACTCAAAAAGTCTAAAAATTCTTTTCAGCTCTGACAATCCCTTAGGTACTGTGTTTGTTCCAGCATACACTCTGCATTAGCCAATACTGAAACTGTGAAACTTTATCGATTCCATTTGGTGATTAATTTTTTTTTTTTTGCTGGTTTATTTTTGTTTTTTAATGATTAAGAGGGAGTCTACAGAGTATCTATGTTCCACTCTGCTGCTCAATTATGGCTAAATGCACAAATTGATTATGAAATGCAGCTCTGGATTTTGGTAAATTCTAAAGCTTTGTGCAAAGCACCTGTGGCCAGTCAAGACTTGCCAGAATGGACCCAGAAAAAGGAAGGCCAACCAGATCTGTGATTCCCACACCACAGGGATTCTCACTGTGGGAATCTGCAGATCACCTGCTCCATTCCGCCTAAAGCCCTTGTTTACAATGCAACTTACTGGATCCAACCATCCACCACTCCCCCCAGAGCCAATGAACTAGACTCTCTCATGAGTGGGTCCCCAGAAATCAGCATCATTAATGCTGTAAGCACCTAGGTAATTTTTACACAACCTCAAGTAGAGAACCACCACATCTTAGCTTTGCCATGTTACATGCAAAACCACAATAACTAAAGTACTAATGTTAGTGGCTGGCATTTATTAAGTGCTGATTACAGGTCATGATCTGTACCAGGTTTCTCTGACTGATTTTCTTTCTTGCCCCAATGATGTTAAAGACCTTGCCTGAGTTCTTAGCAATCAGTTGAGGGATCAGGGTTTGAGTCCACCTTGCTATGACTACAGTGTCCATCTCAACTAGACTATATCAGGGTGTTGTGTTGTTGCATTTAAGATCATCAGACTGCATGAGTTCAAATTCCAGCTGCACCAAACATTATCAGTATGACCTTGGGCAAGTTATCTCACCTCCTTGGGCCTCAGTTTCCCCATTTTTAAGGTGAGGAAAATAAGCATTCCTACTTTATAGGGTAGTTGAATAATAATTGGGGTGATTCAGGTAGTGTTGAGAGGGAACCTGGCACATGGCTAGCATGCTACAGCATTAGCCAGCCTGCCTTTCTCCAGGCTTCAGCCTCCTTGGAACCCATCACTGGTCCTAAAGGAGATCTCTGGCAAACATGAAAAGACAGATCTGAAGAAAATCTATCCCCTTGCTGGAAAAATAACCACAGCACATGCTCTCCCAACAGAGGGTCAGTAGTGTTGTCTTTGAAGATAAAGGGTGACACATTATTTGAGCTTAAATGTTCAAAGGGCATCAACTCTTTTCTAGCACAAAACTCTTTAGCCTGGCTGCTGCTTTTTCTTTCATGCCTCCTAATGGTTCTGTCTGTCATTATGAACCTTCAGTTCTGCCTCAACAAAGCACAAAGGGATTCCATCCTTTAATCCTCAAAATAGTCTGTCTTTATAGTTTGGCAGGTAAGAGTTGGTTGCAGCAGTAACTCCTGAAACCTGCCTCTCATTATGCCAAGACCTGCAATGTGTTGTGCATCAAAGCACAAGTGATAACAAATGCTTTCTGATGGTGAGAACCGCTCTTTATCACCTGCTTCCCAAGTGCCCTCTTGACACAGAAGAACTTTTTTGACTAACATCAATCATCATTAGTAGTGAATGGTGATATCTGTCCAAGTGACATCCCAGCCAAGGAAGGAAACAACTTCCTGAGAATGCCAGCTGCTACCTCAAGAATGAAATATAGAAATATAGTAAAGAATTTTTTCCTTGACAAAAAATGATTTCCATAAGTCATATTTTTTTCTAAATTTCCTAAAGAGGTACTTAAAATTCTTAATTTTTCTTTCTAAATAAAACTACTTTTAGAATCGTTCATAGAATTTTAAGTAAGTCACTATTTAAGACCACAGATGTTTCAAGAGCCCAAAAAAAGGAGAGTCAGCAGAAAAAAAGTGGCATTGCCACACTAGCCTTGTGCAAATTCAGTGATGTGCCTATGAGCCTCTATATCCATCTCAAAAGTTCTACCCAAAGGAGACAAGGCACAAGCCCCAGCAGACCATGGATCCGCTGACCACACAGCAAGCAGACTCCTCCTTTTCAAAGATCAGTCTACAAAGCAACACCCAAACCAGGCAGGACCCACACAAACAAGCAACTCACTCTTTGGCAAGGCTCTCCTTTTTGCTGCAACAACCTGTGATCTTTCTTGTTCTTAAATGCACTGAAAACTTCGACACCTCTTACCCTTTGGAAAATGGGTAAAAGATAATGGTCCCATAAGAACCCAGTCTCTTTATTAATAAATGAATCAAGCTTGAAAACTTCTTAGAAACATCCAATTCCAGGGACAAAAGCTTGGCCTTTTGTAAAAGCTAGCATAGGTAACTACACTCAAAGAAAAGATCTGCTTGGGACCAGCAGATACTATAATGGTTATGTCACTTGACTCCCACGTAGTCAACCACGGTTCGAGTCTCAGACCCAACAATTTAACTCATGCTGGGGGTGGGGACCAGCAGTTAGCGTAATGGCTATGTCTCTGGACTCCCATGTAGTCAACCGTGGTTCGAGTCCCGGACCCAGTGGCTTAAAACTCACGCAGGGCACGTGTGCGTGCGTACCCAAGATCCCGAGAGGAGAATAGAGGAGAAGGGACTGTGGCGTGGCTATCCCCCTGGGGGGGGGGGCGATTTCTCACTTTCTGTCTCTCTGTCTCTGTCTGTCTGGTAAGCACACGCACCCTATATTAAAAAAAAAAAAAAAAAAAAAAAAAAAAAAAAAAAAAAAAACCTCATGCTGGGCACATGTGTATGCATGCCCAAGATCCTGAAAGGAGAATGGAGGAGCAGGGATTGGCGGTGTGGCCATCCCCCTGGAGGGCAATTTCTTGCTTTAGTCTCTCTGTCTCTGTCTCTCTGCAAGTGCCTGCATACTATAGCAAAGAAAAATCTCTCAAAAAAAATTTTTTTTAAAAGAGAAGGTCTGCTAAAGATTTCTTCCAGAAACTACTATGAGGCCAAGCAATTTGCCTAGTGTTCAACTCCACAAGGCAGGTTTCCAGTCAGGGAGGATGTCCAGAAGAAGGTGAAGTTTAAGAATGTTAATAGTTTTGTAATAAAAGTCCTGCATGAAAAACAACTCCTCAGAAGTCTATTTTGATGAATTCGACCTCTAGCTTTTTGAAACACTAAACTATATAGTTTCAGGAGCCACCACTGAACTTATGCCCTAGTTCAACAAGGGTAATGAGCAAAACATCAACCGCTTGTGTTAGATGACAATGAGTCTCATCAAAAATCTATGTCTTATAGAAATAAACTGTATTCTGTAGAGGAAGGAGCTCTACTACCATCTGAGCTCCAGAACAGACATTACAAAAGGTTTCATTCTATCCTCTTAGCTTCGTCTGTTCCTACAACTCCCCAGAACTGTCCAGTTTCAGCACATGGGCACACATCAGAATATGGAAATATCTGCCACTTCTCTTGACCAGGGTACAAGCTGCAGTAATGAGTCAAATAATTATTGAAAAAAAAATTACTAATAATGCAATCCAATTCTAAAAAGGGCCATTATTAAACAGATACTAAGAAAAGACAATACAAGAACTCAAGTTCATGCTGAACATATTAATCAAACTTCTAACCTGAGCAGATTTCAATGTAACCTTTTAGACAAGGAGCAAGGAGCCTCATTTCTTCCCAGAATCTGCTTCCTGGATTCAGCCCTTGATGTGAACCTCCTCTTGTCCCTTTGGTCACCAAGCCATTCAGTCCTTCTACTACCTGGCCCCAGGTCCATGTGGTCTAATTCTGGTCCCCAGCCCAGGTAAGGAAGCCTCTTCTTTTCCAGGCCCTGAATCATGCCTGTGTAGGCTGCAAACCATGCAATTAAAACCTTTTTTTCACCTCTTTTGCTCCTCTTAAAGATCTCTATGGACCATTCACAAGAGCTTTAGAAAGTTCATGGAGAACCTGAACTAAAGTACGAGTTTATTTTGGTGCAAAAAAATTTGAAATCCATATATAACATTTTCATAGTACACTTTCCATGAACTTTTGAAGACCTCTCATAAGCCAGGAAGTCCTGCTCCTACTAAATTCAACATTCTCAATCAATTTCTTTGAGTCAAATAGGTTTTAAGAGTCTATTTATGACAGTCCTTCTCTCACATGTAAGGCAGAGAGGTTGAATGACTCATTCAAGATCACACAGCAAATTAGGAGTTCAGGCCAAACCTGCTTTCACCCAGGGCAGTGGTTTTCACTTGGTACCACTGGCAAAGCCTGATGCTGCAGACCTTTTGAGCACTGCCTATAATCCCAGTCATCCCTCTTCCAGTTGCTACCACTGCTACTGCTAACCTAATACCTATAACCTCCAGAGAATTCTTTGGTTGACAGAGCCATTTGGCCAAAGGTGCCGGGAATTATCCCTAATTTAAGACTCGACTCATGACTGACTGACACAAGGATACAATATCTCTACTTCTTTGTCTCAAAGCCAAACAGAATCTAATGTGACTGATGCTCCAGAGCACAGAATCTGACAGAGGCTAGACAGGACCTGAAACCACACCCTTTCTCCCAAGTATGCTCTTTAGTAAATCACTTGTGGGGGCCAGCAGACAGCATAGTGGTTAAAGTTCTGGAATCCCACATGGCTGACCACAGTTCAAGCCCCAGATCTGGTGACTTGAAAATCACACCAAGCGCATGTGCGTGCATGCCCAAAATCCTGAGAGCAGAATGGAGGAGAAAGGGTTGCAGCATGGTTATCCCCTCTGGGAGTTGATTTCTTACTTTCCCTCTCAATGTCTCTCCCTGGCAAGCACATATACCCTATGACAAAGACCTGGGGGAAAAAAATCACTTGGGTAAGATTTTCATTTTTCAGTTATACTTCTAGGCAAGTTGTCTTGACACCAGGCTTCTCCATGAGCTGGCATACTGGCTCAATCCCCACCATGCTCAAATGACCTCCATGACACAGCAAATTAGGAGTTCAGGCCAAATCTGCTTTTACTCCATGACCATCTACTTCCAGAGGCCATCAACATTAAGTTCATTCACTCAATCAGGAATAGCCCCCTTCTCCCAACCTAAAAGTTCACTCTTCCTCTCAGCTCCCACTTGACTAAGGATTAGGGCTGAAAGGTATTCTGAAATGATCAAGCTGAGGTTATCAGTTGGAGCACCTTTGGTTTCTGAAATAACTCTCTTATTTCCTTAGAGAAAAATCACTATTCTTGTTCTGTGGTCTAACTGATATTCTTCTCTGGATTTGGGACAAGAAGGCATGTCATTTCTGGGATTATTTAACTATGGCTTCTTTACATAATATGGCACCCTAGAAAATTAGTTTGATCTGGTTTCTTTTCTGGTGAAGGTCAGATAATTAGCCAATATATGAAGAATTTATAACCTGCTATGTAACAATAGCCATTCTTTTACAGCACCTAATATGTGCCAGGCACCAACATTATGTCACTCCTAATCCTCTCAGCAGGTGGCACAATAAACATCAGAGAAATTAAAAACTTGATCAAGGTCATGTAACACAAATACCTGGTGAAGACAGGATTTTAACCCAAGTTTGTCTAACTACAAAGTATGTGATGAAGCTATTTCACCAACTGTCCTTGCTATTGCTCTAGTGCTTAAGAATGGTTCTACCCTGCAGCAATTTCTGTTCCAAACTAAGCTTCCTACAAGAATTATTGGATGCTCTCAAAAACACACCACATTCTCTGACCTTGAGAGAGTGAAGCAATATAAAGGGCACCTGGTATGGATAAAAATAAGGATCAAAAGGGGCTTTGACAGGAAAATAGAGTAAATGTACTCTTCCCTATTCCTCCCATAGGTATAGCTAAAACTATGGACATTATATCTAAAAACAAGTATAAAACTCTGAAAGACAGAGAGAAGTCAAGCAGGTTAAGGACCTCGGGACCCAAGAAATAACACTGTAGTGAGTTCCTGGATTTTCTTTATTCCTCACATATTACATTCTTTCTTCCTTTTACATTTGCTCTTCTATACCAAACCTAGCAACTTGTAAGCACCCACAGGCATAAACCAAAAACAAATCAAAACAGAAAAAAACTCCTCTTTATCCCAAGAGCCAAGAAAAGGACCCCTAAACCTTTTCTTGGAAGGATAGACTACTTTAAGAGACCTCTGTACTCTAGACAAGCCCTAGAAAAGTGTGGCCCCACCCCCACCAGCAAAGGCCTAGTAGGTGCCTTGGCTGTAATGAGGTGCACCAACACCCGCACTAGAATGGTTTCAGAACAGGCTGAGATTGAAAGCTAGATTTTCATAACTGTCAGGTGGTACCTCCTTGCCTAGATGATGTTCAAAGAGGTTAATCGAGAGTCGAAACTTTACCACTAACATTCAGCTGTGACAAGCCCAAGTCCCCAACAATGTCAGTGCAGGTCATGTAGGAAGCAGACACAAGATACCCCTCACTACTGGTAGTCAGAGTGGTATCAGCTTCAAGAAGCAACTACAAACTTTCTTGAAACAAAATCTTCAAAGAGTTAGCAAAGAAATGGGAAGACTTAGCAAAGAAACCTAAAAGAACTAAGTAGAAATTTTGGAACAAAATACATTTTATATATCATAGCTGGAAAAAAGGAAAAAGATGTAATGGATGGGCTCAAAAGCAGAATGGAAAAGACAAAGGAAAGTATCATGAATTTGAGGACAGAACAATAGGAACTGATGTAAAAGTAGAGATAAATTAGACTAGGGGAAAACATCAGCAGCATCTCAGAGAGGAGACTACAACAGAAGATCTAAAATTTAGAAAACTTAGAAGAAAAGAAAGTGATACTTTAAAAGAATTTTAAAGAAAGCATTTGAAGGAAAAATAACTGAAAACTTCCCTAATATAACAAAAGGCAGAATCAAGAATCTGAATGAACACCAAAAAGGATAAGCCCAAAGAAAACCACACAAGATACATCATAGTCACACTAAACACAAAGAAATCTTGAACGTAGCCAAAGAGAAATGATACATCATCCATAGGGAAAAAACAACTTGAATGACAAAAGATGTCTTATAAGAAACCAAGGAGGCCAGAAGGAAGTGGTGCAACATTTTTCAAATGCTGAAAGAAAGAACTGTCAACCTAAAATTCTATATCCAGAGAAAATATTCTTTAGCAATGACATTCTCAGGCGGGAAATTGTCACTTGCAGGCCTACCCCAAATGAATGACAAAAGAAGTTTTCTGGACAGAATGGAAAACATTAGAACATCAGGAAGAAAGAATAGACAGAGCAAAAAAAAAAATAGAGTAAATAAAGTAGACTTTGCTTCTCTTGAGTTTTCTAAATTC
The DNA here is from genome assembly GCA_026018925.1 of Tupaia tana. Taxonomy (NCBI): domain Eukaryota; kingdom Metazoa; phylum Chordata; class Mammalia; order Scandentia; family Tupaiidae; genus Tupaia; species Tupaia tana. Next base: position 27,341,841 of record JAKSZU010000003.1, on the reverse strand, counting down.
AGTTGATGATTAAAGTAAAAATCACAACATTGCCTAAAGTAGCTCTGAAGGCATGCATCTAAGACAATCATACAATAAAGGAGGAAGAGTAAAGGGAGATAAATATACTTCATTGAATGACAACACCAGTAAGCAAATTATGTATGTATATAATATATATATATTAAGGGACATATTCCAAAACAATCAAATAAAATAAAATTCTATAAAATGTTCAAATAACCCCCAGGAAAGCAGGAAAAGGTCCAAGGAGAGACTAATGGATGGGAGGGCGATAGCTCCACCTCATGTGCCAGTGTCTCTCCAGAACTAACTAAATCCTCTTCTTCACAAAGAACAGTTCATTTGCTGCTCTGGGAGTATATTTGGGGTGAGAAAGGGCTCTCTATGAGGCTCTTCTACACTTCTGTGCATTGGGAATTACAGTGGGTAGGTCAGTGTTGGTACTGGTGTTCACAGAAAGCTCTTCTCAAAGCAAGCAGGATACCAAGGCATCCAAAGGAGGTCCTCCTGAAGGCTTGGGTCTTAGCTAAGTTTCAGCACAGTGGATGCTCCCTTTACAAGCTGATTACAAAACTCCTTCTTGTGCACAGCCTATACTATTGGAAAAATGGATCAAAGATTGATTTATTAGAAGTATGATGTAGCTTGGATAAAAGAAGAAACAAGCGTAACAATTTGGAGCAGTGGCCCAAAGGCTTAAATGAGCTGGCTCAAAAATCAGTCAGCCGGGAACCAGCAGTTAGCGCAATGGCTATGTCGCTGGACTCCCACGTAGTCGACCGTGGTTCGCGTCCCGGACCCAGTGGCTTAAAACTCACGCCGGGTGCGTGTGCGTGCATGCCCAAGATCCTGAGAGGAGAATGGAGGAGAGGGGATTGTGGTGTGACCATCCCCCCCCCGGGGGGATGATTTCTCACTTTCTGTCTCTATGTCTCTCTCTCTCTGTCTGGCGAGCACACATGCCCTAAAGCGAAAATCTCTCCCAAAAAAAAAAAAAAAAAAAAGAATCAGTCAACCTTGGTAAACTCTACTTAGCAGCTTGGCCCATTTTAACGAGCATCTTCATTCTCAGAAATATTAAGGAAATAAGTCCCGAGTTTCAGAGTAGTTGAACCTCTCTTTAATGTTATTAGGAACAAGAGTCCTAAATCCTCCCATTCAGGTAAATAGTCTCCAATTCTTATAGTAAACTCTTTTATAAAATTTGGTACTGGACCTGTTTTGGTCCCTCAACTTTGTGTCTCCTACAATAATGATCCTGAAAACTTTCCATTATAGCTGTTTATAATTATTATACTTTAAAAAAAAATAAAGAAAAAATCTGGTGAGGATATTTATACATTACTTTTCATTACTCCAAATCTAATTTTAATCAGATCAACATAAAAGCATCTTAATATACTCAATAATGGCTCTGGCAACTATAAATACTAAAATCTACATTAGGAAAAAAGAAGCTTTCATTGTCTTCTTTCAAATAAATACCATCAACTTGTTATATACCTCCAAATTTCCTTTCCAACCTCTTTCCTTCTTTCTCCCTTTTCTCTTACCTCACTGCTTTCACTCCAGCACTAGCAAAGAACAGCACTGTAAGAAGCAGAGTTAGGGTTGACACACACCCTCCCAAAAAAACCTGATTACTCCTTTTCCTTCCACATTCTCAAAAATCTAAGGATTTTTATGAAAGTAGTACTATTTTTCCAAAATGTCTCTCCTTTTTATGTTTGCCCTGTCTTTGGCCAACTTCAATAGTTTTTCTATTGAGTTCTGATCTGTACACTAGATTCCTAAAAGCTGTATTTGCAGACAATAGCAGGTAGGTTTCCAAGTTTTTGAAGACAATCTTTTTTTCACCAGAAAGCAAAAATCCATGTCATGAACACAGTTCTAAGGTATCTCTGTCAGGCTTTTGCTCCACTTTCAGGTGGGCTGATATTTACTGTGTTAGTCCCTAATGCTCCAACTTTCCACTGGCTCACCAAGCTAGTAGTTTTCTAAAGAGTCCTAGAAGCCATTACCATGGAAACAAAACATATAAAAATCTGTTTTTACCTAATAGGAAAACCTAGGACTCAAAAAAAGATCAAAAGTGTTCCAAAGTAAAGGTATATCTAAACACATTATAGCTTAGGTTAAAGAAACCTAGGAATGGAATACTGGAACAAAGGCATGCTAACACAGGAAGGACGGGGACTGCAGAGATAATGAGAAATGCAGTAACACCAATGGAAGTCTAAGGCTGGGATAACAGACAGGGGACTGCTGACCAAGTCCACCCAAAAAAAGTGGCTGAAAGGACCCAATTCTCTTGCTCAGCCAAGGTACAAGAAATAAGGCTAGAACTCTGGTCTCTCTCCAACAAATGAATGGTCTGTTTTCTGACATTAAAAATATTATACAAACCCTGGTCCCAACATATCCACCCAGTCTAATCTAGACTCTAATGAAAATGGGAAGTAAATAAAAGAATCTTAATACAGATATACTCATTTTATCACCTCTCTCTATGATCTGTATCATCTTCCCATGAGTTGAAGAAATGCTGTCATGGATCATATTTTAGTTTGGGAAAGGAGTAGGCACATACCAGTGTGTTTATTTTTGATGTGTTCAGCGTTTCCCTGAAGTCCAAGTAATTTTACCACATCCTGCTATTATTCAAAAAACAATTTTGGGTATATTAGTCCTTCCATGGAAAATTTCCTGATACATAAACTGCTCTGACCATCTGTAATAATACAAACTCTTCCCAGCTAGAATCCTCCTTAGAAAACATCTGGAACAATAGGAAGCTCTCATCAATGCTGCTAAGGGAATACAAATTTCCCAATGTTTCCTGGGAACCTGTGACCACCCCAATATATTGCAGAGAAGGTACATGGAGTCATGGATAGTGAGACTCCCTCCTCATATTGAGGCCACCTGCCCATCATGGACACGCTAGTTAGCCCATCTGTTATTCCAGCCACCTACACATAGAGAATATAAGGCTTATAGAGCTAAAGTTTTTTGTGTTAAAGACTTAATTTTTCTGCTTAAAGGCAATCTTTTAGAATGGCTAAAAAAAAAAATGGATTTAACTCGGAATCAGGTTAAACTAACAACAGGAGTGTATTTGGAGAAAGGAAACCACACAGAAAGAATTTAAAAACATACTGCATAAAAGGCAGTTTGAGGCAATGATTGAGTGAATTGAATGGACTTCCAAGTACATCAGACCTAGGTTTGCGTACAGTCTGGCCACTTATTTTCTAGGTAACCTTCAATAAGCACCATCTCATCTGAAAACCATAGCGACCTGACAGAATTCTGGTGATCAAATGAGATCAGGTATGTTGCCTGTTTTGCATTGTCCTTGGCATACAGGAAGCTGCCAATTAGCGTTAACTCATAGTGTTACTGTAACAGGAATGTTTATCCTAGTAAACTCAAGGCTCAGAAACAACAGGGGTCTTCAAAGGCAGTCTGAAGGACTCTCCAGTGAAAAAGAGATGTATCAGAAGACAAGAGGATTTGGTGAAGAGATAAGCTGAATACAAGATAAACAAAAGACAGTGCTGAATTACTGCCTATCAAGGGTCTTAATATATAGATTTTTCTTTGGATGGAAGGTTATAATGAAAGACCTCAAGAGCCAGCTCTGTAGCCTAGAGGTTGAGGAAGCTGAATCCCACAGGACCAACTGCAGCTCAAATCCTAGACCTGGTGGCCTGTGTGCATGCATAACCCAAATCCCAGCAGGATGGAAAAAGGACTGTGGCTTGCCTATGTCCCACTGGGGTTGCTTTTTCCCTCTTTCTTTATCTGTCTCCCTCTGTCCTCTGGAAAGTAAAACAAGAAGGAAAAAAGAAAAGGAAACAGACCTTAAAAAACCCTTCTAAGGGTCCATAGTTCCATGTATTTGGAGGACTAGGAAAAGTGATCACTTTTTTTAGTTTTTTTTTAGAAAGAGATTTTTGCTAAGGGTGCAAACACTCACCAAAGAAATAGAGAGACAGAAATCACCACCACCACACCCCTCCAGAGGGATGGCCATGCCACAAACTCTTCTCCATTCTCTTAAGATTCTGGGCATGCACGTATATGCAATTGGACATGAGTTTTAATCCCCCACGTCCAGGATTCAAACAGCAGTCAACTACATGTGAGTCCAGCAACATAACCATCATGCCACCTGCTGGTCACAAAGCAACCACTTTTTAAAATAAACTATTTTGTGCCAAGTTTACTAAAACATCTTTAAAATGTCCACATGTCAATGAATCATAATAGATATGACCCATTCTAGTTGAAAACCATGAAACGCAACTGAACTTTATTCTAAGCTGTTTACTGCTGTATCTCAAATTGTCTTCTCTAATGTCTCCTGAAGTTACCAGTATGTAGAACTGGAGTGAATCTTTATACTTCCCATCATGTGGACAGAAATAAAATAAATTTAGTTCAGAAAAAAAAATTAACAACAAGATAAAACTGTGTGTTTTTCCTTCATAAGAGCCATTTTCTAAATGGGCATGGATTCTTTAGAATCAATTCTCATCATATAGAAATGAACACATTATTTATAGAGTTTATATTTATTTTACTTAAAAATCTAAACTAGAACTACTTTACTAGAATGAAATACTGATTAAACTTCTAAAACAAAATAAGTTGTTAAAATAATATTTATTCATCAATCCTGTACCACAAAATTTTAAAGCACTAACTAAATACTCTTTTTAAAAAGAAAGTTCTAGCTCATGCTATGCATAATACTTATTAGTAGAGGCTGAAAAGTAAACATATAGTCCATAAATATATTTTTCATTTTAACTCTGCACAATTCAGAGAAATATTTAAGGGTAAATATAAGTCTTTATCTTGAACTCCTGATTCTCCTGGTGTTTACTAAACCCACTCTACTTCAAACACAGACTTTTAGCCCCAAATATTCCCAAGACAATGTGGGCTCAACTCTGCATGGAACTGACAGATGGGGTATTCAGTCAAGAAGTGGTGCTGTGTTATTTCATTTTCATAGAGAAGGAAGCTGTGGGAAAAATATTCTCCACTTAATCTATTTTATTTCAGCAAGGTCTTACCTGTAAATATTAATTTATATACCAGCAAAACTCACTAGATGCTTGAGCTACATGAATATAAATGAAATAAAGGAATCTGAACTTAAAAAATGGAATTTTCAGTATCTTCTTTCCTCAGGCAGAGGGGAAAAAAGTCCAAGGATTCAAAATTCTATCCCACTGATTTAAAAGACAACAAAACATTTCACATTGAGTTCCCACTTAAATAGGTGGGGTTATAACAGCAGGAATTGCAAGTTAAAGCACTGCAGGATTAAGAATAAAAATAACCATTTATACCATTTTCAATATAGAACCTATTTCCAAATCACTCAAAACCCTTTATATTTATAATATTGTCGATTCTCCAGATTTTTACCTTACTGAGATTTATGGTCACCTTGTGAAACGGACATAATACAGATATGATTACTTGCATTTTACTCAAGGGTCAAGAAAATAGAAAGAACAGGAACCAGCAGTTAGCGTAATGGCTATATCGCTGGACTTCCACGTAGTCGACCGCAGTTCGCGTCCTGGACCTGGTGGCTTAAAACTCACGCCTGGCGCGTGTGCGTGCGTGCCCAAGATCCCGAGAGGAGAATAGAGGAGAAGGGATTGCGGCGTGACCATCCCCCCTGGGGGGTGATTTCTTGCTTTCTGTCTCTATGTCTCTCTCTGTCTGTCTGGCGAGCGCACACACCCTATAGCAAAAAAACTCTCAAAAAAAAAAAAAAAAAATAGAAACAAGGAACTATGACCCCCTCAAGAAAAGTGGTTTTCCTTATTACAATGAAGCAAATAAAATTAATTCATTGATAATGCATTAATTTTTCTTTCAGCAATTAACTGTTTGTCTACATTTAATGAGAACAGTATAAACAGTCAAGATATGCATGTGGTAAATGGAAAAAAAGCAAAATCTTTGTTCTTAGTTTTCATGGATTTCCAAAATTCAAAGGATGGAGTAGGGAAGTAGCCTGGAGTGGTCAGGTTTCCCTTGGATTTGATAGCTTCTTCTTTAATCATCACAGCAATTCACCCCCTTTACTTATTCTTAGGCCCCCGATTAAGAAGACATAGCATCCTACCATATGTATGTTCTGTGTTCGCTGGCTTAGATCTTAACTGAAGTGCCCAGTTTTGCGTTCATTTGGAGTTAGGATACACCACTACCACCTTCCTCATTTTCAATCTTCTAGGAGACTCCCTTAAGTAATCCTTTGAAGTTGTATCACAGCAGAGAAAAGGAAAGAAATTTCCATTTAGTTCCACCCCACATAGCTGAAGATGATTTGGTATTAGATTGGAAGTTCTTAGGTTTCCCAGCTTTGGAAGATCCTCCTCTCCTGGTGTCTCATTTTAGACAATCCCACTCATCTCTCTAAGCACAGCCCAGTCCCACATTACTACACAAAGCCTTTGTATTAAAGGGCTAAACATTTGTGTCTCCCCAAAATTCAAATGTTGAAGCCCTCATTCCCATTGTTCTAATGTTAGGAGTTGGAACCTCTGGAAGGTAATCAGCTCATTAGGGTGGAGTCACATAAATAAATTAGTGCCCTTATAGAAAGAAACCAGAAAGAGCTCAATTTGTTTTTCTCTCTTCCATGTCAGGATACTAGAGGATGGCCATCTGCAAATCAAGAAGAGGACCTTTGCCAAGAACCTGCCCATCATGGCACACTGATCTTGGTCTTCTAGCCTTCAAAACTATCACAAACAAATGTGTGTTGTTGAAGTCAGCCTATGACCTACTGTTAAGACACTATCAACTGTACAAGGGAGAAATGTTCACCTGTTGAAATATCCATTTTGTAAGCCAAATAATAATGTGATTGAATGTATAAAAGAAAATAAAATGAAAAAATTTAAAAAAAGACACTAGTGCTGATAACTGCAGCTTTCTCAGGTAGTCAGTTTTTCCTCTGAACCCCAGGTAGTGCTTATTACATCATTTCATATTGCTCATTGTTATGAGTGTCAGTGATTTTTCCTCTACTAGATTCTAAGCAAAGTGACAGCCTGGAATCTATTTCTTTCCTTGTATACCCTAGAACACCAAATGTGATACATAGACATACAGAATATTTCATTAATACCTGTTGGCAAGTTTATTGAATATCACCAACTTACCTGTTTCACCATTAAGTTAAAGATTAAATAGGTAGAGAACAGCCCTTCTTCAAGAGACAGACAGCTCCATAGCTCCTGCGATCTAGCCATTTTGGGAGAAAGGAAGATATCCCACTGATAACTGGGCCTCCAGCATACAAAACTCGCATGAACAGCCCTTCTTCAAGAGACAGACAGCTCCATGGCTCTTGCGATCTAGCCATTTTGGCAGAAAGGAAGATATCCCACTGAAACTGGGCCTCCAGCATACAAAACTCGCGTGATTGAACTTCCAAGTTTGGGAAGAAACCGACCATCCACCAGATGACTAGAAATCACTGCAGGATCACAAGAAATATGGGGAAGCAGGAAAATACCTCTCCCACAATGGAAATGGATAGCTCCTCTTCATCCACACACAGTTCAATGGAATTCATGGAAATGTCTGATAAAGAATTCAGAACATTCATAATGGCAAAGCTAACAGAGATGGAAGAGAAGAGAGACAAGGAACTGCTGAAGAGGAAGGAGAAAGGAGCTGAAGAGTTCCAGGAGGTGAGGAAATTCATGCAAGATCTAAAAGAGGAATTTCACACTTTACAAAAGAATCAGATGGAACTGTTAGAGATGAAGGCTATAATACAAGAAGTCAAAATCTCCCTTGAAAGTATTAAAAGCAGACTAGATCATACAGAAAACAGAATCTCTAATGTAGAAGGGAAAATAGCTGGTCTAGAAAAATCCACCACGAAGACTGAGAAAATGACCCAAAAATTTGAGAATAATATGCAAGAAGTACTAGATACAATTAAACGTCCAAACATCCGGATAATAGGCATCCCAGAGGGTGAAGAGACTCATAAGGGCATTGATAATCTATTCCAGGAAATCCTGCAAGAAAACTTTCCAAACCTGGAGAGGCACTCAAAGATTCAGTCCCAAGAAATACAGAGGACCCCAGATAGAATCAACCCAAGAAGATCTTCTCCAAGACACATTATAGCCAGATTGACCAAAACCACAGACAAAGATACTAAGACTGGCAAGAGAAAAAAGGCAAGTTACCTACAAAGGATATCCCATCAGACTAATGGCAGACCTCTCATAGGAAACAATGCGAGCGAGGAGAGAATGGGAAAATATATTCAAAGTATTAAGGGAAAAGCAATTTCAACCGAGAATTCTGTACCCAGCAAGGTTATCGTCCATTTGGGAAGAAAAGACACAAACTTTCCCAGATAAACAAAACCTGAATTTACCAGCACCAGACCAGATCTCCAAGAAGTTCTTAAGGGAATGCTATGTCAGTAAAATTAAATGCAGACACACAGAAATAAGAGTTCAGAAACTAAGAAAATGGGCAATTTAATTGTAGGGACAAAGTCTGGAGTTGAGTATTATATCCCAGAGTTCAAGCTGGAAGGTCGAACCTCAACAGAAACAGAAGAAAGATTAAGTACATGAGTCTGAACTGATGAAACAGCATTCTGTGACTTGACTAAAATATTGCTGCTTTTCTTCTAAGCTTTGTTGTCCGGTTTTAAGGATTTTTATCCTGTCTTGAACTGTCAATAGATTCATGTACCTACTATTTGAACAAAATACCAACCTGTTTCTAGGCTTCAAATTTCAAGGAAATAACCTTACCAGTTCAAAACCGCCTTTCTTGAAGCCACCAGCTGAACTTGCTATTGAAAGTAGTTAGATTACTTATGATATGGTGTGGTCAACAAAATGTTGGGGGAAAAGGAATTGAAGACAACTGTAGACAGCAGAAATAGTGTAACAAGAGAGTGGAATAGGGCAGAGGGTCAGACATGGGGTACAAAACATATATATGAAAGTAGTAATGGAATTTTATGGATGATAACATGCATGATTAAGCCACTATGCAGTTTACTCTAGAGGGGAAACCACATTTAGTATGTTGTGATGATGCTCAGGGAATGAATGTAAATTTCAAAAAAAAATTTCAGAGAAAAAAAATACTAAAACTGTTACCAAAATTTAAGATAAAACTGTGTATTTGATGACCACAGTAAGCTATATAGCCCCAGCTAGGTACTATTTTATAGTATGTTCATTCTATTCACTGAGGTTTATGCCTAAAGTCAGACATGGGTTCTTGTGTATGTATATATCAGCTGTGCTTGCTATTGCAAATATTTAGACAAATTAAGTTCATTAGCAAATCAATTAAATGGAGGGGGGGGATAGGCATAGAAAGCAATCATGGATACCAGAGACAATGGGAGGAGGGTTGGACAGGGCAGAGGGTTAGGGATAGGGAATCAAGGATGGAAAAAAAAAAAAAAAAAAAAAAAAAACGCAAAATATACAAGACATAAGAAATGAAAAATTGTTTGTTGATAACACGTATGTTGATGTGCTTGAATGAGCCAACAGACAGTGTATTTTGGATGAAAAATTCATTTTGTATACTGTAATGATGTATAGCATATTAATGTTAAAAAAAGAAAAATAAATTAATAAATTTTAAAAAATAAAAAATAAATAAAAAAGCCAGACACAATAGGCCACATGGTACATGATTTATGTGACATATTTGGGATAAATAAATCCATAGAGATTCTGATTTGTACTAGACAGAGACTGAGACTGGGGAGAATGGGAAGAAACTGCTTAATGGGTACAGGATTTTACTTTGGAGTTATAGAAATATTCTGGAACTAAGTAGAGGTAGTTACACAACATTGTAAATGTACTAAATGCCAGTGAATTGTTTAAAGCAGTTCACTTTAGCTCAATAAATTTATTTTAAAGGAATAAGAACCATTGGACTAGTTAGGGTCCATTTCAGACCTAAAGTTGTATAACTTTAGTTAGTTACTTGTTCTATAAAATAAATACATTTTTCTAAGTGTAATACAGTCACTTTTCAAGTAACAACCTACTTGTTAAAGGATTGCTTGGACTTAATCAGTTCTCCAGTGCAAGGAATCCCCTTTCTCAGTCTGTGTGAGTTTCAGCAATCCTCTCAGTCTATGTCTGGGTCCCCCAGTCTATTTATATTCACTACCTGCAGAGTGTGCAATTACATAATACTACATATTTCATTTATAAATTTGTACTTTACTATGTACTTAGTGTACACAGAATAAAAACGGTTACGCTAGATTTATAATTTTTTAAAAAAATATTAAATAGGTAAAATGTTAGTAACTCTTTATTCCTTTTGATGGTTAAAAAAATAAATAAATTTAGCACTTACTAAGTTTAAAGAGTTATATCTACCAGGTACTATTCAGCATTATCTTACAGCACTACAACAGGATTCTGTCATGTACAAGTTCTCCTTAACTAGACCACATAATTCTGCATTGTATAAATACAATTTCTCTTTCCCTTTGAAGTCCTCTGACATTTGAGTAAATTATCCACATTTGATTAAAATAAAATTTTACAAGGGCATAATTGATATGCTTGACTGAATTATTCACATTTTAAACAGGTACAGCAAGATAGGTCATAGTGTGCATCAAAATTTCATACACTTAGTTCCACTGTCTTTCAGGCTGTCCTGAAATAAATGTGACTTCTAGAGCATTACTTCTGAGTTTTTAGTGCTTTCATTTTTGATATTTGCTTCAGAAGATGATAGGAATTAGTGTTATGTAGACCATCCCAGGAGGAAAATTTTTAAATTCTTTCCTCACTGAAAGGACTATTCTTTGTTCATGGTGGCCTCGTGTTTCTGTCTTTGAATTATTGTACCAAACATGACAGAGAGCATTCTAACTCAAAGAACAGATGTAAAGGCCACAATCCAGCCTTAACATTAGGTAGCTGCTTATCCTCAACACAACTCTACCACCAAACCTAGGGTCCTGGAAAAGAGTCCTGGCAGGCCAGAATTTGTTTTTGTTTCCTTTTGCAAAACTGTATCCTACAGGCACTTTGGTTTTTTGTTTGTTTGTTTGTTTTGAGTGCTGAAACAATACTAAAATTTAGCACAGCTTATCTTTGGACTGCCCAATCTTTTCCTCAGTTTTCTATTGTCTAAATAAAACTGATCCTTAACTACTTAACACCTGGACTTGAAAAGGATAGCAATACACTACCTCTTGGCTCAGTTGCCTAAACTATGGGGCTAGTAGGGTCTCAGTCTCAAGTTTAGCCCTTGAGTAAGCTAGATAGCCTAGGCTTATGCCAGAACCTATTTGGATCTGTCACTTTGCTTCTTGACCAAGGACCTTTAATGCAAACTTGTCATTGTCTACAAATAAGTCAGTATGAATGACAGAAATTAAAGGAGCAGCACAACTGAAAATGGATGTGCAAGAGACCAGAACTGGGGCACAACAGCAACACAACACTCTGTGAGATGGACCTACATGGGAAGGCTCCAGGTTCACATCCCGGGACAGCCTTGAACATACTCAGCGTGTGTGCCCATGATCCTATATGGCTAAGGTTATGAGCATATCATACAGTGAAGATCTGTTGGAGGAGTCTTTTTGTTTGTTTCTTTCTCTCACTCACTCACTCATGGAGGAAAAGAAAAAAAAAAAGCTTTAGACATTCTGCTGATGGTGAATATCAATATTTTCCTCTCTATTACAGCATCATAGTAAATATTTATGGTGCTTACTATGTGCCCAGGATTCTGCTTTGAACCCTGCTCTTTATCTTATTGGTCTTCAATATAAAGGAGGTGTTATTATTATCTACTTTTTAGAGATAAAAAAAGCTAGCATTTAGAGATTAACTATTGCTTAAGGTAACACAGCTAATTAGTGTTATATAGGAATTTGAACCCAGGCTGTTGGACTACAGAGCCTGACCTATTTCATATAATTCGTGTTTGTTACTCAAGAGAAGAGTATCAGCACCATTATTAGATAAGTACAATAATATATAATTTGAATAGACAGGACCTGATAACAAATATATATAAGCCACAAATACCTAACAAATCTGCATAAGTATTACATGGCATTTGTTCTAGAAACAATATAAATGTGAACATTCTCAGAGCTGACATGATAAATCACTTTGAGAACGCTAATAAATAGAATTGCCACAATGTAGATACTCAGATTTAAAATGTAAAAAATAGAACAAGCACGAATCAAAGTTAAAAGTCACTCTCAATCCACTTGAGGGGAAGTAAGCAAAGATAAGATGCTAGAGCAAGAATACATCATCATTCACATGTCCTGGGGGAGCCTTACATGGCACTGTAGGGAGCACAGAGACAGATCCATGACTTCTCTGAAGGTGGGAGTAGCGGGAAGATCTGAGGCTGTATTAATACACCAAGGAAACTAGCTTCCCTGAGTTCAGAGGGAGCCAGGAAGTGACCTGAAGGAAGTCTAATGATCAACATTGAGAACACATGCTGGGCCTAATGAACTAAAGCGAGATGTACCTCATTCTGGAAACAGATAGGTGGCTGCAGAAACTTACACCTTAGCAGTGTGGTGTTTGTTATGTATTTAAAGTACATAAAAATCACATGTACATTTTTATGTTGTTAAGAGCACTTAGGGATAGGAAAAGTATCCAAGTATAGCTAAAAGAGATGTCTTCATCTTTTTCCATAAAGTGTGTGATATCAATTAAATGGGTAAATAGGCGCTTTCCCCACGGTGGGGAAAGAAGGGCCTCTTGTGACCCTCTATTGATTAAGACTGCTGTGGAATGCTATTTGCAATCTCATTGCATAATGGAAATCAGGAGGTAGCTGTCATGGTTTCTGAAGACAAATTGCTGGTAGCTGATAAATCATAGCCTCCTTCATCTCTTACTGTTGTTCTCAATTCCCAGATAAAGTATATCTTAGAATCTAACTTTCCTAAATCAGCCTGTTCTACTCTCTCCAGTGGAAAAATGAGTCAAAGTGGTCATCTGGGTGACCCTACTTTAGGAATTATGTTCAAGTGACCATTATACTGATCATTACTTCTGAAGCCTGCAATATTTAATAAGAAACACAACTTCCAAAAGGGCACACAATTAAAAGTAGATCCATGTAACAGCTGCTGATCATGACCAGTACAAACAGAAATCCGAACAGGTATGAGTCAAAAGAACAAAAGTTGCTGCCAGACAGATCATTGTTAAATCTCATTTTTGTTTTGTGTTCTTTGACTTGCTAAATCAGCCAGCAAGCAATTTATATGGAGCAGTGGTTCTCAAAGTGTGGTCTGCAGGGACCAGCAGTTAGCGTAATGGCTATGTCACTGGATTCCCACGTAGTCAACCGCGGTTCGAGTCCCAGACCCGGCGGCTTAAACTCACGCCGGGCGCGTGTGCGTGCGTGCCCAAGATCCCGAGAGGAGAATGGAGGAGAAGGGATTGCGGCGTGGCCATCCCCCCTGGGGGGTGATTTCTCGCTTTCTATCTCTCTGTCTCTCTCTGTCTGGCTGGCGAGCACACGCGCCCTATAGCAAAAACCTCTCCAAAAAAAAAAAGAAAAAAAAACAAAAAAACAAAGTGTGGTCTGCAGAACAGGAACATCCATAACACCTGGAAACAGTTAGAAATGCTTAATTATCAGACCATTACCACCCCCTCACACACACATAGCACCCGTTCCCAGACCTACTGAATCAAAAACTCTAAAGGTGGGCTCAGCGATTTCTCTTTCAACAAGCCCTCTAGGTGATTTTGAATCACTGACCATGGCTACAAGACAGTATTCAGATTTTAAGTCTTCCTAGGAAGGTGCCAAAAGCTTATCTTCAGAAGACTTGGGAAGAGGCCTGTGCTGAAACTAAATAAAAACCACTACAATCTTCTATTTTTCTGTGTACCTAAAATTTCTCTAAAAAATAAAGTCTATAAAATAAAAACATTTTAAACTGCAATGTTTGAGATGGATGAGTAAAAAGAACACAATACTTTCCTTATGCAGATTGATTTATTTATTTACATATACCTTGACTTGTTCTAGAAAGGTTCTCAGACAACTTCTTAAAAATATATATAGCATGGAACTAGCAGGTGGCATAATGGTTACATCGCTGTACTCCCACACAGTCGACTGCAGTGTGAGTCCTCGACTCCACAGCTTAAATTTCTCACGAGGCATGTGTGCATGTATGCCCAAGATCCCAAGAGAATAGAGAAGGGATTGTAGCACGGTCATCCCCCTGAGGGATGATTTCTCACTTTCTGTCTCTGTGGCTCTTGCAAGCACACCCTATAGCAAAAATCTTTCTTAAAAAAAAAATTATATATATATATACACATACATATACATACATATATGTAGCATCCAGTCACAAGCCATTCTCTCAGAAAGACTTCTCTCTACTTTTGAAACAACCCCATTATTCCAAGCATCCAAAAAACGGGCATTAATCACTAAGTATGCTCTTAAGTATGCTCTTCAGTATTCACTGTAAGATTTGAGACAAGGCAAAAAGGAAGTAAGAGCAATTTACTTCACCAAGTTTTAAATCTACTCCAAACAGCGAGAGTCACAATCTCCTTAAAGATTCTGAGCACATGAAGACAACATTGATTCTAAGCTACTGCATGTCATGGACTGCCATGTCCTGCAGTGCATGCCTATGTGGTGTGAGTCTATCTTACAGCAAGATATTTTGGGCAATTCATTAATTCAGCCTCTTGGCTGGTCCAAGAAAAGGTTCTATGACACCAAAAAGTCATTCTAGAGCTAATAGTATTTGAATGAGGCTCTATCATTGTTTCAACTGTTTTTCAAATAATAAATTATCTTAAATCAAAGGAAAATAATCTATCAGGGATTTGTTCAATAAATTATGTTCTACCTATATAGGTAAAAACCAAGCATAGCTATCTACAAAATAATTAAAACCTTGTTCTTAATCCCAGAAAAATACTAGAATCAACTGGCTGGTTTTTTGTTCTTTTGTTTGAGAGGTTTTTTGCTACAGGGCGCATGTGCTCACCAGAAAGAGAGAGAAAGAGAGATGGAAAGCGAGAAATCACCCCCCGGGGGGATGGCCACGCTGCAATCCCTTCTCCTCCATTCTCCTCTCAGGATCTTGGGAATGTACACACATGTGCCTGGCGTGAGTTTAAGCCACTGCGACAGGGGTTCAAACTGCAGTTGACTATGTGGGAGTCCAGCGACATAGCCATTAAGCTAACTGCTGGTCTCTCACCTGGCTGTTTTTTTAGAGCTTTTTGTTGTAGGATGTATGTGCTCACTGGAGAGATGGCCATGTCACAATCCCTTCTCCATTCTTCTCTCAGGACTTTGGATACACACACACACACACACACACACACACACACATGTCCAGAGTGAGTTTCAAGCTGCCAGGTCCAGGATTCAAACCACAGTCAGCCACATGAAAGTCAAGCACCTTAACCACTATGCCACCAGCTGGACCCCACACCTAGCTGTCTTTCAAAACATACTAATATAGGGCCAGCCACACAGTTGGAATGCATTGGGCGTTCCTCACTCTTCTCTCTCTCTCTGGTGAGTGCATGTGTCCTCTAGCAAACTTTAGGAAAAAAAGAAAATAAGTTAATAAAATATAAAATGTACCAATGCAAGCTCTATTCTAATTTTATTGTTCATAGATAGGTTTGGGGCATGCATTCACATTTTTTAAAGCTATTGTGGTAATGCCATCATGTAGCAAAGGTAGCGAATTACTGAGCTAGACCTATATTAACCAACCAATACTATATCTGGAACTATCTCCAAGATATAATTGAGAGTGAAAAAAAGGCATACTACTATATTATTAAAATCCTGTTTGTGTAAGTTTGTTAATAGATGTAAATGTTCAGATGTGGACTCTCATTTTGTGCTATTTACTTAATCGTTCCTTAAAGTTTTGACATGAAAATATGCTCATGTTTTTTACTCATTTAACTTTTTAAAACTCTTTTAAAGAATTGTTTTATTTAACTTTACTTATCCATGTATTTATTTTTTTTAATTCGACCACAGAGGGATAGAGTGAGAGAGAAAAAATGTGAGAAGGCAAGCTGCCAGGTCCAGAACTTGAACCACGGTTGGCCATATGGGAGTCTCAGCACCCTGTAACCACAATGCCATCTGCTGGCCCCAAAACTGTTTTTAAAGGACAAGCATTTGTATGTATTTATGGGGTATATTGTGATGTTTTGATATATGTTTATACTTTGGAATGATTTAATCAGGCTAATTTATAAATCCATCATTCCACATGCTTACTTTCTTTATAGTGAAAACATTTGAAATCCCCTTTTTTGCTATTTTTATATATGCAAATTTTTATTTCAAAAATCTGTTTAAAGAAAATATTAATTCATAGGAAAATGAGGAAACATGAAAATATGAACTCCCAAAATATACCATGTTTCCTTCTTCGCCTCCTTCTTCTTTCCATTTCTTTTTCTAGAAGAATATAATGGTAAAATAAACAAAGTTCTACTTCTGTCCTGTCTACCCAACATATATTATTTTCAATATCTGAGATTTAGATGAGGGAGGGAGTCAAGAGATATAGTTCATTCATTCATTTAACAAACACTTACTGGGGTTCCCAGACAGGTCCATGCTAGGTGTTGTGAATACAGCTACAAACTGTAGATATACATGGATCCTGCCCTCATGGTGCTTATGATCTAGTGGCAGATACAGACAAGTAAATAAACAATTACAATAGAGTGTGAAAAGAGGAAGTGCAGGTTGCTTCTTTGTTACACATAAAAATAAAAAAGAAACTTAATCTAGTCAAAGAAAGTAAAGAGAAGACTTCCCAAACCAGAGAGGAGCCTTTGTTCTGGGGGTGGTAAGAGACATTAAAGAGTTTTAAGAAAAGGAGAGACATTACCCAGTTTGTTTTTAATAGATCTCTTTAGCTGTGAGTTGAAGCACCACCTACCATGGGCAGTGCCCAATCTCACCCAATGCTGCCACTTTGGACCTCTGCAAGACAGAGTGTCTATCATCTCTCATTTAAAGTGAATGGGTTTTTTTCAAAGTTAAATTAGACCCTGCTATTACCAACAGATTGACTGAAAGAGTCTATCTTTCAATTTTCCATTATCCATTTGCTATCAAGTAAGATTTAACATGAAATGTTACCTCCTGCTGAGTTTATTGATTGTGCTCCTTTATCTGTCCATTTAACTAGATGAGCCTGGATATAGCAGATATACCTTTTCATAGTTTTCCAGTTGGTAAGGCCACTGGATGCATTAAGTAACTCTCAAAACGCTTGGCTTTATGGAAGTGGTTGCTACAACTGGTAGAGGCTCTTGGAAGAGAATACTTCATAAACATAGCAGGGTGGAATAGCACTCCCAGGGAAATCGGATGCTTCTCTGTACTTCACTTACTTAACATGAAGATCAATTTTAGCCATTTAAACTAGCACATTTCCACATGGGGAGAAATTATCTAGTCCACCCACAAATGGATTTCTATTTAAAAGTCTCATTTGATTGCTTTGGGAAGGATACACTGCAGACTATCTAATCCCTATCCTTCAAGAGTGAAAATTAACAATCCACGGAAAGTTAACTACAAAAACAAAAGAGAAAGAAATTATACCTGATACTGTCCTCCTATAACCCAATGCATCACTGGGGACATTAATGTGAGTTACCTCCAGCATCAATGGGCTCTTTCTACTTAAAATATTACATTTTTGCTCAAAGACATGATTAGTGTTCACTATAATTTAATGGAGAGAGATGGAAATGTTCTAGAAAAGGGAAAAAGTTCAAGCTCTATATAAAACATAAACAAACTTAATCTATACATTTCTCAGTCAACATGTCCAAAAGACCCTCTCACTCCTTTGTAATTCTTTTCAAACTACACAATCTATAAGAGCTGGGTCCCTCTCTTTACTGGGCTCTCTACAACACAGGAGACCCTGATATGTCATTTCCACCTTTGTGTAGGATGAGACCATTCTGGGCTTGCTATTCTGTAGTAACATGTCACTTCATCCTAATTAATGCTACTGTTCTCTAAAGCCACTAACTTACTATAGGCGTTAAACAATAACCTAGGTGACCATTCTACCCTATGTTAGCCCACATATGACATATATGTGTGGGAATGTGTGTTTCAAGATATAGTAGGGCTCCTAAAAAGTCTTGATCATTAAGGTCTTATTCCATGACTCTCAAAGTTTTTTCAATTCCCAATACACCAGACAGATATGAGATCCTCCTCTCATAAAAATAGTTCCCAGAGAGGGGACAGAGATTCACATACTCACTCACTGTTCCTGCCATTTGGAAAGCCTCCCAGATGTTGATAATTCCCCACACATACCCGTTGAGAGTTCGGGGAGAGTGTATGAACACCACCCCACACTCAAGAGTCTAGCTTAGCATTCAATATCCCAAAAGCCTAAGCTACAGGTCATGTTCTGCTGTCAGCTTGTGTCCAACACCACTCTTACCCAACTCTCACCTGTAGTTAAAGTAGCCAATTTTTTCATTTGCTTCCAAGCTATGATAGGAGGAGAAACAAAGACAGAACACCACTTCTCCCTAGATCCGATGAGCAGGGCTGCCTATACTCCAGAGGTGGCCATTCCCAAGGTACAGTCTTGTGGGGAGTTAAATGAACTGCCCCCACTGATGCCAGAATCTCCTTTACAAAGGCAAATCACTTCATTCCACAATAGTCACCCTCCTCTGACTTAAACACAGACATCCTAACATGCTGCTGACTGATAATACATAGAGCCTTTGTGTCGGGGTTTGGTTAAAAGAACATAGAGAAATAAAGGACAGAAGAGGGAACTTCCACAGAGGGACGAGACTGAATAAAGAGACAGGTGGGGATGCCTGGAAAACTTTGTCTCCTTCACAATTTAGTTCAAGCAGATTCTGGGGGTGGGGGAGGAAGACATGGCTTTTCCAAAGTTACTCAAAAAGAGAGAATAGAAGCATTAAGAGATTGCTTCCTATTTTAGCCCATGATTTCTATAAAACTTTAAACAGGTCACAGCCATATTCTTAAAATCCTAACATATTTATTGCTGAGCAACACAGTGAGTAAATTCATGAATTAAGACCTTGTTGATACCCTTATGTTGAAGGTTAATTGTTTGCATGTCTTCAAACAGAGATGTTGTACTTTATTTAACTCCATTAATTCAGTAATAAGTGGCAATACATTGATTCTTGGGCATCTTTTTAGATTCTATGGATTCTATGTTATCCTGGAGGGGTATCATTAGAGTTGTCCTTAAATTTACTTTTACTCAAGTTATACCATTTGGCTTTTAAAATATATTTTTTATATTTAATCACTGTATATCATTATTGCTTACAAAATGAATTTTCCCAGCATGAATACACTATATATTAATCCAGTTAAAGATATTATCATGCAAATTATTATCAACAGATAATTTTTTCACTTTTGTTTCCCTTAAACATTTTGCTTCTTGGGGCCAGCAGGTGGCATGGTGGTTAAAGGCACTGGATTACCACATAGCCAACCAAGGTTTGAGTCCCAGACCTGGCAGCTTGCAGCTTGCTTTCTCCCTTTTCTCTCTCTCTCTGTTCAAATTTAAAAATAATAAAAACAAATGGAAATAAATTTAAAAATCTTTAAAAAAATTTTTTTAATTAATTAATTTTTTGGATAGGTTTTTGCTATAGGGCACAGGTGCTCACCAGAAAGACAGAGACAGAGAGACAGAAAGCAAGAAATCACACCCCCCCCCCCCCCCCGGGGGATGACCATAATGCAATCCCTTCTCCTCCATTCTCAGGATCTTGGGCATCCATGCACACGCACCCGGCATGCGTTTAAGCAACCGGGTGCAGGACTCAAACAACAGTCGACTACATGGGAGTCCAGCGACATAGCCATTACACCAACTGCTGGTCCCTGCTTCTTTATTTTTAATGGAACTATATCCTCGATGTAATTATTTGTCAATTATTCCTTTGATAATCATTTTAATATATCATGTCAGTCCTACTATATGTGAATAAACAGAAGTCATTCACACATTAAAGTGGTCTGTCTTCTATCTCAAGAGTGACCATCATTATTTCATAATTAATATCACTATGGAGTGTTAGCTGGATGTTTCCATAAATCATCAAAGTAAATTAAAGTAGTACAACAGTGAGAGGTTGCAGTTATCTAAATCACATTCACATGGTTTCAGGTTCAGCTGGAAGAAAGGTAGAGTACCTATAGCTTTTTACTAACTGACTTTTGAACAAAACACATTGGTCAAGTCTGGTAATCTGGTGAATAGATAAGATTTGCCTCCTAAGGTTAAATGCTTATTTATTCCATGTTAGTACACTACTGGTCATGTTAGTTATGACATATATCATAATCAGTACTCCATCCTGGTAAAAAGTGACCTACAATCTGCACTTCAGTCAAGGTAGCAAAAGCCCCTTTCTGGGCTAACCAGTTTCTCAAGAGTTGGCCTGGAGTATTAGGTTCTACCAAAAAGATAAATAGTAATTCTCTCACCCAATCACGTGGCAGTCCCTCCAGAGTAACCCAAGGGAGTAAAAAGAATTGGCCAATCAGTAAGGGGAGAATGAAGCAGAGAGAAGCCAGGTCCATCCTTCATAAAACAAAACTCCCCTCTCACTTTGGCCTGAGGTTTTCTTCAGCATCCTGAGGAACCAAAGGACACAGCCAGGTCCCACCAGAACCCTTCACCTGCATTTTTCTCAATAAAGACACCCAGCAATCTAACACGGCATTATTATTATTTCCTCCACTTTAAGATGAGCTGATTCTGTAGCAAAAATTAGTGTGAACAAGCTTTGAAAACCTCAAATAAGCACCTCGTCTCCTCGACCCCACTCTTCAAACCCTTGCCTACTTTTTGTAGGGCACCAGACTATAGGAAGGAGACAGAATTCATAAGGATTACAACAGGATTAGTGGTAACCAAAATTAATACATAAGGGGAGAAGTTCCTCATGGAAGTTTTCATGTCCTCTAAAATGGGTGTTTTTGAACCATAGTTGCTGAATTAAGAACAGAAAAAAGATGCTTTGGAGCAGGCAAGGAGGGAGGTCAAATCAGAGGACAAATGAGTTGGGTAAGTGGCTGAACTTGATACCACCCCAGAACAGAAAATGCCACATGTCACAGAATCAGGACTGCTAGAAAGAATCCTAGATCCCAGGATACGGGAGGGAACTTGGAGCATCCTGGGTCTGTACCTTGCCTCCAGCAAGGAGTCAGCTAACCTGAAAGAATTTATTCACAACTGCCTAATTTCCCTCGAAGGTTTCCGGAGATAAAGAATTAGAGCACCTTTGGCTGCCTGTTTTAATCTTGTGTCTTTCTCATTGCCAAGAGGCTCTTCCTAACGTCCTGCTCAAATGTCTCCGGCACTCCCTGAAGCCTTTTTGTGCCTCTTCAATACTCCTTAGACACAGAGAGCTTCTGCTTAGCATCCTACTCATTCGAGAAAATTTCATCAGTCTGAAAATAGGCATTAAGCTGCCTCTCAGCATTCTCTCCTCTAAGCCAAGGGAATTCACACAGAGGCTGCACAGATACTCCAGGGATGTTGCAGAAGGATTCCTGCATGAGAAGTGGGCCAGGCTAGATGGGCCCCCAAGATATCTTCCAAATCAGAAAGCTTTTGATTTGCTTCCTTTCATCTTCTGTGTGAAGTTTTCCATCACTTTGTTCATTTTTGTCACAGTATCTGTCATCTGTGCAACTTCTCCATATTCCTGTAATAGTTTTACATCTAATGTGCATAGGAATAGTTTTCCACACTATAAAATGGAGCCTTTTTAATTCAGATTAAGTTGGAAAAGTCACATCCCACTAAGTAGGAAATCAGAATTAAAAGTATTTTCAATTAAAAATATGTCTATTATAAAAGGCTACATAATAAAGATTCATAAATAAAATGAAAAAGTTAATAAAAACAGTGAGTTATAATAACTTTATGTTTATAGCACTTTACTTTTCAAACTGTTTTTACATATATTATTTTATATTGCTGATTATAGTCAAT
This sequence comes from Tupaia tana, assembly GCA_026018925.1. Classification (NCBI taxonomy): domain Eukaryota; kingdom Metazoa; phylum Chordata; class Mammalia; order Scandentia; family Tupaiidae; genus Tupaia; species Tupaia tana. Next base: position 27,319,709 of record JAKSZU010000003.1, on the reverse strand, counting down.
ATATAAATTTAATATGTTGATAATAGATTATCAACCTATATCAAAAAGTATTGAATTATCTTCCTAAATTTGAACTTTAACTCAGCAAGAATTATATATAATTATTTCAAGTCAGCAACGAAGAGATCTGAATTAATGAAGTTCTACCCTATTGTAGTTAGAATAAGCCCGACAATATATGGTCATGTTATCTCCCAGAGTGTCACTCCCTTCTACACATTAATAATAAATACTGTTTCTCCATTTTGCCATTAACAGAGCAGCCCACCTTAAAGAAATTTCACCAAGTAAATTATCTTGAAACTCAAATATCATAGAAATGCTATGCATGATAACACTGAACATGCTAACAGTTCACTACATGCCTTAAAAAGGTCTGCTTTGATGAAAAATGAGCCTCAATAAGGAGGTTATCCCAAAATGGTAAGGACAAGGACTCAATACGTCCCAAACTTATCACCTTTTTCTTTGAGGGAAAAAAAAGAGAGAGAGAATCATAATTAATCCAGTTAACTGTAAATAATGGAACTAAACCAACAATGTAAGCAAACAGTGCCCCATTTAAGGAACCTGATGACATGGAGAGGGCCTATGAACACCTTCACCGTCTTCACTTTCTTCTTATGCCTACAGCTGGGGTCACAAGTTATTTTCCTTTCACAACGATCATAAACAAAATGCTTTTACCTACCTTAAAAAGTCTTAAAATATTAGCAACCATGATGGACACGGAGCTTGCTGCAGCACCTATAACACCAGAAATCTTGTCGGGCTTGGTAAAAATGGGTGGGTCCCCATTAGCACACTTCACATCAGAAGCATCTTTCTCTATTAATGCCTGCACGAATGTCAGCGACTGCTCCAAAGCATAGGTGTCCCTGGAACATGTGTCAAGGATCCGGACACCCAGACTGATATTGGAGAGGAGATCAGGGTCCTTGTTAATCTGGTCAATTGCATATAGCATAGCCTCAAGTCTGTGAATCCCCTTTTCCTTCTTCAGCTCCCCACAAGGCACCCCTCTCTCTCCCTTTGCATGGACAGGGAAGAGACCCCCCAAAATGATGTCCCCATCCACCCGTATGGAATGGGCATACTCTTGGCTGTGAGTTCTTTGCATCATTGTGAGGATCCAGTAGAACTTGGCAGTCAAAAGGAAGAAACAAGGGCAAGAGGCAGATCGTTTTCCCCCGCATACCATTTTCTCCACAGGTGGTGTTGCAATCCAAGACCTGAAGTTTATTCTTGCCACAGAAGAAGGGGAACCACCTGAGCCTGAACCTTCTGGAGGCTACCATCAGGGCCCATGGGAAAAAGGTTCTGTGGGTTTCAGCAAGTCTTCTTGATTGGAGTGTCACAGTGAATTCCCATCAGATCCCTAAGGTTCAATTTTATTTCCATATAAAGTCAACTTGCCTGGTACAAATCTTAGAATAACATCTGAGGTTCTGATGTTGGGATGAGGTCAACAATTCATGTCCTTGAAGTCAGCCCCGTAGCAGAATTATTCCTGGGGAAGGGAGGACAGAGAAAGGGAAAATAAGGGGTTCAGTTCAGTAGGTCTACATTTTTCACATATTTAAAACTTGTTTACACCAACCTCTTTTACCAACTTCCCCCATTCAGTAAGAGACTAATTTTTTTTTTTTCCTTTTTTTTTTTTTTTTTTTTTTTTTGTCTCCCTGTGTTTCTGAACACCTGGCCACTCTGCATTAAACAAGGAGATTGATGATGCTTTGGGAGCAAGGGAAACAGAAGTCTCAGAAACTAGGTTGATTCTCCCAAGCCAGAAAGTATTTTTATTTTTCATTTTATTTCAAGATATCCTATTTGTGTGGAAGTAAAAGTCCTGTAATTGATAGTATTATTTCTTTTCAAATCTGTTTTTACTTTTCATAGCTAACTGAACTTAGCATTTAAATTCTGTCCACAAAATCATAATGAAATGTGGGGCCAGCAGGTGGTGCAGTGGGTAAAGCATGACTCCCACATGGCCAACTGCAGTGCAAGTACAGACCGAACAGCTCACTTTCTCACTTTCTTTCTCTCTCTCTCTCTCTCGTCTCTTTCTGGTGAGTACATATGCCTTATAGCAAATAATAATAATAATAATAATAAAATATTTTTTAAATCATAATGAAATGTTATTTTCTAGAATGTACTCAACAAACCACTTATCTGCTAATGACATTTTTTGGTGCCTCAGATTTCCCAGTAGGAAAAAAATGATTACTCAATCACAAAAAGGAGGGAAGAATTCCACCCAAAGAGCTCAAAATGTGTAGGTTTTGTAGCTTCTGAAAAAAAATTATCATAGAATGTCAGCTAGCTCACATAAATTGTCTTGTTCTTTTTTGGTAACAAAACAAAGACTTGAAAATTAAACACATAGGGAAGATTATGTGTGAAGATATTCCTGTTACCATTGTCAGCATTTCATTTAATTTGTCAGGGTGGAAGCAATGGGTATGCTTACAGTTCTGAAATAAACATGCCTTGATCCTAGAGTCACTGGGAGCAAATCAGAGCTGGAGATCAATTGGAGAGCTTCTTAATTTCGTCTGACTCAGTGGGGAAAACGGTTATTTCATCAAGACTAGAAATAACCCAGAGTTAAAAAGTCTACAGACAAATCTATAGAAAGTTTATTTTAGGCTTTCATTCTTAAAGAATTCCATGAGATTCTTTCAAAAGACTTCTGAAGAGGTTTGACTGGAAATGAGAACTGACAACACAGGGAATCTGAGTTTTGAAATGCACATATAATTAACAGAATAAACAGCAACAATTTGCTTTGGCAGAATGGTTAATCTAATGCTCACATCTAACCTAGTTTATATATGAGTTTCAAACTTAAAATCTGGAAAGTTTTCCTCTACCCTAGCCAATTATCTGGTTGGGCTTTCCATTCATTTGCTTAAATTCCAGTTCATAACATTTTCTTTCCATCCTCCTAGTCCTGAAAGAGGAGATGGTACCTCCCCGGGGGGGACAAATGAATATATGCCCAAACATCTTCAGAGAAAGCTGCACTGTTTTCACTTTCAGATCGGCAAAGGGGGCTTGCACTAGCCCACAGCTCTTTATTTCTGACAGCACCTTGAGATCTGGCTGGTCAACGGCCCTCTCTACTGAGATAGTCCTAGGCTGCCTATGGAAAATATTCCCTGCCTCCTGGCACTTTGAGCCTTGGATTTCTTCTGTTTTGCCCCAAAATGCAGAACCCTCTTCTGATTTTTTTCACCACTTTACCTGATAGCCCCAAACACTCAATAATCTCTGAGAAGCTGCTTCTCCTTCAGAAAAACCTATGACTCAACAACAGCCTGACTTCAGGCATTCCACAAATGGAACACTTAGAAAGTCAACTTGACTTTCTACATGAAACATTTCAGTAATGAACCATAAATTACACTGACCACCCATTAAGAGGAGTAGGGTTGTGTTTTACAGTTACATAAGCAAGACCAGTTACATGATAGTAAAACCTCATTAACTCTGACTACTAATTTAGAATTTGAGACTAAGTCCAACGACTGGACTGACCCGTGGCATATCCTCTCTGACAGAGCACAGACCTAATGAACAAATAAGGGGAAGAGGAAATGTTTAAGGAGAAAAGGATGAGACCTGTTGTTCTCCAAGAGCAGCCTTTCTTCATTATACCAAGCCACCTCCCTAGTACTTAAAACACTTAATAGAACAAATGGTTTTCAATTATAGACAAACATAAAAACAATCCATCTGTTAATCACAAAGCAGCCTCACCTATTCATGTGGCATTAACCTAGTTCCACTTGCTATAGAGTCCTGGAAGTAAAAATACTGAGTTTCTCTTAAAATTATTGGTGTTTATAATAATGTTTAGCCTCTTTTGCATCTCATAGGTCTGTGTGGAGTTTTAATTTAAGTAAAGGCTGGGGGATGAATAACAGTGAGGCAGAAATCAGCTTTGTTTAGTGGATGGATATGCCGAAATGGAAAGTGAGAGATTCATTCGGTTCAGGTTATCCTTTGAAGGACAGCTCACTTGAATTTTTGCTCAGGTTTCCTTCTCTGCAACATAGAATACATCACATTTAACTTCTCTAAGACTTTGTTTTCTTGTTTGTAAAGAAGTGATAGAATTTTCTATGTAACATACAGGGAAAGCAGAGGACCTGGAACAAGGAAAGTACCCATTAAACAGCTAACATTACTAACCTCACCTGTAATTCATTTTCTACTTCAACAGAGCAACTTTTTCCACACTTGCACAGCTGGTGAGGTTTTGACTGAATTTTATGTGTCACTTTAAAAATAAAATCAGAGCTACTTATAAAATATTTAAATATTGCAGTTATTTCAAAACCTGATATATTGTCACAGAAACTGCAGACTCTTGATGGCTAGAAGGTTTAGTTTCCCTTTTAAATTGTGAGGAAAAATATATGTGGAAGTTTGTGAAAAATTCCATACATTTCTTTGTAATCTTACATTACCTAATCTTGCTCTTATACAATTATTGTCAGCTTTAATCCAAACTCATCCTTGTTGAAGTCAATGAGTTTGAAAGAAATATTTCTGTGCTATAGATCCAAATAGCTGCACTTCATGTTGTATGTTTGATGTAAAGTAAAACAGCTTTTCTCTCAAACTGACTTTCCTCTGGGGGTTAGTGTAAACCTTGCCCTGTGCAGATAAGACTCTTTCAAGGAGGTGTGAGGTCTGTACTCCTAAAATGGACCTCTATGGAGAACAGGCCTTCTGCACTTTCTTTCTGGCCCCTCAGAAAGACGTTGCAGAACCCTGTGGGAAGGTTTAACCAGAACCTTCATGGCCCTTCCTGTGAGAATCGTCTCTGCTCATCTTAAGTACACTGAGCAGCAGAAAGGACGATCCTTCTATTGACATTTCTGCAGGCCTACATCTCTGGGAAACTGGCCTCCTGGCTAGAACTTGAGTCTGTGGCTCTGGAATAGTGTTACAGTTGTTTCTTGAAAGGCCAGCAGTAAGGACAGTTCCTTGTAGGCTAGAGCCATCAATTCTGCTTCTTTTTATTTTCGAAATACCTTCTCTGTGCCAAAGTCTCAAATACCTAACATAGTATCTCAATGAATTTTCATACACCAATCATTAGCTCTCATATAAATGTGAAAGGAAGGCTAAGAGAGATTGAGCAGGGTCTCAAGCCCTGAGCTAGCAAGTGGCAATACTACCCAAACCCTCAGATCCCCAAGGTGCAGCCTATCCTTTGAGAAAGCCCCAAATGTGGCAGAGACTAGCTGTGGCATCAGGAGTGAGGGTGAGGGCCCTCTCTCTTGATACCTTCCAGATATGTGGTATCTTCAATGGTTAGCTCTTTGAGAATACTGTACTAAATAGGCAGCAGCAATCTAGGGTCATTTCTGGGAAGGTCATTTCTGAATCTCAAAGGGTTATGAAAAGACAATACAGTTTGTCCCACCACCTCTACTTCAAACCGGGTTTCTTGGACAGCCCAATGCCAAGGGGAAACAAACCCACTAACACAAGTAGGGTCTATCAGTGTCTGCCATCAAGCCTTCCTCCAGCATCTAGCAAGTGCAATTAAGATATAACATTCAGGCCAGCTTGTAGTGTGGTGGTTAAGGTAGCTAGATCTCCAATGGCTAAGCAGAAATTCAAATCCCCGATCTGGCAGCTTGAAAAACACTCCAAGTATGTGTGAGTGTGCCCATAATCCTGCAAGGAGGGAAGGAATGGAGGAGAAGGAATTGCAGCGTGACCATGCCCCACTAGGGGATGCTTTCTTTCCCTCTCTGACTCTCTGACTCTGGCAAGCACATGCACCCTGAGGCAAAATTTTAAAACAAACAACAACAACAAAAGATGTGACATAGTAAAATCCTCTCCAAGGAATAGAGGATTCTCATTAGCCAAGAATTGTCCTTTTTTTCCTCCTAAAAAACCTAAAGCGTCCTTTCTATGCTGCATTTCATTCAGCTCTTTTACAAAAAAAAAAATAAGGTTAAGCTGAATATTGTCATCAAAGCCTAACACTGCAAATCCAGCAGTTTCACTCGAAACTGCTCACACTTGCAGCAAATCTTGGTTGTTTTAGAAATGCATCGTATTTCTGGATCACTTCCCATGCTGCAACATGTGTGCATGGCAGTGGGTTCTTGGTGGGGCATAGTAGGGATGGGGCAGAGCTATGTCCTGAAAGCCGAGGTCTGGGATTGGATCCTTGTCTCACAGTCACTGGCTAGTGACACTGAATATGTCACTTCACCTTTGTGTGCTGCCATTTCTTCATCTGTGAAATGAGTGAGCTAGACTGTTTGATCTCTAAGGTATCCTCCAGCCTCCTAGTCTGAGATTCTATTATTTAATAATAACAGAATATGAGATTATGCCCAAATATCAGAGCAAGGCTTTGCCAACTCAACATGATAACTGATTTTGTTTGCAAGCTGAGTGACTTTCTCCACATCAGAAAGAGAGGGCTGTGAAAGCTCTTTTATACAAGCAAGCCCCATATTAAGAAAATCTGATACACAAGAAGCTCAACTTACTAAACAGATAAATTAGAAGGTGATTATTTGCATTACAAAAGAATTCACCACGTTTCCTTTAAACAGCTAACTCCTGTGCATTTAAAATACAATCTGATTTCACAGAATTCAATTTGCACCCTTATTTTTACAACAGAGTTATTACATAAAATAAACATAATTAAAGCAATGAGAAGCCACTTTTAAAATATGTATCAGATGAGAAGAGGAAAGGAGGTGAACACAGCACTCACTGAATGCCTACAGTGTGCCTGGAGCCTCACACACATTATGTCATGTCTTTCTTAAAATACACTTAGGAGGTTGGCATCACAGCCCCACCTGGGAGATGAGGAATCTGAGATAAGACAGATTATGTGACATGTTTAAAGTCTCAGCCCAGGACTCAAATGCAAGCTCTTTCCTTTACTCCATGGGTGCAGAAGACCATGATGGATATTGAACTAATCCTGATTTGAAAATGCAGGCTGTAAGTGGGATGTCCTAGGTCCTGGGAGATCCTGATTCTAGTTTCACTCTCCCTCCTACCCCAATCAATACTTTACTCTATGGCACTGAGCAAGACACTTAAACTGTGCTCAGTCTCTTTGTTTCTAAGATGTGAAATAAGACCTGCCATGGTGGCACAGTAGTGATGCTGCACTCCAAGATGCATAAGGGTCCTGGGTTTTTGTCCTAGCATTTCCCTATGAACACCAGGGGCATGCATATTCCATGGTCCTGGATAGTTGAGGCTGGTGGTGAATCAAGGCATAAACACCCTGTTGAGGGTACCTGCCTCTCCCTCTCTCTCTCAGAGAAAAACTAATAAAATAAAAATGTTAAAAAGGGAAATGATTTCAGCCCACCTTTCAGGTTGTAAAATCAAGTATGTGAGTACAAAGTACTTTATAAACAACCAAGTGCTGTTAAGAATATACAAGGTTACTATTAATGTAATGATCAGCCCTAGAACAAGAATATTTTACTGGTATACTGTAGTTAGAATATCTGAGAAAACCACTTTTACATCATGCATGGACTGGTCAGACCTTTACAACAGTCATGCATCTAAGGAAGGAAACAACCCCGGACAGCTCTGATACAGAGCAAAGAGTTCAAAGGAAAATTGGAAAGGACACAAGAAGAAAATCCAGAAGAAGCACAATATGTGACCTGGAGAAGGGAGGTCAGGGCACTTGGAGCATCCAAAGGCCTATTCTGAAGGAAGTGGCGAAAAATATTTTTCTGTAATGAAAGCAGGACACTAAGAAAGCTTCTTAAATTGTAAGCAGGCTTGCAAGGCTTCCATCAACAAGGACCATTACCACCAGAAAAGTGAAGTCAATAAACAGCCAGAAGCTATTTGTCTTTAGACATAACTCCAGCTGAAAAAGTATGAAAGTGGTTGGGACCAGCAGTTAGCATAATGGCTATGTCGCTGGATTCCCACATAGTCCACCACGATTCACGTCCCGGACCCGGTGGCTTAAAACTCACGCCGGGCACATGTGCGTGCGTGCCCAAGATCCCAAGAGGAGAATGGAGGAGAAGGGATTGCAGTGTGGCCATCCTCCCTGGGGGGTGATTTCTCGCTTTCTTCTCTCTGTCTCTCTCTGTCTGTCTGGCGAGCGCACGCGCCCTACAGCAAAAACCTCTCCAAAAAAAAAAGTATGAAAGTGGCAATATGGGTATTCAACCATTTTCACGTACTCCTCCTGGATCTCTCATACAGCACCCTCAAATCACTCCAACAGCAATGTCCACCCCCATAAGGAGATCTTGGGACAAGACATTATGCTCAAGGTCCTTCCTAGCCAGTGGGTAAGTTCATCACAACTTGTCAAAGCACCAAGTAGAAATAAAAATCAAAGAGAACACCTGAAGGAAGGAAGGAAGGGCAGGCATGCAGGCCAAATCCAAATTCCTAGCAGAGAGAAAACCCCCTGTGGAGATGATCCAGCTGGCTCTCTGCTCAGCCTCTTTCTGGAACAGTATGTAGCTGTCCCTACTGAGCAAACTACATGTGTGAATCTGGTGGTGCCCAATCATGTTCCATCAAGAAAAAAGAAACAGTTCCCTGAACCTTTGCAAGCCAGCCTACTCCACTGGCATGGAGGTGTAGCCAGGTCTTTCCTGGAGGTCCAATAGGAGACAAAATTGTGCGGCATCTTTTAAGACACAGGGCAACTCCACTCCACAGACTAAAGCAAGACCCTCTTTATGTTGGGTATTCTAACTACCGGAGGAAGACAGTGGGGAAGAAACTTGGAAGGGAAAATATCATTGCCACCCCAGCCTGTGTGCACAGCCTCTGTATGTCATGCCCTGAAGACAATGGAACATTCTTACACAAAGATTGGCACACGATGCTGCCAACGTGAATGTCAGCCGGGTTATTTGCTGCATAAATACCAATGAAATAAGCCCCACAGCAGCTTCACCCTGCCCAGCCAACTTCAAAAAGAACACATCTCTCCAGACCTCTAACTTTGTCCTGCACTCACTGGAACTCGGCTCTTCCTTTTTTCTATTCCTTTTTCGATTTGGATGTTTTTAGAATTATTCGAGCAGCTAAAACTCGCAAAGGGGACATAATAGGGCAGAACCAGCTAGCACAAACCAAGTAGAACAAATTGAGCCTAAATAACAGTATAGAGCTGTGCTCTCAGCATCTTTTTTCCTTATTCTGGGTAAATTGTTCTAAAGAGCCTTCCCTCATCTATTTCTCTCCATATCCCTTATTTCAAAGCAAAATTTCTCTTTATTTAGGTATGGTACAACCTGTAGTTGACACAGAAATGGGAAAATTACATTTTAAAAAATCTTGGCTTATTTTCCCTGGTGGATAGGGTTTTCTTTTCAAAATTATCAAGCCACATATTTTCAAAAACCAGAGAATGAATTTCACACATCTGATTCTGTCTCCTACAGAGCTCTTTGAAGATATTATTCACAAACTAGTGACCAAGGTATAGTAAAGTGGTTTCTGTAGCCATTTGCAATTATTGACAAACAATTTCATAAAGGAAAATGGAAATTATAGTCAAGTGCAATAAACTGTTTATCCAAGATCTACCTGCTGGTGGCTCCTTTTTTTATTTTCCTTTCAAACAAAATACAAGCTACACTCGGAATTCTTTTCTTCCCATATAATTTGTCTTGTAAATATTTCCTCTACCAAGCCTGTTTTCCAGTTCTGTCCCTTGGCAGGATTTGCATTCAGTCGTGGTAGTGGAGGCAGAGACTGTAGTGTCTTCTTGGGTGTTCACGAGACTCTCACACCATTAGGTTTGGGAAAGGATCAGTCCGAAATGGCAAATAAGGCATTCCCTCCAAGAGCAGGGCTCTCCTGGGAGACTGAGGGGTTTGGCTTCTGCAACCCGCGCGACTGGATCTATTCTTCCCGCCCCCTCCCCACCTCTCTCCCTCCCCAGCCCTGGCTACCCTGGGTAGATGGATACCCACTGACTCCAGGCATGGCAAACTTGGGCCAAAAGGAAGCATTTCTTCAGGGAAGCGTGGGGTGGGGTGCTGGGGGATGGGGGTGGGGGGGTGCCGTCTTGCGCAATTGGGTGACTTGCAAGCCCCTCTGCATTTCATTTGGGATTTTGTTGATTTTTTTTGTCGTTGCTGCTGTTATTCTGTTATATTTTTGCCAAGTATACAAACCTCAAGGGATCTCTGAGCTGTTTGGCTGAGCAGACGGACTGGTTCTTCGGTGTGGCTGAGAGATCTGTCTCTACCTCTGCCTCTATCTCTATCTCTATCTCCATCTCAGACAGCAGTCACTCACCCTGCCTGGGTCCCCTCTTCGCCGCATCTTCGTTTTTCTCCTCAGTTCCTTGAGCTGCTGAAGCCCAGCTCTGGGAAAAGTCCAGGGCCTTAGGGGAAATACCCCATTCCTCTTGCCCTTCCCGCGCTGCCGGAGTATTCCTGCGCCGCCCCTGTCCCCCTGCCTGCCCAGGGATCCAACCTCCCGCGGGCCAGGAGCGTTTCCACCCCCGCCGCACCTGGCTGCCCCGAGCGCCCACGCCCCGCGCTGGTCTGCCCGAAACTGGAGCCACGCGGTCCGCGGGTGCTGCGGAGGAGCGGTCAGGGCGCATCTGCCTTTGCTTTTTTAAACACAGGATCCCCGAGACCTTTCCTTCTGCCCCTACCCCCAACAGGACACAGAACTCCAGCGTCTTCCTGAGAGTCAGGAAAAGGGGTGGGGGTGGGGGGACAAGGAAATCCCAACCTCGCAGGGCTAACTCGGAGAAGGCAGAACGTGCGCTGTGCGGGATGCGAGTCTCTAGGACCCCAAAACGCCCGGCTTCCCCCGCGACCCCATCTTCCCCAGATCCTGGAAAGACACCCTCCCAGCCCACGCTCAGGAAGGTGGGGGTTACCCCAACTCATCCCGGAAGCGTCTAACTTCGGAAATCCCTCGCGTTAGATTCGCATAACGAAGGTACCTCGTCATCTCGGCGGGGCAAGTCCGGATTCCGCCAGGGAAGGTCCAGGAGGTCACCCGGGGCAGGCAATCCGAAGCAAAGCGCTTTAAAATCCTGCCGCCACACGCCCTGGTGGAGCATCCTAGGCGCGCCTGCCCGCTTCCCGTCACCCTTCAGTCTCCCATTCGCCAACTAAACTTTTGGGGGATCACATCTCCAAGCCCTGGGAGTTCCGAGCTAAGCCTCCCACGTTTCTAAACCTCCTCACTGGAATGTAATCATGGAAAGACAAGAGGGGTGGCTGCCTTGTTCTTTGCAACGTAAAATCAACAGCCACCCAATCAAGCTCCAATGCCCGGCCAGCCCCTCGCCCCCTGGTGCCCACTCCCTTCCCCCCATCCCTGTAACCTCCACCCCCAGTTCGCTTCCAGACTCCGGGTGTACAGGCCATCTACTTGTGCCCAGGAACAGCAAATCTCTACAGGGATCTGAGACGAAACAGCGCACCTGGCTGCCCTCTGTACGGTTTTAGGGAAGAAAGCGGAAAAGGGAATAAAAGGGGGAGGGGGATTCTACTTAGCAAGCCCAGCGTTTGAGGGGAGTTTGGGGCTGGGGCTTTTCCTCCTGTGGTTTGGCACTTGCTTTCCTCTTTTCCTCTTTTGCTGCCGGCGGCAAGTCTTACCCTGCTCCCCGCAGAGGGCGCGGTGAGGAAGCCCACGGGGGGCCCGCAGCTCCATGTCAGCGCCGCCGCCGCCGAGCGAGGCGAGCTCCGCGGCCGCACTTGTGGCTGGTCTCGCGGCTGAGGGGGCTGAGCTGGCCGAGCCCGCGCCAAGTCTCTTCCATGTGAATAACAAATACTCCCACCGGCGGCCGCGATTGGTCTGCGCCCGGCGCCTCCCGATCCTCCGCCCGCGGCCATTCACCCGGCGCGGCGCGGGGAGCCGTGGCCGGGATCGCGCCCCGGGTCGCCAATCGCTTCACGCCAGCCAGTCACCTCTGGAAGAGGGAGGAGGAACCCCGAAGGGCGGGAGCCCCTGGATTTCGATGTCACGGAGCAGCCCCGGCGCGGTCCGGGAGAGGGACCCTCGGCGGGCGGATCCTCCTCCGCGACTGAGCGCGGAGCGACGTGGGGATCAGTAATGTCAGTACCTCGGAATTTCCAAAATCACCCCTACCTGCCCGCCCCGCTCCAACACGAAGGGACGGACCCCAATCGGGGCGACCGAGAGTGGGCGGACGGCGAGAGGACTATGGCTGTGGAGGAGCCGAGCGGCTCGGGAAGGCGAGCCCAGGGCGCGCGGGAAGGCGCCGCGCGACGCCGACGCCGACCCCGAGCGCGGCCCGCAGCCCCGGCCGGCGGGTCCTGGTTCCGGCACCCGCTCGAGAGAGGGCCTCCGTGAGGGCCCCGGGCCGTGACGGGGACCCCGCCTCGCGCTCTCTGCTCGGCCGTGCCCCCCTAGGTTCACCGCAAAGTTTGCCTCACGCCGCGGGCAGCTCGGCCTTCCGCTCTGCCCCGCGGCTCGGGCGGTGTCCTCCCCACAGCCCGCCCCCGAGGGTGCCCGGGCGCCTTTTACCGAGCCCCCCGGAGCCCGAGCGCGGGCACAGCACGGTTCCGCTGAGAGCGCTGCGCAGGGGAGACGCGGGCGACCGCGGAGCCCGTCATGTTACGGAGGCGATTCGAGGAGCCGCAGACTCAGGGCGGGAAACTCCTGAGGAGCGGCGCCGCGCGGCTCCTCGGGTTCAGAGGGAAACCTGGGGATTTCCCTCGCAGCCGGGCGGTGGAAACCCGCCGGCTCGACGTGCACAGTCCAGCACCCCTCCCCTCCAGTTCCCGCCCCGGCGCCCCAGCCCGCAAGCGCCGGGGCGAGAGCAAGAGGGAGCCCCTAGGCGCCCAGCGCCCGCGAGCCGTGGCCGGCCCGGCCTTGCGTTGGTGAGAAAGTTCCATCTAGAGGCGGCCGCGCGCAACTGCAGCCGGCGCCCCAGGCCTGCTTCCCCAGCCGCTGGTGAGCTAGCGGAGCTGGCGGGAGAGGCAGCCCCATGATGAATGGAGGAGGAGGGACCGACCCCAAAAGGTAGGCCCTCTTCCCCCATTCCGCACCTCCATGGTGAATTTCAACCTCCTGAAAATCGTGGATGTCATAAGCATCCTGTCAGGGGTTCTGCATCAATTCCTGTGTACATCACTTACCACTTACCTGGCTTCTCCAACTTTCACGTCAACTCTGAGATGATCAAAGTTATTAAGCTCACTCTACAGATGAAGAAGACAATTGGTTTAGGACATGGCTGGAAAGTACCAAAGCAGAAATCAGAGTTGTCTGGCTTCACAATCCCATGCGTGCTTCCTCCCTGGCCTTGTTGCTGCACCCAAGGCTGGCACTGTGTGTGTATGTGAGGTGTTTTTTTTTTTTTTTTGGAGAGGTTTTTCGCTATAGGGCGCATGCGCTCGCCAGACAGACAGAGAGAGACATAGAGACAGAAAGCGAGAAATCACCCCCCAGGGGGGATGGTCACGCTGCAATCCCTTCTCCTCCATTCTCCTCTCGGGATCTTGGGCACGCACGCACACGCGCCCGGCGTGAGTTGTAAGCCACCGGGTCCGAGACGCGAACCACGGTCGACTACGTGGGAGTCCAGCGACATAGCCATTACGCTAACTGCTGATTCCCTGTATGTGAGGTTTTGATAGAGGAGTCTCTCCTGGTTTCTGAAAGCCACCGTTGCCCTTTGTCATTTAGAAAAACCTACAGGTTTCCAGGTCAGGGAACCTGTTCCCCTTTCATACCTCCCACCCTCTCCCTCCCTGGCCACCATTCCCATCTGACTCCATTCTTTTATGGTGAACAGTCACCTCAAGGGAGGAAGGAGGATTTGTAGAAATGGGATAGGTTGAGTGTTCTGTCTGCAAATATTTCTGTATTGGGAGGCCCAGTTCACCACGAGTGTGCAGCACAGCCCTGACTGGGATCACCAGTGGGCAGGGAAGGCAGCAGGAGGGAAGAGCTTCAACTGATGTACAAATAGGTCGATGGGCTCCCCAGTCGCTGTGTGCATAGTAAGTTTGGGAGGCTTTATAAAAACCCAAATAGTAGGACCAGCAGATAGCATAATGGCTATGTCGCTGGACTTCCATGTAGTGAACTGCTGTTTGAATCTCGGACCTGGTGGTTTAAACTCACGCCAGGTGCCTGTGTGTGCGTACTTAAGATCCAGAGAGAAGAATGGAGGAGGAGGGATTGCAGTGTGGTCACCCCCCACTCCCTCCAGGGGAGTGATTTCTCGCTTTCTGTCTCTCTGTCTCTCTTTCTGGCAAGCCCACCCACCCTATAGCAAAAAAAAAAAAAAAAAAAAAAAAAAAAAACTCCAAAAAAAAAAAGCTCAAATAGCTCCCCTCCCCAAAGTATGAAGGTAAGCTGGCAGCCTGGTTTCCTTCCCTAGAAAGGAGCCCACCCAACCCCGAACTCCTGACCAACCTCTGCCAAAGCAGTTTTCACAGAAAACCTGGGAGTTAGTCAATTTCTCTCTACTCCCTTTTCTTGTGCACATTAGTACATTTAGAGGAGGGAGACATGAAGGAGGAGCAAGTCCTAAAAGCCTTGAGTTCACAGAGCTGCTGACCATACGTGGTCTTTAGGGTCTACCTAAAGGCCAGCTGTTGGCCCAGCAGGGTCACTCCCTGCATGGGCCGACATGGCAGCACCCTACTGCTCTGGTGGACAAAGTGACAGCAACTGGTTGTGTCTTTGAAAGCCTGGCAAGGCTGAGTGGGCTGTTCAGGAGAGAAATGCCTAACAAGTGCTTTTCTCTTTTCCTTATTGATCATTAGCTACAGAGAACTGGGGTCTTATAGGTACATTGCTGCCTCTTCTAGTGCAACTCTCAGAGAGATGAGTAGACTTGGTCTCTTCTAGGAGAGTATAATTCTGGTGCTTGGTTTTGCATCTTCTTTAAGTCTTGATACTTAGAATGGGGCCATATTCGAATCCTACGGGGAATCTGGTCAACAGGGAATCGACCCCTTCTACCTACTCTTCAGTGTTCCCAGAGACGTTATCTAGTAGCCCTACCCTAAGCAAGTGACATAGGTTCATACACATTATAATCCACCCAGACTGACAGCAACATTGAGGCACGGGGAGAGACTGTCTCCAGGAGTTATTATTCCCTGTTAATAACATTCACATAAAAATAAAAATGGTATGAGCTGAACAACCCTTTGTCATCAAATCCAAACACCATGACTGTGCTTTCCCTTTCCTGCAGTCTGAGTCAAGGAGAAGTGTTTGATGCTTAGGCAGTTCTGACAAGCAGGTGGTTCCAGAGGTTCCCCTTGGCTCCACCTTCTGCAATATAAAATGTGTCTTTGGAAGTGTCTGACCTCATCATCCATCCCACCCCCAATATTTATGCAAACAAAATATATTTCCTGGTGGTTAATCCTTCAAGAAGATTTGCCTATAATCTTCTCATTTTCAGTTGATTTAAAATGTGAGAAACTGCCCATGTGTTAGAAAATGCAAAAAACAATGCCATATGTTTGGGGTCCATTTAACTCAAGCTGTGATAAGTATTCCACACATGGAGATTTATGCCACAATTCCTGCTTTGGGGTAATCATTAAGGCTGGGAAACCTTTGCAGGCTACTCATCCAGGAGGAATATTGACAGCATGAAGCTCCCACATGGAGCAAAGCTGACAGGGGAAAGTGGGACTGGGGTTTGTTTCTGTTGGAAACTAAGACAATATTTTTCTTGCTAGACCATCTGTAAGCGGTAGTAAGTGTACCATGTGAGCTTTGCTCAGTTTATTAAGACACTGGCTTCCAAAAACAAGCTCAGACATTTTAGACTCAATCAGACAGGACCAGTGAAGTCCATGTCTGCAATGTGCTCCTCAGTCCCACAATCAGCTCCCACTGCATGCAAGTCACAGGAGAGCCCCCCAAGATGGTGCACAGAGGCCAGTGTGTCTGCAGCTCTAACAGCTTTGGATGGATTCCCCCAGAAGCACAACCTGAGATGAGAACTAAAGGGCAGGAAGCTTATTTAAGAGATGACAGAAACCTCAGTGGTCAGGAGGAAAGGGGAGCCAATAGAGGGTACATCATCAAGCTGTTAATAGCTACCGTGGTCTCCTGGAACTTAATCCCAGTGGGAAGCTCTAGAAGCCAGTATAGAACAGATACCCCAGAGAGTTCTCTGGACCACCACCAAAGCCAACATCACCACTGCCACCACCACCACCACCTCCCCTCACACTCACAGTTAGCTCCCTCCAAGACTTAAAGGTGACTTTAAAGAAAGTTGAATATGTATCATATTTTTAAAGCACTTGTAAAAACTGCTGGATGTAGCTCAATCTCTAATATGACTTCAATTTATATATCGGCTTGTCAAAAATTATGACATATTTTTCTATGCAAAAAAATGCAACGTGACTTTCCCAATGTCCCAATATTTCAGCTCTTTAGGTTTAAATCATCTTTAAACCTAAAAATTATTTAAAACTAAAAATCCACTTAGTTGTTTATTAGATTTTTAATCTATCAGTAAGTCTCAGAAACCTAAGTTAAGAAAAGAATTTAGGATAATGTTGGGCAAACAAAGAATGTAAATGTTAGCCCCTAGCTGATGTTATCCTGAACACAATTTGTGTGTTACATTTCACATGGATTTTAGTTAATAACAAAACTCGTGATAGTCTTATTTAATTATTATTTTAAATTGACATAATAATCGAACACATCTATGGGGTATAGTGTTTTTTTAGTATATGAATACAGTGTAATAATCAAATCAAAGTAATTAGCATTTTCATCATCTCAACATTTATTACTTTGTGTTGAGAACATTAGAAATCCTCTCTTTTAGCTATTCTAAAATATGCAGTAATTGTTAACTGTCGTCACCCTACTTACTGTATTACATAACACTACAACTCATTCCTCTTATCTACTAGGTTGTCGGGAAAATCATGATCATTTTTCTATGCAAAAATGTGTTGTGACTTTCCCAACTACCCAATAACTATAATTTTGTATTTGTTAACCAATAGTTCCCCTTTCATTCCTCCCCATTGCTTTTCCCAGCCTCTAATAACCTTTAGTGTACTCTTTGCTTCTATGAGGTCAACTTTTTAAGTTTGCACACATAAGCAAGAACATACAAGAATGAACATAAGTTTCATCAGACTTCCAGAGACTATTTTGGGTTGTTCACTGCTTGTCTATCAACTGACCAGGTAGTAATAGCCAAGTAAAAGTATATAAGCATGAACTCAATAATGAGTCCAGATAAGCTATTTGGTTATTTCCCAAATTAATAATCAAGTAACTCATGAATACTCTTTTATAATAAGGAACACAAATGAAGTAATACTATGCCATAAGACAGTCCAGTCCAGTCTGACAGATGGGCAATAATATAGGGAAAATGTAGGAAGCTAACCAACACCTAAACCATGCAGATCAGATTAGGGTGCTATGGGAATATGGGAAGGTTTTTAAAAGATAGGATCAAGCTAGTTTAGAAAGAAATATTGAGTACATTCTAGTACTTGTAAGAAACAGCTTCTGTTTTCCAAGTGATTCAAACGACTCACTAAATATTATTTTCAAATATGAAATGTGCAAAATACAGCTTAATTAAAAATCATGAACCCCTCCTAAGGGTATTGAGATACAAATATGACCCTGTTAAAAGAAGAGTTCACTATAAAGGCAGCACATTAATTGTCTACTGCTACATAATAAATTACCCAAAATTAATGGCTTGACATGGTACATGTCATTCTCTTGCCCTTTTTGGTGGTCACGAATCTAGGCCTGGCTTAAGTAGGTAAGTGTCTCTAGCTCAGTGTCACTCATGAGGCTATAGTCAAAATGTTGGCTGGGTCTTCATTTTAACATGAGTCTTAAAATTTGGATGGAGATGAATCTGCTTTCAAGTTCATCCAGTGGTTATTGGCAGGATATAGTTCCTTGTGGGCTATTGGACTGAGAGTGTCAGTTCCTTGAGGGCTGTTGGCTGCACATTATTGCTAGCTACTGGACACATGAACTTTTCTATAAGGCAGCTCACAACATGGTAGCTGGCTTCAATCACAGTGAGTGAGAAAGAACAAAAGAATACCAGGAAAATAGAAGTCACAGCCTTTTGTAACCTAATCTCAGAAGCAATAATACCTCGTCACATTTGCCATATTGTATTCATTAGAAATGAGTCTCTAAGTTCAGCCCACACCCAAAGGAAAGTAGATTAGACAAGAACATGGCTTCCAGGAAGCAAGGGTTATTGGAATCCATCTTAGAAGTCCACCTACCAATGACACATTAAAGCACTCCTTTTAACAGTTAATACTCCATTGTGGGACCAGCAGTTGGTGTAATGGCTATGTCACTGGACTCCCATGTAGTCTACTGTGGTTCAAGTCCCAGACCCAGTGGCTTAAACTCACACTGGGCACATGTGCATGCGTGCCCAAGATCCCAAGAGAAGAATGGAGAAGGGATTACAGCGTGGCTATCCCCCCAGGGGGTGATTTCTTGCTTTCTGTCTCTCTGTCTCTCTCTTTCTGGTGAGTACATGCTTCCTATAGCAAAAAAACTCTCAAAAAAAAAAAAAATACCCCATTGCATTTAAGGGGAAGAAAAGATAGGTACAAGGTGGAGAAACAACTGTGGGCAGGGATTGGATTCACTGCTTTTTAACAGATTGAATTTTATTTTTTTACTTATGGACGGTCACAAAGCTCTCCAAAAGATTTCTCATACTCATACCTAGCAGCAGTCTTATTTTCCCCTTCTTTCTCTACTTCCTCTTTCCTACTCACTTATCCCATATCTGGATACTCTGTGTTGACTTCATTGGAAAGAAGAAGAAGAGATAATCATCATTTGAAGAATTATTACACTTCTTCATTTGCCCTTCACCCACCCCCAATTTGAAGCCAGAAGGAGAAAGAAGGAGGATACAGAGAAGAATCAAAGAAAGAGGGAGAGAGGGGAGGGAAAAGGAAGGCTCCAGAAAGACTCCAGTCACATGATTTTACTACCTTAACTTAGAAGTGATGGAGGAATTTCAGGCTCCCTTTTCTGAGATAGGGAAACAGAATCCAGGAGGACTGTCAGGGAAAAGTTCTGGGAGTAGTATTTGAGTGGGAGAGTGGCATTCAAACTGAGTGTGCAGCCTGATGGGAGCATGAGGGCTGCAGCCAAGAGAGATACCCAATAGCTACAGGAAGCAGCAAGACTATAGGCAGAGACCTGTAAGGGTAAGAGAGTAAACTGGCACTTTGGGAAGGCTGCTGCTGTATGCCCCCTGACCTATGAGCAAAGCTTGGATCGACTCAGCATGTTGGCAAGGCCACTTGCTGTATGCTCCAGAGACTGCGGTAGCTTTGCTGGGAAGCGACCGCCCTCTGACTCCCTAATATATTACTATAAAAGAATTACATATCTCTCATACATCTTGAGTATGTGATAAGATTTCCCTAAAGTCCCCCGACCACTCCCCTTTGCCCTGACCACCTACTGTTAGTTACAATTCTTCATCCCTGCAGTCACAATAGAGGGTGTGCTGAAGTTCTATCTAGGCAGAAATAATCTTCTTGACCTTTGGAAGGCCCTTCAAGATACATTTAACATAAGCTTAAAAATAATCTTTTCTTTACATAAAATAGGATTAGGCCAAAACTGGCCCAGGACACCCCCACCCTCATCAAGTGAAATAGATAAATATATTAGGATTCCTTAAATTAAGTTTTAGATCCCTATAAAACTATGTAAGTATCATTCTTTATTGAGATCCATAAGAACTAATACCTATACTTGAGATTTTCTCTTCTTAGCATCGTACTCAGTAATCACAAGATGGCTGCCGCCGAGCATCGGCTGATAATTAACTCTGCTTGCTGGAGGCTATTTCCCAAAACAGCATTCCATGAAGTTTCCGAAGACCTGCCTACATCAAACAAACAAGTGCTGAACTATAATAGACCTGCCTTTAATCCAATCCTGAATGGAATCTATGTTCCCTATTGTTAAAACTTTATGAACTGATAATTAGAACACATAGCCCCTCACCCATTTACTTGCATGTATCACATTTTCAATAAAAAGGCATGATAATTCCTAGCAGTTGTCACTCTACAGAGAAATCTCTGGCAGTATCTGACTGAGGACGTGCATGAAAATGGCACCGAGGCCTCAGTCTTTCCTTCCTGCACTGCCTCCAACGAGTCAACCCACCCCCGCCAAGGCTGGACTCCGGCAGCAGTCTTTCCCCCAAGGACATGTCACTGGTTGATCAAAACTGGGAGATGTGACTAGACTGGTCCATGGGACTTTCCCATCCCTGTATCCTGAACCTGATCATTTCTCTCTTTTCCTAGCCTTCCCTGTTTTTGCCTCCCTACTCTATCCTGTCTTTGTCCACTTCCTTTTTTTCCTATCTTTTAAATTTTTTTCAGGCTTCATTCCTTAACTGACCTTATTACAAACAGAAGAATATTTATTATGTTATATTTCCAGAATAGAATTTTCTGTCTCCTAAATTCAAATCTGGACAGATAGTTATTGGCTCTAAATCCAATGTCTTTTTTTTAAAAAGAATTATTTTAATTTTAATTTATTTATTCATTTATTTTATTTTAATTTGACCAGAGAGAGTGACACAGAGAGGTGGAGAGAGAGAGAAAGTGAGAAAGCAAGCTGCCAGGTCCCGAACTTGAACCGCGGTCAGCCATGTGGGAGTGTCCAGCACCTTAACCACCACGCCACCTGCTGGTCCCTAAATCCAATGTCTTGAAGTCATTAAATTATTTTTATTTTGTGTAGCCCTAACAATTTTTTCCCTCCTGTGGTCTTTGATAGAAAAAAGGTTTTTATGTCCCACTCAAGTTATCATGGTTGGTTTGAATCTCTATATATTGTACTTAGCTATCAGGATAAAATTACATATCTGTTAGTAAATTCTTCCTATGGGTCATTTCCAGAAAGGTTCACGGTTTCTAGTTGGAAACTAGAATGACCTGTTAAATCTAAACTAAATTTAAAATCTCTGTAGATGACCTGTGGATTGGCGATTTCTTAAAATGTAAAGTCAGTAGGAAGAGATACTTTTAGTGTTAAATTGGTTGAATTAGTCTATGTTGCAAATATACTACTATATCCTGACAAATGACAGTGAAGAGCTTTATTGCCAGTAAGGGAAGGGTGCAGAGATGATAAGAAGCAATTTGATCTCAGACTTTGGTGGGAAAAAAAGTCTAATGCTTAAAAGCCTAAAATTAAACCTTTCACCTCAATTCTGATACTATTTTAGCAGCATGTGTAGGCCCTCCAGCTGCTACACTCTGAGGTGTGAACCTATCACTGTCGCAGCTTAAGACTGTGTCACAGCAGTTTCTTGACTGAAAGACACCCAGAGACACTTGGATGTCACTGGACCGGGCTCTAGCCCCTGCAAGTAAGGAGGGGGTCTCAGCATTTCCCATCACTACACAAGGCCAAAACATTCCTCAAGTCAAGAAACATTTTAAGCATACCCAGAAAACTATCATAAAGATGCTGAGTTAACACAGTTAAGCCAAAATCAGGGGAAATTTTTGTAAACTCTCTGGTAAACAAGACTATCATGTCCTCAAGAACTGCACTGTGCCTAGACCAGGAGAGTGTATACACAGCCATCTTACCCTCTGACAAGGCCAGCCATTTTAGTTTTTGGATGAATACATTGTCCTACATATGTCTCTAAAGTAAAGCATATAAGGCCTGAGATTTTCAAAAGTGTGGGGAGGGGAAATTTTAATCTTTCCTCTATCAATGAGGACCATAATTCTTTTTTTGTTTTTATTTTTGAGAAAATATTTACATATGAACTACCCAAACTGTTGCAAAGCAAACACCCAGCACACAATTCACACATACACCTTCTCAATTCAGCCCTGCTTACCTAATATTCTGTGATATATCATCTGCTAGCAAAGATCAATCTCTCTTTCTTCCTTCAGAGTCTTCCTCAAGATAATCCTGGTTGTGGCTGCTCTTTGCAATCTCTACTGATTACAATGCTGGGCTGGAAAAGTCAAGGTTATTTTATGGTGCGAATTCCTTCATATAGCTTCTCTAATCCTCTCTACCAGGCAGTACTGTTTATGATGCCAGGTCATTTTTCCAAGAGCTTCTGTTGGCTTATTTGAGATCTACCTTAGTCCCATAGTTTTCTGGTTTAATCTTCAGATATAAAGCCCTGTCCAATAACCAGTATTTCCAATTTCTGATTCAAGGCAACAGGTATTATTGAACTTATGCAAATAACCATTCTGCCACAAACAAGAATACTCCCAAATATTTTCCAATTCCAAGGGGTCAGGAAGGAGAAAAGTTTATGTACCCACTTAAAGAAACAAACAAGAAGAAAAACATTTTAACAAATTGCTGAACCTATCAATGGCTCAAAAGAAAGCAAAATCCTTAAATTGGGAAAACAAAGCATAGTAAAAAAAATCAGTAATGTTTTACTCAAAAGTCATAAAATTCTATTTCACCAGTTCAGTCTTATGTAATTAATCTCTCTTCTGCAGTGTTACTGTGGAATGAGGACCATAATTCTCACCTAGCTTTGAAAGGAGAGGGAAAAAAAGAAAGAAAAAAGAAAGAAAGAAAAAAGAAAAGAAAAAGAAATCAGGCCAGAAGGGAAACCAGAGGTTGCTCCAGAATGAAGGAACAGGCCCAACCATGCTGGCTCAGTACTAATGCAACACACTGCAATGCTGGGAGCTATAGGGAAGGTTGGGGTTCAGTTCCTGTGTGGTCAGGTGTGTACACACCAGGTGTGCACATGTGTGTCTGTGATTCTGGGTGACTAGGAAGGCAACAGGCAAGAATTTCAGAATAAGATTACAGCCTGTTAAGGGTGCTTTTCTCTCTCTCTTTTTCTCTTTCCCTCTCTCTAGCTCTCTCTCAAGAAAGAAATAAGTAAATTTTAAAAAAAAAGAATGAACATAGTTACCCCCAAAACAGAAGCACTATGACCAAAACTCCAGTTTTGCCCAGACTCAGAAGCACCAAGCTAGAGAAAGAGTCGAGGTAATCTTGTTCAAACTCTTTATATTATGATGAGAAAACTGATGCCCAGAGCAGAGAAGTGATTTGCCCAACGTCTTCCAGTGAGTTAGAGAAAAATATGAAAGACTATCCTCCTATGATATTCCAGTCCTTGGCACACCACCATAGAATTCTTAAATGAAGTCCAAGTTGTCCAGCTGTGGTGATGCAGAGATAGCTGGCTGTTCCACAGTGCTGGAGCCATGTGGAAAAGCAGGGTTCAGTTTCTCAGTTAACCTGTATGTGCTGGGCATGTGCTATTGACTGTCTGACTGGCTAGCTGGGAGGGCTAAGGATCATCACATGAGACCCTGTTGAGGGTGCCTGTCTTTCTCTCTCTCTGGAAGGAAGGGAGGGAGGGAAGGAGGGAAGGAAAGAGGGAAGAAGGAAGAGAAACAATAAGGCAGAAAGAGAAGGCAGGCAGGCAGGCAAGCAGGCCAGCCAGCTAACCAGGTAGTTAAAGGAGCCAGATTCCACATGGTGTAACATGAGGTTAAAATTCCAGCTCTGGTAGCTTGAGGGACACACCAGGCATGTGTACATGCATGCCCCAAATCCCAACAGGCTAGAGAGATGCACAGAGGATTGCAATGTGACTACTTCCCATAGGGGTGCACTCACTTTCTCACTCTCTCTGGCAAGCACATGCACACTTTGGCAATTAAAATAAGTTGATTAAAAGTACTTTATTTAAGAAAGAAAAAGGAAGAGAGAAAAAGAAAGAGGGTCAGCTAGTGGCACAGTGGCTGAGGCAAATATATCCCACATTGCTGACTATGTGGTTGGAGTCCCAGACCTAGTGGCTTGAGAAATATGCCAGACATGTGTGCTTGCATGTCCAAAATCCTGAAAGGAGAGAGAAATAGAGAAGGGATTGTGGAGTGACTGGGGCAGAGTTCTTTCTCTCTCTCTCTCTCTAGTAGGCATATGCCCCTCTGGCAAAAAGAAATTTAAAAGAAATGAGGAGAGAGAGGAGGGAGAGGCAAGGCATGGGAGGCCAGGAGAAGGCAGAAGAGCAGAAGGGAGGGGAGGGAAATGAAACTTTACCAAAAAAAAGAGGCCAGAGCCATTGGCCATGGCATTGGCCATGATGATTATACCTGGACTCCTTTCTCAGTGTTATGACAATGGACTTAGTCTTACATATATGTACAGAGAAAGAAATGATGATGAGGACAGATAGATAAGGTTTGCATTACTGAGTATATAAATATATTTGTTCATTATGTTATATATTTCTTTATTTTATTTGTAGATTATTCTACACAATATACTTTTCTAATTAAAGCAATAAAATATTTTCTACTAAATCATGCTCTGAAGTTTACTATTTAGATCTATCTGACCAAGAGTCTTAATCACAGTACATTCAAATGAAAAAGAAAGATAAAGAAAGCAAATACTGTAATTCATTTACATTTCCCAAAAGAGCATATTAAACATTACCTTTTCATGTGCACAGCATTATCCTAGCTACAGCTTTCTATATTCAATCTTATTTTCAAAACATGTGAGAGAAAGATACGGCACCTATGACAATCTATGCTCCCCCTGAGGACAGGTCTAATTCCGGACAATGCCAACAAACTGGCAAAGATTGATGCAGCTTGTCTTCCTAAATTCATCTCATATAGTCCCAGCCTTTCTCTTTTCAGTCCTCATACCTTCTCCCTAAGGTGCGAAATTACATTTTAACACAAGGACAATAAGTAGGAACTCTTAATACCTACATACGTGGACTTTTATTAATGAGAACCATTCCACTCACTAAACTGTATCAAATCAAATAACCCAAAGGTGAAAGAGCCACCAAGTCCAGGACTTGAGCTGCTGTCAGCCATGTGTAAGTCCGGCGCTGTGAACACTACACCACCTGCTGGCCCTGAGTTCTTTTTATCTCATGTTCAAATGCCCTCATATTCTCCATTGCAATCAAAATTAGCTCTCAAGAAAAGATTAAAACACTCTTACACTAAAATTGAAATGACTACCAGCAGTTTAAAAAGAACATCTCCCAAGGGAGGATTTGTCTTTTAGCAAAGTGTTGTGAAGATATATGCCCAGTGCCCTTCTAGTTCCCAAAGAGCAATAGACTCTCAACTTTTTGTTAAATTGAATTGGCATATGGTTTAGAAGGAAAAATTAAAATATCTAAATCAAACTCTATCTTCATTAGAACCCTGATTTCAGAGTGATAGATGTTTCATAATTGTTTCTATTGATAATAGAAACTGTTCTATTTTACCAGAGTGCTAGTCTTAGATAACCAGGTGAGTAGTTGAAGAAAAATCTTTGTAATAATGAAAATATTATTATTGTGTATTGCCAACCAAAATCACACTTAACAATATTCACAGGTGGCTTCTCCCACCACCTGACTTATAAACTTAAATTCAGAGAAGACGTGGATATAATTTGGTTGTGACTTTTTATTCACAACTCCAAACATGGGGACCAGCAGTTAGCGTAATGGCTATGTCGCTGGACTCCCACGTAGTCGACTGCAGTTCGCGTCCCGGACCCGGTGACTTAAAACTCATGCCAGGCACATATGCATGCATGCCCAAGATCCCAAGAGGAGAATGGAGGAGAAGGGACTGTGGCATGGCCTTCCCCCCTAGGGGGTGATTTCTCGCTTTGTGTCTCTCTGTTTCTCTCTGTCTGTCTGGTGAGCACACGCGCCCTATAGCAAAAACCTCTCCAAAAAAAAAAAAAAAAAAAAAAAAAAACCTCCAAACATGTACCTTACCTATATTCAGAGTTTAGTAGATGCTTACTTAATGAATGAGAACAAATGAATAAAAATAGGTAGAAAAGATGGATGTATGGATGGATGGATGAGTAGTCTGATGGGTAATTGTATGGATGAAATAAAAGACAAGAATATCAGGCTAGCCCATAGCCTAGTGATTCAGGGAGCTGGATCCCACGTACATGACATTGGTTTCAATCTCAGTCTTGGCAACTTAAAACACATGCTGGCTGCACGTGTCCACACCCCAAATCTCAACAGGATAGAGAAATTGAGAAGGGATTGTTCCGTGACCATCCCCATTGTGGGGTACTTCCCCCACCTCTCTCTAGCAAGTGTACATCCTTCTGGATATATAAAAAGAGCAAGAGGGACCAGCAGGTGGCATAATGGTTACAACACTGGACTCTCACATAGATGACTGTATTTCAAGTCCCAGATCTGGCAGCTTAAAACTCACTGCGGGAACATGTGCATGCATACCAAAAATCCCAAGAGAAGAATGGAGGAGAAAGGACTGTGGTGTGGCCATCCCTTCTAGGGGGTGATTTCTCACTTTCTGCCTCTCTTTCTCTCTCTGTCTCTCTGGCTTGCACATGCACCCTATAGCAAAAATCTCTTTTAAAAAACCTTTAAAAATAGAATAAAAAGAGCTAGAGAATATCAGTCAACTAGAATGGAAGTTACAGACTAAATACCACAATTCACTGTCACTCAAGACAAACATTAGAGTTTCAATTAAAAGGAAAAATATATGTTGGAGATAGAAAGGGTAAAAGGAGGAAGAAAGGGATCAGTGCAAGAAGTAGCTGAGAGGGGGACCAGCAGTTAGCATAATGGCTATGTCGCTGTACTCCCATGTAGTCGACCATGGTTCAAGTCCCAGACCCAGTGGCTTAAACTCACACCGGGCACGTGTGCGTGCATGCCCAAGATCCCAAGAGGAGAATGGAAGAGAAGGGATTGCAGCATGGTCATCCTCCCGGGGGGTGATTTCCCACTTTCTATCTCTCTGTCTGTCTGGTGAGCACACACGCCCTATAGTGAAAACCTCTCCAAAAAAAAAAAGAAGGAGCCTGAGAGAATATTTTTTTAAACTATGCCTCTGATAAGGGACTGAAAACCAGAATACATAAGGAGCTCAAGCAGCTTACCTGAAAAAAAATAAATTGTTTACCCAACTAAAAGATAGTAAAATGAGCTGAACAAAAATCTCTCTAAGGAAGACATTCAAACAGCCAAAAGGTGTATGAGGAAATATTCAACATCCCTCATCAGAAGGAAAATGCAGATTAAAACCACAATGAGATACCAGCTAACCCCTGTCAGAATGGCAAAGATTGAAAATACAAAATGTGACAAGTGTTGGCGGAGTTGTGGTAAAAGGAGAACTCTCCTACACTGTTGGTGGGAATGTAAATTGGCCTAGTATCTGTGGAAAACAATATGGAGGTTCCTCAAAGATATACAAATAGAACTAACAGTTGATCCAGCAATTCTATCTCTGAGTATCTACCCACAGGACAGGAGAATGCTCAATCAGAAAAGCACTTGCCCATCAATGCTTATTGTGGCATTATTCATGATTGCTAAGACATAGAACCAACCCAAATGTCCATGAATGGATGGAAAAAGTGTGGCAAATATATTCTATTCAGCCATAAAAAACACCAAGATCCTGGCATTTGATAAAAGTAGTAACATTTGGAAGATTTATTGCTGAGAAAAGCAAGCCAGGCTATGAAAGAAATATATTATATGTCTCCACTTAATATATACCGACTATCCATACTCTATGGCAGAGATTGAAATATTGGAGGGCATAAAAGCAATGAAAATAGTTATGGATGCTGGGACCAGCAATTGGCGTAATGGCTATGTGACTGGACTCTGACGTAGTCGACCACGGTTCGAGTCCTGGACCGGTGGCTTAAACTCATGCCCGGTGTGTGTGTGTGCATGCCCAAGATCCTGAAAGGAGAATGGAGGAGAATGGATTGCGGCATGGCCATCCCCCCTGGGAGATGATTTCTCGTTTTCTGTCTCTCTGTCTCTCTGTCTTTCGGGCGAGCACATGTGCCCTATAGCAAAAATAAATAAATAAATAAACAAACAAACATCTGAAAAAAAAAAAAAGAAAGAAGAAAAAATAGTTATGGATACTGAAGACAGTGCATAATTGGGGGGGGGGGAGAAGAGTATAAGGGAAGGAAATCAGGGAGTAAAAATAGAGAGGCATGACATTTGTGGAACACAGAAATGGTTTTATTACCTGTTAATGATAACATCTATAATATTCAACTGAACTGGTCTGAGAAGTATTTCATGTTGGGTAAATTCTCTTTACAAGCCAAATGATGTATAGTGATTGAATATTTTTTTTAAATAAGAAGAAAAATAAAATAAAGGATCTGGAAAAAATGAAAAGCTATTTGCTGATGATGATAATGTGTATAGTACTGTTTTTGTCTTGACTGATATGCATGGTAATCATGCTGGAAAAATAAATGTTATACACTGCAAAGATATATGTGATTAAATGTAATATAAAAAATTTTAATAAAAAAATGTTCAAAAAGAAACAGAATGAGAAAAAGACAGTGACAATGGTTAAAAAAAGATAAGAAAAAGAAAAAAGAAAGAAAGAAAGAAAGAAAGAAAGAAAGAAAGAAAGAAAGAGAAAGAAAAGAAAGAAAGGAAGAAAGGAAGGAAGGAAGGAAGAGAAAAAAAAGGAAGGAAGGAAGAAGCCTTGGTATGCTAGGGTGACAGATAATTATTTGAAACTTGGAAGTAGACAAATGATTACTGAGAATCCTTTTAGTGTACTGCTACACCTGGCTTTTATTGTCTGGACCCATTTATTATCTATAGGAGCAGAGGTTAACTTGTAGATTTTTGTTTGGAGAAATAGAGAGACAGAAAGGTTATGGTTTATAGCTCTATTATGTCTTATTTTCCACTTTTGTATCTAACCCCTCAATTTCAGCATTGCCTATAAATGCCTAGTGACTCACAGGTTCTGTGAACCAGTTGTTTTGTTTTTTTTTTAATAAGGAATCATCTTATTTTATTTATCATCATCATTATTATTTGTTTAATTTGACCAGAGAGAGACAGAGAGAAAGGGAAAGAAGGAAAGCAAGCCTCCAGGTCTGGGACTTGAACCATGGTCAGCCATGTGGGAGTCCAATGCCTTAACCACCACACCACCTGCCAGCCTCACTCTATGAACCAGTTTTACATCTTAATGTTTTCTTCACTAATTAGTGAGTTAAATAAAATCTTTGAAAATGTTAATTTTATATTTATATGAGAATCATGATTTTCCTTTTATGAAAATTATCGAGTACCTTTATGACACATCATTAGGGAAACATTAGGTGATTTAGGAATTAGAACTTCCACCTACTTTTGGCTTGGCTCTCAGGTTCCTCAATATACCCAGGCACTTGACTGGTCTCTTGGTATCAGGTTTCTCTTTTTTGGAGAGTTTTTGTTTGTTTGGTTGGTTGGTTGGTTGGTTTTTGGGTTTGTTTTTTTTTGTTTTTTGTTTTTTGGGTTTTTTTTTGCTATAGGGTGCGTGCGCTCACCAGAAAGACAGAGAGAAACAGAGAGACAGAAAGCAAGAAATCACCCCCCAGGGGGGATGGTCACGCCGCAATCCCTTCTCCTCCATTCTCCTCTCAGGATCTTGGGCACGCACGCACATGCGCCCAGCGTGAGTTTAAGCCACCAGGTCCGGGACTCAAACCTGGATCGACTACATGGGAGTCCAGCAACATAGCCATTACACCAACTGCTGGTTGTCTTGACTTTGTCTTGACTGATATGCATGGTAATCATGCTGGAAAAATAAATGTTATACACTGCAAAGATATTTGTGATTAAATGTAATATAAAAAAATTAATAAAAAAATGTTAAAAAAGAAACAGAAGGAGAAATAAGACAGTGACAATGGTTAAAAAAAGAAGAGAAGAAAAAGAAAAAAGAAAGAAAGGAAAAAAAAAGAAAGAAAGGAAGGAAAGCCTTGGTATACTAGGGTGACTCTTTTTTAAGAGTCTTGTTTTCTTCATCCAGTACTACCAAAACAGTGATTAAAAATATTAACATAATTTTACATGCTTCTTAAAGTACAACTTATTCATCCATTCCTAAGTATTTATTGATTACCTCTATTATATATCCTTCGTATAGGAAAAAAATAGGAAAATGCACTTTTTGAATAATTAAATTATTTTCAAATTATAGGGACATGAAAAGCCAATTTTTTAAAAATGAGTTATTTATTTAATTTTATTTACCTATTCAATTATTTTAATTTGACCATAGAGAGACAGAGAGAGAAAGAGAGGGTGAGAAAGCAAGCCTCCAGGTCCAGGACTTGAACCGTGGTCAGCCATGTGGGAGCATCCAGCACCTTAACCATCATGCCACCTACTGGTCCCCAAAAAGCCAATTTTTACAGTTTTTTTACCAAGTGGAAAAAGAAAAGCAATATAATGGTTATCTTTCTGTTTGAAGGCTATTGAACTTCGAAATTCTATGCCTATAGTAAAAACATGGGCTCAAAAGGGCCGATGTTTTTCTATGGCTGAAGGGGAACATAATTTAAAAACCCAAACCAATTACTATTATTTAAATTTTTCTCAAAAAAATGGGAGAAGTGAAAGTTTTTGGTAATTTGTAGACACATCCCTGTAGCTGTAGTAATTAGACCAACGTCAACACAAAGTGAGTAGTACTCTATCATCCTCCATAATGACAATCAGCAGGACTGGTAATTTGGGATAACCCACACAGACTGGTTAGCTTGGTTAAAAAGCTGTATTTGAATCACAAGGATAATTTCTCTTCGCAGGTGAGCTAGTTGAATTCCACAGCTGAAAACCATACAAATATGGGGGGAGGGGTGGGAATCAAAGGAAAGAGCACAAAAACTGGGTTTTAGTCTCGATTCTACCATTAATAGGCTAGACGGCCTATTAATAAGTCACAGAACACTGATCCTCAGGCTCACCCTCAAGATGAGGTAACTAAGGAATGTATGTGTTGCCATTACTACTATAGTTGATTTAGAAGGGACTGACAAAACTACAGACCAGGAAGATACTTGATAAAGTGTAACAATGAATTATTAAATGTCGTTAAGCAGTGACATTATAATAAAAATTGCAGTAACTAATAGACCAATCAAAAACAACAGAATCATCGAAACAAATATGTTTAACTATAGCTCAAAAGAGTGTCTTAACTATAGATAATTAGGACTTACTAGAGAAAAGAATATTTCTAAACTAGAGAAAGGTAACATTAGCTGCAACCAAATATCACTTAGCAACACCCTACTTCCTTGCTCTAACTCTGTGCTAACCAAAAGCATTCTCAGTAACAGCTGCAATACCATCCAAGAAGGGATTACTCATCCAACCAGCTAGGGGAGGTTGTCCTTCCTTCGCAAGTGGCTAAACTGGGATTCTTATTTGTGAATGAAGCATTCTACAAATTCATCTTGATTTAATCAAGTTGAACTTGACAAGTTAAATTTCAGAAATAGTACGTTTAAGTTATGACTTTAAAAATTGAGGGTCTCACCCTGGGCTAGAGAGAGATAATTACCAAAACTGCAACCCAAGAGATTCTGTTAGGTCGTTGGAAAAGTCATTATGCATTTTTCTGTGTTTTTCTGTGCAAGAACACATCTTGACTTTTCTGTCAACCCAACACATGAAAAAGGAAGTCAGCTATACCCTTACCTACTCATGTGCAGAGATTTAATCAGAATTCAGTAGTAAACAGGGAAACTCATTGATTAGGCTTCCTTTTAATCATGTCTTTGTACAGGTACAACTCCCAATCACATGGTGACAACGAAGAGATTTCAAGGAAAAGGAGGAATTTTCTGTATAATGAAAGGCTTAATTTAATGCTCCTTCCTCTCCAGACTCCTCAACATTGTGGAATTTGGGAGAGCAGTTTGGGGATATAGATACTTAAGACATTAACATTTAAACTTAACTACAGTAGAATAATTGTTAGATTTCACTTACAGAGAGCCCCAGAGACATTGCAGAGCACTTGAATTTTAAGTCAGTGAATATTTTCAGAAGGCATGTTGCACCCAAGCACAGTGCATTTCAATCACCAACCCTGTCAATAGGTTCCAGTCACTAACCAGCCAAATGGCGAAGGCTTCTTAGAGGGAACAGTTAAGCCAATTTAAATGTCTTAATGTGACATAACTCTCCATTTTTTAGAGGAAAAAATAAAAAGTGAAATATTGAACACTTTAGAGACTTGACAAGTTCAGAAAATTACTTTTCTTCTACAACTTATTATTTTTTTTTTACATATAAACCTTAGGACTAGTTTTCTGGCTGTCACTCTGGGTCACTTATTTTGAAACAGCTGAAGAACTTGTTTAGAATGCGGAGTTCTGGATTCACTGACTTATTAAGCCAGTATTCCCATAGTGGAGCCTAGGAATCTGTATTTTAAATATACTACCAAGGAAATTTCTAAACATATTCAAGTTTGAGACTATCTTAAGAGAAGTTGAATGAATAGGGGCCTAAATATACAAACCAAACTGAACACCATATTGCTTGCTGCAGTCTTCCCATCTTTAGATTTGTTTATTTTATATGCAATTTCAAGAATGTATAATTTACCTTTCTGGAACCACCCCCTTGTCTCACTTTCAAGGGTCTTATCAAAATATCCTAAACTAGATAGTTTGTAAACAGTAGAAATTTCTCATAGTTCTAGAGGCCAAGAAGTCTAACATCAAGGTTCCGCCAGATTCAGTATCCAGTGAGCATTTTCTGCTTCAGAGATGGTATTTTCTAGTGTGTCCTCACTGGCCCATGGGCAAACGAGCTGCCTTGGGCTTCTTTCATAAGGATACTAAT
The DNA here is from genome assembly GCA_026018925.1 of Tupaia tana. NCBI lineage: Eukaryota > Metazoa > Chordata > Mammalia > Scandentia > Tupaiidae > Tupaia > Tupaia tana. Next base: position 27,286,990 of record JAKSZU010000003.1, on the reverse strand, counting down.
ACTATTTTTGAGGGCTCCACCCTCATTACCTAGCCACCTACCTAAAGCCCCACCTCCTAATTGCCTTACTTTGGGGGTTAGGATTTCAACAGTTTGGGGAGACAAAAAAATATTCAGACCATAGCATCCTCCCTGACCCTCAAGCCTGCACCCTAAAATCTCAAAATTATATGAAAGGTCATGTTCAAGCCTAGAATCACCAAAAAAATATCACAAGCTTCCCCCAGTTTGTGTAGAGTTGTCTTTATCAAGTTATGACAAACTATATACAACTCAGTCTGTTTTTACCAGAGATGATCCTGTTTGAGAGGATCTGAAAATGGATGCTGAAGGAAGCACACTGCCTTTAGTGACAAACAGACATGGGTACAAATCTTGTCTCTGACTCTTGGTCACCCCTTTAAAGTTGGACAGGTACTTAATCTCTCTGAGCTACAGTTTTCTCATCAAGAAAATGGGAGTCACGGAACTTGAGATTGTTTAAAAAGTTTGAAGATAACTTCTGCGATGTGGCTGTTCAGTTAATTCAATCATGTACTTGACAAATATTTACTGAGCATCACTGTGTACCTTCTGAGACCCTGGGAACTATCAGGGAGAGAAACAAAGATCCCTATCCTCATGGAGCTTATAATCTTAGAGGAGCTAAATGGTAAACAATTTAAAAAGTAAGTATATAAATTATGCCATAGGTGGGACCAGCAGGTGCCGTGGTAGTTAAGGCGCTGTTCTCATACTCAGCCAACCAAGGTTCAAGTCCTTGACCTGGCGGCCTGGGACACAAATATATACATGCTCAAAATCTCAGGAGGAAAATGGAGGAGAAGGGACTGTGACATGGTCATCCTCTGGCTGGTGATTTCTCACTTTCCCTCTCACTGTCTCTCTCCTGTGCCCTATGGCAAAAACCTTAAAAATAAAAAAAAGTATACTATATGTTAGATGTAGTAAATATCATAGAAGAAAAGAAAACGCAAGGACAGGGTAATTGGGGTCAGGAAAGTAGAGGTGAGGAGGCAGGCTTCTTTGAGAAAGTGAAATTGGAGCTGACTTGAGAAAGGAGAGGGAGTGAGCCAGAGGAAGGGCATTGCAGGCAGACAACAGCTGGAGCAAAGGTCATAAGGTCAGGAAGAAAGGGGGATGCTTTAAAAGTCACTGTGAGGACTTGGGCCGCTACTCTGGGTGAAATGGAGAATAACTGCAAGAGTTTGGACAGCATTTAGCCAGTAGTTAGATGCAGGGACTTGATCATCATGATTACTTTTCTATCATTATGAGATGATAAATTTGGAGTATGCATTCTACCATATTATGTAAGTCCCCCCAAAAAACTTTACTAGATGTGTCCTTTACAAGAGTAATAAATACTTCTTGGGCTTACAGTGATTATTCTTCATAATAGAAGAGTAAACGTGGCTAGCTGGGTGGTGCAGCAGTAACGCACTGCTAAAGCAATGCTAGGTCCATGTGGGAGATTGCCAGGTCAGTTCTCCAGTCCACTGTACACACAGAGCATGCACACCCTTATCGTGGTCAGCTGCAAGGTCGGTGGCAGGGAGGGAGGGGGAGTCACAGTGTGAGACCCTGGTGAGGTAAAATTTGTCCCCTGGAGCAGATAAATGTGACGCTATTATCTTGCCCATTCTCTTTCAAGAAATAAATAAAAATTTTAAAATGGAACCAATATGCCAAGGGGTTTTCCTATATTTAGGTAACCATCTTTAAAAGTGAAATCTCGGGACTGGCAGATGGCGTGGTGGCTAAGGGCGCTGGATTCCCACGTGGCCGACTGCTGCTAGAGTGCCGGACCCGGTGGCTTGCTTTCTCACTTTCCTTTCCTCTCTCTCTCTGACTCTCTACTCTGTACCTCTTTGGTAAAATTAGAATAAACAAAAAACAAAACAAAACAAAAAACTAAATAAAATAAGAAAAGTTAAATAAAATAATTCTTAAAAAATATCTCTGGAGAACAATGTGTTTGTGTGCTTGCATGTTTGTGTGTGAGTGTATCTCTGTGTGTACAGATATACACATTTGGGGGGAGCACATAAACTCCTGCACACTGTCAAACTAACACCAGAATGCTGCCACACACCTGCTTGGATCTTATGCCAAGTCCTATCCATCTCTCATGTTTAGGTGCAATTCTGTGCTCCTGGGTGTGGAGAAAGGTGTGTGCTTTTTCCTTGGGAAAAAATAGCTCTAAACCTCTACTATGGGCCTTTATACCTGTGCAAAAAAAAAGAAAGAAAGAAAGAAAGAAACCTGCTCTAGATACACGTAACTCAGGCTATTTGACATTCTAGTGAAAGATTTTATAAATTATGCATTTTCTCAATTCTGCATAATTAAATGAGAGATGATACAGTGTTAGATCTTGTGCATGAAGGAAATGGCAGGCAGTTAGGAGGAACCACAAAATCTTCAGTAGGTTGGAAAACAGCTAGCAAGGGCAAAAGGGTATTCTTTAACATTTTATTTTTCCACAAAAGCGCTGTTGCTAAGCACCACGTGTTCCATAGAAATTTTACTACCAGAACTTTGTGGGACATTTTAGAGATCTTAGATCTTTGCTAAGCAGCAAAGGCATTAACTTCTCATATTTTACTTCATTCCTGATATCTTTATTGAAAGTTAATTTTTCTTTACAGGCCGTTGTACTTGCTAATATTGCCTGAATAAAATGTAATGGTGCAATAAGGTAAAATTTGTCCCATGGAACAGATAACTGTGAGGCTATTGAATGGGACCTTGAGCTCACCACTCTTTGTCTGCTGTTCCATGGTACCTGTATGATGAGTTTAATGTATCCTTTAACTATTAAACCTTCACAATCAAAGAGGAAAAAAATTACATTATATGAACATGTTTACTTAATAGGAGACAAGTGCAATAAAGTATTATCCTTATTCTCTTTTACTTAATTCATCTGGAAAACTGAATTAAGCCAGGTCAAATCTTCTGATTGAACTCAGAAATCTCCTTCTCTGTCTCCCTGCTAATGGTCACATAATCTAAATGCTGGCACTCACTATTGTCAGATTATTTTTTTTCTAAGGGTGTTTACTTCAATTTTCAAGTTGGATGGAGATCCTTTGAGATGGAAAATATGGAAGTCTAAATGTATTTCTTTGCTGATATAGTTGATAAAAATCATGGAGCCTGGACACAGCCAGCCCAGGTTTGAAGCCTAGCTTGGTGCACACTTAGCTTTGTGACCAAGGGCAAGGTATCTAACCCTCTCTGTTACTCCACTTTATTATCAGTAAAATAGAAATAGCAATAAGGATGTGAAGAGGATAAAATGAATTAATACAGGAAAACATTTAGAGTAGTACTTGATTCCTGATAAGTTATTAAATAAGTGGGAAAATATTTAAAATCAAATGACTTTCTTTACGACCTACTAAAGAAGAAAAATGGGGGTCAAGAAAAATCACTGCATGGGGACCAGCAGTTAGTGTAATGGCTATGTCGCTGGACTCCCATGTAGTCCACCGTGGTTGGAGTCCCGGACCCAGCGGCTTAAACTCACGCTGGGCGCATGTGCATGTGTGCCCAAAATCCCAAGAGGAGAATGGAGGAGAAGGGATTGCGGCACGGCCATCCCCCTGGGGGGTGATTTCTTGCTTTCTGTCTCTTTGTCTCTCTCTGTCTTTCTGGTGAGCGCATGCATCCTATAGCAAAAACCTCTCAAAAAAAAAAAAAAAAAAAAAAAAAAAAGAAAGAAAGAAAAAGAAAAGAAAAGAAAAAAGAAAGAAAAAAGGAAATTACTGCATGTAGCATCATTTTGCCAGCAGCATTCACAGCATTTCTGGTCTCAAATCAGTCCAAAATCCTCAAAAGCATGGGCCTCATGCCCTCTTCCTTATGAAAATAGCATCCATCAGGTGATTCTGAGTATGGGGCCCAACTTATTTATTCTCTTGCTTTTTTTTTTATTTAAAAAAAATTGAGTGTTTGCTATATGGCACATGTGCTCACCAGGGAGAGAGAGAGAGAAAGTGGAAAAGTGAGAACTCACTCCCAGGGGCGACGGCTATGTTGTAATCCCTTCTCCTCCATTCTCCTCTCAGGATTTTGGGCACACACGCACATGTGCCTAGAGAATTTTTCAAGACGCTGGTTCAAGACTTGAACTGTGCAGTCAGTTATGTGGGATCCAACTGTCTTAACCACCCAACCACTGGCTGGTACCCCTCTCTTACTTTTTAAATGTTCTCTCTGACAATTGGGGAAGACTACCTTGGGCTTGCCTCTGGGAGGGAAGACCAAATACGCCCTTTCCCAGGCTTATCTATCCTATTACAGGGTAAACCCTGAGGGTGTGAATAACAAAACCCAGAAGTGACTTTCTAGACCCACAGCTCTCTGGCACCCTGGTCAAGTGCTAATCCTGCCATCTCAGTGAGTATGGATCAACACTGAAATGGATCCAAGTCAGAGCAGGGGCATATACACACATATACAACATAACTATGCACATAGTGATCACCCACTCTAAATGCTTTGTCCTTCCATCCATCTCCCTCCTGAAGGTTCTACATTTTCTCCCTCTGCCTGGCACAATCTAGTCCAGCTTACATGTTCTCCCCCTAGAAAGGTCTTATGTGATCAATCTAGTGTTGGAACAATGGCTGGTACATGATAGAACCCAATACATACAGTTAAATGAATGAATGATCTTTTTGTTGTTATTTTTTTTAACTTCCAAACTACATATGTTTAACCACAAACCAAAAAAGATTATCTTTATCACCTTATTTTGAGAGGAGGGATTAGTTAAGACACACACATTTAGAATTTCAGTAATATTAATGTATGAACAGTGAACAACCTTTATTTCCATCCTGCTTTCTCTCGGAAGCAAGGGATGCTATCAATTTCTTAAGTATCCTTCAGAATTTCAGATAAAAGTCTTTCTGCATTTGCCCACCAGTATGTGTGTGTGTGTGTGTGTGTGTGTGTGTGTGTAACCTGCACCCCCCCACCACTTACAATCATTTTAAACAGTCACCTCTTGTCTCACTATCACTTGCCATACCCTCACTATCACTTACCAGAATCCTGAAGGAGGGAGAAATGAAGGAAAGGGAGAAATAGAAGAAAAGAAATTGCAGCATCACTTTTCTCCATGGCTGCGAGGGCAGTGCGGGGGTGGGGGGGATTGTCTCTTCTGTCTTTTTCTGATGAGCGCATGTGCCCTCTGCAAAAAAAAAAAAAAAAAAAAAAAAAAAAAAAAAAAAAAATTAATTTGCAACTCATTTTTCAGAAAACTATTTTTGGTATAAAGCAAATAAATCTACGATACGTTCTCAAGCAGCTAACCTTTCTGTGGTCTGGGATCTGTTACAGAGAAGTTCAAGAGCATAGTGTATGTGGAGTTGTGTGGTATTTTTATGTTTAACATCACTGCGAAAGTTATTTTTAAGCCCAGAGGGCTTTTTGTAAGCAGTTAACCATGTCATCATTTGATAATTTTGTGGAATTACTGACATGGGCTAAAAATCTCAATGGCCGGGCTTCCTCAATGGTGCAGCGGTAGTATGTTGCTCAACAGAGGCTGGATCTGTATGGAATTATGAGTTCAGTTCCTCAGTTGGCCAGTACTTGCCAGGAGTGCACACCTATAATCCTAGCTGGCTATGAAGGTGTGGGGAGGGGATCACAGTGTGAGACCCTATTGTGTGTGCTTGTCTTCCCCCTCACTCTAGTTAAAGAAACAAACTCTGTGTGTGTGTGTGTGTGTGTGTGTGTGTGTGTGTGTGTGTATGTGTGTGTGTGTGTGTGTGTGTGTGGTGTTTATCAGTGTCATATGTGATCATATCTAATAATGTGTCTGGGTTTCAAATGGAACATTCCTCTACTTTCTACGTACTCAGCTGCATGAAGCCATCTCTCTACTCTGTTCTCCTTTCCAGTGAATCTACTGTACTGGTACAACCTCTTCTCCAGGGGGTGATACAAAAACTTCCATTCAATACAAGTCTCTACCTGTTTCTTTTATTTCCATTTTCAGATTTTTGGCTCTTACAAAATCTCTTGGAGGATCATACATGCTTAAAAATTAGGTTAAGACCAGTGCTTCGTTCTAGAAGTAGGAATAATTTCTAAATTAAATGACTTAACATCAACTCCTCCATGAAGTCTATTATGGAACCAAATAAAAATACAAAATAATAAATTAAAGACAGTTTTGTATTCTATACTATTTGCCATATATGACTCACAAATTTCACATTTAAATAAAAAGAGGTTGAAATAACTCTTTCCCACTATACAAGATGGCAGGTGATAAAGCTGCGAAGCAGGATACTAAGGAGAAGAAACCTAAAGCCAAGAAGGCTGATGCCAGTGGCAAGGTTAAAAAGGGTGACCCCAAGGCTAAAAAGCCCAGGAAGGGGAAGCCCCATTGTAGCCGAAACCCGGTCCTAGTCCGGGGCATCGGCAGATATTCCCGGTCAGCCATGTATTCCAGGAAGGCCGTGTACAAGAGGAAATACTCTGCCACTAAATCCAGGATCGAAAAGAAAAAGAAGGAGAAGGTTCTTGCGACTGTCACAAAACCGGTTGGTGGAGACAAGAATGGTGGTACCCGGGTGGTTAAACTGCGCAAAATGCCTAGGTATTATCCTACTGACGATGTGCTTTGAAAGCTGTTGAGTCATGGCAAAAAACCCTTCAGTCAGCATGTGAGAAAGCTGTGAGCCAGCATCACTCCTGGGGCCATTCTGATCACCTCACTGGACGCCACAGAGGCAAGAGAGTGGTTTTCCTGAAGCAGCTGAGCAGTGGCTTGCTACTTGTTACTGGACTGCTGGTTCTCAATCGAGTTCCACTGTGTAGAACACACCAGAAATTTGTCATTTCCACCTCCGCCAAAATTGATATTAGCAAAGTAAAAATCCCAAAGCACCTTACCGATGCTCACTTAAAGAAATTGCAGAAGCCCAGACACCGGGAAGGTGAGATCTTCGACACAGAGAAGGAGAAATACGAGATTTCAGAGCAGCGCAAGATTGATCAGAAAGCTGTGGATTCGCAAATTTTATCAAAAATCAAAGCTGTTCCTCAGCTCCAGGGCTACCTGCGATCCGTGTTTGCCCTTACAAATGGAGTTTATCCTCACAAATTGGTGTTCTAGATTTTTTTTTACCAAGAACCTAATTAAATAACTAATCATAAAAAAGAGGTTGAAATAGAAAGCTATTACAAAAAGAAAAATACTTATTAGAAATAAAATTATCAGTACTTCTTTTAGAGCCAGCCCTGTAGCACAGTGGTTAAGCACTGTGGGTAGAAAGCCAGATCCTACATGGTTGACCATGGCTCAAACCCCAGCCCTGGTAGCTTGGAAAAATATGCAAAAAAAAAAAAAGAGAAAAGAATGATGAAATTTTAAAAAATCAGCTACAGGCAAGGAATTTAAAGGGTTTCAAAACATTGGCACATGGGAGGTATAAAGAGAATACATGAATATCAGGGCTGTTTAGGGGAAGGATAGGACTGGTCTCTGGGTTCTGGTCCTGAGTTCACAATCATGGTTCTAACAGCCAACATTTCTGACCATCACTCTGTACCAGACACTGGATTAAACACCATCTCATTTTATCCAGCCCTGACCTTCAGGTGTCATGCTGTTCATACTTCTATTTTATGATGAAACCAACAGGTGCTTCAAGTGCTCAAGGAATTATCTGAGGTCACACAGACCGTAAACAAGAAGTGAAGATTTGAGGCAGGACATCCATGCTCTTCTCCATCTTCACCCACTTTACTCTACTGGGAAGAACAGACTTTTGCCTCTCACAAAAACATTCCCTTACTATAGCTATAGCTTTCCATAATTATACTATATAGTCTCTTCTCTCTCTTTTTTTTTTTTTGTTTTTTGGAGAGGTTTTTGCTATAGGGCGCATGCACTCACCAGACAGACAGAGACAGAAAGTGAGAAATCACCCCCAAGGGGGGATGGCCACACCGCAATCCCTTTTCCTCCATTCTCCTCTTGGGATCTTGGGCACGCATGCACGCACGCACATGTGCCCCGCCTGGGTCCAGGACACGAACCACAGTCGACTACATGGGAGTCCAGTGACATAGCCGTTACACTAACTGCTGGTCCATATAGTCTCTTCTCTTAAAGCCACATCATCTCTTAAGAATTATTTTCTGAAATTATTTGAATATTCAGTATAAACTACTCATCATGGATTATATTAGAATTATATTAGTTACTGATTCCCTACAAGTTTGTTTTGTGGAGAGGTAAACAACAAAAGCTCTTTTGTCTAATAGAAATGATAATAGTTCATAATAGTTGAATGCCATGTATGAAGTACTATTCTGAGAGCTTTAAGTTTATTAATTGAAACTGATTTTATCTTTATAAAATCCTTACAGGGCAGTTGCTATCATTACAATACATCCAATTTATAGATGTTAAAACTGAAAATGTGCCTTTTAAAGAACTATAATATGTGCTACCTGAAAATACATGAAAAAACAAACTATAAATCGAAACAAATGCTTAAGAAAATGTCTACCACATATAGCATTATATATGTTATATTAATTATTTAATCCAATATATTTAAAATCTTTATTTTATTGTAGGATAGTTTTTCTCACTTATAATAATTCTTAGAATATTCACTGTACTTGCTAAGACATCATTGTCAACCTTAGATAAAATAAGTACTCATAGCCAAATAACTCAAAAACAAAGTTATAAAACCTCTCAAAATTTTTACAGGAAAACAACTACACACACACACACACACACACACACACACATGAGGGGACTTCAAAAGTCTCATGGGGGACCAGCAGTTAGCGTAATGGCTATGTCGCTGGACTCCCACATAGTCGACCGCGGTTCAAGTCCCGGTTCTGGTGGCTTAAACTCACGCCAGACGCGTGTGCATGTGTGCCCAAGATCCCGAGAGGAGAATGGAGGAGAAGGGATTGCAGCGTGACCATCCCCCCTGGGGGGTGATTTCTCGCTTTCTCTCTCTCTGTCTCTCTCTGTCTGTCTGGCGAGCGCACACGCCCTAAAGCAAAAACCTCTCAAGAAAAAAAAAAAAAAAAAAAAAAGGTCTCATGGAAAATAGATTAATTTGGTGCAAAAAAATCTTTTATTTTTTTGAGAGATTTTTGCTATAGGTCATGTGCACTCGCTAGAGAGACAGAGACAGAGAGACAGAAAGCAAGAAATCATCCCCTCCTGGGGGGATGGCCACACTGCAATCCCTTCTCCTCCATTTTCCTCCTGGGATTTTGGGCATGCATGCACACATACTTCAAGCCGCTGGGTCCAGGATTCGAACCACAATTGACCAAGTGGGACTCTAGCACCTTAACCACTATGCCACCTGCTGGTCCTGCAAAAAAAAAAAACTTTTTAATTTATTCGTAGTTTTTCATAATATGCATTGTCCATGAACTTTCAGAAAAACTCGTATGTGTGTGCACAGAGCGAGAGAGAGAGACTGGGGGAAAGACCTATGAAGATAATAAAGTAGCTACAACTTGTGCATGTGGTGACTTAAGGAACCTTGAACGTGCTAAGAACTTTACATTCACCTTGTTCAAGTTCACTTTAAGTTTAAAGATGCACTAAAGAAGCATGAAATAAGATTGGAAAGCTGATGATTTTGCCCTGCTCCTGCTGGCTGTATGACCCTAGGCAGAGCTTTTAGTGGCCCTGTTCCACATCATCTAACAGAACTGTTGTAAAGATTAAATGAGACTGTGTTGTAAAGTATTTTTTGCCAACAATACATTTCTATAGAAGTTGAGATATAACTGTTAATTCCAGCCATCCAGGTTTTCTCTTATTGAAGGAAGGGCAATTAAAATTCCAAGGTATTTTTATAACAGATTTTGTTTTCTTACCCTTAAGTAAATGCAATAATCCAACAAAAGACTGTCAAGTAGCTGTCCTTGGGAGACTTCTTCCTATAAATAGCTAAGAATAATTAGCCTACTGACTTCCTATAAATGAGCATTTCTTAGATGCTGGAGAAGTTTATTTTACTTAAGTACACTAGTTTCAACATACTCTGAAATACTTGTATGTGCCCGATCTCATCAAGGTGCCTTGCACACTGTTGTAGCTGCCAGTCTCTGGGTAAGGTGCTGCCAGAGACCTGCAAGGCAGATACCCACTCTGGTTTCTTAAAAGCCCAAGTCCCTGCAGCGGCCTATTGTGCTTCACTGGACTATGCAAAGGCTGCAGACAGACACCCCACAACTCCCACGCGAAGCCAGGGCCTGAGCAGAAGGGACACAGACTTTCTTTTCTTGGGTCTAGTGAGGAGTTGGCTCAATCAGCCAGCCAGACTTTTCCCTGCTTTCCTACAGCTTCAAAAATTTAAGAAAACACAAGAGAGAAAAACCTGAAGACCCATCTAGGCAGAAGACATCAGAGATAAAATGAATAGAAGCAGAGAAAAAAAGGAGAATGATGGAATCCAGCAATTTTCTCAAACGATGTGCCAAAATTAATTTGACAGTATTTTCATCAGGCTGAATGGATCCTCAAATACTGAGAGCAGCCAAACCTCCACTTCCTCTTCTTTTAGTGACACTGTCCCACCCCAGGGCCTGTGACCATCTACTCACATGCATTCTGCATAGCATTTAGGTCTTCCACCTGGGAGACTGGGTGGGATGGTGAAAGAGGAGTAGGAATAAGAAAAGGAAGTAGGGCTAGCAGGTGGTATAGTGGTTAAGGTGCTGGACTCCCACATGGCTAACTATGGATCGAGTCCTGGACCCAGAGGCTTGAAATTCATGCTGGATATGTGTGCCTCCTCCCAAGAGGAGAATGGAGAAAAAGGGATTGTGGAATGACCATTCTCTCCTTCAGGCACGGAAGGGAATGGTTCTTACTTTCTGTCTCTCTGTCTCTGTCTCTCTGGCAAGTGCACATGCCCTATAGCTAAAATCTCTCAAAAAAAGAAAAAGAAGAAGAAGGAGGAGGAGGAGAAAGTGCTGGGTAGTAGAGCAACAGTAAACCCTGATGCTGCTCCATATGACAAGGTTCTGGATTGATGTCCAAAAATCTCCCTGAGTATACTGGGTGCATGGGTCCATGCTCTAGGGCTGGCTAAGGCTGCAGTAGATAGCAATGTCAAGAACCTGTTGAGAGCGCTCTCTCTCTGATTCATGGAAGAAATAAACAAACACTTAAAAAAAATAAGAAGAGGAAGAAGCAAAGGATAAGGTATCTATTCTGTCTCTTCTCCTTGCTCCTCCCCTTAACACTTTCTGAGGAAGAAAGACCAGAAAATAGTCAAAGAGTTCAAGAGAGAATTGGTGCCACTGCAGGCCAGGAGAGCTGCTTGGTGACCCAAGAACAAAGTGCAGAACAGTTAGGGCCATTAATTCCCCCTTCCCTTTTAAGAAAGCAGGAATAGCTACACCCTGGAAGCATTGGGGGACATGTGGAGTCACCTTGGATACAGTGCAAGAATTCTGGTGCTAGGCATGGCCATGTGAGGGGTCACCGAGTGACATTACCACATGGGAGCTAGAATAGAGAAAATCTGAAAGGAAGGTGTGGTAGCCGACTGCCAGGCTAGTGAACCCTTAAGGGTAATACCCAGAAATACCCCAAGTGACCTGGAGATGTTGCTAGAATCTGACAGGTGGGGGCTAAAGCTCCCGCAGCTTATTTCCTAATGGTGAATATGGCCTGGGACATCTTGGTTACATTGCCCACATCGCTCCTCTCGCCATCCATGTCTGTGTCTCAGGATCTTGACTTGCAGCCGAGCACCTCTTCTTCACAGAGATATAGGAGGGAGGGAGCCAGAGGTTCCCACTGCAGGGTTACTGTGGGCTCCACAAAACCCCTGCTCATATGTGACATAAAAGTCAATTCTACTAGGGTTTGGCTCTTTATCAGAAATTCGAACAGGGAAACATGCTGATAAAATATACTGTCTAATGAGACAAAGATGATAAAAAAAAATTAGGCACAAAAACTAACTCATCTTCTCCAGCTCTGGCACCCAAACAGAGCTGTGTAGCAAATAGTCTGTACCAGCTGTACATCACATCTTTATGTCTTTGTTCGAAAAAAGACAGCATGGGTACAGACTCACCTGGGAACCCTACTGGTTACCCTGGAGGTCTTCTCAAGCTTGAAGCAATTTCCATCTTCCCAGGACTGAACTGTTATAAATCACTGTTTCTATATGCAAGTGTTTGATTGCTTGTGATTTTTCAAACATAAATGTTGTTGCTTTTAGCTTCTCACAGATTAGACCAATATGGATACATACCTGAAATTTGTAGTTGTCTTAGACACAATATACTTTCATAAAATCTTATGTATCAACCAACTTGCAAAAGTTCATTCTTTTCTGGTTGGATGGCAGAGCAGGAGGAAATGTCACTTGGTATTAAAATGTCAACTTTTCATGGAACAAAACCTAAAAATGAAAAGACCATCACACAAGGAAAAGAAGATAATATTGCCCGTGTACTACCTAAGTGGATTTCACTGTTTATCTTTGCTTTTTTAAAAATGTTTTTGATAGAAAGTGTTTAAAATGTCAACTTATGCAAAAAATGAAGTCTTATTCTGACTTCAAGACTCTCGTCTGCCTCTGTTCACAACCTATGATAGTCTTTTTTTTTTTTTTCTTATTTTGGAGAGGTTTTTGCTATAGAGCGCGGGCGCTCGCCAGAAAGACAGAAAGAGACAGAAAGGAAGAAATCACCCTCCCCCCCCAGGGGGATGGCTACGCCACAATCCCTTCTTGTCCATTTTTCTCTCAGGATCTTAGGCACGCACGCACACGTGCCCAGCGTGAGTTTAAGCTGCCGGGTCCAGGACTCAAACCGCGGTCAACTACATGAGAGCTCAGCGACATAGCCATTACGCTAACTGCTGGTCCCACAATCCATAATATTCTAAGAAATAATAAAAAGAATTAAAAAGGAGGGAAAAGCAGATAATGGATAAAATCCAAGAATCTTGGAATAAACTAAAATTTATGGAAAATGATTCAGACCCTCAGATAAAATGGCAGGGTGGAATCCCATGTTTCCACTCCAACATAAGCATTATTTCAAAGCACACTCATTATATTAGTACAGATGTTATTTACTAGGCCTTTGTCTGCCATTTGAAAATCCCTGTAACAGAGCTTTTCTTTCTGATTTCATATAGTTTAATTAATGTTACACCTCTATTCTCAAATCTGAGGCATACAAAGAAAAGCGCTGCTTAAAATCTCAAAATAATAGAAATGTTAACTCTGATTCATCATTTAGTCTAACTCCTACACTTGGTCTGTTTGGTTTAGTTACAGAGCTGCATGCTGATGTTTTGGTGATTATTAAGTTTCACATATTTAATGGAACAAAAGAGAGTAACTATTTCACAGCCATCTTATCACAGAACTGGGTGTAAGATCCCATACAAAAGAGCTTGCTTCTTCCTCGCATGTACTAGGGGAATCCAGAATGTCGAAGTCCCATTCATGGGGAACACTCCTAGCTGCGTGGACCAAGGATAAGTGGACCAAAGACCACAATCCAGCATACTTGAGGTTGTTTCCGGTTTTTTCTCTGTTGAACTGTAGGTACAAAGACTGGGTTAATGGTACCTTTTTTTTTCCTTTTGGCTATAGTGCACGTGTGCTTGCCAGAAAGACAGAGAGAGACAGAGAGACAGAAAGCAAGAAATCACTCCCCAGGGGAGATAGCCATGCCGTAATCCCCTCTCCTCCATTCTCTTCTCGGGATCTTGGGCATGCATGCACACATGACCGGCGTGAGTTTAAGTCACCAGGTCTGGGACTCAAACCACCGTCAGCTACATGGGAGACTAGCAACATAGCTATTACACCAACTGCTGGTCCCTATGTTAGTGGTACCTTATAGTTCATGACACATTGTTTTCTTTGACCTCGCAAAGGGTCTCTTATATTTTACTTTTGAATTTTATCTCTTGCCCAAATTCCTTGTTCACCTCCCTCTCTCACCACTGGTCATATTCCTAATATATTTGATGGCATTTTCTTTTATTGTCCACCTTTACTTTGTATTCAATCCCCCTCCTGGTCTCATCACCCAGTTCCCACAATCTTCCCACTCTCACAAAAAGTCAGCTGTCAGCTGTCAGCTTTGGCATCCCAGGTTACCTGCCCCTCTATCTCACTCACCATTTTATTATCTGCTGGCTTGATATTGCCTTGATTGACTGATCATTAATCCCCTCCTAGGTTCAGGACTGTAGCCCTCAAACAAGGACCTTTTAGGAAGAATGACCTGAACTTTCCAGGAAGGCCTTTAGCTCCCCAGAATCTGTGGTCAGGGACCTCCATATAACACTTAAATGAAAAATAATAATTCTTCTGAAACTCTGATGGTGTGTCAGCCATACTCCTAATTTGGAGTATGGTGGAACAGAAAGTATTTTTATAATGGCATTGAGCTCTACTTGAGGGAAATTGGAAGAGACAAATAAAATGAAACATCTGTTTAGGTCTGCTCCTCATCAATGGTGGCCTGCTCATTGGGGTTTTCTAGGCAACTGTAACATTCGGGCATTAACTAGCAATTCAGAATGCAGAGATGTGTGCTCTCAACTCTTAAGAAATATAATAATGTTATAATGACATTGTAAAGGAATTGAAAATCGACCATGGTCAATCAAACCAACTGTGTTTAGATTTGTGCTACTTTGGGGGGCCTGTTGGTGGTCTGGGGCTATAATGGCCCCTGTTGTAGTTCTTACGTGTCCATGGAAATTCTGGTTACCCATTGGATACCCTGTTCTTTTGGTAGGATTTTCCATGGCAGGTAATAGCATAGACATAACTTGGCATAATAGATTTACTCATTTGAAAAAGGCTTCAGAATATGCACTACCATGGAAAATCTTCAATACTCATTTTTAATCTTCAGTCTGGCAGTGTCAAGCAGACAAATTGTGGAGTAGCATATGTTTTTAAGTATTGCACAGCTGTCATCTTAAAAGCTGTAGAGAGATTTCATTCAACCAATATACTCATTTCCGGCAAATAAAAGGTTGAACAAATACCCATATCTCTGCACTCAAAATGCATGTGCTTTAGTATGAGTCTTAATTTATATGTAGTACTTTTTATTTGCAAAGGACTTTCCAATCACAGTGATTACTTACTCCTTATGGCAATCCGATGAATTGCATTTTCCAAGTTGACAGACAAGAGAACTGAAATGTTGAGATCATGTCACTGGCTGAAGATCTGAACCTCTTTGTCCTGCTGTTCCATGTGTTGGGATGAGACATTTAAAAATGTGAGGTGTGGGACCAGCAGTTAGAGTTATGGCTATGTCGCTGGACTCCCACGTAGTCAACTGCGGTTCGAGTCCCGGACCCGGTGGCTTAAACTCATACCAGGCACATGTGTATGTGTGCCCAAGATCCCGAGAGGAGAAAGGAGAAGGGATTGCGGCGTGGCCATCCCCCCTGGGGGGTGATTTCTCGCTTCCTGTCTCTATGTCTCTCTCTGTCTTTCTGGCGAGCACACACACCCTATAGCGAAAACCTCTCCAAAAAAAAAAAAATGTGAGGTGTACTCAGAGGGCTATGAGACCACTTCCTGTCCTGGGGAGACCTGCTATGTAGTCGAAATCTCTACTCATTGGCAACATGAAAGCAATGCTACTCTCCATTTTATGATTCTTTTTTCCTAAGCTACTCAAAGTACTTTTCAGATAATAACTCACAAATTACCCTAGTATCTCTGTGATATATATCTGTGGTGGGTACTATCTCCATTTTAACAATAAAGAAAAAATTGAAGCATAAAGTCATAGAACAACTTGAAGCTTCCTCTGTCTTCGGGCCAGTAGGCTGATTTAGCTAAGGAACACACATGTAAGTTCAACAAAAAGCATTTTCATGAAAAAGACTTCTGATATTCTTGTTTACTAGCTACAAAACTAAGAAATAATTGTGTAGTGAGCTCAAAACAGAGCTTTTTGCACTTGATTTGCATTTGATTCTTAACAAATATTAGCTGTCTGCAGCAACAATAACACTTCGGATATTCTTTGCTAGAAACTCATCCAGGCCTATTTTGGACACTTAAACTTCTTTTATAAGGCCAATAAATTCTTACTGATGCCTTTAGTTCACCTCTATTCAGAAAATAGAAGCTCCTTTTGAATAGGAAAATGTTACTTTGATAAAATTAAAAAAAAGCCTTTATGAAAGAAATGGAAAAAAAGAAATGGAGCATGTCTAGTTCCTGTGATGGATAATTAACCAGGTATCTCTTTGCATGTGCGTGTGTTTACTCCTTTGATTTTCCAGCTCTCTCAGGAACCCAAATGTGAAATAGAGCACTTGGGAACAACTCGCAGATTTATAAGACACTCTGGGGAATGCAAGGTCTATAAACTGACACATTAGCTTCACCCATAGACAGGGTATAACATCCTTTAACTGCCACAATATGGACCACAGTGTTCCTAATCCAGAAATAATTCGTTATCAGTAGCCAATATAACATTGGCTCCAAAATGTCCTCCATTTCCCTTAACTGCTTCCGGCCCATGGAAAAGTAAATGCAATTGAGTGGAAATTGCTTTTCAAGGAGTTTCATCTGCACTTGAAATGTGAAGTAAGAGACTGAGAGTCCATCTCATCTCCCCAGGCCCAATACCGAGCACTTTCTGTTTGAAAACATGACAGAAAGTTCATATGGTGGCTTCTTGTGTTGAATTTATATTATTTCAGTAGAATTCTGTAGTGCTTATAGTTTTTACAAGCCAGTAAACAGAGGTGCAAAAATATAACCTTTACTTTTTCTATAATTGAACGTCTATCTCAAAATCTCAATCTTCTCTTTAGCAGAGAAGTTAATCTCTCTAAATTAATTCAGACTAGTGATTTCTTTTGTCATTTCAGAGATACAATTAGGCAAAGTTAGGGTCTTATGTTTCCTTTTCATTCTCTTAGGATGGCAGCAAAGCTCTGTCGGTTTGCTTGTACTATAGGATTAGGGAGTGATGCAGCCTCCCCAGTAGGCACCTCTACCTACTGCTCTTTGGTCATTGACCTCTGTCTCCATAGCATCCCCTGCCCAAGTACCTGGGTTCACCTTGGCCTCTGGTTTTTCCACACTGCTCACATTGACAGTAAATGCTCCTCACACAGCCTCTCTCAGCCATGCCCATAACTGTCTTGCGGATGCTGACATTCTTTTGGGCTCTCTTCTGGGCTGCAGACTCAATTTCCAGAGCTCTTCTCATCTAAACTTGCCCAGTTGCCCTCTCTGTTTTGCTATCATTTCAATGCACCCAAGAGGTTTGCTGCACCCTCAGACTTTGTCCATGAAGCAAGGCACAGGTCTTTCCTGCTCTTGGAACCCTCCAAACCAATATGAGATTTCTTTTGTTCTTACCCAGGCATGGTCACTGCTAAATGAGGGTACTAGAGCCAGCCAGACCATGAAAACACTGGCTGGATCTGCCACTTACTAGCATGACTTCATGGCAATCACTTGACCACTCTGGGACTTTGTTTTCTAGTCTGCAAAGTGGGATCTATCTCATACGTTGTTGGAAAGAGTAAATAGATTAACATATGTAATGCACGTAGAATAACACATGGTACACAAAGTATCACATGCATTGGGTGTTTTTGTTTTGCTAGTCCATGGTGGAGGTCAGGGAGGTCAGGGATGTGGCACCCCTTCTTCTGGAACCGTGTCATCTACATCTCAGCCTTTTAGGGAAAAAATTAGCTGTTATCTCATGATATCTTTCCAAATATAATGTCTATTGTAAGAACATTGTACTCTGAGTCCTTTAGTCTCTTAGTTTTTTGGAATTCAAAATATCTTTACTATTTCAAACTTAAATCCTTGACTCTGACATAGACACCAAGAAACTATGGGTGGTTTTGGTGGTACAGTAATAACATACTGCTTACGTGATGCTGGATCTATATGGTATATCACAGATTCCGTTCCCCACTTTTATCTTCCAGGCATCTGCACCCGTCACCCTGGCTCTCTGGAAAAACTGGGGGAAAGTGGAGAAACCTCAGCATGACAGCCTGTTGAGAGTGCTTTTCTCCCTCTCATTCTCATGAAATAAAAAACAAACAAACAAACAAAAACTATTGAATTATTGGACGTTAAAAGCCAAGAATGTGTTTCTTACCCAAGGTAATAACCTGAGCCCGATGGTCAGGAATGCATGATAGAAACACAGAAAAAAGTTAGACTTTCCTATTTTATGTGTGTATGTATCTACATATGTGTGCATGTGATGAAAAAATTAAGGTGCTCTTCCATTACTTTTTTTTCTATTTTTTTTTTCACCACCATCTGAAACCTTCCAAAGAAAGAAAAATAGAATGGGGAGTTGAGACACCCAATGGGAATACTATCAACTTAGGAAGTTGGGTCAAAGATTACAGAATATTGCTTATTTATATGTTTTCAACATCTCTGTTTTTGCCCCCTTTTCTCTTCCTACTTTCTTCCTATGTGAGAAGTGGAGATTTTACTTAACATTAGGTAGGTGAATTCAACTAAAAGATCCAGCCATGTCTTCCATACAGCAGTACCTTATTCAGCAAGCGAATGGCTGTGTAATTTCTCTTAATCGGATGCTAGTCTGATCATTGGTGGGAAGAACAACAGTGTGGCTAGCTTGGCCATGCCTGTCCCATGCCACAAATATTTATAGAAATCAGGAAAGTAATTAAACTCTAGCTTAGGCAATATCCCATTAAACTAATAACTTGAGGCACCTAATAGAAAAATGCAAAAACATACTCAAATAGGTGTAACACATACACATCTGCAACAGCACCAAACGCCTCCAACAGTATTCAGCTGTTATCACTACTCTTTTTTTTTTTTTTTTTTTTTTTGAGAGGTTTTTGCTACAGGGCGCGTGCGCTCGCCAGACAGACAGAGAGAGACATAGAGACAGAAAGCGAGAAATCACCCCCCAGGGGGGATGGTCACGCCGCAATCCCTTCTCCTCCATTCTCCTCTCGGCATCTTGGGCACGCACGCACACGCGCCCGGCGTGAGTTGTAAGCCACCGGGTCCAAGACGCGAACCGCGGTCGACTACGTGGGAGTCCAGCGACATAGCCATTACACTAACTGCTGGTTCCCAACTACTCTTAAAGACATTCATAGTTTTTCAGAAAATTTTAAATGAGTAATAATTCTGTTCCCATAAGACCTTTGTTCTGTTCTGAGCGTAAACAGCATAAACATCTTGGGAGCTGATCGCTAGCTGATTTGAGGTGAATCTTCTGGAAATGTATTTGAATCATGAATTTCCCATTGGGATTTTCATTTTAAGCTCTAAATATGTTCTTGGCTAGTGAACCAGATCCTCTGGCATTAGAGTAGCTCCCCTGTGCATACTGAGATATATATATTAAACCTCCTCCATTCCACGAGGGCAACATTTGATGAGTTATGGCCCAGGCTTTGGGAGGACATTTCTCAAACCAAGCCTCCAAAAGCATCTGTTTGGCTCCATAGACTCAAAAGTTACAACTTAAAGTCTTTAAAAACCTTTTTAAGAAACAGCTAAATGACACCACCAGGAATTTTAAATCAATGCACATTTATTTGAACTTCAAGGGGTCAAACTCCTGTGAGAAAAGGTAGCTTTTTCTCAACAGTCCTTCTCTGTCTCAATGCCTCATTCCTCCTGCCTACGATCATCTCCACACGCATTTTTAAAATGTCAGCTTTTCAGGCACTAATGAATCCACAGCTTCAGCTCAGTGGTTACAACGGAGTTAATTATGATATATGAGAGGCAGGATCCTTGAGAATGCTCCAGGCAGGGAGCTTTTAAAATCTTAAATTCATTTATGTATGTAAATGGAGTCAGTTCCATGTTTCTGTAAAACCACAAAACTATTGATCATTTTCATTGGCATCACTTTCATTCTAATAGTCTCAGACTGATATTAAATGTATAATTAAATGACTGCCCAATTGTTTGGTCTCAGATCATGGTAATAGCTCATACTTAAATGAGGGTTTATTATAGTCTACTCACAGTACTAAGCTGTTCATGAGTATTATCCAATTTGGTTTTACAAACATTGCTATTTTACATAAGCCTCAGGAAGGTTCAGGAACTTGTCTAAGGTCACATAGCTCACGAGTGGTGGCACTGGGACTAACCCCAGGTCTATATGGTACCACAACCTCAACTCTTGACCCTACCAGACCATACCATATCATACATAGAACATAATCAATAATTAAGATTCTGTGTTTTCTTTTTTTTTTCTTTTTTTTGAGAGGTTTTGGCTATAGGGCATGTGTACTCACCAGAAAGACAGAAAGAGACAGAGAAGACAGAGAGACAGAAAGCAAGAAATCACCTCGGGGGAGGGGGGGTGATTTGGCCTTGCCACAATCCCTTCTCCTCCATTCTCCTCTCAGGATCTTGGGCACGCATGCAAACGCACCTGGCGTGAGTTTAAGCCACCGGGTCCAGGACTCAAACTGCCATCGACTACATGGGAGTCCAGCAATATAGACATTACGCTAACTGCTGGTCCCTGTGTTTTCTATTTTCAGCTCAAAATTCATAACCAAATATGATATTGACCCTAAATAAATGTTTTCCTCTATAAAATGACTTCCCTTTTTTTCCCTTTTACCACATCCCTTTGCTTCCTTTCCACTTTACAAAATCTCTTGCCCCATTAAATGCCAAGAGTCTCAAGTTCCCTCATCACAGAATGTCCCTACAATAAGATAACATATCCATTAGAGTCTCTAAGTCACTTCGAAAATTAAAGAAAGATCTTACAAAACATGAACACTCTTTTTTTTTTTTTTTTTTTTTTTTTTTTTTTTTTGGCCATCGGGTGCGTGCGTTCGCCAGACAGACAGAGAGAGACAGAAAGACAGAAAGCGAGAAATCACCCCCCAGGGGGGATGGCCATGCCACAATTCCATCTCCTTCATTCTCCTCTTGGGATCTTGGGCACGCACGCACACATGCCCGGCATGAGTTTTAAGCCACCAGGTCCGGGACACGAACCGCGGTCGACCACGTGGGAGTCCAGCAACATAGCCATTACGCTAACTGCTGGTCCCAATATGAACATTCTTAAATAAAAAGAAATTGTTATGATCCTTGCCTCTCAATTCTTAAAAACTTCTTTTGTAAGAAGTGAAGTCTAGACTGGCTCCATAGTACACTAATAATGCGCTACTGAAGAGAAAGTGGATCCTACATGGTAACTGTAGTTTTGATACCCAGCCCAGTCAGCCCAAATTATGCTGAGCACGTGTGCAAGTGCACAAAGTCCAACAGGCTGGAAAACTCAAATATGCTGAAATGTGAAGGGTCCTCATCTCTCTCTGTCACATGTGCCCACACAAGTTCTATCATGAATAATAAAAAAAAAACTCAAGTCTTATTATATGAGCAATGAAAAATTAAAAGCAATTAAATTCAACAAAATATTTTATCATTAAAAACTGGTAAAGTTGGGAACCAGCAGTTAGTGTAATGGCTATGTCGCTGGACTCCCATGTAGTCGACTGCGGTTCGCGTCTCGGACCCGGTGGCTTACAACTCACGCCGGGCGCGTGTGCGTGCGTGCCCAAGATCCCGAGAGGAGAATGGAGGAGAAGGGATTGCGGCGTGACCATCCCCCCTGGGGGGTGATTTCTCGCTTTCTATCTCTCTGTCTCTCTCTGTCTGTTTGGCGAGCGCACGCGCCCTATAGCGAAAAACCTCTCCAAAAAAAAAAGAAAAAAAAAAAACTGGTAAAGTTGTACTGATATATCTTTCTTAATAGGCCATTGAAATACTCTGATGTAAAAGACCCCAAAATCTTAATTTGGACTGAGTAAATTTTTATTGACATGTAATTGTGTGTGTGTGTGTGTGTGTGTGTGTGTGTGTATACATGTATATACATATATACATATATATACATATGTGTGTGTGTATATATATCTGTATATATATGTGTATATATACAGATATATATATATATACACACACACACACATACATACATAGAGCTACTCTAATGCCAGAAGGTCTGGTTCAGTAGCCAAGAACATATATATGTGTGTGTGTGTGTATATATATATATATATATAATATATATATAATATATATGTGTGTGTGCATACACACACACACACACACACACACATATACACACACACACAATATGATATTATTTCAGAACAATATAATGTCTGGTGATTAAATCCGTGTAATTAGTATTTCATTACCTCAACCATTTGCCATTACTTTGTGTTGAGTAAAAATCTTTTTTCTTAACTACTTTGAGATACAAAGTAAATTAAGTTACTAACTATATTCACCAAATTGTACTTTATAACACTAGAAATTGTTCTTGTTATGTATCTTTAATTTTGTTTCTGTTAACCAACATCTATTTACCCTTCCCCCCATTCTGTCCAGCATCTAGTAGTCATTTTTTTAACTCTCTGCTTCCATGTAGTTATCCTTTTCAGTTTCCACATATGAGGGAGAACAGATGGTACTTCTCTTTCTGTGCCTGGCTTATGTCACTTAAAAAAATGTCCTGCCATCTTGTCCATGTTACCACAAATGACAAGATATCATTCCTTTTAATGGCTGCATAGTAATCTACTATATGTATATATACCACATTTTCCTTATCTGTTTTTCTTTTGGTGGATACTTAGGTTGATTCCCTATCTTGGCTATTGTGACTAGTGCTATAATAAACATTGGTGTGCACATATCTTTATGACATACTGATTTCCTTTCCTTTAGATTTATGCCCAGCAGTGAGACTGCTGGATCATATGGCAATTCTAGTTTTAGTTTATTAAGGAATCTCCATACTATTTTTCATAATGGCTATACTAGATTTCATTTTCACCAACAGTGTGAAAGAGTTTCCTTTCTTGGGTGGAATAATTTTTCATTGTACATTTTATTTAGACTAATTGTTAACTTGTCATTTTCATCCATTTTTCATGCAAACATAATATTTTGTTTGAGTAGTAGTTATCTTTAGCTATTAAAATATAGATATATTTAAATCAATATAGAATGTTGCATATAATATTGTCAAAATTTACAGTTTAAGAGTATGTATTAGTCTAGCAAGGTACTTAACAATAATTCATTTCATCACAGGGCAAATTTTTCTATTCTCTAAAATTATTACATTAATGTAATTTAAATAATAGGTTGCATTAGGAAATCTGCCATGAAAACAGGGCATGGACACATACCATATAATAAAAATGTAAAATAAAGGTTTTTGGACAAAATTACAGGCAGAGAAGCAGCAGAGGTTATGAACTCCACTTTCTTGCTATCCAGAGTGAGACAATCTTGGGTTATTACTTGTCACACATACCACAAAAGTGCACTACTAGAAGGACTCTGTGCCTGTCCTACTTCACAGTAACACTGACATTAAAAGAGGTCAGAAAATGACCAGCTGTGGTGGCACAACTGTTATGCAAAACTCTGTGATGCTGTGGTCACACAAGAAGGTCCCAGATTTGCACCCCAAGGTCTCTCTGTGCATGCTGGGTGTTTGGGATTGTGCCCACAATCTGGGCTGGCTGTGGTTGGGGATGGATTGTGGCCTGAGGAGCCTGTTAAAAACATCTGTCTCTTTTTCTCTTCTAGAAGAAATAAAAAGGGGCAAGGGACTAGGAAAGATATAGACACCTATGAAGCAAGAGGAACTTCAGGGAAGATGAGATAGCCTTGCTATGAACGGGGACTCTCCCAAGTTCAGCTTCTGGGACAGCCTACTTTTCTGTAGAATTAGCATGTTTATAAGGTTTTATAAGAGGGAACAGAATGAGTCTCAGAAGTCTCTGGAATTGTATCTTATCTGAGCAGTAGTTTTAGCATGTCCTTGTTTCATATAGGAACAACTTCACATATATCAAAAGGATATAGTAGCTTACTTGGAGGGACTCCCAATGAGCATAGCTAAGACAATTTAAGTAACAACAAAAAATTATAGTAATGGATTATAACCCATAGACAAAAATAGGAATCCATGAGTTCATAATGGCTGATAAATACATACATACATATATATTTTGCGGAGGCCATGCAGCCAACACAGGCAGAACATGGGGCGCTGCCTCTCATGTCTAAGCAAGGCTTGGCTGCGAAGAACTGCAGGCAAGGCTGCAGCCACGAGCTCAAGGTTTCAGCTGTGTTTGTTGTACTGGTTTGTGCTTTCAATCTCTCTGCCATGGGCTTTACTGTCATTATGGTACCCCAGTATTCCATAAGGGTAAAATAACACCCCCAGCCTTACTGTAACTTTTACAATAACCCTGAAGGAATGTAGATCCCTAAGGCAGCAGCGAACAGGAATTATTTCCATGAGACTCACCCCACCTGCCTAGAAAATGTCAATAAAGAATGCTGCATTCACTTCTGCTACTGGGGATTACATAGATAGATTAGAAAGGTTTGGGTTGAGAAGAAGATTCCTCATGGTTCCTGCAAACTAGTTAGTTCAGGGAAGAAGAGAAATGAAGATTTTCTACTGATAATTCAGCCTCCAGCAAACAAGCTAGCGTGGCAGGAGAGGTGAGCCTTCAGAAGAAGATTCCTCATGGCTCCTGCGAACTAGTTAGTTCAGGGAAGAAAAGAAATGAAGATTTTCTACTGATAATTCAGCCTCCAGCAAACAAGCTAGCATGGTAGGGAGCCCCTCTGGCCTTCTATCTCTGTCTCTGCATCTCTGTCTCTGTCTCTCCCTGCTTCTGTCATCTCATTTTTTTTTGTAATTTTTCCTTTTTATGATTTTTTTTAAAGGTAAAGTTTTTCTCTTGCTCTCAGCTCCACCTTTTCTCTTGCTAATAATCCCCTCTGGTCTTCCCACCCAGGCAGGAGAGGTGAGCCTTCAGAAGAAGATTCCTCATGGTTCCTGCGGACTAGTTAGTTCTGCACGGTTTTCTATTTCGTGCTTTTTTTAAAAAAAAAAAAAAAAAAAAAACAATAATTACAATTTTTTTCATTTTATTTTGCCTTTTCTTCTCTTTCTTTGTTGTTGTTTCTCTCTCTCTCTCTCTCTTTCATTTTCTTTTTTCTTGTCTCTCCACTCTTCAATATCCATTTAATGTGTTTCTAGATAGATCTAAGGGCACTGTAGCTAAACATCCAAATACTATTAGGGTTAACATATTCCTCAATATCTACTGAATCTGCTGCACCAGCAAACACAACAGAATGGCATAGAGGTTCCAGATCTCCTCTTTCTGCTTGCTCCTGAACATTCAGATTGAACTTCAAGAATTAGAAAGAAGCACACCATCCATCAGATGAGAAGAAATCACTGCTGGACCACAAGAAATATGGGAAAGCAAGAAAATACCTCTCCTCCAAGGGAAAAGAATAACTCCTCCTCATCCACAACAGTTCAATGGAAATTGTGGAAACATCTGATAAAGAATTTAGAGCATTCATAATGGCAAAGCTAACAGAGACGGAAGAGAAGAGAAACAATGAACTGCTAAAAAGAAAGGAGAAAGAAGTTGATGAATTCCAGGAGGTAAGGAAATTCTTGCAAGATCTAAGAGAGGAATTATACACTTTACAAAAGACTCAAACAAAACTGTTAAGATGAAGTCTATAATACAGGAAGTCAAAAGCTCCCTTGAAAGTATTAAAAGCAGACTAGATCATACAGAATATAGAATCTCAGACGTAGAAGAGAAAATGGCTGGCCTAGAAAAACCCACCATGAAGACTAAGAAAATGGCCCAAAAATTTGAGAATAATATACAAGATGTACTAGATACCATCAAATGTCCAAACATCCAGATAATTGGCATTCCAAAAGGTGAAGAGACCCATAAGGGCATTGATAATCTATTCCATGAAATCCTGCAAGAAAACTTTCTGAATCTAGAGAGGCATTCAAAGATCCAGTCCCAAGAAATACAAAGGACCCCAATAGAATCACCCCAAGAAGATCTTCTCCAAGACACATTATAGCCAGACTGACCAAAACCACAGACAAAGACAAGATACTAAGATTGGCAAGAGAAAAACATCAAGTTACCTACAAAGGACATCTCATCAGACTAACAGCAGATCTCTCATCAGAAATATAGCGAGCAAAGAAAGAATGGGAAAATATATTCAAATTGTTAAGAGAAAAGAAATTTCAGCCAAGAATACTATATCTGGCAAGATTATCTTTCATGTGGGAAGAAAAGAACATTCTCAGATAAACAAAACCTGAAAGAATTTACCAGCACCAGACCAGATCTCCAAGAAGTTCTCAAGGGTGTGCTATATCAGGAAAATTAAATACAGACACGCAGATATAAGAGTTCAAAAACTAAGAAAGTGGCCAACTTAACCGTAGAGACAAGTATAGAGTTGAATATTATATCCTAGAAGTTAATCGGGAAAATTGAACCAAAACAGAAGATAAAGTACATGAGACTGATTGGTTCATGCGCCTACCATTTGAACAGAATCCTAACCTGTTTCCTGGCTTTAAACAAAGTTCCTTAGCATGTCTTTAACTTAAAACTGGTTTTCTTAATAATACAAAATTAACTTGCTATTGAAAGTAGTTAGATTATTTAAGAAATTGTCTGATCAATACAATGTGGGTCAGAAAGGAATGGAAGACAATTGTAGACTCCAGAGATAGTGTGAGAAGAGGGTGAGAAAGGACAGAGAGTCAGAAAGAGGGGTAAAAAAAATTCTAGAAACTAGAAATGGAAAATTTTTGAGAATAATATGCATTATTAAGTCACTATGCAGTATATTCTGGATGGGAAATCACATTTTGTATGCTGTTATGATGCTTAGGGAAAGAATGTAAATTAAGTTAAAAAAAAGTTTCAGAAAAAAAAATCTGTTTGATGACTATAGTAAGATATATAGCCCCAGCTAGGTGCTACTTTATAGGATACCTAAAGTTAGACTTGTGTTCATGGAAATGTTTATATCAGCTGTTTTTTGCTATGAAAATATTTAGATTAATTAAGATATTTAGTAATTCAATAAAATGTGGGGGAAAAACAGTATAGAAAGCAAACATAGATATCAGAGACAGTGGGGGGGGAGAGTGGGAAATGGCAGAGGGTAAGAGATAGAGAATCAAGCATGGAGAAAAAAAGCAAAACATACAGGAAACAAGAAATGAAAAATTATTTGTTGACAATAACATGTATGTTGATGTGCTTGATTGAGACAATATACAGTGTACTCTGGATGAAAGATCTCATTTTGTGTGCTGTAATGATATACAGTAAATGAATGTAAATAAGAAAAATATTTTTAAAAAAGAAAGAAAGGTTTGGGTTAATGGAAAGCTACTAAATTGGTGAAATGACCTCAGTAGCTGGGAGAGGCTCAGGGGAGGTACTGATACCCCAAACAAAGACCATGAGTCACCTTTGATCTCAGGACAAGAAAATATTGCCACTCCCCTGAGCCACAGCCATTGTATAGAAAGGTACATAGAGGGTCACAAGTACACAATAATCTTTAGGTCGGTCGTTAAGCTGCTTACACCAGAGATAATATAGATGTTCCACTTTAGTATATATTAACCTTGTCTTTACTTAACCAGATAAGATTTCTATCTAGGCCTTTGTAACTGGCAATCCGCTACCACTCTAGCCTGAGGCTGAAGTTCTCAAGCTGGCCTGGAGCTGGAGTTCTCAAGCTGGCCTGGGACTGAGGTGATCAAGATTCCTGAAAGCCCCCTCACCCAAAAGACCTTCCCGGTAATCAAGATCTAAGGAGAGAATGCACCAGACAAATGGACTCCCTCGCTCTGAGGATTATGACTATACCTAAACGAAACAGACATCATATTTTATGATTATTGTTCCTATGTTTTGAATACTTTACTTTTTAGAGTAAAATCTTTTACTTCCCTTCACCCCTCCTACTCCTGTAAAACCCCCTCAATAATAAATACGTATGTCTCCTAGCCATTGAGGCTGAAGTCTTGAGCTTGCTCTGACTGTAGTCGGCTGAGAACATGCTGAAGAGCATTGAGGTCTCTGCCTGATTTCTTATCACCTGCGTTGCCTTCCTATGAGCTTCAACCCACCCTGGCTGGAGCAGGTCTCCGGCACATATTTCCTTAGAGTAATTTCCAACTGGTAAATGTTGAATGAAAGAATGATGAAAATAGAAAATTAGTTTGACAAACATCACAGAAATCATTGTTTCAGACAAGAATCACTGATTTTTACTAAAAATATAATTTTTTCCAAAGTTCTCTATCAGCTTACTTAAGACTTTCTAATTCTGTCTGGTTCCATTTTAAAATGTCTCTTAGCTTTTTTTGAACTAGTTTTGATCAGTTAATGGGCATGTCTTTCTGAGGAGGTGTTCTCTTTTTTTGTTTGGTAATGATAGTATTTTACTCTTTATTGTCTTTTCTATTATAACTTTAAGATTTGGTCTCAATAGTTTTTTGATCATTTTAATATAAAATGTTCCCCAAAATGCTTGCACATATTTGAACAAATTTAAAAAGAACAACCTGGCAGACAAATACAATTTTTCCCCCATAGGGTGTGTGCCTCACCAGAGAGACAGTGAGAGGAAATGTGAGAAATCGCCCCCTAGGGGTATGGCCACACCACAGTCCCTTATCATCCATTCTCTTCTTGGGATTTTAGGCAAGCACGCACACATGCCCAACGTGATTTTCAGGCTACCCGGTCTGAGACTTGAATAGTGATTGGCTATGAAGAGCCCATCACCTTAACCACCATGTCACCTTCTGGCCTGACTTATACAAAATTTTGAAATAATACTGGGTTAGTTTCATGGCAATAGTTTCTTTTTGTTTTGTTTTTATTTATTTTTTTTTAATGGGAAATGCACTAAAAGAACTTCTTGAGAAATTTATAAAATTATAACTCTGGGGAACCAGCAGTTAGCGTAATGGCTATGTCGCTGGACTCCCACGTAGTCGACCGCAGTTCGCGTCTCAGACCCGGTGGCTTACAACTCACGCCGGGCGCGTGTGCGTGCGTGCCCAAGATCCCGAGAGGAGAATGGAGGAGAAGGGATTGCGGCGTGACCATCCCCCCTGGGGGGTGATTTCTCGCTTTCTGTCTCTCTGTCTCTCTCTGTCTGTTTGGCGAGCGCACGCGCCCTATAGCGAAAAACCTCTCCAAAAAAAAAAAAAAAAAAAAAAAATTATAACTCTGAAAAATAGCAGCCAAGGTGAAACAAACTAAAGTGGAGCCAGGAAAGGAATAATATAGAAATGCCAGAGAATAATGTGATGGGAGAATTATTCCTGGGAGGGAGTATCCAACTTAGAAAGATGAAGGTGGACAAGAACTTTTTAGCAACAAATAATCCAAAGGCAAAATCCAAAGAAGCATGTTTTTTTAAAAAATCTGACATAAAGAAAATGGAAAGCAAAGGAGAGAAGATTAGGACCTCCACATGGGAAAGAAGAAACCTAAGAAACATATAAACAATAAAAGCTTTTCTAGCATTAATGGCACAAAGAGGTGTCGTATTATCTGTTGAAGATATTCCGTAGTTTTATCAACAGTACTAGGGAGAAATGTTCACCTGTTGAAATATGCATTTTGTAAGACAAATAATAATGTGATTGAATGTATGGAAGAAAATGAAATGAAAAAAAAAATAAATAAATAAAAGCTTTTCTAAATCTTACTAAAGAGAATAGAAAAATATCAGAAAGAAATGAATCTATATTTTTTCTCTATTTGTTACTATTTGAAGAAAGAAGTAATGATGTTACTGGACCTCTATAACACATAAAATGACCACAAGTCTTGGAAAGGCCCTCAAATCTGCTAAATAATCCTACTTTGCAGAAAAAATGTTCTAGCTTCAATCCTTTGTACCTCCCCAGGATATATCTCCTAATAATTTCTTCTTCCTATTCAGTATCATCATCATATTTATTCATTCTCTCTCTCTTTCTCCTGGGTGATTCCTAAAACCATATAATCATGATTCAATATCAACCTATGTTTAAAAACAAACAACAATGAAAAAAGAACTACTTTCACAATTACCATCTTGATTTTCTGCTCTTCATAGCAAAATGCCAAGAACAAGTTATCTGCTTGCTTTCTCTGCTTTCTGTTCTCTATTCAACTTCCTCACATAAAACTTTGACCTCACTTAGTCACTGAAATGGCTCTCATCAAGGTCATAACTGACCTATAGCTTAACTATGAGATTATTAAACATGGTGCCCATCTAGCATGCTAGAAAATCTTATTTCTCTAGACTTCTGTGACTCCACACTCACCTGGTTTTCCTCTGACTTTACGGCAATTTTTTCTCAGTCTCCCTTGCTGGCTTTTTTCTTCCTCTTTCAAACTCCTAAATGATGAAGAAGTACAAAATTTTTTCATCAGCCCTCTTTTTTTCTTTTCCCTATGTACTCTTCTCCTAAGTGATCTTCTCTTTCTCCTGGCTTCAGCATGCCCAATATGATGATGATTTCCACATTTCTCTCCAACTTTGACTGTCCAGCCTAGCACCAGCTTCCTGGTCATCAACTTCACTTAGATGTCTAATAGGTATCTCAAATGTAGTAAAGTTCTGTTCTGGCCAGAAAAATAACTATTTAGTTTACTTTTTTCTCACTAAAACCAAATATTTACTGCCCCCCCCCAAGGGAGATGTGAATTTCATCACATATACTCAATCTAGTAATACTTATTTTGTTTCCTTTTACTCTAAATTAAATCTATCAAGAAGCCTTGTCAACTTATTTATTGAAATAGTTTTTCTATTTTCACGTCTCTTCATTGCTATACTTGAGTCCATTTGCCACCATTCTCTCTCACTTGATGCACTCCCATAACATACCTTCTGGCTTTTGACAGCTAAAGTCTTTCCCCACACAGCAGCCAGAGTGATCTTTCCAAAGCAAAAATCAAATTGTGTCACTCCCCTATTTAAAAGCTCTTTAATTGAGTTTACATTTAAATTTCTTAGCATCTGATACCGGGTTCTATATGATTTGTTCCCTTCATAAAATTTATCCTACTGTTCTCTCTGTTGTTCCTGGATTATGGAAAGCACATTTTTTCATTTTCTTTTTTTATTTATTATCATATTTTTATATTACATTTAATCACATGTATCTTTACAGTGTATTACATTTCTTTTTCCAGCACGATTACCATACATATCAGTCAACACAAAGCACATTCTCATCTGTAGTTCTTCTTGGGATACTTATTCCTTATAGCTTTATGTGGCTACAACCACCTCACTATTTATATATCAGATACCATGGCCCAGTCACACTAACTGAAGCCTCTCTAACCCCAACCCATCCACATTCTACCACACTCTATGGTTTTATCATGTCCATAGCCTGTACAACAACTTTATCTTAGATCAAGAGGCCTTCTTAATTATTTACGTGTTTATTGTCTCTCTTCCCTCATCAGAATGTAAGTCTACACAGAGAAGAAGTGTTGCCCATTTTGTTCCCCACACCTAAGACAAAACTTAATACATTCATAGGTGCTCAACAAATGTATTTTATCTGATTTGTTTATAATGTTTCCACATAGAGCGTAGCACATTATCAATGCTTCAAGGAATGTCAGCAGGAAAATAAATGGTTCAGATTCAACTGAATTATATAAGGATATAGGGATAACAATTGTCAACGGAAAAAAATAACCAACTGTAAAATTAATAATTAATAATTAATGCGGTTTATTTCCAAGCCAACTGTGAGTGACCTAGGCGAGAGAAGAGGCATACATGCCTTTTCTCGGGGTGATCATGTACAGAGGTTCCTTTTATTTGTTTGAGATTGACAGACAACATTTAGTGAAAAGATTTTCCATTGGTCTGGCCCAAAAAGGCGGGACATGTAGAAGAGGGGGCTTGTAGGTTATAGGTAGGTTCCACAATTCTTAGGTTGGTGATTGGAAGGGAAGATCTGTGTCTTAAAGAAAGGCTTAATCTACATTTCAAGGAAAAGGGAAGATCTATGTCTTGGGAAGAAATAAGCAAAAGAATATACTGTAATAGGTTGAAATATACATCTCAAAGATACTATGCCAGGAACAGGAGGTAGGAAGAATCCTGTTAATAGAAAATAAATGGTCTGTTAATGTTTGTGAGCATGACTTCCCCAGTCCCCTTTTGAAAAGATTTTGGAAAAAGGAAAAGTAGTCAGACTTCTGTCCACACAATATTTGGAGAGAAGTGAAGCTCAATAAACAGACACTAATAACAAATTGCTTCTCTTTCTCTCTCTCTCTCTGTCTCTCCCTCTCTCATACACACACACACACACACACACACACATGCACACACAAATATCAACTCCAGAGTCTCTCTCTTTCTCAATGGTGTTTCCTCTGAGTGAGGGTAGATTTATTTTGGCAGTAGTTGCAGCAAAATTTATCTTAATTGTAATCTCTGCTAGATCAAATCTTTCTAGTTAAAGAAAAATTAGGGTGGTATAGGATTGAACTGTCATCTTCATTAAGAAACACTTCTTTTGTATCTCACTGTGCTAAGAAAATAACTACAAAAACAACTTGGCCTCAAGAGAAGAATATGACAGAAGAAGCAGATTAAGACCAAAAATTTGTAATGTGGGTCCTTGGGCAAATTTTTCTACCTCTATGAGTCTTGCGTCCCATGTCCCATGTCTTGGTCAAATGAGGAATTTGAACCTCTATCCTTCTAGTTTTACAATGTTGAGATTAAAATATCTTGTATTATCAGAAACATTTGTTTTTATAGAAAACTATATATTTTTATATTTTAAAGTTTTACCTCTATTATACCATCTACCAAAACTTTTCTTACATCAGAATTACTTTAGTAGTTTGAGCATCTACCAGACTATGAACCCCTGGATGGCAAAGATAAATCCACTTACTTTTTAGCCCTCTAAGTCTATAATATATTATAGATACTGAAAAAAATGCTTATTGGATTAAATTGAACACTTGAGTTTAAAATCTTAAGACTATATTATTAGATAAATTTGCTGCATTACAGAGATATACTTTGAGGCATAACCACTATAAACCAATAGAACAATTTACTTGTTAATATAGAGAATGAAAGTACAGAACACAATACCTCTTATCAAATTAGACATTAAAAAATTAACAGTTTTCTTGCAAGTTCTCAGTTCCATCCTTTATTCTGAAAAGGTTTTCAGAAGAATTTAATCACACCTGCTAACTTCTATTTTGTAGGACACAGAGTAGTAAGAAAGATATACATTTCTGTCTAGAACGCTGCAAATTTAAGACCTATTGATTTCATAATTGTACTGTCATGCAGATGAACAGGAAGACCAAAGATAATAGATTCTTTTAAGCTCTTGTTTCCTGATCTTGAGGAAGCTAAAGAGGCAACCCTTCCTGTTTGAGAGCTTTGATAGTGTGAGTATGATGACAGAGTCAGAGTGTGGAGTTTGAGTGGGAAAGATGCAGACAAGCACGTGTGGGGACTTTGACTAGGTCTTCACATTTATGAAACCTAAAGAGTAGAAGTGCTTTCCTTCTGTTGCAAGAAAAAATAAAAAAACATGAATAATAATGTTAAAATTAGTTACCATCAGTGTGTTCAAGACAAACTATAGCCATATGCTGGTTATTTAAATTAAGCAAGAGAAAATGTAAGTGTTTAGCATTTTTTAATGAGATGGTTTGTTATGGATATCCTACAGCTGTGTAATTATTGGCCTTCTTGTCAGAAAACAGGGCTTTCACTTCCTAGCATATGGTTTAAGAAGTGTATTAGTCACTTGGTACACTAAACATATAATAATTTTCTGTTTTAAAGATAGTTTTTTAGGAGATTTCTGCTTCTGGAAATATGAAATAGACATACTTTCCCCCATTTTCCCAGTAAGTTCTATGACAAACCTAGACATTAAATGTAAAATAAATGCAAGAGGTCTCTGAAAGGTAAAGAGACAAAATGTGCTTCTCTAGATTATGTTAAACAGACACCCCATTTCAAGACCCACCTTACTCAAATACTATCAAGTAAGACTACCACCCATTAAAACAGAAACCTCAAAGGCCTTATTTTAAAAGAAAAACCTAAAGAAAGGGACTTCAAAAAGTTCTTGGAAAAATTGAGTTTAAGTCCAAGTTCATTCTGGTACCAAAAAAAACAAACAACCATTAAAATGCATGAAATGTTTTTCATAATACATATTTTTCATGAACATTCTGAAGGCCCCTTGTGTAAGTATAATGTCATTCAGCTTTGCCCCAATAATGCACTTGGGAAATGTCTCATTAGATAGCTCAGTGTAGGGTGTTTCATTATGGTCCAAATCTCCTACTTTTTCCTTCTCTCACTCATAGTCTCAAACTAAGAAAAAACAAACTTCAAAATCACTCAGGTGACAGCAATTATGACCCTGAATATGCATAAACTTCAATGTACCATCTGATCTCCAGTTTATTCCAGACTGAGAAATCTCAGACAGAAGTTCAAAGAAGTCCCACAGAAATTAATTTGCCTTCATTTTCTTAACAGCAACATTTACTGAGCATCTACTATGTGATAAACATTCTTCTAAGTGCTTTAAATGGATTAACACATTTAATTTACACCCCCATGAAAGAGATTTATTTCTTTTTATTTGGGAAACTGAGGAACAGATGGTTATATAATATCCTCAAAGTCACAGAGAAAGAGGGAGAATCAAGACTGGACCTCAGTAATCCAACCTCCAGACTTCAGCTTTGGAGACTAAATGTATAAAACAGGGTTTTTGCTTTAGGATGATGAGATAGAGGAAGCACATAATAATACTGGGCTGTTGGAAAAGTCATGACGTGTTTTTCTACACAAAACTGCATCATGACTTTTCCACAACTCACTAGATACCTCACAAAATTGTTGGGGATAATAAATGAGACAACAAATATTAAAAACCTAGCACAAGCGGGACCAGTAGTTAGTGTAATGGCTACATCGCTGGACTCCCATGTAGTCGACCGCAGTTCGCGTCCCGGACCCGGTGGCTTAAAACTCACGCCGGGCACATGTGTGTGCATGCCCAAGATCCCAAGAGGAGAATGGAGGAGAAGGGATTGTGGCATGGCCATCCCCCCTGGGGGGTGATTTCTCGCTTTCTGTCTTTCTGTCTCTGTCTCTCTCTCTGTCTGTCTGGCGAGTGCATGTGCCCTATAGCAGAAACCTCTCCACAAAAAAAAAAAAAAAAAAAAAAAAAAAAAAACAAGAACCTAGCACAAGGGACCAGCAAATAGCACAATGGTTATGTCACTGGACTCCCATAGTCAACTGTGGTTCGAGTCCCTGACCTGATGATTTAAAACCGGGTGCATGCGCATGTGTGCCCAAGATCTCAAGAGGAGAATGGAGAAGGGACTGTAGCATGGCCATCTCCCCTGGGAGATGATTTCTCTCTTTCTGTCTCTTTGTCTGTCTCTCCAGCAAGTGTACACGACCTATAGCAAAACAATCTCTCTAAAAAAAGAAATACGGGATCAGAAGATGGCATAATGATTACATCACTGGACTCCAACGTAGTTGACCACAGTTCGAGTCCCAGAGCTGGCAGCTTAAAACTCACTCCAGGCACATGTGTGCGTGCATGCCCAAAATCCCAAGAGGAGAATGGAGAAGGGACTGCAGTGTGGCCATTCCCCATTCCCTCGGCGGAGTGATTTCTTGCTTTCTGTCTCTCTGTCTCTCTGTAAGAGCATGTGCCCTATAGGAAAAATCTCTCAAAAAAAAAAAAAAAAAAAAAAAAAAAAAAGAACCTAGCACAGTGACTCACAGACAAGGGGTCTTCAAACAGTTCATAGAAATGCATATTACAAAAAAAATTATGCATGGATTTCAAAAACTTTTTGTACCAAAATAAACTCATACTTTAACTCTACTTTCCCACAAACTTTTTAAATTACCCTTGCATTAGGCACTGAGCCCATGTTAATTCTCTTCTCTCTTCCCCATGCAAGCAACTCTAGTTACCAGAATAAAATAAAAGGCCCAAATGAGGCCATCTCCCCAAAAAGGGACCTCAGCAACATGAACTCAGAGGATAGCAATATATGAACACTGTACTTGCAAATATTCACTATACACTTGACATTCCTAAATAAAGCAGAAGAGAAGTTACTATTAACCTAGCAACAGTAAAAAATATACCTTAAAAAGCATACCTTTGAAGTCATCTGATTAGAAACTTGTTTCAATAGATGAGTAAAAAAGTTCCGGACACCAGGCGGACTGAGGCTACAGGCCCGACACCCTCACCCCGAACCTTCGCGCATCCACACCGTTCCTCCTCCTTGAACCCCAGCTTTGTAGTCTTGGACTTTAAGACGAACTCCCACCCCACCCCACCCACAAACTGGATCGAGCCAGCCAGTGGTTCCGGACACCAGGCGGACTGAGGCTGAAGGCCTGACCAACCTGGTTCTGTCACTCATCCTCTGGCCCTTTCCTACTAGCCTTTGGAGTCTCTGGATTTTGGTGATTTGAATAGTGCTTTGAGCACCGCGCGATTTTCTTTTTTCGTTTTTCTTTGCCCTTGAGGTGTTGCTTATTAGGTCAGTTGAAGGCTCACCACTCCTTAGAAACAAGGAGGACTTTGGACCATCCAGGACTAGTTGCAACAGCTAATGGTAATTGTGAGCAACAGATAGGCTAACCATAATAGAAATCATCAAATTTCTAATCCTAAACAAGTTTTAACACTCAGAGTTACCTTAAATAAGTTAGGAAGTAACATATAGAGTACATGACTAGGAACAATCGCAGAGGCTCAAGAAATATGAGCAACCAACAAAAGGCCTCTCCCTCAAGGGAAATCATCAAGCCTACATCACCCACTGTCAATACAATGGACTTCGTGGGCATGTCTGATAAGGAATTCAGAATATTTGTAGTGACCAAACTGAGATGGAAGAGAAAAGAGACAAGGAGCTCCAGGAGATGAGGAAGTCCTTTAATGACTTGAAAGAAGAAATGGATACCTTAAACAAGAACCAGACAGAACTTCTAGGATTGAAGAATGTGATGCAGGAAATCAAAACCTCTCTTGAAAGTATTAAAAGTAGGTTAGACCAGGCAGAAGATAGAATCTCTAACATAGAAGACAAAACATCTGACCTAGAAAAAAGTATCAAGAAGATTGAGAAAACAACCATGAAAAATGAGGACAACATACAAGGAATACTGGATACCATCAAGCGCCCCAACATCCAGATAATTGGTACTCCAGAAGAGAAAGAAAATAATAAGGGCCTAGATAATTTATTCCATGAAATCCTGGAAGAAAACTTTCCAAATCTAGAAAGGCATTCAAATATCCAGACCCAAGAAATACATAGGACCCTGAGTAGAATCAACCCAAGAAGATCCTCTCCAAGGCACATCATAGCTATACTGGCAAAAACAATAGACAAAGACAAGATACTAAAGTTGGCAAGAGGGAAACGTCAAGTTACTTACAAAGGTCACCCCATTAGGCTAACATCAGATCTCTCGGCAGAAACAATGCAGGCAAGGAAAGAATGGGGAAGCATAGTCAAAGTGTTGAGTAAAAAACAATTTCAACCAAGGATACTATACCTGGCAAAATTATCTTTCATATGGGAAAAAAAGATAAAAACATTCTGGAACAAACAAAATTTGAAGGAATTTACCAACTCCAGACCAGCTCTTCAAGAGGTTCTGAAGGGAGTACTATACCAGGAAAACTAAAGAATCAGACAGACAGTTATACGAGAACAAAAAGCAATGAAGAAAATGGCTCACTTAATGATAGGATCAGGTACAGACATATCAATAATTACATTGAATGTCAATGGATTAAATTCTCCAGTTAAGAGACATAGACTGGCTGAATGGATAAGAAAACAGAAACCCTCTATTTGTTGCCTACAAGAAACTCGCCTTATGGATAAAGACAGACATAGACTAAAAGTCAAGGGCTGGAAAAAGATACTCCATGCAAATGGAAATCAGAAAAGGGCTGGAGTAGCGATATTGATCTCAGACAAAATAGATTTCAAGACAAAGACTGTAAGAAGAGACAAAGAAGGGCATTATATAATAGTAAATGGGGAATTCCAACAAGAAGACATAACCCTTATAAATATCTACACACCCAACTCAGGTGCACCTAAATATGTAAAGGAAAGACTGCTGGAGCTAAAAGGAGAGATAGGGAGAAATACTATAATTGTTGGAGATCTCAACACCCCATTATCGCCTTTAGACAGATCTTCTAGACAGAAAATAAATAGAGAGATACAGGACTTAAATGATACTATAAATGGAATGGGCTTGAGAGATATCTATAGAACTTTCCACCCTACATCCACAACATATACATTTTTCTCACCCCGACATGGAACCTTTTCAAAGATTGATCATATGTTAGGACACAAATCAAGCCTTTACAAATTTAAAGGCATAGAAACTGTATCCAGCATCTTCTCTGACCATGATGGAATTAAACTCAAGATTAATTTCAAGAAACAACCCCGAAAATACACGAACACATGGAAACTGAACAACCTACTTCTGAATGACTTCTTCACTACTGAAGAAATTAAGGCTGAAATTAAAAAATTTATGGAAACAAATGATAATGAGTACACAAGTGTCCAGAATCTATCGGACACAGCAAAAGCAGTCATAAGAGGGAAATTCATAGCAATTAGTGCACATTAGAAGAGGATGGAACGATGGCAAATAGATAATTTATCATCATGCCTCAGAGAATTGGAAAAACAACAACAAACAAACCCCAAAATGCCAGGCGAAAAGAAATAATAAAGGTTCGAGCAGAAATAAATGAAATAGAAAATAAACAAACCATACAGAAAATAAATGAAAGCAAAGGCTGGTTCTATGAAAAGATTAACAAGATCGACACACCATTGGCTAGAATGATCAAGAAGAAGAAACAAAGAAACCAGATTAATCAAATATGTGATGAAACAGGTAATATTACTACAGACATAGTAGAAATACAGAATATCATTAGAGGATACTATGAGCGATTATATGCCAACAAACAAGATAAATTGGAGGAGATGGACAAATTCCTGGATGCATATAATCTACCAAGATTGGATCAGGAGGACATAGAGAACCTGAATAGACCCATAGCAAGCCAG
Source organism: Tupaia tana (assembly GCA_026018925.1). NCBI lineage: Eukaryota > Metazoa > Chordata > Mammalia > Scandentia > Tupaiidae > Tupaia > Tupaia tana. Next base: position 27,247,824 of record JAKSZU010000003.1, on the reverse strand, counting down.
GAGATTGAATCAGTAATAAATAACCTCCCAACAAAGAAAAGCCCAGGTCCAGATGGCTTCACTTCTGAATTCTACAAAACTTTTAAGGAAGAGTTAACCCCTATCCTACTAAAATTATTTCTAAAGATCCAAAAGGAAGGAAACCTTCCAAATTCATTTTATGAAGCCTCCATCATCCTCATCCCCAAAGCAGATAAGGACATGACAAAGAAGGAAAACTATAGACCAATATCAGTGATGAATATAGATACAAAAATTCTCAACAAGATACTCGCAAATCATATCCAACAACATATAACAAAGATCATTCATCACGACCAGGTAGGCTTTATACCAGGGATGCAAGGGTGGGTCAATATACGCAAGACCATAAATGTAATACACCACATTAACAGAAAGAAAGATAAAAACCATATGATCATCTCAATTGATGCGCAGAAAGCATCTGATAAAATACAACATCCTTTTATGATTAAGACTCTCAGTAAGATTGGTATAGAAGGGTCATTTCTGAACACAATAAAAGCAATCTATGAAAAACCTACAGCTAATATTATACTGAATGGAGAAAAGCTGAAAGCTTTTCCTCTGAAAACAGGTACTAGGCAAGGCTGCCCACTTTCTCCACTGCTCTTTAATATAGTACTGGAAGTCTTAGCTATTGCAATCAGAGAAGAGAACAATATTAAAGGCATCTGAATAGGCAAAGTAGAGTTGAAAATATCTTTATTGGCAGATGACATGATGGTATACTTAGAAGACCCAAAGGTATCCATGAAAAAGCTTCTTGAAGTAATAAGTGAATACAGTAAGGTAGCAAGATACAAAATCAATATCCAAAAGTCTATAGCATTTCTATTTATGAACAACAAGTTGAATGAAGCCGAGCTGAAGAAAGGAATCCCTTTCACTGTAGCCACAAGATGCATAAGATACCTAGGGATAAACCTAACTAAGAAAGACAAAGACCTTTATAAAGAAAACTATGAAAATCTTAAAAAAGGTATTGAAAGTGACATTAAAAAGTGGAAGGACATCCCATGCTCCTGGATTGGAAGAATTAACATAATCAAAATGGCAATTCTACCCAAATTGATCTACATGTTTAATGCAATTCCAATCAAAATACCAGAAATATTCTTCACAAATCTAGAAAAGACAATCATAGAATTTGTCTGGAATCATAAAAGACCTCGTATTGCAAAAGCAATCCTGCTCAAGAAGAATGGAGTAGGAGGCATATCACTCCCTGATCCCAAGATATGCTGTAAAGCTGTGGTCATCAAAACAGCATGGTATTGGGAACCAACAGTTAGCGTAATGGCTATGTCGCTGGACTCCCACGTAGTCGACCGCGGTTCGTGTCTCGGACCCGGTGGCTTACAACTCACGCCGGGCGCGTGTGCGTGCATGCCCAAGATCCCTAGAAGAGAATGGAGGAGAAGGGATTGCGGCGTGACCATCCCCCCTGGGGGGTGATTTCTCGCTTTCTGTCTCTATGTCTCTGTCTGGCGAGCGCACGCGCCCTATAGCGAAAAACCTCTCAAAAAAAAAAAAAAAAAAAAAAAAACCAGCATGGTATTGGCATAAAAACAGACAAGTGGACCAATGGAATAGAGACCCCAGAAATAACCCCCAAAGCTTACAGCTGACTGATCTTTGACAAAGGATACCAGTGAATCCATTGGGAAAAGGAAAACCTCTTTAGTAAATGGTGCTAGAAAAAACTGGGTATCCACCTGCAAAAAGATGAAACTGAACCCCCATCTCTCACCATTAACAACAATCGACTCAAAATGTATCAAAGATATGAACCTAAGATCTCAAACAATAAAACTACTGGTGGAAAATGCTGGGGAAACTCTGGGAGACATTGGAGTACGCAAAGACTTCCTAAATAAAACTCCCAAAGCACAGGCAATAATCCCTAAAATAGACAAGTGGGACTATATTAGACTAAGAAGTTTCTGCACAGCAAAGGACACAGTAACAAGTGTGAACCGACAACCCTCAGAATGGGAAAATATTTTTGTTAAATATGCCTCAGACAAGGGACTGATAACCAGAATATCCAGGGAACTCAAGTGCCTTATGTGAAAAAAAAATGATTAACCCAATTAAAAGATGGGAAAATGAGCTGAACAAAAATCTCTCTAAGGAAGACATACGAACAGCCAAAAAGCATATGAGGAAATGCTCAACATTCCTCATCATAAGGGAGATGCAGATAAAAACCACAATGAGATACCACCTAACCCCTGTCAGAATGGCAAAGATTAAGAATATAAAAAATGGTAAGTGTTGGCGGGGATGTGGTGAAAAGGGAACCCTCCTACACTGTTGGTGGGAATGTAAACTAGTTCAACCACTGTGGAGAACAATATGGAGGTTCCTCAAAGATCTACAAATAGAACTACCGTTTGACCCAGCAATCCCACTTCTGGGTATTTACCCGAAAGACAGGAGAACGCTCAGTAAGAAAAGTGCTTGCACATCAATGTTTATTGCAGCATTATTCACAATTGCCAAGACATGGAACCAATCTAAATGTCCACAAACTGATGAATGGATTGGAAAAGTGTGGTATATATACTCTATGGAATACTACTCAGCCATAAAAAATATCAAGACCCTGGAATTTGGTAGAAAGTGGTCAGATATGGAGGATCTATTGCTGAGTGAAGTAAGCCAGGCTATGAAAGAAAGATATTGTATGTATCCACTCAATACATACCGACTATCCACACTCTATGGTAGAGAGCGAAAAATTGGAGGACATAAAATCAGTGAAGGTACTTAACGAGAATAGGACAGTGTGGAATGGGTGGGGGGTGAGGGGAAGAGGATAGAGAAAGATAGCAAGAGAACAATAGAGAGGCAGGACGTTAGTGAGAAACAGATATGGCTTATTACCTGTTGATGATGACATGTATAATATTCTCAACTGGATTGGTCTGAGAAGTATTTCATGATGGGTGAAGTCTTTTTACAAGCAAAATGAGAAATAGTGATTGACTGTTTTAAAAAATAATTAGAATAATAATAATAATGATTGGAAAAAACATAGAAAAGATATTGAATGATGAAGTGGGAGATTAATGTCTCTGTATTGACTGACATGCATGGCATTCCCTTTTGAAAAAGCAATGTAATACACTAAAATTATATGTAACCCAATGTAATATAAAGAAGATTATGATGATAATAAAAAAAATTGGAAAAAAAAAACAGTTATAGACACTGAAGACAGTGCGGAAGGAGGGTGGGGAAAGGTGAAGAGAATAAGTAAGGAAATTAGGGAGAAAAAATAGAGAGGTAAGACATTTGTGGGACACAGAAATGATTTATTACCTGTTGATGGTAACCCATAAAGTACTCTCAACTGGACTGGTCTGAGGTATATTCCATGTTGGGTAAATTCTCTTTACCAGCTAAATGATGTATAGCAACTGAATGTATAAAATAATAATAATAATAATAATGAAGTAAAAAAAATAGATGAGTAAAAATTAAAAATCACAGAAACAACAGTTGAAATATTATAGGCTTTCTGCTGTTTTTTTTTTTTTTTCCCAAAATCTTTATCTTTTTGAAAAGACTGTTATGTACATACAGCAACCCTTAGCTGCTGCACAGCAGGGCTTTTGTAGTTCTCTGGAATTCTAAGTAATAATGAAGCTCTGAACTCTCACTTCCCTCCGGGGCTGGTGTGGAGGTGGTATGACCAGGGGATGCAGCTTAACTGTGAGTCGGTGGTAGGCAGGAGGTAATGAATAAAGCAGACAAAACAAAGATGAAGGAAGGAGGATCACAAACCCAGGCTGCAAGCTGAGCAGCGCTGGAGCTTCGATGCTTACGCAGAGGTATCCTAGAGAGGTGCTTATATCACATAGTCCTTCCTTTTGAGAGAGAAACATCTGGCAATGTGGTTTCCAATAGGTAAGAAGGAGATCAAAGGTTATAAGGAGCCTACAGCCTATCCGATCCTGTTTGCACATTTCATGTGTCCCTTAGTGAGCCTTGGAAGCTGTAACAAGCGCTGTTTCTGTCGGTGGCTGTTTCTCCATGAATCTCACACTTCTCATACCCGTGCTCAGAATTTTAAAAATAATAGAAAAGAAAAATTTTTAAGCCTGCTTCTTATGGCTATATCTCTCCTACAGGACTATATTATTATATTTTCCATAAGTCAATGATCATGTCTCAAGGCCCAACAGGTTTAAACAGAATTGAACTAAGATGAGATTTTTGTGGTGGGTCCAAATCTACCCTCTCGTGAGAACTTGCACCTTAACTACCATGTCACCTGCTGGCCCACCATTATATATTTTTGACCACTTAAATGTGGTTACTATGTGTCTATCATGCTTGCCACAAACAAAACACTCATTATGTACTCACCTCTCTTACTGTTACAAGCTAGGAATTCAAATTTCATAGTCAACCCCAAGAGGAACATTCAACTTTCTAAAACTTCAGATTTTGGCTTTTTGTTTTGATTTATTTATTTATTTATTTATTTTAAAATTATCATTCTTAATATTTTTTAAACCATTCGATCGCTATACATCACTTGGCTTGTAAAGAGAATTTATCCAACATGAAGATTTTGGCTTTTTAACTGTGGACTTTCCCCATTTCTTTCAACCTCTCTGTTCTCTTAGAGTCACTAGAGGAAAAAAAATTTTAAAACAACAGTCATCTAGGAAACTGGAATAAAAGAGATTAATAATCAAGCTCTGTTCCTGTTAATAGTGGACAACACAGGACCTTGCCCTAGTCACATGTCCAATGTGACAGTGAGGGAGTGGCAGGAATGAGACGGAGGGCACCTTCATTACAACAGCTGTAGGGCTTGAAACTGGAGTTCTTCGTGATGTAAGAATGAAATTCTTCATGGAATGCCTCTCTCCAAAGTTAATAGTGATTTGAGAACCATGTGGAGTCTACAGTGTGCAGTTTAACTTGAGGAATAAAATCTAAAATGTTTCATTTTACAGGCTTATATGTAATTTTAACAACTTTATGATTTAGATTCTTTCTGAAAAGGAGTACTTTAACTCCTTGTTCTATCTAAGTAATGGCTTGGACACAATTCAAGGCCTTTTGTATTGCTTTTATTCTTTCACAGAATCTAGCATTGACATCATAATGCTTTATGGGATTGTTTCATAACAATAATTCTTGCTAACATTTATTGCGCATTTACTTACGGCAGGAACTAATGACTCTCTATAAATTAGCTCATTTAATTCTTGCAATCCTGTAAGACAACTACCATAATTATTCTCATTTTATTTATGGGACAGCTGAGGCATGGCACAGTTAAATAAGGTCACACAGCTAGTAAGTAAGTTTAGAACCCCTCTCTACACCACACTAGTTTCATATTTATGTTTGGACTTTAATGAGCAGTAAAAATCTTTGAAATTTAGGATTGTCCTCTCTCCCTACCACCTGGCATAACGAGCAACAAATAAATGATTATTGATTTGACTTACAAAAATAATATGGGAATAAGATAGGGATTTTTGCCATCACCTTTCATCTTGTGAATCTAACACAAATTCTCTCGGTGTATAATTGGCTTGAGAAAAGTCTCACTATTTCTCATCTCATTCTGATTCCTTGTAATCTACATCTCTAGGAAAATTGGTATGGTATAGATATTACAGCTGTGATTTAGAGCTTTGATTTGACCTCTCTGATACACACTGGTACTGAATTTTGATTTATTGGTAAGTTTCTATTATTTTTTTTACCAAGGTTACGGTCTACTTAAAAAATGACCATCTCATAGGAATAATTCTTGCTATATGTGATATACATTTATTCTTGAAATGACAGGTGATAAGCTGACTCAAATCTCAATTGCACTAGGAAGTTTACTTCTTAAATGTACTCTATATTGAAACTTTTATCAAAAGGAAGAAAAATATCATACCTGTTAATTTTACAAATCTGTATCAGTTATACTGGTGCCAATCTCCTCCAGAAAAAAAAAAAATGCCAATGTTCCCAATCTAATTCCCAAGCCATAGTAATGACATAAGTAGATTTTTTTTAATTGCCAGGTGGCTACAGGGCCGGCCCAAGATGGCTTTTTTTTTTTTCTTTTTTTTGGAGAGGTTTTTGCTATAGGGCGCGTGCGCTCGCCAGGCAGACAGAGAGAGACATAGAGACAGAAAGCAAGAAATCACCCCCCAGGGGGGATGGTCACGCCGCAATCCCTTCTCCTCCATTCTCTCGGGATCTTGGGCACGCACGCACACGCTCCCGGCGTGAGTTTTAAGCCACCGGGTCCGGGACGCGAACCCTGGTTGACTACGTGGGAATCCAGCGACATAGCCATTACGCTAACTGCTGGTTCCCCCAAGATGGCTTTTTAAAAGCTGTCTAAAGTCAGATCTTTGGATAACTAAAACCTCCTCACATGGCTGGTCAGAGAAGTTCTGCAGTTTCTTCTATGAGGTTCCTTTAGGGTCCCTTTGAGAGTACAGTCATCATTGCTCTCAAGTTCCTGAATAAGCCACGAAATGGAAAAAAAGCAGAGGTGACTGGAATGGATTCACCCCTACTTCACTCTGTTGTCCTTCCCCCAGCTGACTTGCTGATAACTTTCACCTGTAAACTCAGAAACCTGGATTGTGTTAATGATCACATTACCTGCAACCTGTCTCCATCAACTGGGCCATGGAATTAAGTCTCATTCAGGATGCAGTGGCCCGGATGCAGTGGCCCGGATGCAGCGGCCCAGCTGCAGCTGCTGGGTTCTTGAGTGCCGTCTTTATGTCCACCCCCACCCCTATACATTCTTTAGGTCCAACTGGATCTGGTGTCCTGAAGGAACCTTGAGGTCTGGGTATCTCCCAAGTTGAAAGGGATACTCTTATCCAACAAAGGAATTTCTGTGCCAGTCTGAGAAGACTTACCCATCAGTGTTGACACCTGGAAATGAGCTTAAAAGGCCTTTATTAGTACAAGCTTCACAACTTCTTCTTATGGCAGCCAAAAGAATCCTCCACACTAAGGTTTTACATAAGGGTTTGGAGCCAAGGTGTTAACAAGTGTACATGTGTCTCTGTCCTCTGCACCCACACTTCCCACAAGTCCCTTGAAGACAAAGGTTTTATGTATTTTTTTTCATATTTTATATATATATATATATATATATACACACACATATATATAATTTATATATATTTATCAGTGACTCCTAATCAAATAGTGGTATTTTATTTTCATTCATGATTCTGAATCCCTAACATTCTTGAATAATTTATTATTATTATGTTATAAATATAATTAAACTTTTGGAGTAAAAAGTTGTATTCTCTGGCTTCTAAAAATTCTAGTTAAATGCTCCTACTTAACATGGAATATTGGATAACTAAAAGCACTTTGTATCTTATGATAAAGTTATTCTTAAATACTGCATTTATCTCAGTGAATTAATATTCTGAATTGGGGTGTGTGTGTGTGTGTGTGTGTGTGTGTGTGTGTGCAGGGAAAGGGGAAGGTAGAGATCCTGAGAGCTGAGGCTGATTGGAATTTGCCTATAGTTCCATGGGTTGATTCTGAGGGGGACAGACTTTCATCATCAACAGCCCCAGGTGATGGTTTCATTTTAGTAAGGAGCTAATGACATCTCCAATGGTTCCATTGATCTTCTGCTCACAGCATCCTCAGACTATTCTTTACTTCTTAATAATAGTTCTTTTCTCCTTTCTTAGGAAGAATTGATTTTTCAGTTTGGTTCTTATGATTCACAGAACAAGGGCTATGAAGACGTCTGCCTTTAGAAGAGGAAAGACCTTAAAGAAAATTAAAATGGATTCTTATTTTTAATATGATATTCTTTCTGAAAAATCAAATTGATTAAAAACAACAACACACCCCTACGGTTACTGCAAATACATCTAACAATTCTAAATCAGAGAGAAAATATTTAAGTTAACCTTATGTAAATTGAAAAAGAATCAATAAATGTTTCTCCAAGAGAGAGAAAGAAACACGAAGCCCTTAGAGGCCTTTTGCAGCTACATATATTCCTGGTAGCTTTCCTGGCTATCCTAGCTGTAGGAAGAGTAGGAAATGTAATCCTTAAGGAAAGAGTGGGAAATGTAATCCTTAAGGAAACTGAAAGAAATAAATACTATTATCATTATTACTATTCCCATTTTGAAGATCAGACAAGTAAGCTTTTAAAAAATATAAATATGTTGCCCAGAATCACATAATTAAAAAGCAGGATAATAAGGCAAATTTTGAACCCAGGTTGTGGTCTAAACAACTGGCCTCAGAATTTTAGAATCAAGGGACCGGCAGTTAGTGTAATGGCTATGTCGCTGAACTCCCATGTAGTCGACCGTGGTTCGAGTCCCGGACCTGGTAGCTTAAACTCACACCGGGTGCGTGTGCATGCATGCACAAGATCCAGAGAGAAGAATGGAGGAGAAGGGACTGTGGTATGGCCATCCCCACTGGGGGGGGGGGGGGGGGGGATTTCTCGCTTTCTATCTCTCTGTCTCTCTCTGTCTTTTTGGCGAGCACACGAGCCCTATAGCAAAAACCTCTCCAAAAAAAAAAAAGTATTTTAGGATCAAAACTGTCCTTACATGATTGCTAATCTAATCTTCTTTTATAAATCAAAGGACTGAAGCCTAGAATGCAAATGATTTGTCCAGGGTTGTACACCTAGAATTAGTTGAAGCTGGTTACTTGAATCAGTATTCTTGACATAATAAAAGACCAATATAACAGCCGTTATACTTTATGGCAGGAATCTCCAACCACTGGGGCCAAAGACTGGTACCAGCTCTGTCCTCTACACTAGTACCAGTTAGGAACTGGGTGACACAGCAGGAGATGAGTGGCAGACAAATGAATAAAGTTTCACTTGTATTTACAGCCACTCCCCATCACTCACATTACTGCCAGAGCTCCACCTCCTGTCAGATCAGTGGCAGCCTTAGATTCTTATAGGATCACAAACTCCATCGTGAACTATGCATGCAAGGGATCTAGGTGGCACACTCCTTATAAGAAGCTAATGCCTGATAATCTGAGGTGGAGTGAGTGGCTGCAAATACTGCATTATGGTGGGTTATATACTTGTTTCATTATATATTACAATGTCATAATAGAAATAAAGTGCACAATAAATACAATGTGTTTAAAGCATCTCAAAACCATCCCCTCACCCCCAGGTCCATGGAAATATTGTCTTTCACGAAACCTGTCCCTGGTGCCAAAAAGGTTAGGGACTGCTGCCTTTCAGGATAAATCTTATATTCCAGTTACTAGAGTTAAAAAAGAAATGCCACCATGTTAATACACATATACTAAGAAGCGGCATTGGATAGACTTACCCACCAGGTGAGTACCTGGTTATTTTCTCTATAATCCTAGGTAGTATCTGTGGGCTGTAAAGGCAGAACCATCCCATTCAGGGCATCCTTGAGGGAATTCAGGAGACTTGAGGAAACACAGTTGAGACTGACTGAGGACAGTGGCCCAAAGAAATTCCATTAATAGCAGCTATGAAGCTGAGAAGCCAAGCTATCCAGAACATAAAAGTGCTGTGTAGTGTGTAGGAGGTATCCAAAAATTAAACCCCACAATTAGAAGTAGATAGGGCCAGCAGGTGGTGTGGTGATTAAGGGTGCTGAACTTCCATGTGGCTGACTGCAGTTCAAGACCCGGACCTGGCGTCTTGCTTTCTCACTTTCCCTCTTTCTCTCTCTCACTCTGTCCCTCTCTGGTCAAATTAAAGTAAATAAATAAAGTTAAATAAAATAATTCTTAAAAAAAAAAGAAATAGAAGTAGAATAGATTTGTGTGGGAAGAAGGAAAACTGAGCATAGCAGGCCTAACCAGGAGACGCATGCTTCTGATATCTCAGTTTCAGGAAGAACATGACACTTGACAAATGCGAATATGCCTTATTTCTCTTTCATTTTATTATGGGACCTTCCACATACATAGAAAAGTTGAAATAATTGTACAGTTGTACAGCTGAGATCTCCCACCTAAACCAATTTACATTTTACTATGTTTGCTTTATCTATTCATCTTTTTTTTAATCTTGTACTTTTTAATAGTACATTCACATCTTATATTTTACTACATTTGCAATATAACATCATGGTCCATCTACCTATTCCTCTATCCATCTTATTTTTGATACATTTCAAAGTAATTCACAGACATTAATACCTGGCACTCCTAAACACACCAACATGCGTATTATCCACTAGAGTTCATTATTTGTAGAGCTCTTCTCTTTTGGAGATTAAATTTACATACAGTGAAATGCAGCAATTTTAAGTCACTCATTGTATTTTGACAAATGTCTATATCTTTCTAAGCCAAACTTCTGTCAAAGTGAGAATATTATCTTCATTTCAGAAAGTTCCCTCAAGCCAATCCCCAGCCCTGCACCAAAGATAACAATTGTCCTTGGTGATTTTTTTCACCATAGATCAATTTTACCTATTCTAAAACTTTGCTTAAGTGAAATTATGTACTTTTTTTGTGTGTGACTTCTTTTATTCAGCATAATGTTTTGAGATTCATCCATGTTTTTGTAAGTACTAGAGGTTCCTTCAACTTTATTACTGAGTAATATTTCATCACCATTTCAACTGGTACAAACCAGTTTATTCATTTTCCTCTTGAAGAACACCTCAAATGTTTCCAGTATTTAGCTATTATGAATTAAGCCAAGATGAATATACTTGTACTGTAATTGTGTGGACAAATGTCTTGATTTCACTTACATAAATACTTAGGAGTGAAATTTCTGACTCATCAGGTAGATGTAGGTTTAACTTTATAAGAAACTTCCAGTATTGTTTTCCAAAGTGGTAATTGTACCACTTTACACTCCCAGCAACAATGAATGTAAAGAGTTCTGGTTGTTTCACATGCTCACCAACATTTGGAGTTGCCAGTTTTTATCATTTTAGCCAATCTGGTGGCTAAAATTTATTCACATAATTTCCATTCATTTTCATCTCTCATAATTTAGAAGGGGAAAATAATTCCTCCCTCTTTACTGATCATGACAATATTCACTGGGGATTTATTTTGTGCCAAACACTGTTAACACATGTCCCATTATATAGAGATTCTTTTATTATCATCAGTTTACAGATAAAGTTACTGTCGCTGGACGCCCACATGGCCAACTATTGTCAGAGTTCCAGACCTGGTGACTTGAAATTCAAGCCAGGCACATTTGTGTATGCCCAAGATCCTGGGAGGAGAATGGGGGAGAAGGGATTGTGCTATGGTCTGAGGGTGATTTCTCTCTTTACCTTTCATTGTCTCTGTTTCTCTCTCTCTCTCTTTCTATCTCATGAGCCTCTCTCTTTCTCTCTCTCGTGAGTACATGAGCCCTAAAGCAAAAACCTCTATAAAAAAAAAAAAAAAACACATGAAGGTGAAGAGACTTAGGAACTTCAACAAGGCCACATATCAGGTCAGTCACCTGTTCTCATACTCCTCAAAAGCCTGTAGTCTTAGTCTCTTAATCACATCTTAAGGCTAGAATTGAAAAGAATTTCACATTGGGAGCTACTGCCTCTCCTTTCTTCTGCATCACTAAGTCTCCTCCAATGCGATACACAAGTCCTCCTTGGTTAGTACATAGGACTATGACTGGAAAAATATTCGAAGCTTAACAAGAATCTCTACAGCCACAGACAATGGCCTGAAAGACCGGGGTGCCCCTGAAAAAACATGTCTAGTTCTAACAGCCACTGTGCCATTCATTCTACCAGTCAGTCAATACCCTCTTTTGAGCACCCTAAGGACACCTGATGCTGCGCTAAACTCAGGATTCCAGGACAAGCATATGTTATGGAACCTACGGTGTCACTCACTCATGTATTACTAAGAAATAATATGCTTTCTTATAACTTGGATTTTTATTTTATACATATTAAACAATTATTTTTATACTTATGGACCCATGTCAAATAACCTGATCTTCCTCGCCAGTCACCAGGCTGCCTGTGCTGCAGGATTTAATGGCTAGGACCCTTGGCTCATCCCCTTCCCCTCTGCCTTTGAACTCTCAGGACTTTGGTGTTTTGTATAGTGCTCGGTGCCTGTTGCCCGCCAACCAATCTCTTCTTTGTTACTGACTTGAAGCTCAGTAGCTCAGTTTCAGGCACACCTTTTTTTCTAGAAACAGGGAGGACTTTGGGTCACCCAGGACCAGTGACAACAGTGCAGGGTGCTGGTGAGCAACAGGGAGACAGAGCAGAAAAGAGATTGCCAATTTCCTACTTCTGCACACTTTTGAATGCTTAGAGATACCTTGAATAATTTAGGAAGGAACATATAGGTCACCAGATAACTAGGAACCATCACAGAAGCACAAGAAATATGAACAACCGACAAAATGTCTCTCTCATAAGGGAAATTCCTCATCACCCACAGACAACACAATGGAACTTGTGGAAATGTCAAATAAACAATTCAGAATATTTGTAGTGACCAAACTAAATGAGATGCAAGAGAAAAGAGACAATGAGCTCTAGGAGATAAGGAAGTCCTTTCATGATTTGAAAGAAGAAATAGACACCTTAAAAATGAATCAAATGGAATTCTTAAGAGATGAAGAATGTGATACAGGAAATTAAAACCTCCCTCAAAAGTATTAAAAGTAGATTAGATCACACAGAAGACTGAATCTCAAATGTAGAAGACAAAACCTCTAACCTAGAAAAAATTATCAAAAAGACTGAGAAAACAACGAAGAAAAATGAAGATAATATATAAGAAATACTAAATACTACCAAGTGCCCAAACATCCAGATAATTGGTATCCCAGAAAAGGAAGCAAATAATAATGGCATTGATAATTTATTCCATGAAATCCTAGAAGAAAACTTTCCAAACCTAAAGAGGTATTCAAATATTCAGATCCAGGAAATACATAGAACCCCAAATATAATCAATTCAAGAAGATCCTCTCCAAGGCACATCATAGCCAAATTGGCCAAAACCATGAAGACAAGATAGTAAAATTGGCAAGAGGGAAACATCAAGTTATTTACAAAGGTTTTCCCATCATGCTAACATCAGACTTCTTGTCAGAAACAATACAGTCAAAAAAAAAAAATTAACATTTCAGTTTTAAATGAAAAACATTTTTTTTTTGGAGAGGTTTTCGCTATAGGGCGAGTGCACTCACCAGACAGACAGAGAGAGACAGAGAGACAGAAAGCAAGAAATCACCCCCCAGGGAGGATGGCCACGCTGCAATCCCTTCTCTTCCGTTCTCCTCTCGGGATCTTGGGCACGCACGTACACGCGCCCGGCGTGAGTTTTAAGCCACCGGGTCCGGGACACGAACCACGGTCAACTACGTGGGAGTCCAGCGACATAGCCATTATGCTAACTGCTGGTCCCAATGAAAAACATTTTTTTGGAGTAGTTTTTACTATAGGGCACATGCACTTGACAGAAAGACAGAGAGAGAAAGAAAGACAGAAAGCAAGAAATCACCACCCAGGGAAAATGGCCACACTGCAATCCCTTTTTCTCCATTCTCCTCCCAGGATCTTGGGCACACACACACACGCACCCAGTATAAGTGTAAGCCACCAGGTCTGGGACTCAAACCACAGTCGACTACATGGGAGTCCAGTGACATAGCCATTATGCTAACTGCTGGTCCTGATTTCAACCAAGAATACTATCCCTGGCAAGATTATCCTTCATATGGGAAAAAAATGATAAAAGGATTCTCAGATAAACAAATTCTGAAAGAATTTACCAACTCTAGACCAGCTCTTCAAGAAGTTCTGAAAGGAGTGCTATACCAGGAAAACTAAGGTCAGACAGATGGATATAAGAGAACAAAAAACAACCAAGAACATGGTTCACTTAATGATAGGAACAGGTCCAGAAATATTGATAATAACATTGAATGTTTTTGTGTTTTGTTTTATTTATTTATTTATCTATCTATCTATTTATTTTTTATTTTATTTTTTGGAGAGGGTTTTTTTGCTATAGAGCACATGTGCTTGCAAGACAAAAAGAGACAGAGATATAGAAAGCGAGAAACCACCCCCCAGGGGGAATGGCCATGCCACAATCCCTTCTCCTCCACTCTCCTCTTGGGATCTTGGGCACACATGGACACGCGCCCAGCATGAGGTTTAAGCCACCGGGTCCAGGACGTGAACTGTGGTCGACTACATGGGAGTCCAGCAACATAGTCATTATGCTAACTGCTGGTCCCAACATTGAATGTTAATGGATTAAATTCTCCAATTAAGAGGTACCAGCAGTCGGCATAATGGCATGTTGCTGGACTCGCGTGTAATTGACTGCAGTTTGACTCCCAGACCCAGTGGCTTAAACTCACATCGGGCACATGTGTGTGTGTGCCCAAGATCCTGAGAGGAGAATGGAGGAGGAGGAATTGTGGCATGGCCATCCCTCCTGGGGGGGGGGGGGGGGTGATTTCTTGCTTTCTGTCTTTCTGGCGAGCACAAGTGTACTATAACAAAAACCTGTCCAAAACAAAAAGAAAGAAAGAAAATTCTCCAATTAAGAGACACAGACTGGCTGAATGGATAAAAAAAAAAAATAGAAACCCTCTATCTGTTGCCTACAAAAAAAATGCACCGTATGGATAAAGACCAACAGTCTTTAAAGTGAAGGGCTGGAAAAAGGTATTCCATGCAAATGGAAATCAAAACAGGGCTGGAGTTGCAATACTGATTTCAGGCAAAGTAGGCTTTAAGACAAAGGCTGTAAGAAGAGACAAAAGAGGGCATTATATAGTAGTCAATGGGCTAATTCATAAAGAAGACATAAGGGTTATAAATATCTATACACCCAATTCAGGAGCACCTAGATATGTGAAGGAAAGACTGCTGGAGCTAAAAGGAGAGATAGGTTGCAACACTATAATTGTTGTGGATCTCAACACCCCATTATCTCCTTTAAACAGATCTTCTAGACAAAAAATAAGCAGAGAGATAAAGGACCTAAACAATACTATAAATCAAATGGGCTTGACAGACATCTATAGAACTTTCCTCCCTAAGAACACAAGATATACATTTTTCTCACCCCATCATGGAATCTTTTCAAAGATTGACCATATGATAAGAAACAAATCAAGCCTTTACAGACTCAAAGGCATAGAAACTATATCTAGCATCTTCTCTGACCATGATGGAATTAAACTCGATATTAATTTCAAGAAACATCCCCCAAAATACACACACACATGGAAACTAAACAAACTACTTCTGAATATCTTCTTAACTATCAAGTAAATTAAGTCTGAAATAAAAAAAAATATTTATGGAAACAGATGATAATAAGTACACAAGTTTCTATAATCTATGGGACACTGCAAAAGCGATCAGAAGATGAAAATTCATAGCAATTAGTGTGCATAGGAAAAATATGGAAAGGTGGCGAATAGACAACCTAACATCATGTCTCAGGGAATTGGGAAAACAAAAACAAAAAATGCCAGGTGAAAAAAAAATAATAAAGATTTGAACAGAAATAAAACAGAAAATAAACGAACTATGCAGAAAATAAATGAAAGCAAATCTGGTTCTTCGAAAAGATTAACAAGATCTATACACCACTACCTAGAGACTGATAAAGAAGAAGAAAGTAATCAGATAAATAAAATACATAATGAAACAGGTAACATTAAAATAGACACAATAGAAATACAAAACATCATTAGAGGATACTATGAGTATATGCCAACAAACAAGAAAACATGGACAAATTCCTGGATGCGTATAATCTACCAAGATTGAATCAGGAGGACAGAGAAAACCTGAATAGACCCATAACAAACCATGAGATTAAATCAATAATAAATAACCTCCTGACAAAGAAAAGCCCAAGTCCTGATGAATTCTACAAAACTTTTAAGGAAGAATTAACCCTCATTCTACTCCAATTACTTCTAAAGATACAAAACGAAGTAAATCTCCCAAATTCATTTTATGAAGCTTCCATCATGTCCATATCCAAAACAGATATGGACATTACAAAAAAAGGGAAACGACAGACCAATATCTCTGATAAATATATTTGCAAAAATTTTCAATAAGATACTTGTAAATTGTATCCAACAACATGTAAAAAAGATTATTCATCACGACCAAGTAGGCTTTATTCCAGGATGCAAGGGTGGTTCAACATACACAAGACCATAAATATAATACACCATATTAACAGAAAGAAAGATAAAACCATATGATCATTTCAATCGATGAAGAGAAAGCACTTGATAAAATATAACATCCCTTCATGATTAAGACTCTCATCAAGATTGGTATAGAAGCGTCATTTCTCAATACAAAAAAAAAGCCCTATATGAAAAACATATAGCTAATATTATATTGAATGGGGAAAAGTTAAAAGCTTTTCCACTAAAAACTAGTACTATACAAGGCTGCCCACTTTCTCTACTGCTTTTTAAGAGTGCTGGAAGTCTTAGCCAATGCAATCAGAAAAAAGAATAATATAAAAGCCATTCAAGTAGGCAAAGAAGAGTTGGAAATATCTTTATTTTCAGATAACATGATGGTATACTTAAGACCCAAAGGTTTCCAGGAAAAAACTTTTTGAAGTAATAAATGAATACAGTAAAATGTCAGGATACAAAATCAACACCCAAAAATCTATAGCATTTCTATGTAAGAACCAGCTGAATTAAGTACATATGAAGAAAGGAATCTCTTTTACCATAGCCACAAAATGTATAAGATACCTAGGGATAAACCTAACTAAGGAAGTCAAAGACATTTACAAAGAAAACTATGAAAATCTCAGAAAAGATATTGAAAAGGACATAATAAAGTGGAAGGACATCCCATGTTCCTAGGTTGGAAGAATTAATGTAATCAAAATGGCAATTCTACCCAAATTAATCTACATATTTAACACATTTCCAATCAAAATACCAGAGACATTCTTCACAGATCTAGAAAAGAAAATCATCGGATTTATCTGGAATCATAACAGGCCTCATATTGCTAAAGCAATCCTGCACAAGAGTGGAATGGACGGCATATCACTCCCAGACCCCAAAATATACTATAAAGCGGTAATAATAAAGACAGCATGATACTGGCACAAAAACAAGTGGACCAATGGAATAGAATGAAGACCCAAGAAATAAACCCCAAAGATTACAGCCATCTGGCTTTTGACAAAGGATACCAGTCAATCCATTGGGAAAAGGAAAACCCTTTCAGCAAATGATGCTGGAAAAAACTGGATATCCACCTGCAGAAAGATGAAACTGAATCCCCATCTTTCACCATTAACAAAAATCAACTCAAAATGGATCAAAGATCTTAACCTAAGACCTCAAAGTGGTGGAAAACACTGGGGAAACTCGGGGAGACATTGGGGTAGGCAAAGACTTCTTAAATAAGACTCCCAAAGCACGGGCAATAATCCCTAAAATAGACAAATGGGACTATATAAGATTAAGAAGTTTCTGCACAGCAAAGTAATTAGTGTGAATAGACAACCCTCAAAATGGGAGAATTTTTTTGTAAAATATGCCTCAGATAAGGGACTGATAACTAGAATACATAGGGAACTTAAGCAGCTTACCTGAAAAAAAAAAAAAAAAAAAAAAAAAAAAAAAAAAAAAAGATTAACCCAATTAAAAGATGGGAAAATGAGCAGAACAAAAATCTCTCTAAGGAAGACATACAAACAGCTAAAAAGCATATGTGGAAATATTCAACATCCCTCATCATAAGGAAGATGCAGATTAAAACCACAAATGAGACACCAGCTAACCCCTATCAGAATGGTGAAGATTAAAAATACAAAAAGTGATAAGTGTTGGCAGGGTTGTGGTGAAAGGGGAACTCTCCTACACTGTTGGTGGGAATATAAATTGGTCCAGCCATTGTGGAAAACAATATGGATATTCCTCAAAGATCTACAAATAGAACTACCATTTGATCCAGCAATCCTACTTCTGGATATCTACCCCCCAAAAATAGGAGAATGCTCAGTCAGAAAAGTGCTTGCACATCAATATTTATTGCAGTATTATTACTCATGATCACTAAGGCATGGAACCAACCCAAATGTCCACAAACAGATGAATGGATTGAAAAAATGTGGCGCATATACTCTATGGAATACTACTCAGCCACAAAAAAACAAGACCCTGGCATCTGATAGAAAGTGGTCAAATATGGAAGATTTATTGCTGAGTGAAGCAAGTCAGGCTATGAAAGAAACATATTTTATGTCTCCACTTAATATATACTGACTATCCACACTCTATAGTAGAGATTGAAATATTGAAGAACATGAAAGCAGTGAAAATAGTTAAGGACACTGAATACAGTCTGGAATGGGAGAGGGGGAGAGAAGGTAAGAGTATAAAGAAGGATAGCATGAGAATAGAGAGACATGACATTTGTGGGACACATAAATGGTTTTTTTACCTGTTGATGATAACATGTAAAATATTCTCAACTGGACTGGTCTGAGAAGTAATTCATGTTAGCTAAATTCTCTTTAGAAGCCAAATGATGTATAGTGATTGACTGTTTTTTAAAAAAAAAGAGGGTAAAATAATAATAATAATAATAATATAAAAAAATGAAAAGCTATTTGATGATGATGATAATGATGTGGAGAGTAATGTCTTTGTCTTGACTGATGCATGGTAATCATGCTGAAAAAAGAAATGTTATACACTGTAAACATATATGTGATTAAATGTAATATAAAAATACAATAATTTTTTTTCTTTTTTGGGAGAGGTTTTTGCTATAGGGTGCGTGTGCTCGCCAGACAGACAGAGAGAGACAGAGAGACAGAAAGTGAGAAATCATCCCTCAGGGGGGATGGCCACGCCACAATCCCTTCTCCTCCATTCTCCTCTCGGGATCTTGGGCATGCACACACACGCACTCGGCGTGAGTTTAAGCCACCGGGTCTGGGACTAGAACCGTGATCAACTAGGTGGGAGTCCAGCATCATAGCCATTATGCTAACTGCTGGTCCCAATAAAAGTTTTTTAAAAAGAAAAAGTGTTTAAAAAAAAAAAAAAAAAAAAAAAAAACCCTGGGACCAGCAGTTGGCATAATGACTATGTCGCTGGATTCCCATGTAGTCGACCACGGTTTGAGTCCTGGACCCAGTGGCTTAAACTCATGCTGGGCGCGTGTGCGTGCGTGCCCAAGATCCCGAGAGGAGAATGGAGGAGAAGGGATTGTGGTGTGGCCATTCCCCCTGGGGGGGGGGGGGGGGATGATTTCTCGCTTTCTGTCTCTCTCTGTCTCTCTGGCAAGCGCACGCGCCCTGTAACAATAACAAAACAAAACAAAACAAACAAACAAAAAAAAAAAAACCTTATTTTTTTCTAGCAGCTTTGCATTAACAGTATGATCAAAGAACATCTGGGTTTTACCAGCATTGCCACTTTGACTAAACTCTGTTTAATTTCCTCTCTCAACAAAATCACCTGTTGCTTAAAGTGAAGGAGTTTCGAAGATATCAGGAAGTATATGATGGAATCATGTTTGATGCCTTAATAATAGACCTATACTAGGAATGACTGATTTCCCAAGCTTTTCTCATTGCTTTAAAATTCTATGGCCTATTCTAAAACATGTAGCAAGTTCTTCTACCTACAGGAGTTTTGCTCAGCCTGTGATAGTCCATTTGCACCAGTCGCAAGAATAAAACATACCACAGCTTCATCTGTTTGCAGGGACTTCCTTTCTTAGGTTCTATAGAACACTTGTTTTGCAAGAAAGTATAGAATTGCAATTGTTTCTCTAATATTAAATATCTGGTTCACCAATACCACATGTATGCCTAATGCTCTGTCTTTGTACACAATAATTTTTCAATGCTGAACTACAGAGTAATATATTTTTTTTCTTTTTTTAGAGAAGTTTTCACTATAGAGCGCATGTGCTCGCCAGAGAGAGACAGAGAGACAGAAAGCAAGAAATCACCCTCCAAGGGGGACAGCCACACCACAATCCCTTCTCCTCCATTCTCCTCTAAGGATCTTGGGCACGGACACACACACACACTGTGAGTTTAAGCCAGGACTCAAACTGCGGTCGACTACATGGGAGTTCAGGGACCATTGCACTAACTGCTGGTCCCTACAGAGTAATATTTTTGAGATTTTTTTTCTCAATCAATATTTATTGTCTTAACCAAAAAATCTTTGTAGAGAATTGAAATTGTATCAGTCATTTTGAGCCTGTTCCTGACCTTTGAGAAAGCTAGCCACCTTCTGAGCAATCTGCTATTTCTCCCAGATAATATTATTCTACAACTCTACCTCTTCTTTCATACTTTCCTAAGTTTCTTGTAATAGACTGGATTCTGTTATATAGCAGCATGATCTTTCTTTTATTTTCTTTAAAGTTTTTCTTTATTTGTTTTGTTTTGTTTTTTGTTGTTTTGTTTTGTTTTGCTATAGAGCATAAGAGCTCACCAGAGAAACAGAGAGAGAGAGAAAAAGCAACCCCTTAGGACAAATGACCACACTGCAATCCCTTCTCCTCCTCCATTCTCTTCTAGGGATTTTGGGCATGTATGAACAACACACACGGTATGCGTTTTAAGCTGCCAGGTCCAGGACTCAAATCATGGTCAACTACATGGGCATCCAGTGACATAACCATTATGCCATCTGCTGGTCCCAGCAACATGGTATTTTTTTTTTATTCATTTCTCTCTTTTCTTAGAGAGAGAGAGAAATTTTTTGCTATAAAGTTGTGCACTTGCCGGAGAGACAGAGAGAGACAGAAAGCAAGAAATGACTCCCCAAGGCGGATGACCATGCCACAATCCCTTCCCCTCCATTCTCTTCTTGGGATTTGGGGCACACATGCACATGTGCCCAGCATGAGTTTGAAGCCACCAGGTCCAGGACTCGAACTGTGGTTGACTACGTGGGAGTCTATCAACATAATTATTATGCCATCCACTGGTCCCAGCAATTCTAATTTATTCCTTCTATAAATTTCTAATTTATTTCTAATTTATTTCTTCATCTAGAGTTATCCTTTAAGTATTGAAATAATTTATAGTAAGCACCCAACTCATAATATGTTGAACATGAACTTATGCATGGAATTTACTGTTTTCTGAATCATAACCAGGAAATCATGGGGTGCCTGTAAAGGATGGTCCACAGCACTCTTTAGAGTGCCAAACCTTGTATCCCCAAAGGAGTCTGGTAAAGCATCTGAACAGTGAATGAAGGTAGCAGGCAGCCAAACAATGCTTTCCATAATGCACGCCTCTCCATCATCTACACTGCACTTGGCCTCCACAGAGCATGCTCTCGCTAGTGCACTCTGTTGCAGCATGGATTAGAAGCCAACCTTCACACACACCATGCCAGGGCAGGGAAAGGGGTTGTGAGTAGTAGCTGCATAGACTATCACAGCCACTTTTATTCAGGCCTAACCAATCAAGTCTCTGCAGGGAAGCACAAACTGTCCCCCTGTTCTCTCTTATCCTAGGTTATCAAGTACTCTGTGCACAGGAATCTAACTTTGTAGCCTCCTTGTAAATTTCACATTGTATCTCTTAACAACTATAACATACCCATCCTTCCAAGTCTATGGCTTAAAACAAATTTGCAAACTTCACAAAGGAAAAGGTTTTTGGAGACAGTTTTAAATGTCTCTGTTTAAACTCACCATGTAGTGCCAGCAATACCTATTACTGGCTTGAAGAGGTAGGGAAAGCAATGATCATGTTTGTGCTGCTCAGCCAATGGCACTGCATCATACTGCCATTAATGTCACAGATTTAAAAGGGTGGGAAAGCCTTCCTTGTCTATGCACTATGGTAAGGAACAACACTAACACTGATTTCAGGACGTGCCAGGGCTTAATCCTCTCAGTCTATACACTCTCTGAAAAGACTGGGTTCAGCTGTCACTTCAGGAATCATTTTCATACATAAGTGAAAATTATCTTTCACATTTTCTCTTTCCAGTTAAGCAACTAAAATGGGGATAAATTTAATATAAGTTGAAACTTAAGGTTATCACCAATGTACACTGCTGAAAATAGTAGTGGGCCTTATTTAAAGTTTTGTTTATTCTTCTATTGAGAAAGGAAAATTTTGAAATTTAATGGACTACTTAAAATGTGACTTCCAGCAGCAGCCTAAGAAAGAACTGATGACTTGCATTCCCATGATATGAAAGTGTGGAATTCAAATCTAATAGTAGATACTGAAATACATTATCAATTTTTTTAGAAGTTTTTGCTATAGGGTGCGTGCGCTCGCCAGAAAGAGAGAGAGAGACACAGAGAGACAGAAAGCTAGAAATCATCCCCCCCAGGGGGGATGGCCATGCCCGCAATCCCTTCTCCTCCATTCTCCTCTCTGGATCTTGGACACGCACACACACGTGTTCGGCATGAGTTTAAGCCACTGGGTCCAGGACTCGAACCATGGTTGACTACATGGGAGTCCAACGACAGCCATTATGTCAACTGCTGGTCCCTACATTATCAATTACTACAAGTTTCCAAGTAAGAAAAGGGGGTTAAATTACCTAAAACAAATGAAAGAGTATCCTTGGAAATAGAAGTAGGCACAGCTACAGTGACATATGCTACTAAGAGGCTGTGTTCTGCAGACTGGGACCACATGGGAGGTGTGGGTTCAGTTCCTGGTCCAAGAAACTAAAGTCTAAGCATGGT
The DNA here is from genome assembly GCA_026018925.1 of Tupaia tana. Classification (NCBI taxonomy): domain Eukaryota; kingdom Metazoa; phylum Chordata; class Mammalia; order Scandentia; family Tupaiidae; genus Tupaia; species Tupaia tana. The sequence goes on along the minus strand of JAKSZU010000003.1, from coordinate 27,225,088 downwards.
GGTGTGCACCTGTCATCTCAGAAATCTGGGGAGCCTGAGGCAGAAGAATTACAAGTTCAAGGCTGGCTCGGTCAACATAGTGAGATCCTCTCTATGAAACCAGCTGCCCCTTTTGGCTGCTGGAAATGCCACAGGTGTCCAAGAAGCTGGAGGATCCCTGTTCCAGAAGACAACTTGGACTTCTTAAAAGGGCAGTGCCCCAATGAAGAGAGAAGCAAGAGAATAAAGGTCCCTGCAGGTCCTCTGTCAAAAAGAAACAAACGAACAAAACAAAAGAGCGTTGGTGGCACACAGTTTGGTCCCAATTGAGAGGCTAAGGCAAGAGGATTATTTGTGACATAGCAAGACTAAGAGAGAAAGAAAAGAAAACAGAAGTATAAACAGTAACTTAATGAACAAATTCAAGGTTGTGTTTCCCAGTTATGAACAGTAGCCTTCTTTCATTCTGGCCCTAACCATAACATATAAAGTAATTGGATTTCCTATTACTCATTGTGTTTTAACTGTTTTGCTTTTATTAATGTATGTTTTCCAAGAATATCAAGTTAAATGAGTTCCATAGACCCCCCTTTACCCATAACCAAGAAGTCAGCATCTGGGGCCAGATGGTGGCACAACAATAAAACATGATATTCTTGGAGGCCAACTCAGATGAGAAGGTTCTAGGTTCACATCCAGAGACCTCCCTGAGTGTTCCAGGCATGCAGATGTTCATGATTCTGGGCTGACTTAGGCAGGACATGGATTGTGGAATCAAGACCCCAGTTTGGGGCATGCTCTGTATCTGTGTCTCTCTCTTGTTTCTCTCCCTTGTGGAAGTAATACTGAGTTGTTAGGAAAGTCATAATGCATTTTTGCATAGAAAAAATACAGGGAAATACATCATGACTTTCTGACAACCTAATAAACTTAAAAAAAAAAAAAAGACAGCATCAAAACATAAAATTGGCATCTATGGTCCAATACTATTAGATGTCAGATCCATGTTCCAATCTTTATCCTGTCTTATTAAACTCCACTGTCTTTCTGCTTGCACTTCATTTCTTTTTGTTTCTATTAACTTATTTGATTGAAATGAACTGAATTTTTTAATGGGGATTCCAGAACAGTGACAACTCCAAAGCAAACCATTTCTCCTCTTGTAGTTCCTTCATCATCTTTTCAACCTCTGTGAGGACTACGAGGTCAAAAAGAAACAATTTTAAAGAAATCATCACTATTATCAACTGGACTGGGGAGAAATATACACATGTTGGAATATTCACTTTGCAAGCTAAATAATATGATTGAATGTATTAAAAAACTTGAAAATAAATTAAATTAAATTTTTTAAAAGTTCGAATATTCTAAAGCATTTGCTTCAGCTAGAAAATCAGTCCTTTCATAATGGATTTTCTCAAGTTCCGTATCTCTAGTTCCTCATTCAGTTTCTTTGATTTTATGCATATGATCTAGTGCTAATGAGGGAAACTACTGGAAATAGTTATATTCAAAAGGAAGATCACCTAATTAGAGATAGTTCCTGGGCAATTAATCAAGAGAAATAATTTCTGACATTCTATTGAATTTAGTGGGCTGTCTTACATTTTAAATAGCAAATAGTTATGCTATGAAGTACGAATGGGAAGATTTCTGAGAGCCATGATCTTTAAGTCTCACCTTCACTGTCCGTTCTTTCTGAATCTTTGTCTACCTTCATAAAATGCAGAACTTCTACCAGCTGAAGAAATGAAACCACATAATAGCTGGAGTGTTTCAGAAGGTTAGCATTGGGACTACCAGATGGCGTAGTGGTTACGTCGCTGGACTCCCACATGTCCAGCTATGGTTTGAGTCCCTAACCCAGCGGCTTGAAACACACCCAGCATGTGTGCGTGCATGTACAAATCTCAGGAAGAGAATGAAGGAGAAGGGATTGTAGTGTACTCATTCCCCCTGGGAGATGACGTCTCACTTTCCCTCTCACTGTGTCTGTCGCTTTCTCTCTGGAGTGCAAACACCCTAAAGGGAAAACCTGCGAAAAAAAGAAAGAAGGAAGGAAAGAAAGAAAGAAGAAAGAAAGAAAGAAAGAAAGAAAGAAAGAAAGAAAGAAAGAAAGAAAGAAAGAAAGAAAGGAAAGAAAGGAAAGGAAAGGAAAGGAAAGGAAAGGAAAGGAAAGGAAAGGAAAGGAAAGGAAAGGAAAGGAAAGCAAAGGAAAGGAAAGGAAAGGAAAGGATAGCATTAGGCTATTGCATGTTTTATGCACAATAATAAATAATCAAATATCACAGAGTAGCAAGAGTCAGGTAAGTAAAATAATACGAAGTTGTATTTCCTATTAAGAGTTGCTTTATCCTGGGGGACCAGCAGTTAGCGTAATGCCTATGTCGCTGGACTCCCACGTAGTCGACCACGGTTCACGTCCCAGACCCGGTGGCTTAAAACTCACGCCGGGCGTGTGTGCGTGCGTGCCCAAGATCCCGAGAGGAGAATGGAGGAGAAGGGATTCCAGTGTAACCATCCCCCCTGGCGGGTGATTTCTTGCTTTCTGTCTCTATGTCTCTCTCTGTCTGTCTAGCGAGTGCACGCGCCCTATAGCAAAAAAAAAAAAAAAAAAAGAAAAGAAAAAAACTCTCAAAAAAAAAAAAAAAAAGAGTTGCTTTATCCTAAAAAACTTGGGTTTGCATGTATCATTTTCTGTTTCCACTAATACTACAAACAAAAACCTACAAAGAAGACAAATTCTATTATTTGCATGAAATCTAATTTCTACAAAGCATTTTACAAATACATCTGAAAGAAAAGTACCAGAGAAAATTATCAAAGTAGTCAAATGAAATTGCTATCATTTTCAGTTACTAACAATTAATGACACTAAACAAATGACACAGAAGTAAAACTACAAATTTAAGATTTGCAATATGGGGACTCTTTTACATTCAGCTCAAAACTAGTAAACTGGCCATTAAGAAAAATGGGCCAGGGACCAGCAGTTAGCGTAATAGCTATGTCACTGGACTCCCACGTAGTCGACCGCGGTTCGCGTCCCGGACCCAGAGGCTTAAACTCACGCCGGGCACTTGTGCGTGCGTGCCTAAGATCCCAAGAGGAGAATGGAGGAGAAGGGATTGCGGCGTGACCATCCCCCCTGAGGGGTGATTCCTCGCTTTCTATCTCTCTATCTCTCTTTGTCTTTCTGGCGAGCGCATGCGCCCTATAGCGAAAACCTCTCCAAAAAAAAATTAAATAAATAACAAGCCTTTTAAAAAAAAGAAAAATGGGCCAGCAGGTGGCATGGTGGTTAGAGTGCTAGATCCCACATGGCCGATTATGCAGTTTAAGTCCTGGACACGGCAATTTGAAAAACAGGTCAAGTGTGTCTGTGTGTGCATGCCCAAAATCCCAAGAGGAGATTGGAGAAGAAAAGATTACAGCATGGTCATCCCTCCTGGAGAGTGATTTCTCACTGTTTCTCTCTCTGGCAAATGTGAGCACCCTATGGCTAAAACATCAAAGAAAAGGAAAAAGAAAGAAGAAGAAATAGCGGGTGAAGTCAAGGCTTTATTTTATTTTATTTTTTACAAACAAGCAATGAAGCTATTTAAAAGGGAGTCATGCCGAGGATCCAAGCTCTGTGCTGTTTGAAAATGAAACTGAAATCTATGACAAGTCAAAGTAGAGGGACTCTAACCACCCAGACTAGTTATAATGTGTCTCAAGTTTAGGACTACAGTGAACTTTGGTCTGACTCTTACCTGCATTAATTTCATACTGCTGCTTTAACAAATTATCACAAAAATCAGCCATGTTTTGGCATGTATGTTAGAGCACAAAGGAATTCTAGAGGCTTCTGTGGTGCCCAAGACTTGAGGTAAAGTTCTTCAGTCCACTGTGATCCATGATCCCTACTGAGATATTCATTGTCCAGTTTATGCTCCATTCAAAGACAGAATGCTCTAGAACTTCATGTCAAGCTTTAGGCTTGTGTTAAGACACCAAATTCACCATCAGGCTATGTGTTAAGACACCAAGGCTCTCCCCCAAGTGGCACCCTGTAACCACTTTTCTCTGAGGATCCAATACTTCCCAGAGCCCCCCAGGATTATAACTTTTGCTTTTAGCCTCCCAGCACCAATCTCACCCCTAATATTTGCAGGGGCCAGTGCAAGAGTAAAATGGAAGCTTATATACCATATATCCAAATATATTCAAAGTTACGAAAAATAAAATGTGTTGTATTATTTTTATGGTGACAAATAACCTTCATAACTTCCTATGAAGGAAGGCTACATTCAAATTAAGAATTGTGGGATTCCTCTGAGCCCTTTGCTGAGACCTGGTGGCCTGGTAAGAACTGGTCCTATCCTAGCAGATGGTGTGATGGTAATGTGGCTAGACTCCCACACAGTCGACTGCAGTTCAAGTCCTGGACCTGGTGACTTAAAACTCACACTGAGATCCTAAGAGGAGGAGGAGAGTGGAGGAGAAGGGATTGTGGCGTGGGCGTCCCCCTGCGGGGGTGAGTTCTTGCTTTCTCTCTGGTGAGTGCATGCACCCTATAGCAAAAATCTCTCTCTCAAAAAAATGAAGAACTGGTCCTATCCATGACCCCAGATATGCCCCATACTTCAAGGGCCTCCACATGTACATATACAAACTCTTTAGCCTACCAAACCAAGCTCCATCCATACAGCCATCCTTTGGGCTTAGTAATGTTCAACCTATGACACAGTAGGATGGACCTAAATAGTCTTAGGGAGGCAGGACTATTTGGGTTGAGACTTTGGGGGCCCAGAATTCTAGGTGGACCCTTCCTTTGATTCCACAGATTCTTCACCCTGGCAGAACAGGAAAGGTCAAAGGATGGCCAGAATAGAGTGCAGTAAAGTGTGGGGTCTGAAACAGGGCCTCTCTTGCCTGAATCTAGGCAATCCTGACATCAGATCCTTAGGCATTGCTGAGACTAACCTCCCACTACACAATAAGAAGCACCAATATAATAATAATAATAATAATAATAACCTTTTTCTATATGCTAAATGAACTGAAAGTTGATTAATAATGCTAATTTAATTGATGCTGATAAGTGGAAGCCAAGCTAAAGGACCAACAGGATACTGCTAAATTAATCAACAAAATCACTGTTTTCCAGAGTTTTATGAAAATTAGTAACAGATCTTATTAAAAGAAAGCATTCCATAATGAAATATTTAAAATACATATTTTAAGGCAAGCTTTTTAAAAATACATAATTTCTAAAAATATTTAACATAAAAATGTAGTCAGTGAACCTCCAAATAGACAAAGTAAGTGATATTTCCTAAATTTGTATGGGATATATGTGTATTCAAATGCACATATACCTGCATATGTATGCATAATATATCTCTTGGCACTAAAATTCTGAAAATGCTATCAATCAATTAAAACAAAATCACTGTATCAGATTTCTTGAGTATAAGTAATAGAAACTACTTATGGCTATTTAAAGAACAAAGGAATTAAGAAGAAGGATACCAGGGCAATTTTCAAAATTTAGGCTTGGAAAGCTTGCAACCTGAGCTTTAAACCATGACAGGAAGAACTCTTTCCTTATGCTACTATCACTGAGATAATTCTTAACCATATTACTTCCTATGTCACAGAGAAATGCTCATAAATAATAAGCAAAAACAAAACCAGATGTAAAAGAATATAAGACCAATTCCATCAAAAAGAGAGAGATGTACAGAAACAGCCTTAGAAATACTACAAAATATCGGGACCAGCAGTTAGCATAATGGCTATGTCACTGGACTCCCCCGTAGTCGACCACGGTTCGCGTCACGGACCTGGTGGCTTAAAACTCACGCTGGATGCATGTGTGTGCATGCCCAAGATCCCGAGAGGAGAATGGAGGAGAAGGGACTGCGGCGTGGCCACCACCCCCCCCCCTCGGGGGGTGATTTCTCGCTTTCTGTCTCTCTGTCTCTCTCTGTCTGGCGAGCGCACGCCCTATGGCAAAAACCTCTCAAAAAAAAAAAAAAAAAAGGAAAGAAATACTACAAAATATCAACAGTGCTTTTGTCTGGATCCTGGAGTTACAGGTAATTTTTATTTTATGTACATGAATTACATTTGTAATTATAAAATATAAATTCTTTCAAAACTGTTTTTGCCAAGTCTAAAAGAAACTGTTCTGATGCCAAAATTTTGTGACAACATTCATTTTCACAGTATTCGAATCCTTCCTGATATAATAAACTTTGATGATATTTTAAATTACTTTAGGATTTCTGATGCAGCAAATATTTTTAAAGCTCTTTCTTGACTTGATCATGGGTGGGTAACTAGAACGTAATAGAAATTACAATTCCAGTAAGTTATTGGCATTAGTGGTATACCAAACCTCTGTTGTCAGTAATTAGTATAGTCACCATTAACAGGCGCTAGTAGTAGACTCTGGCAACAAGGAACTCTTCTTCATAGTGCTTGTACACAACTACAGATAAGATCACTTCACAGATAATGTCACTTTTCCAAACAAAATTAGCTCTTTATTAAAATATAAACATAAATATTAATTTATTATTTAAAAGAAAATAGGATTAACAATGACAGAAACCTCACAACGCTATCCTATTTAACACCAATCAAAAGTGAATAAAAAAAACAATTATAATCCATTATTTAAAAATAGCAACAATTAAGAAACTACATACCAAAGCTTTTGAGATGCAGTCAATGCTGTGTCCAGATGTAAATTTATAGTCTTATGAGTCCTAGTATTAAATAAAAAAGAAATAAATGAACTAAGCCATAAATTAAAGAAAACATGCATAAAACAATAACTTTTAAAAAGAAGGAATTAAAGATAAAAAGTTATATTAATGGAATATTAAATAGAAAAAAATAGAACTGATAAAACATCTAAGTGTTGGTTCCTTAAGACTGACAAGCCTAAAAAAGAAAGGAAAAAAAATGAAACTAAAAAGGTTAAAAATGAGAAAGGAGCTATAATCACAGACACAGAAGAAACATTTTTAATTACAAGATAGTTATATGTAGAAATATGTTGACAATTTTTTTTTTAGTTCTATGAAAATGCATGGTTTTCTTTAAAAATATATTTTTAAATTGATGTGCAAGAAGTAGTAACCTGTCTAAGCCAAACCATAGAAGTTTTTATAAAGTTTTCAGAAAATTACCTTCCACTCACCAACCCTGAAAAAGCTTGAAGCCAAAACTGTTACTGGTGAGTTCCTCCAAACCTTCAAAGAAAACGCAATTCCTATTCTCTGTATTAATCTAGTAAATGGAACAAGATGGAAAAATTGAGTTTTGAAGCTGATAAAGTAGCATACAAATATGTAAAACTAACATTCAATCTTATTCATAAATATACATGCAATAATCACAAATAAAATGTAAACTGCTGAATTCAATACTATTATAGGAGAAAAGGAAAGAAAACCACCATGATGAAACAGGATACATCTCATGCAGAAATAATCCAATCTTGAGAAATCTATTAACATAATTCATTGTGCTAACAGACAATAGGAGGTGAACTATATGATCAGCTCTAGTTACCTAAAATGTTTACTATAATTCAACAATTTCCAATAAAATGCTTAGTACACTTGAACTAGGAAACAACTTCCTTAAACTGATAAAGACCTGTATTGCAGTCCAACAATTAACATTAAAAGCTGGTAAGGACTGGCCCCAGTATCACAGTAGGTAAGCCCTGTGCATGGGAAGCTGAATCCCACATGACTGACCACCACTGACTCCTGACCCAAGTGGCTTGAAAAAAACATGCTGGATATGTGTGCCTATGTTCCCAAAATCTTGACAGAATAGAGAAAAAAGTATTGCAGTGTGACCACACCCCACTGGGGGTGCTCATGAGCTCGCGCTCTCTCTCTCTCTCTCTCTCTCTCTCTCATAAGTACACATAACCTTTGGCAATTTAAAAATGGGGGTGGTGATGGTGAAATATTAATGGTATTCCTAAAAAGTCTAGAATAAGAGCAAAGTTATTACTACCATTTATTTAATAAATGAAGTATGAATATTATAATGAAAGAGAAAATTATTAATTACACTTAAAATGATTGACTACTTGGAAAAGAATTAAGTAGGAAGATTAATGAAAGAGTTCAGAAAAGTCACCAGATGTAAAAATCATAGCTTGACCCCATAAGGAGGAACCAGTTATTAAAAAAAATGAAAAAATGATCCCACTCAACTAGCAACAAAGATAGAAAATATCTAACAATAGAATTAATAGGGAATATGCAAGACATACAAAATTATTGAAAAACACATGAGATGTCTTTAGTAACCTTGCCATGAGGCAAGTTCCTAAATGGGAAATTTAGTATTACGAAGTTGGCAATTGTCCTCCAATTAATCTGCATTGTTAAAGTAATTCTAAACAACATAAGAATAGAATTCCTTTTGGAACCCGATCAAAATATAACTACAGCTTATCTAGAGGAATAAATGCACAAATATAGCCATAATTTTTAAAGAATAACATTTATCTCATTGAAAATTAAAGAATAAAGCAAATTATAAAATGGCAATAATTAAAACAGCATGGTTCAAGAACAGAGGATATTAAAAAACAAACAGATAATAAATCCAGAAACCACTCCAAGTATATGTAAGAATTTAATATAACTGTAGAATTTTCAAAACAGTAGAGGTTTCGATAAATGATGATGAAACAACTAAATAAATATTTAGACTCTTAATAACACCTATATCAAAAATAAATTCCATTTAGAGTAAAGATTCAAATCTAAAAAATTAAAAGAAAACATAGACAGATATTTATATAACATTGGGATGGAGAAGACCTTTTTAAACATATCACCAAAGGCAGAAATTATGAAAGAAAAGGTAGATTTATCAACATGAAAAATGCAATATTTCTGTATATCAAAGATTTCATGAATTAATTGGTACATGTCTCACACAGGGCAAAATTTCTGTAGCATACAGAATAAACAAATGATTAGTGATTTTAATATGTACAGCGCTCTTATTAATCAATTAAAAAGTGAATCTCCAACAGAAAAATAAGCAAATGTGTTCATTTATTCTTTCACCTATTTACTGTGCACCTAATATGTGTCAAATGTTGTGGTAGGGGCTGAGAATACAATGTTAGACATCTAGATACAGTCTCTTCCTTCATACATTCCAGTATGAGAAACAGACCTCCCCCTAAAAAATGTAAATAAGTAAATAAATAAAGCTACCAGACAAGATAAGGGATTTGTGTAACAAAGAAAAGAAAGGACTGAGATAGCAAATGGGTGAACAGAAAAGTGAGGACTACTTTCCATGGGTGCTCTAAGCAGGCCTTTCTCGAAATGCTATGTAAGTGGGTATCTGAAGGATATGGTTGTGGACAGGGAAAGGGTGACCATGAAGAGCAGCTCAGGGAATAGCATTTCCTAAGGAGCAGAAAAGATCTTGGCATGTGGGAGGACTAGTGCAGCTACATTATGATGGTCAACAAGGAGAGGATGGACAGATAAGTAAGGCTCAGACTATGCACTGCTGAGTCGTGATAAGGGGTTTAGATTTTATCCTATAAGTAACAATTTATTTGATTCAATTTATGAGCAAGGTCACTGTTGTCACATTATCAAGAATGCACTGAAATCAGTCAAGGGTAGTAGTGGAGAGACCAGGTAGAACTGGCTATCCCAATAGCCAAGTGAGAAAACGCATTGGTCAAGACTAAGTGATGGCGTTGAACATGGAAAGAAGCAGAGTGAAGATATATCTGGAGGATAAAATTGATAGATGAAGCAGGTCTGCTTGATGTGCAAAACAGATCACAAAAAAGAATCAAGGATGACTCCTAGGTTTCTGGCTTGAGCAACTGGTTGAATAGTGGTGCTACTTATTGCAAAAGGGTTGATGAGGAGGACAGGTTTAGGGTGATACTAAGGAATCAGTTGGGAAATGTTAAGTCTGAGAGATGTGAATCATTTAAAGGAAGATATTAAGGAAGCACACCTATGTATGAATTTTAAGAGGAAAGGTCTAGCCAAGAAACATAAATTTGAAACTTATTAGCATAAACATAGTCCTTAAATCTATGGAAATTGATAGGATCATCCTTGATAAAAAATATAGAAAAAAATGAGGGACCAGAACAGAGGTGAGAAGGCCCACCATTTCAAAATTAAGCAGAAGAATATGTGAATATAAAACTAAAGCTTCATCAGGAGGAAAGCTAGGAAAGAAAGTATTTTGGGGTGAAGCAAGAACATTTAAAGAAGCAGAGGGTGGAGAAGGCAAGAACAGGAAAGTATGCTTTGGGACTGGGTGACAGGGAAGTGGCTGGTGACCTTAACAAGGGCACTTGCAGTAGTGGTGGTGAGGAAGTTGCATCATTGTGAACTAAAAAATAAATAAATAATTCAAAAATAGAGACAACATATAAGACCAACAACTCTATAAAGAAGTTTGGTTATAAAGACTGAGAAATGGCAAATTTATACAAGGGAAGATTTGGTTAAAACGAAGTGCACTGGAATATGTTTGAAGGCTGATGAGAAAGGTACACTGAGGAGAAAGGGGACTGATAATACAAAAGAAAGGAGAAAACCCAAGGAGAAAAGTTCTTGAAAAGGCAAGAGGGGGTGGGATCCAGAACACAAGAAGAGGGGCTGGCTTTTGATGCTTCCTCCATAGTCACAAAAAGGAAGATGATTCCCAAGGTAGCTGAGTTGGGGGAACTTGTGGTGGAGAGGTGAAGAAGTTTGTATATGGGAAATGTAACGTAAACAGGGAGTGAGCCAGAACATTTTGGGGAATATGAAACTATGGTAGGAACAAGAGCACCAATATAAAGTTTGCGATAACAGACTGAAAGTAAAAACAGTTGGTTGAATTGCGTGATTTTCTTAAAGAAAATGTTCAATTGACCCAGTCAGGTCCTTGAAACTAGATGATAAGGTTTATCCAGGGTTGGGATTTTTGTAAGGAGAGTGGAAGAAATTGAGGTTCAAGGGTGCTAACACTGTATTACAGGGAAATGATTATAATGATAGACCATGTAGTCTAGGTAGAAAAGTAAGGAAACCAAGACAGGGGCTGATAAACAATGGGGTAAAAAAGGAGGTTAATGAATTAGCTGTCAGTGAGCAAGGAATCCAGGTTAGGAAGATAGTGATCAGAGTGGAATGTCTGATAAAGTATTACTTCATGTCCTCCTAGAAGCAGACACCAAGACAAGGCTCAACATGCAAGAGTTTTATTGAGGGAACACCTGTGAAGTTAAATAAAGGGAAGAAGCAGGAGGGAGAAAGGGAACCTTCATACCGTAACAGGGGTCTGACATCTGGGAAAGGAGAGAAGGAAGGGACAAGAGGCTCAGACTGTATGTAGCGTGGTTCTTAGAACATTTCAGCCAGGCTACTGAGGAGCCCCCACACAAAAATTACTCATTAGGAGAGCCCTGCATCTCACATGATCAAGCCTCAGTGCAAACCCAGCAGTGGATCCTTCGGAAAGACAGGGGGCCTGTCAACTATGCTCCCTGGAGCAGGAGATCTGAAAGGTGCATCCCCATGGCCACCACAGGCAAGATTCTAGAAATGCCATTTCTAATGATGACGGGTCTAAAAATTACTGGAGAAGACTGATTCTGAAGAGGAGAAAGTGTCAAGGGTCATTGGAGATGGAGCTGCAGGAAGGAGAGGACTAGATGTTGAAGTTCAAGTACAGTGACCATCATTGCACATTACACAATTCCAGGTTGTCAACCACCCATTTATTGGGGGATTTGCACAGTTGTTAAAACAATGTCCTGGCAGATGGTGGCAGTGTGTGTATGGGGGGATGGGGGGGGAGGAGGTGTAGGGTGGCCACTAGCTTGTTGACAGGATTTGAGGTGGAAAAGGCTACAGTAGGAGCTAGTCTTTGAAGAACTGAAATGAAAGAAACTGGCTCAGAATGGGAAGTCTATAATTTACGAGGAAGGAAAAGTGGTGGTATTGTCCTGTGACAGGATTCACAAAGAAACCGGGATCTTGGCAAGCAGGATGAAGTAACACCCGGCCAGCATCAAGGACTACCTCGGAGGCCATCCCCAGACCCCGGTCCTAAGGCACATGGTCCTCTTGAGGGGCTTGGTGGGAACGAGTTCTGGGGCAAACCAGGTCCAGTTATAAAGTCACAGAAGGTCGGGGGTGGAAGGAGCTCCGGGAACCGGCTGAGGACACTGGGAGTTGGCCGACGAGCTCTGCTGCGAGGCCTGCGGGTGCTGCCGGAGAGGCGGAACACGGTGTGGCGCTGAGGTACCAGGTGTGCTGACGAGGGCGCGGTCCCGCCGGCGGCCGGGAGGCGGCGCTCACGGGGCCGCGGGCTTCCCCAGGCCCCGAGCCGCGTGCTGGCGCTCCCGCGCTGCGCCGCCGCGGAGCTTGGCGCGGCAGCTGGCGGCGGCCTGGCGCGTGGTGACGGCGCCCGCGGGCGGGCAGCGGCTCCCGGCGGCGGCCGGGCGCAGGGCGGCGGCGCTGCGGGGCGACGGCTTCGCCAGGCTTCGGCCCGCACGGCCGGCAGGGGTCCCAGGGAGGAAAGACAAAGACACGCGCGTTAGAAACCGGGAGGAAAGGCGCCGGCGCCCCCGGCTCCGCACGGAGCCGCAAACCCGAAGGCAGCGAGAGGCCTGTTTCGCCCAACAGGTGTGTCACAGATACACACGGGACAAAAAGTGGTCTGAGGAAATCAGCATCCAGCCGGAGGCTCGTACAACAAAATGTTTTAGAAATCTGGGGATACTCTTCAACACAGAAATTCTAGTTGGAGTATTTTCCCTTAAGGAATAACTAATTATAAAGACATATTTTCATACAGGGTGTTCGGTGCAGTATGTAACTAGCAAAAAAGAAAAATGGCAAAAAAAAAATTGGAAATATCCTATAACCAATAATAAGGTACTAGTGTTTTTCTCAGAATAAATACTAACCTATTAAAATAATGCTGTGAAATAACATCTAGTGTTATCGAAAATATGCTATATGCAACGAAAACGAGTTTCATCCCTTCAAAGTCTGTGTGTGTGCTTACTACCTGTGTACATGTGTATGCACACACAACACACTACACATGTATAAAATAATATAAACACCAAAATGCTAAGTAGTTACCTTCAGGTGATGAGGCTGTAGGTAATCTTTACTTTCTTTTTATTTATGTTTCCTAAATTTTATACAAGAAGAATATTTTAATATTTTTAAAATATTTATAGTAAAAACATACATTAATTTACTCCATTCTTATGTACCCATTCTACCTTTATCCCAGTTTTACCCTAAATCCCCAAAACTTACTAAAATAACTATTTTATATTATGTGACAAAGTGATGGACATAAAAAGATTTTAAAAAATGAAAAGATGGCTCTCAGTAGTTTTTCTTCCTTAAATTTTCTGAGTAAATCACACTATTATAAAGCAGTTGACCCCATAAACATTATGCTGTTAATCAAAACTGTCTTTTGGGGAACCAGCAGTTAGCGTAATGGCTATGTCGCTGGACTCCCACGTAGTTGACCGCGGTTCGCGTCCCGGACCCGGTGGCTTAAAACTCACGACGGGCGCGTGTGCGTGTGTGCCCAAGATCCTGAGAGGAGAATGGAGGAGAAGGGATTGCAGCGTGACCATCCCCCCTGGGGGGTGATTTCTCGCTTTCTGTCTCTATGTCTCTGTCTGTCTGTCTGTCTGGCGAGCGCATGCGCCCTATAGCGAAAACCTCTCAAAAAAAAAAAAAAAAACTGTCTTTTGTGAAATTATACCTATTTTACTATAATAAGCATTTCTACTTCAGAAAAAGCATTTTCTTGGCCTCTGACATATGTGATCTGATTTGTGATTTCCACAGACTTGGGAAAAAAGTTTGTATAAACAAAAATTTGTCATGCCTTTGGAACAAATGTTTTAGTTAACACCAGTGCTTTACACTGATTCATTACTTTTCTCTTTACCTCAGTTTGAAAAAATTCAATGGGAGCAAAACTAAAATATTAACAATGAATTATTGTCTAAAGTTAATATCCTGATCTTCCAAATCATTAACAAATTAAAAATGTTAAGTTATTAATACTTAAGAGAGTCTGTTCTGTTACACCATGTTCCAGAAAAATGCATAAAAGTGATGATAAAATTATAATAATATAACATAGGGGAGGGATCTCAGAGTTTTATTTAATTGATAGAAGATCCATTATAAATTCCAAATGTATTTTAAGCCCAGGTGTCCTCAGAGTTGTCAGGCTGATTTTATTTAATGATGAGCAAATCTAATATTATAGATTTAGTGGAATGTTGCTTTGTCACGTAAATAGATAACGACTTAAATCATGCTATCCTACAAGTGTCCTTCTCTCTGAAGGTGCTGGATAGAATGATCATGTCTAGAGGCATACCTTTAGTAAAAATGATAATAAGTAAAAATTTAGAAAGAGAATAAATCCCAGAAGGCCAAAAGATTGTGTTAACCAACTGCTCCTGAGTAAATGAAGGTCATAGGAACTTTCTATAAAGCATTATCCTTCAAAACCTCATTATGGTGGGACCAGCAGTTAGCGTAATGGCTATGTCGCTGGACTGCCATGTAATCCCGGACCCGGTGGCTTAAAAAAAAAAAAAAAAAAAAAAAAAAAAAAAAAAAAACTTCATTATGCACCACATGATTTGTCAAAACAGGGTTAAATATAGATAAGACAGAAGAGCACTTATTATTGATGTTACAGACCAGCTTTCATTATCCATAGTTATTTTAATAAATTTGACATTTTTGGAGTGCCTGTTCTGTCTCAGGCACTGTGTTCAGACACCAAGAATAAAAAGCTAACACAAGCTTCATACCTTTAAGAAACTCTATCTAGAAAATTACTTTCAGATTTTTAGGATGACTCGAACCCTGGGGCTAACCTGAATCTCTGAAGCACCCTGCAGTCCTGCCAAACCCTTCTTTCCCATATTCTTCATAAGAGCTTTCTAATTTCCTGTCATTCCTTTGCTCAGAATCATCCAGAGCATCGCACTGTCTCCACAGAAGCTAAATCAATAGTTCTTATTAACCTTTCAGGGAAGCTAGTATCAGTCTGAAATTCTGACCAGAAATATGGACTTGCCTCTCTAAAAACATGCACAGAAATGAATACAACATATACTTTATTTCACTGCAGTGGAAACTGATTTCCTGAACATAAGCAACATAGGAAAAACAATATTTACAAAGAATTACACCTCCTTTACATTGTTATTTTTCATAAATGAAAATGGCCACTTCCTTAAAAAAATTTCAAGAAATTCTAACTGCTCAGAAGTCAATCTCAATGACATTTGTCTTAAATGAGTTGAAATTGTGGTACATCCCTGGACATACTTCCTCTTTGACAGTCAACTAAAACTTTTCCCTGTGGCAACAAGTGCTGGTCTTTGGACTCACAAAGTTATACAGAACCAAAGCAAAATTCCATTAAATGCTTTACCAGGTTGAGGTAGCCTACATACTGGAACACCAAATCCCTCTAAGACTTTCAAGTTAGCCAAGTCACATTATTTCCTCTGCTTTCAAGTTCAACTCAGATATATGGAAAGTCAGTAAATTTCTGTCTGGTAAAGAAAAACATTGTATTGTGTTCCTATTTCTTGGCAATACCTCTTGGAGAGGTGGTGACAACTGCTGATATGGAAAGTAATGAGGCACAAGTACATGCAGCAGTCCTCTCCTCAAGCAGGAAAACCATGCTGTGTGCCCTACATGACAGGTATACCAACTGCCTTCAGAGTACTATGGGTTTTCTTCTTCTGTTTGGATATTTACTTTAAGAGTGGCTAAGAGTGAGAGCAAGAATAAGGGAGAGATTACTTAGAAGATGTTAGACTCTCCCATCTCCAAAAGTATTCTAAAATAAAATTATTCTTTGATAACATCAGAAAGTATATGAAAACATGAAGCTAGATACCCTGAAAAGCATCACATTTCATCCAGTTGCATGCCGAAGAAAACAGCATAGTTATGTCCATTTTTTTTACAAGTCTGGAATAAGTAATGTCATTTGACAGGAGTACTGCCTAAATTTTCTTTCATGAACTGCATTTAAGAACCTTTGAGCTTATTCTCCATTCCCCTAACACACTATTATTTCCCACCTCTTTGCTTTTGTCCTTGGCATTTCATCCATCAAAACTTTTCTCCCTCCCCTCATCTATTCAAATACTGCCCATCTCTCAAGAACCAGACCAAAGCCAGTCCCGCTAAACTTTCGTTGATTACTATAACCTGAAATAATCTATCCCTCTTCTGAACTCCTGCAATATTTCCTCTGACTATTCTCAAAGTGTGGCTCTGAGACTACTAACTTCAAAAATACACTATAATCTGTATTTTTACTAAAACCAGAAAAACCTGTGGAAATTTCTCCAGTTTTCCCAAAACTATCTTGCCACTCTTAAAAGAATGACTTAACCTCCAGAAGAATGGAGAGGGAAAGGCTGACAATGCTTATTGCTGCCACGGTGACCGATAGACTCATCTGAATCATTCCGTTCTGTACTCATTTTCACACTACAAGTTTTGATTTGTGAACTGTGTATTTGTCAGATGTGTAGCGTCATTGTTGACTGCCAAATTCACCATCATCCTTAATATTCACTCATTACCTCCCAATCTCATAACCATCTTTCTATCCTAAAGATTCAGATGCTGTTACTATTTTCAAAATAACATTACACTCTATGAGAAAGAGTTTAAGTAGAGCTCAAATGAAGGAAGGTAAGCATGTTTGATAGAAAGGGCTACAACTGACATCATCTACTTTTAAAAAGATAAAAAATCTATTGTATTATGGAGCTGAGCAGTAACTTCAAAATCATCTCTTCCAACAGATTCACATTTCAGATGGGGAAACCATGGAGCAATTAGGTATTTCAAAGCAAGAAACTGAAATTGAAAAAGAAAGATTTGCAAAGACAAAATAGTAACAGAATCATGGAGAGCCAAAAGGAACTGCTCTAATTACTCATGGATTAAACATTAAAGATAAATGAAATTAAAGAATTAGAAGAATTTAAAAAAGAATAAAAGAATGAAAATAACTCAAAATGTTAAAGATTAGATAGATCAGCCCTCTATAAAAATGGCCCCAAAGACTGTCTTTGATATACCAGTTATACTCATTAATAATAGCTATCATTTGCTTACTGTATTCCAAGCATTGTACTAAGTCCTTCATGTACATTAGCTAAATTTTATTAAATTCTAATTGATGGGTTCAGTAGGTGGCATGATGTTTAAAGTGCTGGACTCCCACATGGCTGACTACAGTTCAAGACCCAGACCTGGCAGCTTGCTTTCTTTCTTTCCCTTTCTCTCCCTTTCTCTTTCTTTGGTGAACTCATATGCCCTATGGCAAGTTTAAAAAAATTAATAAATTTAAATAATTCTTTTAAAATTATAATTGAAACAAAGTATGTTAAGGTATATTATAATACGTCTATAAAAATATTTAAAAAGCAAAACCTGGCCATGTGTCTGCAGGCTGGTCTAGGGTATTCTAAAAATTGAATAATATTGGTTTGAATGGTGATTATAGTCCTTTGAAAAAGATGGAGGTATCATACTACCAGAACGTGCTGACATTGGTCAGTGAGAGCCAATTCAATACTCATCAAGCAACCTTCTGATTATAATTTAGTTTTCTATGTATTAGGTTGGGAAAGTCATGACATACTTTTCTATACAAAAATGTGTCATAACTTTCCTCACAACCCAATAGATTTGCCAATTGGGAGAAAATGCACTGTACCATAAACATAAGAAGCTACTGTGCCTGATACTTCTCACTGCAAATTAAAGGACTGGCATTCTGATAGTTATACACCACTATCTATGAGGCTGCTCAGAGCAATGCACTCTTCCAGCCCCAGTTACCTCTCTAGATAAACCAATAATCAGGGTCAGCCTTAGAAAGTAGTGACCACATGCAAGTTACCTGTGAGGCCTGGCAGGGAGGGAGGTTAGGCTGCCCTGTCTTTGCACTACACTCCCATGTGACTTTTTTTCTCTCTCCCTCCCTCTCTCATACACACACACATAAATAAATAAAAAAAAACCACTTAATTAGAAATAGAAATCATAGGAAAAAAGAGGAAACAAAATATAATGTTGTTTCTTCACACTCCACAGCACCACCTTGTGAATTTAGCACTTAGTTTTTATATCAGAGAAGGCTGAAGGTGTTTTTGGTTTTTTTTTAATGGCACCAATCAATATTTATTCTGCTTATTTAAAGAATTAGTCACCTAAGCAAAAAGAAAAAGTTCAAGTGGAACTTGGGTATATAAACTTTTTTCAAAGAATAAATATCAAAACATTTCAGATGTCCTCAAATACATAGAATGCATGGCTGCCAAAGGAGTTTCATTTCTGTTTGAAGTGTTTTTGTTTTCTGGCATCTCCACAGGAGGGAGTCCTAGACATCCAGTAGGGTCCTAACATGACTTATCACAGTTCTTGATAAGACTTTACTTCATTATTGCACACCAAGAATCCCAAAGTCACAATGCAAATAAGAACCATTAGGACCCCATGTCTAGGATTGAGGACAACACACATAAAAGATGCATTCATGCTGTGAACTTCAAGGAAACAATATTGTTTTGCCACTGAATTTTAACTGTGATGGTGTTATAAAAATACACTTTTAATCTGATTCACTCTAATTGATAATGGTTGGAGTTAGAATTAATACTATTTTCAAACAGAATTAACCAGTAAATATTACACTGAGAAGTACTACTATCTTTAGGAAGAATATTGGATTACTGAATAATTATCTAAAGTAAAATTCAAATACAAGTACTTAACCTCTATGAATCCCATCATGGACATTATCAAGGGACATATTGTTTTAAAAGAGATTAATCTTTTGTCCATATTTGGTCCATAAGATCTAAATGCAATCAGTTCTAACAGGTCCTATTAATCTCAGAAAAATAAAGCAATAATTGCATGGATAGGTAAATTGGTCAAAGTAAACCTAGAATAATCCAAATTAAGGATGTATTTTTATATGGATAAACATGAGTCATATCAAGATTAAAACATATAGTTAAAAACTGGATAAACAAATGAAAAGCTATTTCTGTAATTTCACGAGGCTGGAGATTTAAAGATTTATCAATAGAAAATAAAACAAACATCTGCGGTATGATATTTATAACACCATTGCTTCTCACTGCCCCTAAAATAAACTGACTGATCTGTACATACCATACAGATATTTACACAAGTCTAAAGGTAAACGATATCCTGAAAACACCTGTCATTTCTTTCTCAAATGAAAAAGTCAATATCCTAATTAGATATTTTTGATAACCAAGAGTAATAGCTAGTATATACATTTCTCTTATTACTTTTCTAATTGCCAGAGGGCATGTGCACTGACCACAGAGACAGAGGGGGAGAAAGCACCCCCAAATAAGGCATGATCATGATGTGCTCCCTTCTCTTCCATTTCTCAGTCCTGTTGGGATTTGGGACATGCATGTATTCACACCTGGCATCTTTTTCAAGCTACTGTGGCTGGGATTTGAACCACAGTTAGCCATGTGGAATCTGGTTCCTAGAACCACTAGGTTATGGGACCAGCCCTCCTCCTTATTTTTCAACTTCAATATTATCAAAAAATAAATCAATGGCCCCCTTCCCCTTTTTCCTGAAAGAAATGTAAAAATACTATATTATGTAGCACTAGATACTCAATATGATATGATAGAAATAAAGAATAATTTAATTCTGTCTATTCATATTAACAAAAACCAATTATCTTAAGGAAAGGTAATATAGTAAAATGGAAAGTTCATGGACAGAGGAATAAAAATATCTGGATCCTATAATTTTCATATTGTTAAAAAAACTGAGGTATAGAAATGGGTGTAAAAATATACTACCATTTGCATGAAGGGGAATGTACATATTTATATATAAATTATATACATAAAACAGATCTTGAAAGCCTAAGAAAGGGGTAACTCCTTGACTGTGCATTAGGAAGTGAAAGAACTGAAAGAAGATAGGGAGAAAACTTACCTTTCACAGTATGCTTCTTTGTACTGTATACCTTTTCTAATGTGTACTTGTTATTACCTATTAAAATCTTTAAGAGATAGCTAGCTTCTATTCCTGACTTCTGAATTAACTACACATGTGACCTTGTGCAAACACTTACCTCAATTTCTCCATTTAAAATTAAGTTATACTAAACCTCTAGATTCCTCATCTACAATTCAACAGAATTATGACTCAAAAGAAGGAATATACAAAATGTCAGGTGGAAAAATAATTTTAAGGCTTACTTTGCAGTGACTTACATAATTATTTACACTTCTGCCTATTCCAGTCCCATCGACATGTAAAAACAGCACGTAAGCAAAAGATTCTCAGAAGAAAATTCAAGTTTGTGAATTTGACAATGTTTCTCTTGTTTTTGTTTTTATTCTGTATCAAAAGTAAAAATCTAAATGATTCCTCCTTTTTTACATATCCAAAGTATTGTAAAATATAAGATTTATACTCTCAAAATATTCTGATAAATGAATATTGAAAGTAGATATAAAAAGGTAGAATTTTTGTAGCAGAGTTTCAAAATAGATCCTGAAATGGGAAAAAGCTGAAAATCAACCCATTTCCATAAAATTAACCCAAGAATCTCCTAAATTCATCCATCATCTTCATAAGTAGGAGATACTAACAAAACCAGATGTAGCCGGGAACCAGCAGTTAGCGTAATGGCTATGTCGCTGGACTCCCACGTAGTCGACCGCGGTTCGCGTCTCGGACCCGGTGGCTTACAACTCACGCCGGGCGCGTGTGCGTGCGTGCCCAAGATCCCGAGAGGAGAATGGAGGAGAAGGGATTGCGGCGTGACCATCCCCCCTGGGGGGTGATTTCTCGCTTTCTGTTTCTATGTCTCTCTCTGTCTGGCGAGCGCACGCGCCCTATAGCGAAAAACCTCTCCAAAAAAAAAAAAAAAAAAAACCCAGATGTAGCCAAGAGTAGAAGAATAGAAGGCTTAGAAAAGGAAAACAGGACATGAATTAGACACTGAAAATAAAGAAACCAAAAGCTGACACCATATATAGGATATGGAGAATGAGACAGGTCCAGTGATCCATTCATTCGTAACCCTGTGTGCTATAGTCAAAACTACTAGAGTCTAATCGTGGGGACAATGTAATTAATAATAATAATGCAGTAATAATGCAAAGGAAGAAAATGAAAAATAAATGGTAAGCAAATGTTATGAGTTCATCAGAGGAAGAAGTCTCTATGGGTTAGAACTGTCAAGAACAGGTTCATAAAAGAAAGAGGACTTTAGAGTCTGTGTATAATAAGCAAAGTGTTGTCAGCAGCATGGAGAAAATGAAGACAGCAAGGGAAGTAGCTTCTCTAGTAGGATGATAGTAGGGACAATAACAGATATTGGTATGATAAATTTAGTTTTAATCATAGTTTGATTCTAAATAGTAACTTGGCAAACATGTTAGGTATTATATTTCAAATATAAGGTTGCCAGTTTTTCTTTATAGAATACTACACAAGAGTGATGTGCTATATCAAAGTATTATATCAAAGCTGACTGGCTGGGCTCAAATACCATGATCAACATGCAGCCAGATCAATCTTTGTAATAGGGCAGGGCCCTGAGGTATGAGAAAATCATAGTTAGGATGTTTGCCAACTCTCTTCTAGTATTTTCTTGCAGGTACCTAATATTTTCTTTCACAATCTTCATACTTGGGAGTTTGCTTCACCCCAAAACACAAACCAGGAAATCCAGAAGTGCCAGTTTTACTTTTCTATTGATTAAGTTTGTGACTTGGGCTTGACTGATGAAATAGAGGGCTGCAAATTTTACTACATGAAAATATGTCAATTAAAATAAGACAGAAAACTATCTCCTACCTCTCAGTCATCTAGTGAGCTTGTAAAGTTAAGAAAGAATGCATAACCACTTAGTAACTTTAAGCAAAATACACAGTATAATTTAAGGTGTTCATTATTGAATGGATAAAGAATGTGTGGGTGCACACACATGTGCTGTTATTAGTAAAACATACTGATAAACCCTGTAAGAATTTCTAAACAAAATTTATCTCTGAAATGTTGACATAGGATAAGGAAGAATATCACTGGGGGCCAGCAGATGGCGAAGTAGTTGAAGGTGCTGGACTCCCACATAAACAACCATGGTTTGAGTCCCAGACCTTGTGGCTTCCTTTCTTGCTTTCCCTCTCTCTGTCACTCTCTGGTCAAATTAAAAAATAGTGATAGGGACTGGCAGGGTGCTGGACTCCTACATGGCTGACCACGGTTCGAGTCCCAGACCTGGTAGATTGCTTTCTTTCTCTCCCCCTCTCTCACTCTTGCTCTATCCCTTTCTGGTGAAATTAAAATAAGTAAATAAATAGAGTTAAATAAAATATTTTTTAAAAATAATAATAATGATAAATAAAGTTAAATGGAATAATTCTTTATTTAAAAAAAAATCAGCCAATATGAAAAGGACTATTAAACAAATGGAAGTCTTCAATGCGGAAAGTATTTATTCTAAAATATCTATGTTCATTTTTGTTATAATTCTTCAAACACCTAAATACATATATTACCCTTATCAAAAATCTTCTAGCAATTTACTGAAGTGTGAATGCGTATTTAGAGGCTTGAAAAAAAAAATCAATACTTAGACAAATTCACTTAAAAAGCAATATTTGAGATGGGTATAGGGTAAAGTTTATAGTTAATATAATTCTATGCTATAGCAATGTGCCCAGTGTTATTTGATATGGATATTAGGCTTTTATGTTAATATCTATTATATATTAATTTTAACTTCAAATAACAGGAAAAATAAACATTTCAAATCATTAAAACAGAATACTTTAAAAGTGTTTTTTTCATTTTATTGTAGATCATATAAGAATGACAAAAAAAGTGAAGCAAGCCAGGCTATGAAGGGAGACATTGTATGTCCCCACTTAATATATACCATGTCTGCACTCTATGACCGAAACTGATTGACTAAAAGATATACAAACACAAGAGATGAGTGTGAATGCCAGATGTGGGGTGTGTGGAGGAGTGCGGCCTAGGGAAAGACATTTGGAGGAGGGATACAGAGGCAGAGCATTGATGGGATGGGGAGGTGTGGTGTTATCTGTTGAAGATATTTTGATCAACTGGACTGGGGAGAAATGTTCACATATTGAAATGTTCACTTTGTAAGCTAAACAATGTGACTGTATATAAATATGTATATACATATATATATAAATAAATAAAATTTTAAAAGTAAAAAAACAAACTTAAATAACTAAAAAAAAAGTTGGTTATAGGTATCCTCTTCTAATATAGGTCTGTCAGTGTTTCTATTACTGGCTTCAGTTTTTAGGGGTCAGAACTCATCTCTAAAATTTACTTTAATGAAATGTAGGAATTCTTCTCTGTAAAGGTAGATTTTTAAAGTTAATCAAAAAAGGTAGCTCAAACGGTATACTGACCTATGCTTTCTGTATTAAATCGATTGTTTCAATTCCAAGCAGGACTGATTTCTTAGTTATTCTGCAAACCCTTGTAAGAAATCACTAGCCTAGAGGCAAAAGAGGCAGCTTCATTTCAGTCTCAAAGGGACAAAAATTTCCCTTGAACTCTAGTGTTTAACTAATGGCAGTATCAAGAGAAGTTGTATTGTTGGGTTCATCCTTCAGAAAGGTGAAAGGGGGAGAAACAAGTGTGAACCAGAAAAACATATACACAAATGTGGGACCTACCTTTTATTAGTTAAGCTTCACCAGTCCAAAAATGTGCAGCTTTGTAAAGTATGAATCACCTATTTAATCCTTCAATCTTTTTTTTTTTTTTGAGAGAGATTTTTACTATAGTGCACTTGTGCTTGCTGGAAAGACAGAGACAGAGGCAGACAGAAAGCGAGAAATCACTCCCCCAGTGGGGTGGGAATGGCCACACAGCAATCCCTTCTCTTCCATTCTCCTCTCGGGATTTTGGGCACTCATGCACATGCGCCTGGTGTGAGTTTTAAGCTGCTGGTTCTAGGACAAAAACCACAGTCGACTATGTGAGAGTCCAGGGACATAACCATTATGCCATCTTCTGGTCCCTACCTGTTCAATCTTTAGTAGCATCTTTTTTTCCCTTGAACTCTGGGTATAGATACTAAATAACTTAAACTTATTATATGGGTTATATCAGATTACATCAGGTCTTATCACACAGATGTCATTCTCCTTTTCTTGACAGATTAGGTACATAGACATAGTTCCTACCTGGGTCAGAGGCACAGGGTCTAAATCCCTATGAACAACTCCTAGAGAGATCAAAGCTAAGGACTCAACAAACAAATCTTGTTCAGTCCAAGAACACTAATAGATGTTTTATTTTTTTTTAAATAAGATATTTTCTTTTTAAAGAAATAATCTTTTAAAACAGATCTTACAGACTTTATCTCAAAACCTTCTGAATACAACACATAAATTATTCCACATTACTTAATATTATTACAACTTAAATTATCCACCACTTTTCAGAGTCAGATCAAATACATGTTATGTTACATACTTTATATGAGGGTTGGGAACAAAGAGAGACACACAAAAAGAGAACCAGTACTAGCCAAACACCATTTTCCAAATAAAAAACTGAAATAGATCTCTAAAATACATAATGAACAACAGGAAAACACATATATACACAGTGGTAACATGACATAGTGACCCTATTCTTCCTGGTAGTCTCTTTAAAACCTACTGCTTAAAAAACAAACAAACAAAAAAAAAAAACTAAAGATCTCTTATAGGAGTAGGTCTTCATGTACAGAAAGCCTTTTAAATAATATCAAAAGCATAAGCAACAAAAAAAACTGACAGACTGGACTTCATCAAAATTAAAACTTTCATACTACTATATTTTATGGTGTGTAAATTATATTATCAATAAACATAAAACTTTAAAGAAAAAAAACCCTATTGTTTCAACAACTCTGTGAACACTAATGCTTCCTAAATCTCTAGCCCCTGAGCAACCTCTCCCTGACCTCCAATCTGTATATTCTACTCTTATTAAGCATCTCTAAATAGATGTCCCAGAATCACTTCAAAGTCAACATGTCTACAATTTAATTCAACATTTGCCCATGGAAAAGTGCTTCCCCTTCTATATTCTCTACCTTTAAAAATGGTACCACCCACCTGCCCAATTAGAATGCCCCATAAAAATGGGAAGCATATTAAATTCCTTCCTCAACACTACTATCTGGAAAATTCCACTTCTGAAATAATTACTGTATCTATATCCTTCTCTGTCGTCTCATTGCCTTACCTGAATGTACTATTAGATTTCTGAAACTGGCTCCTAATTGATCTTCTAACCACAAATCTTACCTCCCCACCCTCACTCTCTCTCAGTCTCCTCAGTGCTATGAGATACCCTGTTTATAATTGCTCAACAGGTAATCTTGAAAATAAGAGTTCAAACTGCTTATGTGGTGCTTAAGATCCCTTACTGATTTGATTTGGCCATTGCCCTGTCCCATATTCCTTCCCTTAATCTATGGATGGTTTCATGTCTTATTACTAGCTAAATCTTTCAACTCTCAGAATGATGTAGGAATTATGAGAAGCCTTTCCCAAACCCTCAATATACCTTAAGATTCCACTCCTGTGTCCTAAGAATATATTCTTCTTCCACAGTACCTGAAGGGAGGGAATGAACTGCTTGCTTGTAACCCTAGCACCTAACTTAGTACCTTGCACAAAGCAGGACACCAATATGACTACTGAAAGAATGAAACAACTCGACTTGAGACAGTGAAATATAAAGAATACTCATTGAAATCTTTGACTTTGATTTTTGATACCTAAGCAGGATCTACAGACCAAACAAAAATTTTTTAAAAGTTTCATTTGCTCATTACTACTAATCTTTCCCCTGATGTTTTTCAACTATTTCTTTCATCTTTTTTTCAATAAAGTTGAAAACTTCAACCTTCAAAAGGCAAGTAAATACCTCATTTCAAACACAACTAGTACTACAAGTAATAAACTCTTTAATTAACATGTGATACAAAGGTTTGCATCACTCAAGAAACTGAAAAGGAATCTGGCTGATTCAACCTAGCAAATACCTGCTTGCCTGCATGCCTAGGGCACCACCTCTACATCAGTAACAAGTAAACAAATCTACCTGCCACTACCCTACAGCCTCAAATCAACTCTGCTAACATCAGCAAACCTATCATTTATCTTAGCACTAGCATCCCTTCAGCTTTCTATGATCAATCCTAATAAGGCTTGGGTTATTTTTAGTTCTTGGCAGCAAAGATAATTTAGTTATTAAAGGCTATAAAACTATTTCCACCTCTATATTTTGTACCAAAGTACGAACTCCTTTAAACTCCTCTTGTACTATATCAAAAATCATAATGAAGAGAAACTGAAAGGTTTTTAATATTTTAAGAAATAAAGAAAAAGTTAGAGTTCATCAAAAGCAAAGTAGTTAACACCTAAAAACCAGTAAGTACACCTACTCCTAACAATATCATACTGAAAAGAAAATAAATGCAACTTTAAGG
This sequence comes from Tupaia tana, assembly GCA_026018925.1. Lineage (NCBI taxonomy): Eukaryota > Metazoa > Chordata > Mammalia > Scandentia > Tupaiidae > Tupaia > Tupaia tana. The sequence continues at coordinate 27,198,442 of JAKSZU010000003.1, read as the reverse complement.
GGCCAAGTTTTATTTTTAAGAGGCAACAAGATCTATGAACCAACGACTTCCTTTATTTTTTTTTTTTTTTTTTTTTTTTGAGAAATTTTTGCTATAGGGCTCGTGTGCTCACCGGAAAGACAGACACACAGAAAGCGAGAAATCACCTCCTCCCCCCCCAAGGGGGAATGGCCACTGCACAATCCCTTTTCCTCCATTATCCTCTCGGGATTTGGGGCACAGACACACACATACCTGGCATGAATTTTAAGCCACCAGGTCCGGGACTCAAACCATGGTCAACTACATGGGAGTCCCGTGGCATAACCATTACACCATCTGCTGGTTCCTGAACCAATGACTTACTTCTAACTGTATTTGTTTTTTATTTGACCTCAAAGTACCAAAACTGACAGGAGGATTAGAAATGAGAAATTATTTTCAGATTCATACTTAACATATTCCTGATGGTTATGAGGAAAACAAGGACCAAGGTTCCATCAAATTGAAATCTTAAGAAAAGAGAATATACTGACCATTTAGCCTTTATCTGAAGCCCATGAAACTCATTTTATGAAATAAAACGGGAGGAGGTACAGGTACACCACACTTTTAAGAAATCTTTTTAAATGTAAGGGGTTATTATTGTAGCCTTATTGTTTAAGGTGTGGAACACAGACTAGCAGCATGGCCATCACATGGAAGCTTAGAAAAGGAAACTATCAGGTCCCACCCCAGACCTACTAAGTCAGAATCTACATTGTCATAAGATCCTACATGATCTGTATATATATTAAAGTTTATATAGTTGAGTAATCCTGGCTAACCCAACAAATCACCTGAATAATTGGTACAAAATATATAGAAGCTTAGACCCTACCACCAGAAATTGCAATCTGATAGACATGCAGTGAGCCCAGGCATCTGTACATTTAAAAAAATTATATGCAATTAGAATTCATATCCTGATTAAACAACTAACCACCAGTGTAAGTTTTGGTTTTACCAAAGTACAAAATCCTTTAATCTCCTCTAGTACACTGAAAATAAAATTTTTATGTATTCATATTTCAGGCACTCTTATTTTGTAAAATCAAATGTTAATTTGTATATTGACATAGAATATTTTATAGGAGATTCAATAACCTCTCTCTACAGAAGAGTCAAGTATATATTCTTTTTAAAGAGATCCAAATTGGCTTTTTGTTGGAACAAAACTCATTTAAAATCACAAGGTGTCACCAGCACAAACTTATGATTTTTTTTCTAATTAACATGGTAAAGGTCATCCAAGAGGGTAACTTTATTCATATTAACAGCAACTCAAAATACTGAATTCAATCAACTGTAAAGTTAAAATAATAAAGTCAAGAAGATGAGACTAAAATATGAAAACTACTTTATCAACCTCACTGATTATCACTACAGGCATGTAATCCAATTATGCAAATGTGTTTTTAGAGTATAAATGATAAGTTAGGAAAAAAGACATAAATTAGTATTGCTTCTCCTGAATAATGTGAAAAGACGACTGATCTTGGCTTATTCCTGGAACAGCTTTACAGGTCACTTAACCAACAGTCTCCATCTACAACTCACTCCCTCCACAATTTCTATTGGTCATACACTGTGCACCAAGTACTATGCTGGACGCTGAGGACACAAGGATGATTTAAGACATAGTCTTACCTTCAAGGGCCTTTTTAGTATATTCAGAAGACCCAAATAAGTGGGTAATTATAAAACATGGTGGTAAACTGCTATAAAAGGATAGATAAACATCTACTTCTGGCTTGGAGAGACAGAGACATCTTTTATGAGATGAGTCCTGAATGAGGAGGGGTGACTAATGAAAGGGACATTCCGAACTGAGGCAACAGGACCTTGGGGAAAATCAGCATGGCTCAAGATTTTGCACTGTAGAAAAATTACTCTGGGTTCAGTATGGGATAATGGACTACGGAGAAGGGGGGGAAATGTGGTCTGTTAGAAAGTTATTTCCTCTGTGCTAGTGCAATTATGAGATAAAGGTCATCTAAACTAAGCAAAGAGAAAAGGATCAGGAAAAAATAGACTCAAAAGATGTTGAAGAAGTAGAAATAGCAGACTAAGAGTATGTTGAGGATAGAGGGAAGCCAAGGATGGTCCTTATATTTCTAGCTTGAATAATCAGGTAATATACCCTAATGGGAAAGAAAATTTAAGTACAGATTTGAAGGAAAGATAAGTTCCGTTTTTGATATCTGGTGACCAAAAAACATTCACATGAAAATATCCAATAGGCAGGTGAATATATAATGCTCAGGTGAAAGACAGGGAAAAAGTCTAGACCACACTACTTGAGAGTGACCAAATCTTATTTTCCTTCAAATTGTCAATACCTGGTGGAGTCCCTGGTATAAAGTAGTTGCTCAAGTGTAGATGGATGAGTAAATTAGTACAGGGAAAAGACCAATTAAATTTAACCCATGAACTAAACTCATAATTCATTGATAGTTATTCATTCCATATATTCTAAATTTAACCTATTCTTGGTGATTGGACAAACTTTGCTTATTAAGAAAGCATATCTTTTTGAAAGGGCCGCATTCAACAGTTTTGTTTTCCCCTTCAGAACTTAAGGAAAGGCTGATGTTACCTGAAATATCCATTTAATAGGTTATCTTCTAAGATGCTAAATAAATGAGAAGTTACAGATTGAATACCCCCTAACAATGCTAGGTCTCTGACCTCAAGGAATGCACAATTCCTAAAGAGAGAGAATTGTTCCAAGCCCCAGTTTGAGTCACCTCGCCCAAAAATCATTCTGGAGATATTACCCAGAAATAATATTAGGCCAGTAAAAAAGGTCATATGATCTGTTACTTGACTAAAATGTCCTTAGAAATGCAAATTGCTTCCATGACCCAAGTGTGCACTCACACTACTTTGATTGAATCATTAACAAATCTAGTTCTATCTTCTAGTTAGAAAGAGTCCATAGTTGGGGCCAGCTGGTAGCATGGTGTTAGTTAAGGCGGCTGGATCCCATATGGCCAACTGTGTGATTTAAGTCCCAGATCTGGTGGCTTGAGGAGCATGCTGGGCATGTGTGCATGCATGTCCAAAATCCCAAGAAGAAACAGAAGAGAAGGGATTGTGGTGTGACCATCTCCCACAGGGAGTGACTTATCACTTTGTCTCTGGAGAGCACATGTACCCTACAGCAAAAGCTGAAAAGGAAGGAAGGAAAGGAGGAAGGGAGAAAGGGAGAGAGGGAGGGAGGGAGGGAGGGAAGGAGGGAAAGAAGGAAGGAAGGAAGGAAGGAAGGAAGGAAGGAAGGAAGGAAGGAAGGAAGGAAGGAAAAGGAAGAAAAAAAAGGAAAGGAAAGGAATTCACAGTCCCTTCATTAAAGTGTGTGTGTGCAGTAATTTAACTGTTGACTTCCATAATTAGGAAATAAATGCAAAAGGAAGTACTACACATTAAGGTCCGTAAGACTGTAGGAAGATTCCCTGTAACTTCTCTGCCTTTGTATCTCTTATCTATGTGCCAGTACTGTTAAGCTATCATATATCCACTCATTCGGCAAATACAGTATAAGCATTACTATGTCCTAAGCATCATGTTAGAGTCTATATAACTCTCCCCAGTCCCCTACATAAATCTCTCCAGTGAGAAGACAGACATTAAACAAATCAATGCACAACTATAAACATAATTACAAACTATATTAGGAAAGGAAGATGAAACAGAACTATGAGGTAAACATACTTTGATTATCTTTATTTAGAAGTAACACTTAAGCTGAGGCCTACAGGATAAGTAAATTAGTCAAGCACTGAACAGAACACAACAAACCTGTGTTTTGGGAGAATAGTTCTAACAGTACTATGGAAGACAGGTTACAAAAGAGTGACGAGACTATTGCAATAGTACAGGAAGAGATAAGAGTCCAAATTAAACCGCTAAAGGTGAAGATGTCAAGGAGGAGCCAAATGTGAAAAGCTTTCAGAGGCAGGATGAATTGGCATTGATCACTAATTAGTTAAAGAGTGAAAGAGAAAGAAGTCAAGGTATCTGCCAGAGTTCTAATTAGTCTAGGTAACTGAGAAGGTAGGAGTGAAAATAATTGAGACAGAAAACATATAAAGGAAGAACAAGTTTGAAAAGGAAGATAAGTTTGGTTTACTGAGCTTCTGTCGCATTCAGATACTGGTAAAACATTCATGTGGAGATGTCTGACATGCATCTTTGAAAACAAATGGTCTTATGATCAGAATAGCCAATCTAGAAATAAGGTCCGACAGGGTCATCTTCACAGAAGTGATAAATGATGCCATAGGAATTTAGGAATCATTAGGAGAGTATAAAAAGAGAAAACCTAAATTCATATTTACAGGCCTAGTAATAAAGCCAGTGGCAAGAGAGGAAGTATCAAACTTCACAAGAACATCAGTACAATAAACATTTATCAATACCCACCCTGTTCCAGGAATTATGCTAGACGCCAGGGGTATTAAAAAAAAGGTAGAATTCCTGCTCTTAAGATGCACATAGCCTACAGAAGAGACACAAAAAGATAATTTCAACAAAGTTATAAATGAAGTATTACAGAGCCACAGAAGGAAAAAACCCAGAAGGTCAGAGTATTCAATGATGTAAGGCTTTAAGATTAAACAAAATTATGCAAATCAAGTTGGAAGGGAGAACCAGATGAAATCAAGAGAATGTTCCTGGACTTTCAAAATACTAAGTAAAGTAGTGGGTATGGGAAACAATTGAAAAAAGTCATGAGTGACTTAAACTAGAAAAAGTAGACATATTCTTGGAAGAAAGAAAGAAACCCACTGGTGATATTTTTTTAACCACTTAACTCTTGCCTATAAACTCAAAATATGTGCACAGACTCATGCTAAGGAAGGGAGAGAGGAGAAAAGGAAAAGGACAAGGAGAATGGGAAGAAGAGAGCGAGGAAGAGAGGGAGAAAAAATTCCCTGAGTTTCACCTCTTAAAACTACATTATTGTTCAGTAACACACTAATCATGAAGAAGTAAAATACCACTAAAAAGGCTCTCTAATACTTGAACAATTAAGAAAAGATGCTGCCAAAACTGGCATCAAACTCCAGGACAGATAAAGGTCCATAAAATAATGGTATGTTCTCACTTAATAAACTGCTATGTATCTTGGCTTTATCACAGATGTTACATCTGACTTTCGTAAGCCAGTTGGATTAATGCCAACTGAAGCCAACAGACATCAAATATCACAGCAAGATAATCAGAAACTAAGTGCTAGAAAAGTATTTCAACAACAAATTGATACCAATTTTAGTGATCACTACAACAGTAATATTTATTGAGCTCTTACTTCAGCTAGGTTTTGTACTAAGTATATCATATACAATGTATTATTAAACTTTATAAATTCTCACAAGTCTATGTTTCTAATATTATTATGTAGACAAGAAAATTGAAGCTTACAAGATTGAGTATCTTGCCCATACTACACAGTAAAGAAGCCAGGACTTGAACTCAGGGCTGCTTGACTTAAACAGCCATGTTTTAACCACTGTATGATTGTTTCCCCAAAAGAATTGAATGATGCTGGCAATGATGCACACTTGGTAGTGTCTGTTGCTGAAGGAATAAATGACAGGACATAAAGCAGCTATTGCAGAGTAAGCCCAAATGTGGAAAACACAAGTAGAAAACAGGGACAATAAGTATTCACTAAATCACCAATTCAGTATGTGCAGCACAATTGTGGCTGTCTGGAAAATAGCAACGACTGAGAGAATAGCCTAATACACTGCTCCCAAAAATGTAATGAATGTCTCTTTCTGAATGAAAATTGCAGACTACCTATGAATCTACAAAGATGGAAACTGGACCAGGCAGTTCAGAAGAAGCAATGCAGATGCTTGAGCAAAACACTATTTCCCACATTTTCTCAGTATGGAAAAAGGCTGTTGATACTTCACTGACATGACAGCCAAACCACAGGTTGCTTTAATTCTATTACTTTTTTAAAAAGTATTTTTTTAAATAGCATGTACATTGGGAAGCTCACTGTATTCTAGGACTCTCCTCTTTTAAAAGATTCCCACAAAAAGATTCCTTCTAATGTGCTAAGGTCCATGTTTTATGTCATTGACTTTGGCACCATGATCACAAATGGCAGGACCAGCAAAGAATACCTGTCCCAGTCCATCTACAGACTGGCCAGAAACCTATGAAGAAGCTTGGCCTGAGAGACTGGTCCAAAAGGCGATATATCTTACCTAACCAGATTTTGTCTTACAAGGGTCTGAACTCAAGCTATATAGAGGAACAAGTAGCTGAAAGACATAAAGCAGGCAGACAGAAGTATGGAGGCAATTATAACCATATTGAGAGGATTTAGAGAAAGGTAATTATCCTAAAAGAAAAAAAAAAAAGTAAATACAGGGTCTCAAAATAGCTAACAGCAGCAGAGAAGCAATACTGTGGCTGCTAAGAGGGCAAGACCCACTCACTAGAGTTGCACTGATTTTCCAATGTTCAAAATACCCATCTGGTTGACACCTATATGGTGAGGCCAAATTGCACAATTACTCCTAGTTTCCCATAAGCCCTGACCACTTCTGTCTCCCATATTTTCCCACATAAAATCTTCTAATAAATCTCTCCTTACTATCTATAGACCAAATGTTGTGCTTAACATAATGTTTGTATATATGGGTGCACATGCACTCAAACATCTATACTCAGATGATATAGCAAACTGGGTGGTGGATGCCATTGTGGGTCTTACTTCTACCTTGTAATATCTGTGGTGTAGTTACTATGTTAACTAGCCCTAGTTAACTGTTCTAGAGAGAAAGGCCTTTAAATAAGTATCCTGAACCCTAAGTATTAACAATTTAGTATCATTCAATTGTGCGTTTAGTGATGAAAGCAAATCCAGGGCACTTACAGAAAACAAAACCATCTCCTTTAAAAGTTTTTTGCTCTTGCAGGTATGTAAGTATGTTTATGTTCACTTTCATGGCAAATAATTGAATCTGTTTTCTTAGAATCACTATAAACAACAGCTGACTAGTCAAGATGGTCAGGCAAAGAAAGGACAATTTGGAAAGTTATGAATATATTTTGTGGAAATAACAACTTGGAATCTAAGTCTTGAAAATTATTCCTAAATCTTACTACATGTGTTTTTTTTAATATTTTTTATTTCACAGGACCAGCAGTTAGCATAATGGCTATGTCACTGGACTTCCATGTAGTCGACCACGGTTCAAGTCCCGGACCCGGTGGCTTCAACTCACACTGGGCGCATGTGCGTGCATGCCCAAGATCCTGAGAGGAGAAGGGAGAAGGGATTGCAGCGTGGCCATCCCCCCTGGGGGGGGGGGGGTGATTTCTCACTTTCTGTCTCTCTCTCTTTCTGGTGAGCCGCACACGTCCTATAGCAAAAACCTCTCAAATTTTTTTTGTTTATTTTACTATTTATTTATTCATTCATTCATCCATTTATTTATAAAAATTTGATCACAGAAGGACAGAGTGAAAGAGAGAAAGGAAAAGTGAGAAAGCAAGCTGCCAGGTCCGAGACTCGAACCACTGTTGGCCATGTGGGAGTCCAGCACCCACCATGCCACCTGCTGGCTCCTATATGTTTTCTTATCTCTATGAGCCCAATTAGCCCATTTCCTCCAAGCATGCCCTTACAGAGGAAAGGAAAATGAAGCTCAGAAATTCTCAAACTCTATGAATACCCAGTGCATTGTATCCCAAGGAACTCAGTAAATACCTAATAAGTAAAATGTATGAAAATGACATGGCTATTCTCCTACAAAAGCTTACCTAAAATTACTCTGTCTTACTAACAACTTCTATAGTCCAAAATTTAAAAAAACTACACAAAACCCTTTCCCTAAGTCTTTTTTTCTTTCATGTAATTCAATCTTATGTGTATACTGTGTTCCTAGTGCTTTGCTATATTTTTCCTTAAGAAAAATAGTATTCCATGCAGTTTCTTTCCATCCAAAATAAAAGCTATCAGTTACAATTAGCAAGTACAGTGGGATATTTTTTCAATTGCAGATCTACTACCTAAGCACCTTTCTACCCAAGAAGAGCCTCAACTAATTTTAAGAACTCTTTTATAGAGCCAAGAATGAATGAATGACTAAAAGCCACAGTACCATTTCTCAGAGCTAATTTGTATTTCAGGATAATCCCACAGATGACAGGGATTACAATCCAATATTCAAAGTCTGAGTTGTCATGAAATTTATATGCACTTATATTTCATTGTGGTGTAATAATTTCTCATTTGAACAAAACATCATTACATACTCTTGTATTTGAAGGGTTACCAGATTTGATGGTGAGCAGGATTCCAGATAGAATATAAGTCACTGCTCAAGCATCCCAAAGTGGGTTTTTGTAGTTTATTTTGGTTTGGTTATTTTTTCAATTGCATCTTTTTAAGGCTTAAATATAATGTTCTGTGTGCCAGAAATATGTTCTAGATACCAGACATATGCATTTGAGCAGAATTATTAAGAAGCCACATAATCCAGGTGTAGGAACCCCAGCACTTGATCTGAAGTTCAGGATATAAAGGTTTGTTCAAACTCAGGGAGACAAGGGTCCTCTGGTGATGCAAAATATACCAGCCCCTGGACACTAGAATTGCTAAAATCATCACCTTATTGCTTAAAAAGGCAAGATCAGGAACAGTCAAGGGTATAGGTAAACCATCACAGCAGATAATTTAACAGCATGAGGGCCTTAGCTGAAATTTGGGGTACTGACACTAATGACTGCAGTTTGCGGGACTTTTGATGAATGCCATCTCTTTTTATCTCTTCATGACATTCACCAAAGAAATTCCTAACCCTATACAAATTGTGCTCTCCTGAAGAATCGATTCTTCCCATAACTGAATGCTTTCCTCCAAATAGTACTGAATATATATTTTTATAAAAATTTCAGCAAATATTCAATTAACGTTTGTTCTATTTAAATATTTTTCATGTAACAAAAAAATTAAATATTTGTGTCATAGGACAAATACTAATGACAATTTCTGAGACAGATAAAGATTGTTGTGGGAACCATAAAAACAAGCCTGACAATATTATATACTTAAAGCCCCACTGCCTTTTTCAAAGTAAATTAGATATGAGTAAGAATGAAATACTAATATCAGACTAGAAGATAATAGGTAGCAAATAACACACTTAGTTGACTTCACTGTCCCAATTAAATACAACAAAAGCAAAAGAAAATCTGATGTTTAGCAATAAAGTTCTCTTTTAATACACAAATTTCCATCTAAACTTAATTTTAACAGGTAAAATAAAATTTCCACATTTGAATATGCTATGCAAGCCACTTATATAGTAATGTCTAACATTTTTCATAACATGTCAGGCACTATTCTAAGTGTTTTATATATATTTTCCATTTTAGCCTCTGAACAAACCTATGAGAGGTAAAAATCATTGTCCCCATTTTATAGGTAGTAAAATTAAGGCACAGATTGCTTTACTATACTTGCACCAGGTCATACAGAAAATAATTCATAGATCTAAAATGTTTACCAACTAATCTAGCTCCCCAATCATTATATTAAGCTGCCAACAAGGCAATGTAATAAATGTGCTTTGCAAACAGTAAGGTGTGGAAATGTGAAGTTCCACTAAGCATAGAGGCTTTCTTGTCGGATCTAGTGATAAAGTCTCATACTAGCTATGTAAACCTGAGTAAATCACTGAGCCCTCTCTAAGCTTCAATTTTCTGTTCTATAAAATTGGGATAATGAAGAAAGAGGTCTTACTTCACAGGGTTGTTGGCAGAATTAGGGTGATTATACATGTAAAGAGGAGAAGCTTGGCATACAAAGTACTCCATAAATGTTCATTATTATTAATTATTACTAAGAATTCTCTTTATTTTCATAAACTCTCTTAGTATTGGTGGTACTTTCTAACATAAGTAAAACCCATCAATGTTAAAAGTTTATAAGCTCTGAAAGTGTAAGATACTACAATTCTGAGATGGAAAAAGCTACTTGCTGTAATACAATTATCATTTATTTAAAGTGCCTGGATATACATGAAAAAGCACTAGGAACTGCACAAAATTATCAACGATCAGTCCCTAACATCAGAAATACACAATCAGGGGACCAACAGATGGTGTAATAGTTACATCACTGGACTCCCATGTAATTGACCATGGTTCGAGTCCTGGACCCCATGGCTTAAAACTCATGCTATGTGTGTGCGTGCCCAAGATCCCAAGAGGAGAATGGAGGAGAAGGGATTGCAGCATGTCTATCCCCCCTGGGGAGGGGAGTGTGATTTCTCACTTTGTTTCTCTGTGTCTGTCTCTCCAGTGATCACACAAGTCCTATAGCTAAAATTTCTCTCTAAAAAAAAAAAAAAAAAAAAGAAATACACAATCAGGCAAATTAATTCTAAGTGAAAACAAACAAAAACTGCTGACTCTGGTCATCTTCCTAACCAGATGTACCTATGGTCTTTGTTAAGTTCCCCTCTGTCTGTGGTGGCATAGTGGTGAAAATATGTAGAGGAATAAGCTTGAAAATAATAAACTTCTCAGTCCCACAGTGGATCAATTAAGATTCAGGAAGAAATGGGTTGCACTTTCCATACTCTTACCTCCCCCCAGAAATGTTTTGGCTGTCTTGGTACTAACGGTCACTATTAATTAACCAGAAGCAAAATAACATCTAGACGCTCATAGGAAAAAGGTACAGGCAAATTTTAAGAGGAATGAATCTGAAAGATTAGAAAAGTCAAAATAATTGTAGGTAAATTTAGGTGAAATACATTTAGGCTTTCTATAATGTGCCCAATATCTTAGAAACTAAACTAACAGCTGTTCTAAGATAACTGATCCTTATTTCTTTTCTACTTATAAATTTGCTATAGGGGCATTTGCTCCCTGGAGAGACAAGAGAGAAAGAGACAGAGAAAACGTGAAAAAACACTACCCTAGGGGCAATAGCCACACAACAATCCCTTCTCCTTCATCCATTCTCCTCTCAGGATTTTAGGTACACACGTACTTACACCTGGCTCACTTTCTGAGCTGCAGGGTCTGGGACTCAAACTGCAAAGTCGGTCATGAAGAATCCCTCTGCCTTAACCACAATGCTACTGGCTGGCCCCTTACTTCCTTTCAATCCCAGTTTCCTTTAGATCTTTAAGTCAAAAAAAGGAGAAAGGATAGCACAGAGTATAAAAGGATTTCATCAAACAACACAGCCAACATTGTGCTGTGTTGTAAATTAGAGCTTGGCTTCAAATTAATCATGAGCCACAACTAACTCATAATCATGGTAGCCTAGCCATTAGAAAACTAATTTCTACAAACACTAAACTAAGGGTCTAGAATACTTTCATGGCTCACTGTGGGAAATATGGAAACCTAATTTCTAAAATTTTGGATAGATTTCTATCTCCTTTTTAGTGGTCACACTATTTTGAGAGATCTTTGCCACTTCACAACAGGGAAAGATAGCCACTTGTGTCTAATTCCCTATGTACTTGCCATAACACTTACAAGGAAACTCCTCTTCTATTACATAGCCTCAAGCCATAGCAAAGCCACAAAACTGTTAGTACATTCATAAGAGCAAACTGAGTAGAAGAGCCTACTGACCATAAAGAAATATAACAATGCATTTTATTTTAAAAAATGTTAAGGTACTTCTCAACAATAAGAGCATTATGTGTCAACCAAATAAAAACAGCTCATGTATATAAAATCAATATAAAAAAATTAAGTATGGGTAACTCATACATTCTTTAAAGTTTTTCTTCTTAAAGAGTAATTGGGGAGAAAAGAAGAGATATGAACCTGACAAACAGCTGTTGTATATTCAAGATATGTATGCATGTTTTAATGAACACCTGCCCAAAGTCAGTCAAGCCTTATCCAGCTGTCACTTGGCACTATCCAAATGTACAAAAGGGGACATGCGAGCTACACCTATTATTGCTTTCCACCTATACTACACATAGGAATGGAAGGTATCTTTAGGAAGAAAAATATGTTTAATTCTATGGAAAAATTCTTGATTGATCAAATAACAGCAAAGCTGAATATAATCTAAAGCCAGAGCTAGACTCTAATACCAAATAAGCAGTTTCTGTTGGCTCTTTATCTGCTTAAAAACTCTTCTCTATAACAACAAAGAATCAATAAATACTTGTTTATATAGATTATATGCAGAAACGTTTCTGGCACAAATTTCGTAGGTCTCTTCAAGCCTCAAGCCTGAACCTCTGAAATGACATAACTGAGGAGTCAAAACCAAAAAGGATGAACACCAGAAAGGAAAAGGAAGAACAAACGCCTTCTAATCACTTCAACTTGTTTGTTTTACCTTTCTAAACTGGTCCCAGTTTAGCCTCTAGCTTTTGTCTGCCATGATCCATTAATTCAGCTATTATGATAAAATATTCCCAATCTCTCTAGGCCCTTCTAATTTAGGCAAGTACTGACACAAAGCTATTTTTTCTGCATGACCCAGTTGAAATCTTTCAGTCCCTGGAACCTACATTTCCTTCTTCTAAATTCCTCTTCTGTGGCCCTAGAACTACTTCGAAGGAAACATACAGTAAATGTCCCTGTGGAAACAGGTGGCCAGAATAAGGGTTCCCCTCCAACATCAGGCTATTTTTCTTTCTTCTCTACAGTATTTAACAAGTAAAGCAGAGAGGAAAAGACAGACATACTGATGAGAGGATGTAGCAAGGAGCCACCCAAGCATTTTAGGAATCCTTCCATCTTTTCACTGATTATAGTTAAGTCTGAAAACATTCTGGAATATGTCTTGTGTGTAGGAATGCATAAATGATAACACCTTGCAGAAGTCAAACACACAGGTTTAATAATGTGAAACTAATGAAGATCGTTTGTAAGTGAAATACCACCTACACATTTAGTTCCCTAAATATATTATTAGTCATTAAAGTCAGACCTATAAGTACAAATTTTCCATATGTGGAAAAGTAAATCTGTTTTTAAAGAGAAATTATTACTCTATTCTTAAAAATAAAACTATCAGAATATAATTCAAGTGTAGCTGCTCATAGTCACTAAGTAAGTTTATGTTTGATAATAAAAACATTTTAAGTTTCAACCAATGCACCTTTGGTGAAGCACATTTAGCTGAAATAACTTTGAGTCTGGTTTATTTCCATCACATATAGTACATTTTTCCAACAAGCGCATGTACATTCAATATAGAACATTTCCAGCAATAGTTACAGTCTTTCTAGTTTCCTTTCACAGTATATTTTAGTGCAAAGCACTGGGAAGGGTAAATGTTTTTCTAGCTATAGAAGCATTTTATTATAACCTCATGGAGTTCCAACATTTTAAAATTTTATACAAGATGTATTATAGATGGACAGGGTCCCTCCTAAGTACAGGTATGAACCTATGTAAAAACATGGTATATTTTCTGCTGTACCTTTTAAAATTATAATTTGACACAAATTTACTAAAAAATAAAATACTCCCTAAAAAGTACAAAATATTGATACACAAAAATCTGCCCCAAATTTCATAAAGATAGATGTATTTGTTTTTCCTAAAATCTTGATTATAAAAATGGATGAAAATTCATTATTTTCTAAATTTTACAGTAGGAATCAAATTTTATCTAAAGTGGTCATTTAAGATTTTTCTTAGGAGGAAAAAAATTAGGGTTTATACCTCTATCTTCCTTTTTTAGCAATACTTAAAGAAAACAACTAGTATCATAAGAAGTGGTTGTGCATGGATTGTCTGTATCCATAAAATATCAGTAAGCTATTTACTACCTTCATATTAACATTAGTATAAGTGTGGTCTTCTTAAAAAAGATAAAAACTGAAAAATAAGGTTGCATCTATCATTAAAGTGCTTTGTATAAAATTTAAAGAAAAATAGGGGAATGTTTAATTTTCATAAAAACTTTAGATGTTTACAAATTAAAAATGTAATGATCCATGCATGAAAATGGACTGGAACTTCCCTGTACTCTAGAATGCAATTTTCAAACACTTAAGTGCTAAAGAACAACTTAGAAATGGATGTAAAAATAATTACAAATATTTAGTAGGCTAAATATTTATAATGCATTGATACTAATCTGTCTTTTGTTCCTAACATATACTCACTAAAAAAAAAAATCATATATATCTGTACAATCCAAAAGAAAATTTTGCCAAGTAAGTGAAACAAAACTATAGTCACTAAGATATAAAGTCTTTCAATTAAAAATTGGTATTTTTTTCAGGTTGCTGATCACTTTAATCAACAAATTATTTGAAAAACAAAATTTGCAACATTTGTATAGAAACTGTAGACCAAATGTACAGGTCAAAGGTGGTTAGCTGATGGGCTGTGATGACAATACATAATGTCACAGCTACTTGAAAGTGCTGGAATAGGCAGTGCCTTAGAAACAAGTGGTTAGATGGTTATTATTTTAGTCAGAAAACAGCAGTTACAGTTGAATATTTATAAAAATGTTTTTTCTTTTTTTTCCTCATAGTACCATTTGAAGACGTTTAGTGGTTCTAACACCAATATAAGTCTTTCCACAAAAATGAACTCCAAACCTTTTCGTACATCACTTGAAGTTATCTGAGGAGAAATGGGAATAAATGAACACTTTGAGTTTACCAACAAAACCTTGTTTTAAAAATTATACAATAGTAAACGACTTCTAAAGGATGGTTTCATCTCAAGCTTTCCACACAAATAAAAAAATGTGTGATAATCAAACCACAACATTTAGCCTACTCAGCACTCAAACTAAGTATTTTGCTTAAGAACCTGAATCCAAAAGTAACTTAGTCTTAATACAAGGGACACAGGTATTGATGGTAAATTTTAAAAATATATAGAGACTTGCAAAAACAAGTATGAGAAGTCTATCCCTTATTTATATTCCAAAACTTTCTTTTAAAAAGGTATTTTTCTTTTATCCAAATAGAAAATTTACTTTTCTGCAAAGCACAACCACAAAAGAAAAAAAGAGAGAGAAAAATCCTTACTTAATAGCATTAACTATGTTGAAACGATCACCAAAGTTTATTAAACAGAAAGAAAAATAAGAGTGTCTGGGACCTAAATAAACATTTTTTCCATAGGTCAAAACTAATAACCAGTATCTAAAACACACTCCCAAGGAGAAGGAAAAAAAATCCAAACTTTTGTTTACCAACTTTCTCCCTTTGCCTGGAAGCACTATGTCAAAAGTCAATAATAAATGCTATTCATTCTAAATTCGATTTGGGAATTATTTTTTCTGAGTGCAGCACTTTATTTAGCCATCACAGATTAATTTTTACAGTGATTACAGTGCCTCAAAAGATTTTTTCCTATAATTATTGCCTTCAAAAATTCATTCTAATATATTTAATTTTCCTACAATGCATTAGTAGACTAAGTCACTTAATCGAATTAAAACTGTGCAAAGTTAGTTAACAGAAGACTTCTATTGTAAACATAAGCCAATATAAATGTATATATTTTACATTAAAAGGAAAGCACTGACCCTGTGCCATCTACCTGTAACTACATTGCATTGTCCTGTGGAATATAAGTTCTGAAGTTAGATTTTGTTCCCAAGCCACCGGAATAAAGGTCACTGAAGAGGTAATTGCAATATGCACATTACTCTTGCAGTTCCCACTGCCATAAGATATATGAAAGCAAACGTGTTAAAATGGAACCAGCTATAAATTATGGTCAAATGATTTTTTTTTTTAGTTCGATGGGGAGAAAAAAGCAAAACTCTGTAACTGTTCCTCACCAGACAAGAGCCTTAGATCTTGTACTTCGGCCTTTGGTTTTGTTTCCTTCAGGTGAATTGGAAGCATTTGCCTTATGAGTTTTCTTATGATGTTCAAGATAAGTCTTTTTGGCAAATGCCTTTCCACATCTATTGCATCTGTGGAGGGAAAAGTTTTTTGTGACTTTTACTTCAATACCGACGTCAGTTACTTCATACTTTTTACTAGGAGAGTTAGAAGTGCCATCATGTTTTGAATCATTATGTTTTGCTTCATCCCTTGAAGGGCCTCTTTTTGCCACTTTATTTAGAACAAAATCAATGGGCTTTTTTATAGCTCGGATCTCTAAACTGGCTGTTATTTTCCCAAGATAGCGAGATGACTTTTTATGAACCACAGTTATGTGTCGTATCACATCACGTTTCCGACGAGTTTCATAAGTGCAAAGAGGACACTTGTAGAATTTAACATAAATGTTATTTCCATCTGTGTGCAACTCAATGTGTTTAGTCAAGTTCTGTTTGGAAGTAAACTGACGTTTACAAAGTTTACAGTAAAGTTGCTTAAAGTCAAAGCCAGCTGAAAGTTTTGGTTTCCTAGTTTTTTGCTGGCCACCTGCAGCCAACGGACTAGTTGATTTAGGGCTTTCAGAGTCTTGTTTAACTTTATTTTTCTGTGCTGCCGGTGTGTTCTTTTTTTCATTTGAATGATTTGTTCCCTTTAATTCATTCTGTGGAGAATGGGTAATGGAAGGGGGTGAAGATTCTACAGAATCTGCTGGTTCAACTTTAACTTTTATTTCTGAACTGTTGGCAGTATTATTAGGGCCTTTCTCTCTTTTAGAGTTTGTTCCAGAAAGAGTTATCTTGTGGACAATTTGCATATGTCTTTTAAGCATTATTTGTGAACTATATTTCCTCTTGCAAAGGAGGCATTTGCATGCAGTTAAATTGTATTCAGCCTTTGAAGACGACTTTTGTTTTCGAGTCTTAAAAGATTTTTTAGGAGGAACAGAATCCAGGAACAAAGGTTGCCCAGGCTTTGTTGCTATATCAGGAGTAATTGAATCCCTCCTTAGTCCTCTATGAACTTCATCAAAATGCCTCCTTACATTTGCTTTTGTAGCAAATGATTTACAACATACTGGACAACTCCTACTTAGTGGAACTAGAACATTCTTACTGCGTCCTTTAGAGGACTGGTTTGGATTCTTTCGTGTTTCAATGTACTTTTTTAGTTCTTCCATCTTTTTCTTGTGTACTTTTCGAATGTGACGACGAACACCTCGTCTAGAATTGAATTCTTTTCTGCAAAGACAACATATTAACTGGTGACCAAAATCAGAGTTGTCAGATGTTTCCAAGTCTGCTTGTGATTCCTGAGGTTGTTCATCAGATGTAGGAGCAACTTCATCTGCAACAATCTCAACAGGAGGGGGCTCTATAGTTTCCACTTCTGTATCTGTAACTGGTACTGTTTTAGTCTGTTCAGTGCTAGTTTCCTGTATTTGAACTTCAGATTGTTCAGGAGTACTGCTTGACTCTGTAACTTCAGTAGGATTATCAGTCCTTGAAATATACTGAAACACTGCATTTTGATTAGTTTCTATGGGTTCTAGCTTAATAATATATTCTCGCTTGTCCACACTTGGATATATGGCTTCTAGGAGATCATTTATGGCTTGGCTTTGTTTATCATTCACATCAGGAAGGTCTGTTAAAAAAAAAAAAAGTTAGCATTTTAACCTGAAATAATTAGCCTGCTAACCCTAAAATTTTTAAACGTACTATAAACCTTTGCCTTAAAATGTATTACTGGTTGGGACCAGCAGTTAGCATAATGGCTATGTCGCTGGACTCCCACATAGTCGACCGCGGTTCGAGTTCCAGACCCAGTGGCTTAAACTCATGCTGGGCGCGTGTGCGTGCATGCCCAAGATCCCGAGAGGAGAATGGAGGAGAAGGAATTGCAGCGTGGCCATCCCCCCTGAGGGGTGATTTCTTGCTTTCTGTCTCTCTGTCTCTCTCTATCTGTCTGGAGAGCGCACGTGCCCTATAGGAGAAACCTCCCCCTCCCCCCCAAAAAAGTATTACTGGTTTATATTTATTTTTATAAGAGAGTTATCTACTTTTTAGTATTTGATGAAGGTTAAAAATTAGCATTAGTTAAACTAAAATTTGCTTTAAATTTTGATCACAGAACACAAATATTATGAAGGAGGTACAATCTGAAGAGCTACTTCTGCTTTTAAATACTCTTAATATAAAATATATATGCACATAGGTGCCTTAAACCAAAAAAAAATCATATTTTTAGTAAGTTTTAGAATAACTGACTCATAGTTCACATAACCCAGAATGGATAAAATATCATGAAAAGTATCACTATATAAATGGAAATTATTTTTTAAAATAAAACATAACAACATTCATATCAACTTAATTCACAATAAATGTAGTCTAACTATATGGGAATATTTAAACATCTTATGGAAATGGAAAAGAAAAATGTGTAAGACTATATAAATATAAATGGCAAAAAGTATAAGAAGTATTTGCTAGATTCAGTCTTACAATAATCATGACACTGTTTAATCTGAGGTATGTTCTGAGATATGCATCATTAGTAGGATATTTCATCTTATAAACATTATAGAATAAACTTATACAAACCTAGATGATATAGCCTATACACCTAGCCTATCATAATCCTGAGACCATGGTCATATACATGGTCTTTGGTTGACTATGAAGTGTGTAATTTATACATGTCCTCTCAACATGACACAATTTTACTATTAGAGCATCAGGAAAGTAATGGCATATTTTTCTATGCAAAAATGCATCATGACTTTCCCAACAACCCAATAAAATGAATAATTGAAAGTGAAGATTTGGGACCTGCAGATGACATCATTGGTTATGTCACTGGACTTCCAGTGACTGCGATTCAAGTCCCAGACGCAGGGACTTAAACTCACGCTGGACGCATGTGCATGTGTGCCCAAGTTCCCAAAAGGAAAATGGAGGATAAGGGAGAAGGGATTGCAGCGTGGCCATTCTCACTTATGATTTCTTACTTTCTATCTCTCTGTCTCTCCCTATCTCTCCAACACGCACATGCACTCTATGGCAAGAATCTCTCTCAAAAAAAAGTATAGATTGGGACCAGCAGTTAGCGTAATGGCTATGTTGCTGGACTCCCATGTAGTCAACCAGGACCAGGTGGCTTAAACTCACGCCGGGCACATATGCGTGCGTGCCCAAGAACCTGGGAGGAGAATGGAGGAGAAGGGATTGCGGCATGGCCATCCCCCCTGGGGGGTGATTTCTCACTCTCTATCTCTCTGTCTCTCTGTCTTTCCGGTGACTGCATGCACCCTATAGCAAAAAACCTCTCAAAAAAAAAAAAGTAGTATAGATTTACTCCAAAAAGATAGTTTTACTTTATATAATAACTGTACCTTCCACAGGCAACTAAATTTCCTACTGTAACAGAGTTGTCTCATATTAGTTATGTTTCCACATAACTCTAGAATCCAGTTATAAATATAGCACAAAATCTGATATTTAGAAATCAATAAATTATTTACATAGATATTCTAGTCTACTCGTCTTTCTTTTAAAATAGATAAAATCATAAAAGCATTTCTAGAATGATATCAAAAGGAGTGAATAAAATCTAGCCAATCCATTGACTTATTTCACTCTATAACTCTACAATTGAAAAAAAAACTACCAAAAACTTAATTTTCTAATAGCATTTTAATTAAAAAATTAGATTTGAAACTAATCTCTATAAACTGTCTTTTAGTTTATATCTCCATGACAAAAAAATATAGTAAGATCAAACAGAAAGAAAAGTTTCCAGAAATAAATAGAAATTTTTGTTCTATCTATGCCCTATAATATACTCTAAGTCAGTTTTATGATAATTAAAGCAATACTTTGATATATGAAGTTTGTATTCCATCACCATCCCAAAAATGGTTAAATTAAAAATCCTTAAATCCATAATACTCTATTTTTTAAGTCTCCAAAGAGTTAAATCCCTTAATAAGAAATAACAAAATAACCTATTATCAAAACATTTTCAAGAATTACAGTATTTCTTAATTTAAAGCAAGAAAATAACATTATTTCACTGCTAAAATACACTAATTCAAGAAATATTTGGTTTCACAGACTTTATTGGTCTGCCTTTATCACATAAAGCTATAATATTTCAGCTCTCAAATTAGTGACACAATCAAATTTCTGTTAAAATAACCATCTACAGGGACCAGCAGTTAGCGTAATGGCTATGTCCCTGAACTCCCACATAGTCGAACGCGGTTCACGTCCTGGACCCGGTGGCTTAAAACTCACGCCGGGCACGGGTGCATGCGTGCCCAAGATCCCGAGAGGAGAAGGGATTGCGGCGTGGCCATCCCCCCTGGGGGGTGATTTCTCGCTTTCTGTCTGTCTCTCTCTGTCTGGCGAGCGCACGTGCCCTATAGCGAAAACCTCTAAAAAAATAAAATAAAATAACCATCTACATAAATTTCACTAAGAATAAAACTTATTTTTAAATCAAGATGCTAGAAAAACAGATTGTTTTAATACTCTCCAATATTCCCAAGAAATCAACTAATTTACTGAGTTTTTACTCTATTTCTAATCTAATTTACCAAGGAGAACCTAAGTAAGTGATCAATCATATCTGGTAATAAGTTGTTAAAGAAATAAAATGGAAAAATACCAAAAAAAATGGCTCCCTTCAAGATAGCCATTTTTGGGTGTGGTGGCACCCGCCCTATGGCAAGATAGCCATTTTTAACTTACAAATATTTTAACTTACAAATATCCTGAATATAAACTATATGACCCATATAAACATTGATAAACAATATCCAATATTTTAAATATAAATACACTCAAAATATAAACATAGTAAAAATAACCTTGTATATGGTATCTTTAAGAAGCTCAAAGTGGGAAAAACCATTGCTATAAAAGTGTGTATCTAGGAAACTGAATATAAGTATTTAATCTTATTCTCCCTCATTAAATTTTCTACAACTAGATATCAATACCATTTTAATATAAATGTTCAACTGTAGTATTTAATCCTTAACTGTAAAATACATAGCTAAATATATGAATAAAACTTACTGTCATCCATCTGTAGACTTGGTGGGCAGTAGAATTTTTTATGGGTTATTAAATTTGGTAATCCTCTGAAGAGACTGCGGCATAATTTACATTCAAAAATAGTGTCCACATCTTTTAATAAAATGTGTTTAAGTTGCCTAGTTCCTAAAGGAAAAAAGAAGTGAAAATTGAATACAAAAGGTAACTTTAACAAGAACTTTTAAACTGAGCAACCACTGTTAACAATCCAAAAGTGAAGTTACTTTTTGAAACAGAATACATGCCTTGCCAGTTTCTACAGTATATTTAAAACTAAGTTCTAAGAAAATTCCTACAATCATTTGAAAATCAGGACAGCTAAAATTGATGCCCTTTACCTACTTCAACAGCCAATCAATTCTTGAGATATCCCAAGGCAATGGTTTAGAAATCTAGTTGATCATTACAATGAGTGGGAATAAAGATGCTCATAACCTTCCCCTAAAGATTCTAATTCAAAAAATCTGGAGTGGGACAGAAAAAAAAAAAAAAAGTCCCCATCACTTCCTGCCAAACTTTTTGGCTAGTTCTTCGACGTCGTTATTGCAGTAGGAGGTCCAACAAGGCGTTTTTCAATGCATTTTCCCAATTCCTTAAAAGAAAAACTGTATCACTGGATTCTCTGTGATTTTCTTTTAAAATTCAGCTCGAATAACTTCAGGTTCTAGGCCAACATGGGATTATAGCTATTTACTGTGATAAAGAATCTTTGTCCATACTGAGGGATAATTGTGAATTTTGCTTAGGCCTCTTGAAGGCACTATAAAATTATTTCAAAGCCCTCAAAACGCTTATCCAATTATAATTAAGTATTGTTACAATTACTAATTTGATATCTATCTTCTCCTCTACATTATAAATTCCAAAACAGCCAAAACCAAGCCTATCTTACAACTACTACATGATCAGCTCTAGTAACTCATATTGTTTGTTGAAGAAATGCTACTGACCAAGGGATACAAACATTATGATGGAAGAGAAAACACAAATGGCAATGAGCATTTGATCTTTAATATGAAAATACCAATCAGAAATAAAGCATAAGTGGAAAATTTTGGGTTACTACTTTCTACAGGTAAGTTGACAAAATTAATCTGTAGTTTTACTAATTAATGTGACTTTAGTTTCCTCAATTAAAAGAATGATAATATTGGGTCGTTGGAAAAGCCATGATGCATTTTTGCACAGAAAAAAATACTTTTCTGATGACCCTAAAGTATTGACTTAGAGGAAAAAAAAAGTGTCCGGAAAAAATACCCTAAGACTATATAGGTGCAAAGCGTTCTGTTAAATCAACAAGTAGTTGGCTTTCTATTAAGTTTTGGAACTACTAAAGATTACACATTATTTTAGTGTAATTAATATATAAGAGTCTATAAAAATATGTTCCAATCTTTTGCAATTCATTTACATTTAATTTTTAGTCTATTTTATTATTTTGAAGAAAGTCAATTCTCAAAATTTTACTATAAAAAATTCTGATTACCAGATTATCATAACTTTAAAAGTATTTTGAGATTACAAATCCATTTTCTAGTTGTGTGCTATTAAAGAACTTTATAATCTTCACACTTCAGCTCATCCATTTTGTTAAAAAGAAACTGAGCAAACATATCTTTTTTTTTTTTTTTTCTTTTTTTGGAGAGGTTTTTTTGCTATAGGGCGCGTGCGCTCGCCAGACAGAGAGCGAGAGACAGAGAGATAGAAAGCGAGAAATCACCCCCCAGGGAAGATGGCCACGTCACAATCCCTTCTCCTCCATTCTCCTCTCGGGATCTTGGGCACGCACGCACACGCGCCCGGCATGAGTTTAAGCCACCGGGTCCGGGACTCGAACCGCGGTCAACTACGTGGGAGTCCAGCGACATAGCCATTACGCTAACTGCTGGTCCCTGAGCAAACATATCTTAAAGAATTATGAAAGAAAATATTAATCTAAATCCCAAGAAAATTATATACCTGAATTTCTACTGGAACTAATATATATAATGAAGTAATTTCTACCATTTCACAAACCCAAACCTATGTTTATTCCTCTAGACCGAACACCTTAAAATCAGAAAACTCTTTTTTAAGACAGTTTTTTGGGACTAGCAGTTGGCATAATGGCTATGTCGCTGGACTCCCACGTAGTCGACAGCAGTTCGAGTCCCGGACCCGGTGGCTTAAACTCACGCCAGGTGCATGTGCGTGCGTGCCCAAGATCCAGAGAAGAGAAGAGAATGGAGGAGAAGGGATTGCGGTGTGGCCATCTGCCCCCCCCCCGGGGGGGGGTGATTTTTCGCTTTCTATCTCTCTGTCTCTCTCTGTCTTTCTGGCGAGCGCATATGCCTTATAGCAAAAACCTCTCCAAAAAAAAAAAGACAGTTTTTTTTGGTTTGTTTGGTGTCTTCTCGTTGTTGTTTTTGCTATAGGGTACGTGCACTCGCCAGAGAGACAGAGACAGAAAGTGAGAAATCACCTCCCTGAGGGGGACTGCCACTCTGCAACCCCTTCTCCTCTATTCTCCTCTCAGGATTTTGGGCATGCATGCACACGTGTCTGGCATGAGTTTTAAGCCACCAAGTCCAGGACTCAAACCATGGTCAACTACATGAGAGGCCAGCAACATAACCATTACACCATTTGCTAGTCCCCAGAAAACATATTTTAAAAGATACAGAGAATAGCCTGAGAATTATTCTTTACATGGATATAAATTCATATATATACACAAATATATCTCAACATACACACACATGGTATATAGATGGGACTATATATAAATATGGGAATATGTATACATACATATATATAGGAATACATATATATGGGAATATATATATATATATGGGTGTGTGTGTGTGTATGTATATATATATATATATAGAGAGAGAGAGAGAGAGAGAAAGAGAGAGAGAGAGAGGAATATATATAGATAGATACACACACACACACACACACACACTTCTCTAGCCCATTTCACATTATGAAATAGCTTGGCAATAGACTACTAATACATTAAGTTCACAGTTAACCTCGTAAGTGACTTATACACTGTGAGAGGTAGCTGAGGATAAAAGTGCTTTGGATAAGCCTCTCAATTGATCTACACATAGTTCTCTGAAAATGTAGCTGAGTACAGCACCGGTGGGAAGAAAACTGAAAATTTTTGTATACTTTCATTCCAAATTAAAAGGCCTTGGCTCAACCACAGTGGTGTAGGCAGGGTACCACTACACAATGCTGGAGTCACATAGGAGGTCTGGGTTCAAGTCCTGAGTCTACCTAAATATGCCAGGTATGTGTGCAGGTGCCTATGATCCTGGCAGATTGGGAGGCTGGTAGGAGACTCTGTCTAGGGTGCACACACACCTCAAAGATCTACTACATCCATACTCCAGACTCCATTCTGCCTTTAAAAATACTGTTAAAAGTTAAAAAAATAAATAAATAAACTGAAAAGGAACACATAAATAACCTAAATTTTATTTAACTTAAGTGTCCAACTGATGACTTAAATAGAATTTGACTGGTGACTTAACTACAAAATACATAGTAATGGATAAAGCATAAATAATCAAGGGCTGGACAGTAGTGCAATAATAAAATGTGATGCTCTGCAAAGCAGACCCACCCACATGGGAAGATTGCAGTTTGCATTCAGAGACTTCCCTGAGTATGCCAGACACCTATGTGTCTAAGATTCAGGTTGTCTGAGGCTGGAGGATGGAATACCTATCAAGACCCTATCAGGGATACTGTTTCTCTTTCTCTCTCTCACACACACACATTCAGGGAATAAAGAAATTAAAGCACAAAACAGGGCTGGCCCCAAAGCATGGAAGTTAAGCACAGTGCATCAAAAACAGGATCCCACAAGGCTAATCAATGAATCCCAGACCTGGTGGCTTGAAAAACAGTCAGAAGCATGCACATGTGTGCCCAAAACTCTAGAGGAATAGAAAAATGGAGGAAAAGGGACTGCAGTACATTGGGGAGTGCTTTTTTTCTGTCAGTCTCTCTCTCTCTCTCCCTCCCTGTCTCTTTCTCTAGTGAGTGCATGCACCCTCTAGTAATTTAAAATATAAATAAAATAATCAAAGTGTAAACAACATAAAGTTATACATAAAAAAAACAGTAAAGTGCAAAAATATAAGACTATATCACTTTGCCTATCAGGTTCCCTCAATCATAGAAAAACAAAACCAATCCATTTCTTTTTTTTTTTTTTTTTTTGGAGAGGTTTTTGCTATAGGGCACGTGCGCTCACCAGACAGAGAGAGACAGAGAGAAAGAAAGCCAGAAATCACCCCCCAGGGGGGATGGCCATGCCGCAATCCCTCCTCCTCCATTCTCCTCTCGGGATCTTGGGCACGCACGCACACGCGCCTGGCGTGAGTTTTAAGCCACCGGGTCCGGGATGCGAACCGCAGTCGACTACGTGGGAGTCCAGTGACATAGCCATTACGCTAACTGCTGGTTCCCACAATCCATTTCTTAATTAGCCCTAGTTATGACTAGGTATCTTCAGCAGGAAATCTATATTTATTTCTAATAAACATCTGAATAAAAGTATTTGCCCCAACTTCGACTAATCAATTATCAATCTCAATCACAAATACCTTCTCCTGACACCCTTACACACTCTCTCTCTCACACACACACACACACAGAGTTACTATTGATCCGAGCATACCAAATTTCTTTCAGGTCTGCAGATACAACAAATGCTCTCTCCCTCCTTCACTTTATACGTCTTTGTCTATTTTGTTTGTTCAGTTTTTTTTTTTTTTTCTGACTATTCTAACATTCCTAGGTCTGGCTCACTTCTATTAGTAATCCTTTAGATCCCAGGTTATATGTCACTTCCTCCAAGTAGCATTCTCTGACCTCTTCTGTTTTTAAGACTCTTTTATCTCTATTTCCTTAGCACCCTAGAGATCTATAAAAGCTTATCCCTCTATTTTGTAATTACTTTTCTGTATCCCCATTAAACTGGAAGATCTAAGAGAAGGAGAAGATATCTTTGATGCTCACCATTGTACTCCCAGCCCTCAGGATAATAATGCCTGATTGACATTTGTTAAGTTACATATTAGAGAGCTCTATGTTTTTAAAATACCTTCTCTTAAAAGATAATTTTTTCCAGACTATGTGAAACTGACTCAAAAAGGAGACCTTAAAGTTTTTATAATGCTACTTAGACATTTTACAAAACAGAAAAATAAGATGGGTCCTATTCCATAAATACAGACGATAAGTTTACCCTAAATTAGTTTTAGTCACCATTTAAGATTTTATTATGCTTTTTTCCCCATGGCTGTAACATAATGGCTTTATTCTGATTGCTTTGCTCACTTATAAGCACACCCAATCAACTGTGCCTCTGTCAATACCAAAAACTTCCTGTCACCTGAGACATGATCATCTAAACAGCAAAATAAAATTCTTCCACAGCTCTTGATCCTGGGAAACAAACAGCCATTCTTCCTAGTCATTCTTTTACCTATATTGTTCTCTTTCTTTCCTTAGGTCTTTAAATTACCTAAGAAGTCACTACTTACTGCTTATACAGATCATCAATTCGTATCTTTCAAAAATCCCAAGTCCTCCAAAGGGTATAGCTTTCAATACCTAAAGATTAATCAATGAATAAGCCAGATTCTCACACATAATAGGTGCTCAATAAAAATTAGCACCACCTAAACTTCATCAGCAGTTTCTCTTGCACTATTCGTTAACGGCAAATACATTGTATATACTGATGAAAATGTTTTATAAAAGAATTTTTTTCAAAAAATATAAAACCAATTTTACACTAGGTTGAACGGCAGTCATTTTATAATAAGACATCATTTTTAAATTTTTTTATGATTTCTTATTTATATTCAATCATTGTACATCTCTAGATGTACAATATGGTTTTCAAAGTATGCATGCGATCCATGGCAGTCAAATCAAAGATATTACCATATACATCATTTTCAATATGAAAATATTAATTATAACTAATTATACTAAACAAAGACAAACTTCCATTTCCTTTCCTTAATATACTGGCATTTTGGTCAACAACTATTTTAATTTGTGGCAGTAATGCTTTTAAATGGTATACTGCTTGCCTACTGTTGGCTCACATACAAGCATTAGCCTTTTTTAGAATGACCACTTAACCACAATATCATCCTGACATTACAAACGAATATATGTTCCTTGCCAAAGCTCCTGAAGGAAATTTCTAATTATCCTGTAATGTAAGTACTCAAAGATTAAGAAATTTAAAAAACTAAGGAAATTGAAATTGTTATCTTAACACTACCAAAAAAAGTTTTGTTATGTTTTAAATAACTGGATTAATTATGGAACACTGCCACATAACATGATAAATTTATATGTAGAACAAAATTATTTTACAACAATATCTACTTGGTCTTTAAATTTAATCTAATCATAATTTACTGAGCACCTATTAAATATCAGGCACAATGTTACTCTCTGGAAACCTGAAAATGAAGGAATGGTCTACGCCCTTGAGAAATTCACAGACTAATATCAAATGGCTGCCTCCTAGGAATAAAGCCTCAGACAACATGCCATGAAGATGCATGTAACAACAAACCAAATTTACATTTTTCTTATTTATCCCTGAAATTTCTAGTCCCATTTTTAATTTCTCATGATTCTATGTAACAACCAGTATAAGAAATCCTTCACAGAATATGGCACTATCCTATCTACTTCAGATTAATCGCTACCTCTATGCTGAACTTTTGCCTACAGTCAGGATTAACGTATTACCATAAGACACAACTTATATTAACTGTATATACATAGCATAATGTATATAATTCAATTAAAGTTGTTTTAAGCAAGGGGAAAATAAACCTTGAAGAAGTTAAGGGATCAAATCTAAATTTTGAAAAAACAGCAGTAAATATCACCCAAACTAATTCTCATTTTTCACTACTGCACTATAAAAGTTACAATTTATTCCTCCCTAAGAATCAAAAAAAGATGGGCGTTCCTTATACATAGTAGTCTGGCATGTTCTATATGTAGAATCTTTTTTCCTACAATATTATATGTTTCAAGAATTTAAAAATAAAATGTCAACTTTATATTAAAGACCAGTGTTGACTACTAGATTATTCTTCTATTTTTCCCCCTATTTTTCTGTTTCTAACCTTAAGGCATTTCACAGCTCCTCTGTAACAGACAACTAAGAGACTAAAAAAGAGTATTAAACTCAATTAAATGATCACCTAAAAGATATTTAGTCAATATCTAAAGGCAGTACACTTTTTATTTGTTATTTAAAATTTTGTTTTGGCTTGGGAAGGGAAGTCAAGGAGGAAGGAAGCTAAGCTAAAAGTGTTATTAAAGGAGGAAAATTTGAAAACAATGATTCATAAACATAATTCTAGAAAGACAACTACAGCCAAGGTAAGACTCCACAAAGGGCAGGAAATGTCAAGGTAGTCCCAAAAGCCAGGAGTACAGGACAAATTGCAGGTTTCAAGTTAGCCAACATCAAGGATTTCAGAGTATAAAATCTGTAGCTCCAAAACAGGCAGCCTTCTTTAAAAAATGAGGCATCTATCTATAGGCTGATGTCAAACAACAATTGAATCTATTGTTAATAAGGCAAAGATACACAAGAGTGTGCAGCATCTGATACTATTTGTATTGGGAAGAAAATAAGGGATATACATAGTGTAAGTAAAAAAGATCTCTGGAAGAAGACACGTGGTAGTGGTTGCCTAAGTAAAGGGAAATTTAGGAACAGTCTGTGTTATATACTTTATTTAATTTTTTTCTTAAACCACAAGCACTATTACTTGTTCCAAAAAGAAAAATCTATTTAAATTAATTTACAAGTCAAGCAGCCAGAAAACGACATACCAAAGGTCAAAAAGAATTTATAATTTAAAGTCAGGAGGACAGCCCAAAATAAAAGCTAAAGCGTAAGGCAAAGAGAATGACTTAAAACTGGTCAGTTTTAACTAGTAGTCAGTATAGCAGACATAGGGTTGATGAACCTCAAAATGAGTGAACTCCTTCTTCACAGGGAAGCCTTTTATGAACTTCCAGCTTGAGCAGGAATTAATACCAGGTCATTAACAGCCCATCATATGCAGACGAAGGTGAGACATTTAAATAAAGATGATACAGAAGCTGAAGGCATCTATCTGAGCTTGAAGATAACAAAGGTAGATATTCTAACATATTACTACTGGCCGATCTGACTTAGCCTCTGGCGGTTAACAAGAGCAACAGCATGGGCTTCAGTGTTCTATTTTCAAATATCTATAAAAGATATAGAGCAACACTAGAGATAGTTCCTTAAATACAATGCATGTGACCTAGTTGTAACGAAAAGAGCCTAGAAAGAGATGAGTCATTGAAGGTGTGCTTGGGAGCTGAGTAGGACAGGAGGAACTGACAAGTCTCAGGATTTGAAGGAATCCCAGTCCCTAAATCACATGACCTAAACTTCCATCCCTTACTCCCTCAGGTTTTAGCTGCTTTGACTTTAATACATTAGTGCTAAAGAACAACTACCTTAGTAGACTTTAGATTATCCAGATGGTCAAAAGATTCCTCTATATTGAGGAAATTTAAATTTCTTAAATTATAGAACACAGTAAGGAAATAGAAGAATTCTTTTAATCCAAAATTAGTTTCTCTGTACCACTCAGCATTGTTTTAAATCACCCCTAATTTAAACTGTTGGGTACTTATAATACTAAAATTACAGTATTTTCAGACTTTGCCTATATAAAAAAAATAATTCAAAAGGCAAATTTGCTAATGACATTAAAAAAAAGAATATATTTCGGGGCTGGCAGGAGGCGTGGTGGTTAGGGTATTAGACTCCCACATGGCCAAATGTGGTTTGGGTGGCTTGTTTTCTCACTTTCCCTTTCTCTTTCTCTCTATCTGGTCAAATTAAAAAATAATAACAACAAATTAAAAATTAAAAAAATAAATAAAATGTTTCAAAATACATTTCAAAAGATAAACATAAATGACTTTGGAATTATACCACCTCAGATCATCTGTTTTACATCCTTCTTCTTTAAGGGAGATAGTAAAGAAATGGCAAACACAGAAAACATTTATGATTACATGAAATAAGAAAACAATTTCACCTTTAAAGATTTATTTACCTTCTAAAATAAAAAACAGATTTTGAGTACAGGATTTTGCTGGAAAGGCATTTTTTAAAATAAGACAAAGCACGTATGAACCAAGTAACTTCTTAATTAAATAACATAGTAACTGAAACAGTATAAAATAACCTTATTAATTCTAAATTATTAATTCTAAAAAATAAACATAACAAATAATATTACTAAATGTGAAAAACTACTGTCCTTTTCCATGGTAAGAGAAAGAGTAAAAGAAACTTCTCTTTATTCTAACAGTAGCTAAAACAAACAGTAGTTTTAACCCCATACAGTATGTAACTCCATTCTGCTATGCTAGAAATATAAATACTGCCCCATAACAGGTAAAATTTTACCTTATTGTATTTATCATAAAAGAATGTGACCTATAAGTTTTTCTGTTAACTAAGGGCAATTATCAAAACTAAAAAACAACAAAATATATCCTAAAATAGGTTATACCACCTTCCAATATAAGGATAGGCACATAGTACACACTGAATACTTCATAAATTAAATATACATAAAAGCTATGCCATGAACTGGGAATGAAAAGTATCAGAAATGGATCTTGAGAGAATCAGAGCAAAACAACATTTCTATTTAGATTAAAGGACAACTTCTTTCTCAGAATTCTAAAGTAAAGCAAACATATGCTTTTCCCCTTTACTGCTATTTAAAAACAAGCACCTTGAAAAATATCAATACAAAACAGTAGTTAATCTTTTCCTTTCAATCTCAGAAAATTTTCATGAAAATAGTAAGCTTCTGGCCCAGCTGCACTACTGGAAGCTACATGGCCAACCACAGGTTCAGACCCAAAGTGGATCTAAAACACACAGAGTGCACACACGCACAAGATCCTGACTAGTTGGAAAGCCTGGAGGAAGGGAAACGGTGTGATGAGACAGTGTATTTACTATGTCTGTTTCTGTCTCTCTCTCACTTTTTCTCTGTTATGAAATAAATACACACACAAAGATAGTATGCTTTCAAATAATAAGATATTCTAATCCTTTAAGTGTCCATCAGTCAGGTCTATTTGCTTGTTCACACATGACTAAACAGTCTGTACTGTCACAGATCATAAGAATTACAGCAACCTAAGATTTTACTGATAATACAGGAGTTCTAATAGCTCCCAATCATTTATTTGTAGTAAGTAATTCTTATTTTAAAGCACTGGGCAAATGTATAAATATATTATAGAGTCAATTCTTACAACAACCCAATGGAAATAAAAGCTAAACTAATGTCGCTAAATGTATCAGGGCTAGAATACATATTTTTTTTCTATCTTGTGCTCTATTAAAATTTTTGAAACTCTGATGGACCAGCAGTTGGCTATGTCGCTGGACTCTCACACAGTCGACCGCAATTCGAGTCCCGGACCCAGTGGCTTAAACTAACACCAGGTGCATGTGCATGCGTGCCCAAGATCCCAAGAAGAGAATGGAGGAGAAGGTACTGTGGCATGGCCATCCCCCCCCACCCCCCGGCCCCGCAGAGGTGATTTCTCGCTTTCTGTCTGTCTATCTTTCTGGCGAGCGCATGCACCATGCACCCTACAGCAAAAAACTGTCCAAAAAAAAATTTTTTTTTGAAACTCCACAAACTATAGGATTAGGCAGGAAGTCAGTCACATAAGCAGGTAAGATAATTAATATACAACATGACATCTCAGACATTCTGAGTAAACAATCTACTGTGCCAAAGCTTATGAAAATATAGAATAACTCACTGCCTTCTGAGAGTTTATAGAAAATATGCTGAAAGATAACAATGGATCTTTAAAAGGAAGAAGCAGTTTATCAGAAAATATACCACCTAAAATATTTCTTTAAATTACACTAAACAAATTTATTTTAAAGTTAATATATAATATAGAGTACTAAAAAAGAATCTCGGGACTGGCATTTGGCGTAATGACTATGTCGCTGGACTCCCACATAGTCGACCGTGGTTCAAATCCTGGACCTGGTAGCTTAAACTCACGCCGGGCGCATGTGCATGGCGTGCCCAAGATCCCCAGAGGAGAATAGAGGAGAAGGGATTGCAGCATGGCCATCCCCCCAGGAGGTGATTTCTCACTTTGTCTCTCTGTCTCTGTCTTTCTGGCGAGCACACATGCCCTATAGCAAAAACCTCTCCAAAAAAATAATAAATAATAAAGGAATCTCTAGGCAATAATTATTTATCCTCTTTTTTAAAAAATATGACAATTAAACATATTCTATAAAGAAAGCCAACAAACACATTTTAATATTTTAAATTATTTCTAAGTAATTTTTAATTATTATGTAAAGATTGAAAAATACATCTAAAATATTCATACCTGATCGAAAGCACTCAATTATTTGTTGAATACCAGATTTGGATGTCTGTAGCGGTTGCTGTAACAAAGGAGGATCTCCAGGTTCCAGGATATAAACTATATGGAAGACAAATACCCACCCCAATCCCATGGAAAGGGTTATTTAAATCATTTACTATTGGAATAAAACGGTGGTTTGTTACAATTATGTTAATGACACTCACATTAGCATGCATATAATTCATCATCATCTTTCAAAAGCAAAATGAATCAAGAAACAACTAAAATTATTTTCAAAGGTTAACTTAAGACTACTTAAGGCTAGATACTAGATTTAAATACAAAGACCTCATTATTTTGGTATTATTTAGTTCACATTCTTCATATTTGCCCTTTATAACCCTTGAAGAGGAACAACCATACTTAACCAAAAATTCTAAAGACAATGGTGACCTCATTCACAAACCATTCCAAAATTCTTTGGACAATCTGGTACAACTCTCTGGACTAGTGCATAATGATGGATGTATATAAGAATGTACACTGTAGCGCTCTACAGAAACAATTTACAAGTCTCTCAATAGGGACCAGACCAAATAAACTATACAACACAATCTCTTATGGTTGTCAAAAAATGTAAACTAAGGGCCAACAAGTGGTATAGTATAGTTAAGGATGCTGGACTCCCACATGGCCAATTGTGGTTTGAGCCTTGGACCTGGTGGCTTGCTTTCTCACTTTTTCTCTCTCTTTTTCTCTTCTCGTCCCTCACTGGTCAAACAAAAATTTATTTAAAATAAATAAAGTAAAAACAATTATTTAAAAAAAAGAAAGCATAAACTAAATCTACGTGTATGGACAACAAAGGATGTCAATGATAGCTTTACAACAAAAACAAGTTATAGAATATGATCCTATCTATATTAATATATATTTAGATGGATATAGAAACACAAATTTAATGTATATTTCCATATATGCATAGATGCTAATATAAACAAAAAATTATTGAAGGGATACCAACAAAATTTAATTAAGGTTCTATCAGGTGGGTTTACAGATATGGAGGTGATGTTCACTTTCTTTTTACTTTCTAAAATTTTGCCAGACAGCACAAGTATCTGCAGGAGAAGAAGAAATCACCCCCCCCCCTTGGGGGATCGTCATGCCACAATCCCTTTTCTTCCATTTCTCCCTTCTTTTAAGATTTTCGGTATGCATGCACACATCCCTGGCATGTTTTTCAAGCTTCTGGGTCCAGGACTCAAGCCAGTCAGCCATCTGGGAATCAGCTCCCTTAAACATGAGGCCACAGGCTAGTCTCATGATACCCACTTTATGCTTCACAATTTACTACTGCTTCAGAGCTTGGGCTTTTAGAAGTGTGCATTTTATTGATAAAAAGAACACATTTTTATAATAAGTAAAAATGATTTTTCCATTTTAAAAATAAAAACTCTCATTTTGACATGCCAAGATCTATATTATCCCTTACTTTCCAAGATTCTTAGATTAGCAGTATAAATATATAATAAATTAGACTATGGTACTATGAAACAAAGTAACTAAAAAGGAAGACAGTTTTCTATCAGTTAATAAATAAAGAGAAAAGGTTGTGGTGAAGAAAAACTGGCCATTTAATTAGCTCTTTTTAAAAAAAAACACTGAAATATTCTACTAAACTATTACCATCATACCCCAGGACCATACACACAGTGTGGGGAGATAGGAAGGGATCCCCTTCAATGATGTGTGCTCTACTATTCCAGGGCTTAGGCATGGACAGCATTTAACTTTCTGAAAAAGGTGCTAATACCTGCTGTGCTATATATATATATCGATATATCCTTAGATTTTCCTTTATGCTTCAAGTCTAGTACTCAGTATACACAAATAGGAGAAACTGTCTTGAAACCAACTTATTTCATTAAGCAAAATTTGCCCAATTTTAAGACACTTATTTTAAGTTAAGAAAACGCATACACACAAACTCATTTTGAGAATATCTGACATTGGACAAAGATGGCATGGAGGTTAAGATACAGGACTTTTACATGGTTGACCACGGTTTGAGTCCTGGACTCAGCAACTTAAAACTCACACCTGGTACATGTGTGTGGGTGCCCCAAATCCCAGGAGAATGGAGGAGGGGGGACTATGGCATGACCATCATGCCTAGGGGTTGATTTCTCACTTTCCTTCTCACCATCTCTTTCTGTCTCTTCAGCAAGCACATGTACCCTATGGCTAAAACCTCAAAAAACAAATGACTCCAGACCTGGACTGCCTATGTTTAAATTATTTTTCTGCCATTTACCAGTCATTACTAGTTACAACTAGTCACAACAATTAAACTCTCCGATTTCTTTCTCATCTCTAAAATGGGGATAATAAAACCACCTATATCATAAGGTTGTATCTGGATTAACTGAGCTAATGTAGGTAAACTGCTTAAAACAAAACCTGGGATATATAGTAAGTGCTCAAAAAACAATCAACAGCAGCACATTCCTAACACCAATAACTGAACATCTTTTTCCAAAATCTAGATTTCAACCTCTTAAAGAAACAATAGTAGAAGTTTGTAAACAGACTTGATAAATATCTATTTGAATTAAATGATCTCTTTAGTATTTGCACATTAATAGCAAATTGGCTTGAACCACCAAGTCGGTCATGTGGAATCCAGCTGCCTTAACCACCACACCACCAGCTAGCCTATATATTAATATTTATAAAACTTACATATTCTATTATCTCTCTTAAGATCAGACCCATGTAGGTTACATGACCATTTAGAGAAAACATCATTTCATTCCAACCAAAAAACCCAAACTCTGAATACACTTTCTAGAATATAACATCAACATCTGTAAGAGTCTCTCCTACCTTAAAATAAGTTTCTTAGAAGATTCTTGTACTTATGTTGGGATTTGCTAATAAACAATGGAGGATGGGTAAGTAATCGGAGGGTAGAAAAGGGAATAGTGGGGAGAGGGGAGAATATAGACGAAAAGGGATCTTTCATGTTAGTAACTGATGGAATTCTAAAGTTATATCAGGTTCCTTATACCAGTCTATTTTTAAAGGTTTGAAATTTTATATTAAAAAAATTCTTAAAACTTAACTAAGAGAATACTTTACACACACTGACATGCTTTTAACACCATCTTTCATCATAAATTAACCCACTCCCTGAAAGAACAACAGCCTCCACAGGAATACACCGCCCTCAAGTGGGGATTCACCCACCGTTAACAGTCCAAATGAGGACAGACCACTCAAAAAGACCCACTGAAAGAACTTCTCAAAAGTCATGTTATTTTCTTTCTTCTGAAGAAAGCCTCATTTAAAAAGCATGATACCAGAACATTTATTTCACTCCTGGAAACGCACTCCCATTCAGCATCTACCTTCTTCTGAAATAAATGACAATGAACTTTCCAATAAGTTAATAGACTCCTAGTTTTCCACTGAGTTAAGTTCTCAGAGTTTTACTCTAGCTAAGAAAGCAAAGAAACAATAACTACTTTTGACCTGTAAATCTAAATATTAACATGCAAGGAAAGTTTCTGGTAAAAAAAACTTGATGAGAAATTTAAAATAATACAATTTATCTGACCTCTTTTTAATGGGAAAGAAAGAAAGAAAAAAAACCCAATACACACAAAAAAGTTCAACTCCAGAAAACATCTTTAAAGACATTAAATTCTTGGGGACCAGCAATAAGCGTAATGGTTATGTTGCTGGACTCCCATGTAGTCAACTGCAGTTCGAGTCCCAGACCCGGTGGCTTGAAACTCACACCGGGCGCGTGTGCATGCATACCCAAAATCCCGAGAGGAGAATGGAGGAGAAGGGACTGTGGCGTGGCCATCCCCCCTGGGGGGTGACTTCTCGCATTCTGTCTCTCTGTGTCTGGTGAGCGCACGTACCCTATAGCAAAAAAAAAAAAAAAAAAAAAAAGACATTAAATTCTTTAAAAAAAAGGTAATTTTGTCACCAAAATATACCAGTAAGGGATGGTCAAAATTATCATTTATTTGTTTATGTCTATCTCTTCCTACTCAAATTTTATCTGTCTTGTTCACCATTTATATGCCCATTGCCTTGGACAATGCCTGGTACCTAATAGATGTTCAATAATAATTTGTTGGGCCAGCCCCCAGCACAGTGATTAGGCCCTGGGCAGAAAAAGACAAGAGTTTGCATGACTGAACAGGGTTCAACTCCTGGCCCCAATAGCATGAAAAACATGATGGGTAAGCATGCACGCCCAGGATCTTGATAGGATTGAGAACTGGAGGAAAAAAACAAAAAGGACTATAATGAATCAGGCCCTACTGGGGATGCTTTCCCTTACTCACTGTCTCTCTCCCTCCATTCCCCCATCTCAAGTACAAACATGCAGCCTCTGGCATAAGACAAAAATGATAATAATCTGTTAAAGAAATGAATGAGGAAATAAACTTCCTTCTGAATAAGATGATTTTATGAACTAATTCAACTTAAATAACTTAAAGTGTTCTCAGAAAAGGAGTAGAATAAAAGGTGAGCAGAACATAGGTATAAAAGATATTCACATCCTTACACTTCAAAACTACCAAGCTCCTTTCAGCATTCAAGAAAACATGACATATCTTCATTTCAGACACATAAAATACAGTGTTGAAGGACACTGAAAGTTAAATTGTTTATGAACTGCTGAGTAAAAAATGGATCCCACCTGAGATGGCCTGTCTTACTAGGTGCAGGCGAGTTATTAGTGATCTCAGCAAAGTAGAGACAGAATTGTAATACAAATTTTATTTCCAAGGTTTATTAAAAATGAAAGTTCTTCCCCTTTACCACTGCCATTAAGCAAGTGAGGTTAGAATACAACAACAACAACAACAACAACGAAAAGCAAAGCATTACAAATTCTAGTAACTTTTGGTCAAAAATAATGATAAACACCTGCTTTTTTTTTTTTTTTTTTTTTTAAGGATTTTGCTACAAGGTACAATTTCACAGAGTCAGTGAGAGATCACTCTCCCACAGGGGATGGCCATGCTGCAATCCTTTCTCGTCCTTCCTAGGACATTTTTCAAGCCACCAGGTCTGGAACCCCAACTGCATTCAACCATGTGGGAACACAACACCCTAACCATGTCACCTGTCAGCTGGATAAACACCTGCTTTTAACTGGAATAGAATATTGTTTAGTGTCAGTATGAATTTAACAATTCAAGCTATACCTCTGAAGGTTTGCGACAAAGTACACTGAAATTCTAAGTAGAAAAATGGTAATAGTTCATGTATAATTTTATTCTACGTTAGACTCCAAAAACACTTTTTCATTTCACAAATTCAACTAAAAAATTTTCAAATGAATAAAAGACTATAGATATACTTACATATTCTATATAAATACTTTTGTGTTTATTTCCCAGTACAATGCTCTGTCCAAGAATTATTTTTTAAGGTTGTACTTAGCAAAACCTGATTCTCCCAATGAATTCAAAGAACTTTTTTAAACCAAACTAAACTCACTTTTAGCTTTTGGCACAATCCTCTAATAAAAACGCATGAGAAACTCAAGTTTTTTTACTTTTAAGTGAATCGATTTTCATGAAGATAAACATCAGTATTCTATCTATCTTTTCCTTTCTCATCAATTTTAAACATTCACAGAGCATAAGGGTATATTAACTGCAGGCTGCCTTGAAAGAGAAGAAAAAAGACTTGAGAGACTGATCTCGTGGAAATGATTTAAGGTGACACTTTCAGTACTTTTTTTAAGGATCAAGCAGGGGAGACCTCTTGTTTGTACAAGCTTTTAGCTTCATAACTGGTTTTACACTGAGGAAAATTATAGC
The DNA here is from genome assembly GCA_026018925.1 of Tupaia tana. Classification (NCBI taxonomy): domain Eukaryota; kingdom Metazoa; phylum Chordata; class Mammalia; order Scandentia; family Tupaiidae; genus Tupaia; species Tupaia tana. Next base: position 27,160,168 of record JAKSZU010000003.1, on the reverse strand, counting down.
CTGCTTTACTTAGAAATGACTTTTTGGGCAGAAGGAAAAGTAGGAAACAGAAGGCACAGAGGCTGTGAGGGAAGGCAAAGTAACTGGGGAAGGGAAGGGGTATACCTGGTTCACAGCATCTGTGATGATGGTGGTCAGTCTGACAGTATTTGTCCCTTAAAGGCATTTTCAGTGGGCGCGACCTACTTTCCTTTCACTGTAAGAAGCTCCTCATTGCGGATTGGCTGCTGAAAGAAGCACAAACCCGTCACTCACCCTGAACTTCCTGGGGGGCCGTGGCTGCATTTTCCAGGTCCGTTCCCATCACCCCCCCCCCCCCCGCCCCCAACACACACACACCCCCGCTTTCCCTCCACAGACCCGCACCTTCCTCTCGAAAAGAGAACAGAAAGACGCACGGACCCTTCTCCAGCCCCAGCTCCCCGCGCAGGTTCACCGCCCTACCCGGAAACGCAGCCCCGGGCGCGCAGCGCTGCGCGAAGGCCTGGCCGGCTGCGCGGGCGGCGGCGGCCTCGCCGTCCCGGACAGGCTGGCGCGCGGACTGAGGCGAGGGGCGCGGCGGGCACGGCGGGACCCCGCGGCTCCGGGCCGCCAAGGTGCGGCTCCCGCCCGCGGCAGGCTCCCGCCCGCGGCAGGCTCCCGCCGCGCACTCCCGCCACGCACGTGCGTTGGGGTCTCCCTGGCGAAGCCCCGGTCCCCACAACCAAGTGCGCCCAACTTACTTAACTCCGAGGGCGGGCCGGCGGGCGGGCGGAAGGAAGGCAGGCCGGGCGGCCGTGGGGACAGCCTGGCGCGGGAGGCGGCGGCGGGCCGCACCTGGCGCAGCCTCCCCAGACCACGAGAAGGAAACCCGGGTTCGGGCCCGACGCGCTCCCAAAGAGTCCCCGCCGGCGCTGACGCGGAAGCGCCACAGCTCACCACGTCCCTCCGCGGCCGAGGCGGCGGCGGCGGCGGCGGCTCACGGCGTCCCTCCGCGCTGAGGAGCTGGCGGGCGGCACAGGGCGCAGGCAGTTGACAGGAGGAACCGCCTGGCAGCAGGAGCCGCCGCCGCCACCGAAGGAGCAGAAGCCGGAGCGGGCAGGACCTGAGGCGCTCCTCACCGGGGCAACGGCTACCGCCGCGGCAGCCCGGCTCCCCCCAGCGCCGCTCCACCTGCAACGGTCCCTCAGGCTTTGGGAGAGGGGCGGGGAGGCGCGGGGGTTTCCCCCCACCTTGGGCCTTTCTGGTGATAGTAGTTGTTTCAGGAAACTTTATTAAGTCAGTCTCTCTCTCTCGGTCTCCCCCTCCCCGGAGAGCCCGAGCTACGGCCGCGGAGAGGGTAGGAAGGGGGAAGCTGAGACTCTCCGGCAACGACAGGGAGCGACTGACTGACCCCGGACGGAGATGGGGCGAGGGCAGGAAGTGACAAGCTCACGGAGTGGGTGGGGGGAGTGTGGCCGGCACGCCCGGGAGCGCCGCGCGCATGCGCCCGGGCCGGTGGGGAGGCGATGCGCCGCGCGGCGCCCGCCACGGCCGGACAGAGGGAGGGCGCGGGGGCCCTGGCACCGTGGCTGCCGCCGGGGTCTCGGACTGACCACTGTCCCGCCGGTTCTCTGGTGGTCGACCCGGAGCTGGAGCCCTAGGGCGCGCGCGCCGAGAGGTGTGCAGCGTCTGCGCCCGGAGATGGCTGCTCGGCCACCAAACTGTGGCCCTCGCTGTTCTGTCGGTGGAACTGAAACTCGGGGAGGGTTAGGAAAGCACAGGAGAGCGCTGTGGGAAGAGACTTGGCAGGAGTATGAGCCATGAGTACAGGTGGTCCCGACCAGGCTGTCAGCGCGTTTGGAAAAGGCAGGAGTGGAGCCCCCCTTTTTTTTTCAGCCAACAATTTGCGAGTGTGCCTCCTGGAACCTGAGGGTCCTTATCTAGCCCCCTAATAGATCATATTTACTCCTCGCTTTTGAAACCTAAAACAGAAGTTGGGTCATGTGCGCCCTACGGACTTTCCCTCCTTTTGGGCGCCCGCATCCTGCCTGGAAAATCCCCGAAGATCTGAGATCGCAGTTGCCTGTCAAATTCTGCAAAGCGCTTCTCTAGCTTTCAGCCCAACTCCTAGAACGGAATTCTTAGCCTTGGTAACTTCAAGCAAATAAGTACCCACCATCCGTCAGGAAATTTTGAAGAAATTTTAAAGAAAAATCCCATTCGCCTTGTTCTTCCCCTCTCCAACATCCACGGAAAACCTTCGCAGTTGTCTAACTCAGATGGCCAATTGGAGCGGTCCTGAGAAAGCAAAGTTTAGTGGATAGTTTCTGTGTGTTTGGAAGAAAAGAATGACAGATCCATTTTCAGAATCCAAAGGAAATTTTTTTAATTGATAAATTTGTTATTATAAAAATGTTGAATTAAGCATATGGTCCTTAAGCATATGGGGTGTTGTAGCAGTTTGGTTGGGGTTGGGAGGTGTGGCATAAAAAGGATAGAAAAATGTTCTCCCCATACACACACGTACATACATACACATCCCATGTCAAATTAAAAGATAATGAAATGTGGGACCAGTAGTTAGCATAATGGCTATGTTGCTGAACTCCCATGTAGCCAACTATGGTACCAGTCTTGGACCCGGTGGCTTAAACTCATGCCGGGCACGTGTGTGTGCGTGCCCAAGATCCTGAGAGGAAAATGGAGGAGAAGGAATTGTGGCGTGACCATCCCCCCAGGGGGTGATTTCTCGCTTTCTATCTCTCTGTCTCTGTCTTTCTGGCAAGCACATGCGCCCTATAGCAAAAACCTCTCAAAAAAAAAAAAAAAAAAAACAAATAAATAAATAATGAAATGCTACAGTTTATAAGTCAATGTAAATGAAATTATGATACTTCGATATGCGGGTGTTTTGCAGTCAATAAAATCACATTTTATATAATACTGTATGAAATACGATTAAGCAACAAAAAGTATTTTTGACATGTAACACTTAAACGGTGGGCTCTAATGGTGGAGTTACACATGATTTTTACTTTATGTACTTTTGCAAAATAAGTATATAAAACTTGCTTTTATGTACTTTGCAAAATAAGTATATAAAACTTTAATTAAAAGTTAATTTTCAAAATCAATAAGGGGCTGGACCCATAGTGTGGTGGTTAAAAGAACCAGATCCCACATGGCCAGCCTTGGTTCAAATCCTGACTCCAGCTTGTTGAAAGACTGCACAGAGTGTATATGCAGTCCCCAACACCTGAGAAGATGGTGAAATTAAGAAGAGATTGCCCTGTGAACACACCTCACTGGGAGGGTGCTATCTCCCACTCTTTCTGTCTCTGTTTCTCTGGCAAGCATACTGCCTTCTGACAATTAAAAGAAAATTCAATAAGAAGGCTTTAACATTGTTAAAGCAATGTATAGTGATAATAAAATGTAAAAAGTAAGATAGAAAATGAAGCATGCATGATGAATGTCACTCTAAAAATAAAAGACTGAAAGGAAATATAATATTGGACACCTGAGTGGTAAAATTTGAGGTGAAATATTTTCTTCATTTTCTAAGAATCTTTTATATAATCGTATTTATCCCAGGTTAAAAAATGAATATCCGTGACAAGTAGATAGCATAATAGTTACATCACTGGACTCCCACATGTCCGACCATGGTTAGCGTACCGGACCTGACAGCTTGAAACTCACACTTGGCGCGTGTGTGTACATGCCCAAAATTCCTAGAGGTGAAGGGATTGTGGCATGATCATCCTCCGGGTGGATTGGGGGGGGGGTGATTTTTCACTTTCTAGCTCTGGTAAGCACATGCACACTATAGCAAAAATCTCTCTTAAAAAATAATTAAAAATGAATATCCACGGGACCACGTGGTGATGCAGCAGTAACACAACTAGACACACATGGGAAAGGTCCCTGGTCTGTATCCCAGGACTTCCCTGTACACAGTGTGATCTGGACTGGCTGAGACTGGAAGTGGATTGCAGCATCAGGATGCTGCTGTGGGTGTCTCTATATGTATATATCTCTTTGTCACTCATGGAAGAAATGATTTAAAAATCAATACTCACTTCTTAATTTCCATAAGCCTGAAAAAGCTTTGTTTCAGATATGTGAGAGTTAACAAATGCTGATCAGGTGTGGGTTAAAGAAATGATGCCTAAAAAAAAATATTAAACACTGATCATAGAACTTAAAGGTGAAATTAGACCATGAAAGTTATCTGGTAAAGTTTATTTTATAGTTAAGGAAACAGCCAGAGAGATTAAGTGATGTACCCACGATCAGTAACAGAACTGGGTCCAGGACCTAGATTACATCCTACTGAAGTAACACCACTAATTTCTGACATGTAATGAGTAGTTTATATGTTTTAAAATGAAATATTAACTCATTTAATCCTAGAAACAATGCAATGAGGTTTTGCTATCCTTCAGTTCAACAGTTGGGGAAACAGGCAAAGAGGTAACATGATGGTCACAATTGATGCATTTGAATCCAAGCAGTGTGTGGCTCTGGTATTCATGAACTTTGCCATTATGCTGTATTGCCTATACTATGTTGCCTGTACCATACCATAGCTGTTAGCTGTTTTGGGTTACACTGTATGTGAATGGTGAATCAGGAGTGCTTGCTTGTTGTGAAAAGTAATATATATTAAAATTGTATGTACAAGTTCATGAAGTGGAAATGGTATTGCTAAATCAAGAATTTAACTGAAATTTCACAGGACTTTTGAGTTTAAAGGTACTTTGCATATCATCTTGAATTATTACCCTACCTTTAAAAACTGTGCAGATACTATCCCAGAAAAATCTCAATTAAATCCTTTCCTTTTACTGTTCAGTACTGCAATTTAGGCAATACATTAGGACAGCACTACTTTTTGATCCTTAAAAGTCTGAAAATACATCCTAATGATTAGCCTAATTCCATTTTATAGTTTAGATTCTCTCTTGTTATCAAGATTAGAGAACATTCTCTCTCTCTCTCTCTCTCTCTCTCTCTCTCTCTCTCTCTCTCACACACACATACACACACACACGAGGTATTCAACAAGTTTGTGGAAAATATGTATTAAAAACATTGCATTGTTGCACAAAAAAACTCAAACTTTGATTTCATTTTCTGTGAACTTTTTGAAGCATGTGTTTGTGTGTGTGTGAGAGAGAGAGTTCTATCATATATATTATTGCTACATGACAAGCCACCCCAGAATGAGTGACTTAAGACCATTTTATGCCCTCTTAATTCTATAGATCAGTAATTGGGCTTGGTCTTCTCTAGGGTCACACATGCAGTTGCTTCAGCCCTTCCTACTTGACTGGTGTTGACTATTGGCTGGACTTGTGTCCTTGTAGTTATTAGTACTCAAAAAGTCTAACCTGGGCATCCTCTTAAAGTGGCAGCATGCCAAGCCAGTAGAGAGCAGAAACTGCAAGACTTTTTGAGAACTCGGAACTCTCATATATTACTTCCACCACATTCTATTCATCAAGTCAAAAGGCCAGCACAGATTCAAGAAGTGAGGAGATAGATGGGAGGAAACAAAAAGTCACATTGCAAAAGGATATGCATACAGAAAGGGGAGGAATTACTGTTCATCTTCACAATCTATCACAATGTATAATTATTTCAAGATGATACTAGCTAATTAAAGCATTTTTTTTAATGCTTGATGATGCCTATAAGAACAGCAAAACAAGGAAACATTAATCACACCTATTCTTTAAACTGACAAGTCGGGTCAGTTTGGTGGCCTGCTATACATAAACTTAGGTGGTTCCTTACCTTACTCACTGGACTTGTTTTTCTCTTCATTTTGTTGCCTTCTTTAAAATCCATTCTTAGTTGTCCATCTGTTCTAAACAGATCCCAAAAAACATGGCATAAGAACCTAACATTGACTAAAAATATTCCCATAGGACTTATATACTCTGGTCCAGATTTTGCTATCCTTAATTATGATGGAACATTTTACAGCACATAATTAAATAAAAAGTTGTGTCAACATCAAATTATGGGCCAAAATAGGAGCTAAGAGTCTGTGAAAAGTAATGGACAAATTGATTTAGAAGGACAAAGATTAGGGACAGCAGTAGTACATAGTGGTTAGGTACGCTGGACTCCTACATGACAGACTGCAGTTCACATCCCAGATCAGGTAGAATGAAATTCACACTGAGTGAGTATGTGCCCAAAATCCCAAAAGAAGAATGGAAGAGAAGGGACTGTGGCATGGTCAGCCCCCAGGGGGGTGGTTTCTCACTTTCTGTCTCTCTGACTCTCTCTCTAGTGAGCATACCCTATAGCAAAAATCTCTAAAAAAATTAAAAAGGACAAATTCTGAACTGTCAACCTATTATCAGTTATATAGTTATATAACTAGAAACAACTGCTTTATACAAGGGGTCCTCAGAAAGTTCAAGGGAAATGTATATTATGAAACAACTGCATGGATTTCAAATATTTTACACCAAAATAAATTCATACTTTAATTCCATTTTTCCATTAATTTATTATCAGTAAATTCATTCAAACAACATTTACTGAGTTTTTACTTTTTTCAAACATGCAAACTAAAAATAATGAGTAAGATAAGGTCTCTTCCCTTTCAGGGAAGGTTTCTTTAACAAAAATTTACTTGGTACCTATGTTCTAGGTCTTGGAAATATATCCTTGAATAAGATAGGACAAGCTTACGTTCTTGGAGTTACTAGTATAATTACAGAGCTGCTCCCAATCTAATAATGTCAGTGTGTTTTTGTCATGATAATCATATAAGACAGGCACAGGAGAGATATTTGAAGCCATGAAACTTATAAGTTATCTAAAAGCTGTCGACAACTGCAGCATTGGGTGGGGTGGGCAGAGTGAGGGAGTGTTTGCTGTATGATTGTTTTCTTAAGAGGTTTTTGCATTAGGGGACATACACTTGCCAGAGAGAGAGACAGAAACAGAGAGAAAATGAGAAATCAACCCCAGGGGGGATAGCCATGCTGCAGTCCCTTCTCCTCCATCCTCCTCCTGGGATTTTGGGTGCACACACACATATGCCCAGCATGATTTACTTTTTTTAAGAATTATTTTATTTGGGGGGAGCCAGCAAAGATGTAAAGGCTATGTTACTGGACTCCCCTGTGGTCGATTGCAGTTCAAGTCCGGACCCAATGGCTTAAACTCATGCCAGGCACGTGTTTGCATGCCCAAGATCCTGAGAAAAGAATTGGAGGAGAAGGGATTGTGGCATGGCCATCCCCCCTGGGGGGTGATTTCTCACTTTCTGTCTCTCTCTGTCTTTCTGGTGAGTGCACATACCCTATAGCAAAAACCTCTCCAAAAAATAAATAAATAAAAAAGACAGAGAATTATTTTTTCTCCTGAAACTTTTTTTAATTAATTAATTTACATTCATCCCCTAATCATCGTCACAGCATACAAAATGGGTTTCCCATCCAGAATATACTGCATATTTTTTAACATTTATTTATTTATTTTAATTTGACCAGAGGGAAAGAGAAAAAGAGAGAAAGTGAGAAAGCAAGCCACCAGGTCTGGGACTTGAACCGCCATTGGCCATGTGGAAGTCCAGCACCCTTAACCACCATGCCACCTGCGGGCCCCCACCCAGTGTGGTCTTTAAGCCACCAGGTCTGGGACTTGAACTGCAGTTGGCCATGTGGGAATCCAGCAATGTAACTGCTATGCCATCTGCTGGCCCCATGCCCTATGGTTTTACAATTCACTTGCATTAGGGAAGAGAATAGATGATGAATAATAATGTGGGTTTTTTCTAAGTAAATATTATATAGTTACACTAAGTCCTATTTTTAAAAGACACCTGACTAACAAGTTATCTATTATTATATATTAGCAGGGCAATTCATCATAAATCATATTGTAAATGCACACGCGCCCGGCGTGAGTTTTAAGCCACCGTGTCCGGGACGCGAACCGCGGTCAACTACATGGGAGTCCAGCGACATAGCCATTACGCTAACTGCTGGTTCCCATAAACTGGGTTTTTATTGTAGTTTTCAGATAGGTATACATGTCTAGATCAGGGTTAGAAATATTTGTGGTTGGGGCCAGCAGGTGGCATGGTGGTTAAGGTGCTGAACTCCTAAGGCAGATGACAGTTCAAGTCCCAGACCTGGCAGCTTGCTTTCTCACTTTCTATTTCTCTCTCTCTCTTTCTCTCTGGTAAGTATGCATGCCCTATAGCAAACTAAATAGTAATAATAATAAATAAATAAAATTAAGTGGATAATTCTTTTTAAAAATTGTGTTTATTATGGCCAATTCTTACATACTCCAATAGTTTGATTTGCTACAAAACCAAATTTACAGTTGAACTGGACACTAGATAATAGAGTTACCAAATTGGAAGCTAGAAAAAATTTTTCAAGATTAAGTTATATCATTTAGTTGACCAACATTACCAATAATGAATTAAAGAGTCCAAAAGGGGGACCACCAGATGGTGTGATGGTTATGTCACTGGACTCCCATGTAGTTGACCATGATTCAAATCCCAGACCCAGTGGCTTAAAACTCAAGCCAGGCGCATGTGTGTGCATGTCCAAGATCCCAAGAGGAGAACAGAGGAGAAGGAATTGTGGCATGGCCATCTCCCTGGGGATGATTTCTCACTTTCTGTCTTCTCTCTCCCTGTCTCTCCAGCAAACACACATGCCCTATACCAAAAATCTCTCTCTTAAAAAAAAAAAAAAAAGTCCAAAGGACAATCTATAAAGCCATAAGTTCTTGCCAAATATAAAGCCACATTTGGAGGAGATAAATTCCTATACTCTTGCTGGAGCCCATTCAGAATCCTTTGTAGGGAAAATGACCCCTTCTCCCTAATCATAATTGGCTAGAATAGTGTCATCTCATGAGTCACAGGAAATCAATGATACATAGTAAACACTCAATGAGTATTTTTTTAATGAATGAACAAGTTGGCAGACGTGGAAATAACAGAGACTAAAGAGAAAATGACTCATTAACTTATTCAATAGATATTTACTGGTTTCAATAACTAGGTATTATATTTAGGCACTATACATCAGACACTGTTTCAAGATACATAACAACAAACAAAACCCAATGTTATTATATGAGCCCTAAAGACGTTTACAGTCTGATTGAAAAGTCAGATAGCAATCCAAAGAACACCATTAAAATGCAAATATAGAAAGGAGTCAACTAGTGGCACAGCAGTAACTCAATGTTCTGTGATGCTGGACACATACGGGAAGGTTCCTGGTTCAAGTCCTGAAGTCTCCTTGTACATACTGGGAGTGTGTTTGCACCCATAATCCAGTCTGGCTGAAGCTGAGGTTGGACTATGGCATGAGAGAGTGCTTGTCTCTCTCCTTTTCTCTCTGTCATTCTCTCTCATGGAAGAAATAAATAAACTTTTAAAGTACAAATATAGGGACCAGCAGAAGGCATAATGATTACATCACTGAACTCCCACATAGCCAACTGTGGTTCAAGTCCCAGACCTGATGACTTGAAGCTCACACTGGGTGCATGTGCATGCATGCTCAAAATCCCAAGAGAATGGAGGAGAAGAGATTGCAGCATGGCCATTCCCTTCCCGGGGTGGGGGTTGGGGGAGTGGGTTGTGTTGATTTTTCGTTTTCTGTCTCTCTGCCTCTCTCTCTGTCTCTCTGATGAGTGGACTCACTCTATAGGGAAAAAGTCTCTCAAAAAAAAAGCAAATATAATACAGTATGCACAATATAAGAAGTGGTATAATAAGAGACTCAATGCTATGAGAGGTATTACAGAGGGATTTGACCTTGTCAGGGAGGTCAGAGAAGGCTTCCTTAAGGAAGCAACAAAGAATTACCCAAATGAAAAGGGAGAGAAAGAGCATTCCAGAAAGAGGGTCTAACACATGCAAAGATCTTTATGGAACAAAGAGGACTGGCGTGATGGCCACACAGGGGACACAGAATGAGATGAGGTTGGGAAGAAGCCCTTTGTAGCCCATGTAAAGGGGTCCTTTATCTTGAGAACAAAGTAAGCATCACAGTATATAGCAAGGTTGTATACAAGAGGTCTTGGAAAAGTCCATGAAAAATGTATATTATAAAATTGCATATTATGATTATCCATACTATATATAAATTTCAAAAATTTTTGCACCAAAAAGCTCATACTTTAATTCCCTTTATCCATAAACTTTTTTTTTTACAACATGAATCCATTTTTAGTCATTTACTTTTCATTATTTCAAATCCTTGAGGGGTATAGCATCACACAAATTCTGTACCCAATGGCCTTAGCAGGAAGGTTGCTTTGGAATTTGGCTCGAACTATGCCACTGTTTCCGTGGGCACAAGTAACCTTTTTCAAGATTGCCCTGGTTTTATTTGGTTTACCACCAGGAGTCACTGTGTTGTTTTTTGCTTTGTACACATAAGCACACCTCTTGCCTAAAAAGAATTTCATTTCATCTCGTGCATAAACACCTTCAATTTTAAGAAGAGCTGTGTGTTCCCTTTCGTTTTTGAGACTCCACTTATAGCCAGCAAAAATGGCCTTGGACCATAACCTTCCAGACATAGTTGCCTTTTAGAAGTCCTATTCCCAGCAGGCCTTCGCAGGCTCCTAGATAGCGGAAAGAGGCCCATTTTTCCATAAACTTTTTTTTCTTTTTCTTTTTTCTTTTTTTAAAATTTTTATTATCATCATAATCTTCTTTATATTACATTGGATTAGATATAATTTTACAGTGTATTACATTGCTTTTTCAAAAGGGAATGCCATGCATGTCAGTCAATACAGAGACATTAATGTCCCCACTTCATCATTCAATATCTTTTCTATGTTTTTCCCAATCATTATTATTATTATTCTAATTATTTTTTAAAACAGTTGATCACTATTTCTCATTCTGCTTGTAAAAAGACTTTACCCATAATGAAATATTTCTCAGACCAATCCAGTTGAGAATACTATACATGTCATCATCAAGAGGTAATAAGCCATATCTGTTTCTCACTAACGTCTTGCTTCACTATTGTTCTCTTGCTATCTTTCTCTATCCTCTTCTCCTCACCCCCCATTCCACACTGTCCTATTCTCATTAAGTACTTTCACTGCTTTTATATGTCCTCCAATTTTTTGCTCTCTACCATAGGGTAGTCGGTATATATTGAGTGGATACATACAATATCTATCTTTCATAGCCTGGCTTACTTCACTCAGCAATATATCCTCCGTATCTGACCACTTTCTATCAAATTCCAGGGTCTTGTTATTTTTTATGGCTGAGTAGTATTCCATAGAGTATATATACCACACTTTTCCAATCCATTCATCAGTTTGTGGACATTTAGTTTGGTTCCATGTCTTGGCAATTGTGAATAATGCTGCAATAAACATTGATGTGCAAGCACTTTTCTGACTGAGTGTTCTCCTGTCTTTTGGGTAAATACCCAGAAGCGGGATTGCTGGGTCAAATGGTAGTTCTATTTGTAGATCTTTGAGGAACCTCCATATTGTTCTCCACAGTGGTTGAACTAGTTTACATTCCCACCAACAGTGTAGGAGGGTTCCCTTTTCACCACATCCCCGCCAATACTTATCACTTTTTATATTCTTAATCTTTGCCATTCTGACAGGGGTTAGGTGGTATCTCATTGTGGTTTTTATCTGCATCTCCCTTATGATTAGGGATGTTGAGCATTTCCTCATATGCTTTTTGGCTGTTCGTATGTCTTCCTTAGAGAGATTTTTGTTCAGCTCATTTTCCGATCTTTTAATTGGGTTCATCATTTTTTTTTCGCATAAGGCCCTTGAGATCCCTGTGTATTCTGGTTATCAGTCCCTTGTCTGAGGCATATTTAACAAAGATATTTTCCCATTCTGAGGGATGTCGGTTCACACTTGATACTGTGTCTTTTGCTGTGCAGAAACTTCTTAGTCTAATATAGTCCCACTTGTCTATTTTAGGGATTATTGCCTTTGCTTTGGGGGCCTTATTTAAGAAGTCTTTGCCTACTCCAATGTCTTCCAGAGTTTCCCCAGCATTTTCCACCAGTAGTTTTATTGTTTGAGGTCTTAGGTTCAGATCTTTGATCCATTTTGAGTTGATTGTTGTTAATGGAGAAAGATGGGGGTTCAGTTTCATCTTTCTGCAGGTGGATACCCAGTTTCTCCAGCACCATTTACTAAAGAGGTTTTCCTTTTCCCAATGGATTGACTGATATCCTTTGTCAAAGATCAGTCGGCTGTAAGCTTTGGGGGTTATTTCTGGGGTCTCTATTCTATTCCATTGGTCTACATGTCTGTTTTTATGCCAATACCATGCTGTTTTGATGACCACAGCTTTACAGCATATCTTGGGATCAGGGAGTGATATGCCTCCTACTCCATTCTTCTTGTGCAGGATTGCTTTTGCAATATGAGGTCTTTTATGATTCCAGACAAATTCTATGATTGTCTTATCTAGATCTGTGAAGAATTTTTCTGGTATTTTGATTGGAATTGCATTAAATGTGTAGATTAATTTGGGTAGAATTGCCATTTTGATTATGTTAATTCTTCCAATCCAGGAGCATGGGATGTCCTTCCACTTTTTTATGTCACTTTCAATACCTTTTTTAATATTTTCATAGTTTTCTTTATAAAGGTCTTTAACTTTCTTAGTTAGGTTTATCCCTAGGTATCTTATACATCTTGTGGCTACGGTGAAAGGGATTCCTTTCTTCAGCTCAGCTTCGTTCAACTTGTTGTTCATAAATAGAAATGCTATAGATTTTTGGATATTGATTTTGTATCCTGCCACCTTACTGTATTCACTTATTACTTCAAGAAGCTTTTTCATGGATACCTTTGGGTCTTCTAAGTATACCATCATGTCATCTGCAAATAGAGATATTTTCAACTCTTCTTTGCCTATTCGAATGCCTTTAATATTGTTCTCTTCTCTGATTGCAATAGCTAAGACTTCCAGTACTATATTAAAGAGCAGTGGAGAAAGTGGGCAGCCTTGCCTAGTACCCGTTTTCAGAGGAAAAGCTTTCAGCTTTTTCTCCATTCAGTATAATATTAGCTGTAGGTTTTTCATAGATTGCTTTTATTGTGTTCAGAAATGACCCTTCTATACCAATCTTACTGAGAGTCTTAATCATAAAAGGATGTATTTTATCAAATGCTTTCTCCGCGTAAATTGAGATGATCATATGGTTTTTATCTTTCTTTCTGTTAATGTGGTGTATTACATTTATGGTCTTGCGTATATTGAACCACCCTTGCATCCCTGGTATAAAGCCTACCTGGTCGTGATGAATGATCTTTGTTATATGTTGTTGGATACGATTTGCGAGTATCTTGTTGAGAATTTTTGCATCTATATTCATCACTGATATTGGTCTATAGTTTTCCTTTTTTGTCATGTCCTTATCTGTTTTGGGGATGAGGATGATGGAGGCTTCATAAAATGAATTTGGAAGGTTTCCTTCCTTTTGAATCTTTAGAAATAATTTTAGTAGGATAGGGGTTAACTCTTCCTTAAAAGTTTTGTAGAATTCAGAAGTGAAGCCATCTGAACCTGGGCTTTTCTTTGTTGGGAGGTTATTTATTACTGATTCAATCTCCTGGCTTGCTATGTGTCTATTCAGGTTTTCTATGTCCTCCTGATCCAATCTTGGTATATTATATGCATCCACTCCTCCAAGTTATCTTGTTTGTTGGCATATAGTCGCTCATAGTATCCTCTAATGATATTCTGTATTTCTACTATGTCTGTAGTAATATTACCTGTTTCATCACATATTTGATTAATCTGGTTTCTTTCTTTCTTCTTCTTGATCATTCTAGCCAATGGTGTGTCGATCTTGTTAATCTTTTCAAAGAACCAGCGTTTGCTTTCATTTATTTTCTGTATGGTTCGTTTATTTTCTATTTCATTTATTTCTGCTCGAACCTTTATTATTTCTTTTCACCTGGCATTTGGGGGGTTGTTTGTTGTTGTTTTACCAATTCTCTGAGGCATAATGATAAGTTATATATTTGCCATCTTTCCATCCTTTTCTTATGTGCGCTACTTGCTATGAATTTCCCTCTTATGACTGCTTTAGCTGTATCCCATAGATTCTGGACACTTGTGTACTCATTATCATTTGTTTCCATAAATTGCTTTATTTCAGCCTTAATTTCTTCAGTAGTGAAGAAGTCATTCAGAAGTAGGTTGTTCAGTTTCCATGTGTTCGTGTATTTTCAGGGTTGTTTCTTGAAATTAATCTTGAGTTTAATTCCATCATGGTCAGAGAAGATGCTGGATACAGTTTCTATGCCTTTGAATCTGTAAAGGCTTGATTTGTGTCCTAATATATGATCAATCTTTGAAAAGGTTCCATGCTGGGGTGAGAAAAATGTATATGTTGTGGATGTAGGGTGGAAAGTTCTATAGATATCTGTCAAGCCCATTCGACTTATAGTATCATTTAAGTCCTGTATTTCTCTATTTATTTTCTGTTTAGAAGATCTGTCTAAAGGAGATAACGGGGTATTGAGATCTCCAACAATTATAGTATTTCTCCCTATCTCTCCTTTTAGCTCTAGCAGTCTTTCCTTCACATATTTAGGTGCATCTGAGTTGGGTGTTATATCTTCTTGTTGGATTACTCCATTTACTATTATATAATGCCCTTCTTTGTCTCTTCTTACAGTCTTTGTCCTGAAATCTATTTTGTCTGAGATCAATATCGCTACTCCAGCCTTTTCTTGATTTCCATTTGCATGGAATATCTTTTTCCAGCCCTTGACTTTTAGTCTATGTCTGTCTTTATCCATAAGGCGAGTTTCTTGTAGGCAACAAATAGAGGGTTTCTGTTTTCTTATCCATTCAGCCAGTCTATGTCTCTTAACTGGAGAGTTTAATCCATTGACATTCAATGTAGTTATCGATATTTCCATACCTGATCCTATCATTAAGTGAGCCATTTTCTTGGTTGCTTTTTGTTCTCGTATAACTGTCTGTCTGATTTCTTAGTTTTCCTGGTATAGTACTCCCTTCAGAACCTCTTGAAGAGCTGGTCTGGAGTTGGTAAATTCCTTCAAATTTTGTTTATCTGAGAATGTTTTTATCTTTTTTTCCCATATGAAAGATAATTTTGCCAGGTATAGTATTCTTGGTTGAAATTGTTTTTCATTCAACACTTTGACTATGATTCTCCATTCTTTCCTTGCCTCCATTGTTTCCGCCGAGAGATCCGATGTAAGCCTGATAAGGTGACCTTTGTAAGTAACTTGACGTTTCCCTCTTGCCAACTTTAGTATCTTGTCTTTGTCTATTGTTTTTGCCAGTCTGGCTATGATGTGCCTTGGAGAGGATCTTCTTGGGTTGATTCTACCTGAGGTCCTATGTATTTCTTGGGTCTGGATATTTGAATGCCTTTCTAGGTTTGGAAAGTTTTCTTCCAGGATTTCGTGGAATAAATTATCTAGGCCCTTATTATTTTCTTCCTCTTCTGGAATACCAATTATCCAGATGTTGGGGCGCTTGATGGCATTGAGTATTCCTCGTATATTGTCCTCATTTTTCATGGTAGTTTTCTCAATCTTCTTGATACTTTTTTCTAGGTCAGATGTTTTGTCTTCTACATTAGAGATTCGATCTTCTGCCTGGTCTAACCTACTTTTAATACTTTCAAGGGAGGTTTTGATTTCCTGTATCACATTCTTCAATTCTAAAAGTTCCATGTGGTTCTTGTTTAAGGTATCCATTTCTTCTTTCAAGTCATTAAAGGACTTCCTCATCTCTTGGAGCTCCTTGTCTCTTTTCTCTTCCATCTCAGTTAGTTTGTTCACTACAAATATTCTGAATTCCTTATCAGACATGTCCACGACGTCCATTGTATTGACTGTGGGTGATGTAGGCTTGATGATTTCCCTTGAGGTAGAGGCCTTTTGTTGGTTGCTCATATTTCTTGAGCCTCTGTGATTGTTTCTGGTCATCAGGTACTCTATATGTTGCTTCCTAACTTATTTAATGTATCTCTGAGTGTTAAAAGTTGTACAGGAATAGAAATTTGATGATTTCTCTTACGGTTGGCCTGTTGCTCACAATTACCATTAACTGTTGCAACTAGTCCTGGATTGCCCAAGATCCTCCCTGTTTCTAAGGAGTGGTGAGTCTCCAACTGACCTAATAAGCAACACCTCAAAAGCAAAGAATAACGAAGAAAGGAAATCACGCGGCGCGCTATTCAAATAACCAATATTCAGAAAGTCCAAAGGCTAGTGGGAAAGAGCCAGAGGCTGAGTGACAGGACCAGGTTAGTAGGGCCTGCAGCCTCAGTCCGCCTGGTGTCTGGAACTGCTGGCCGGCTTGGTCCAGTTCGCGGCTGGGATGGGGGGAGTTTGTCTTAAAGTCCCAGACAACCAACCTGGGGTCCAGGGAAGAGGAACGGTGGGGATGCACGGAGGTTCAGAGGGGTTGGGCCTGCAGTCTCAGTCCGCCTGGTGTCCGGAACTGCTGGCTGGCTCGGTCCGGTTCGCGGGTTCCATAAACTTTTTGAAGTCTCCTCATATTTATTTACTATACTCAAGCATGCACACAAAATGTGGTTATCATTATGCTATATGTTTGTCTATATTCATTTTTATTTGAGATATCATTGACATAAAATAAAAATCACCCTTTTAAAATGAATAATTAAAAATAAATAATTCAGTGACTTTAGTATATTTACTGAGTTGGGCAACCATCACCACTATCTAATTTCAGAACATTTAAACACCCCTAAAAGAAATCCCATACCCATTAGTAGTTACTTTCTCTCAAGTCTCTGGCCACCACTAATCTGCTTTCTTTCTCTATGGATTTTCTTATTCTGGATACTTCATATAAATGGAATCATATAATATGTGGCCATTTATGTGTGGCTTCTTTAACTTAGTATACATGTTTTCAAGTGTCATCCATGTTTTTGTATAATAGTAGTACTTTATTTCTTTTAAATATCAAATAATAATCTATTGTATAGATACATATCACATTTTGTTCAGCCATCCACTGATGGACATTTGAGTTGTTTCTGCTTTTGACTATTAAGATTAACGTTGCTACAAATGTTCGTGTACAAGAGTCTGCATAAGTGTATGTTTTCATTTCTCTTGGGTATATGTTTGAGAGAGAATTGCTGGGTCATATGGTAACTCTGTTTAAACTTTTAAGGAAAAGCTAGACTGGATTTCAAAGTAGTTGTACCACTTTATGATCCAACAGCAGTGTATGAAGGTTTCAATTTCTCCATATCCTCACCAATACTTGTTACTATCTGTCTTTTTTATTAATAGCTATTCTTTTTGGTGTGATGTGGTATCTCTATGTGGTTTGATTTGTATTTCACTATGACTAAGAATACTAAACATCTTTTCATATATTTATTGGGCCAATTGTCTTTTCTGGAGAAATAGTCTATCTGACTTTGGGATATCTGACTCAAGTTTCAGAAAGGTTAAAGTATTGCTTAGCATTTTCTGAACCTGGAATCTAATGGCAGTTTACATAGAATCATAAAGTGTTTTTGCTTTTTTTAAAAATTTATTTATTTTTCTTCTTTTAATTATATATCTAATCACTGTATACCATTACAGCTTATAAAATGAATTTTCTCAGCATGAATACACTGAATATTAGTGCATGGATACACTGAATATTAGTCTAGTTAAAATATTATCAAATACATTATTGTCAACAGATAATTTTCTATTTTTTTGTGTCCCTTAAATGTTTTGCTTCTTTCTTTTCCCCTTAATGCCCTTCCATATAGTGAATTCAAAGAAAGCAATCACTATGTAAATTGAGTATTTGTAATACCTTGTTTTATTTGGAAGCTTAGCAGGAAATGTGTATTATTTCATAATATCACATCACCAGTGGCAATGTCCTAGTGGTATCTGAATTGTTGGTGTAATGTGCCTGTCTTTATTAGCCCCCCATTTGTTCCTATTGCATATGAGGGGGTCAACACAATAAAATAGAAAATACATATGAAAAACACTCTGAATAAATTTCCAAAAAAATTTTGTAACACAATAAACTTATACTTTAATTCTATTTTCCATGAACTTTCTGACACTCCCTCAGACAAATATGTACCAGAAAGATTTTACGAATCTTTTCTTTTTTTTAATTGGAAAAGGGTACATGTGCTCACCAGAGACAGAGAGAGAAAGCACTCCCTCTACAGCACATAGTCACATTGCAATCCTTTTTCCTCCATTTCTCCATTTCTTCATGATTTGGGGCATGCAGCCACATATTCCCTGAGTGTTTTTCAAGTCACCAGGGTCCAGGATTCAAACTATTGGCCAGGTAGGATCTGGTTCCCAATGCACAGTATATAACCACACACTATGGGGTCAAACTGAGACCTCTTTTAATAGACTTAGAAACAGAAATCTCATTGAAAACAAATTTTTTTTCAAAAAATATATTCTAACCCAAACTGAGGGCTTATGCTAAGAAATGGAGAGAAATCTGGTGGATAGATGATATTGGATCAGACTATGAAAAATATGTAACATTTGCTTTTGTTTTATCCATACATTGACAAACTTTACATAAATACATAAACATGATAATACATATGCTTTTTTATAAGAATACTCACAGATATTTTCCAATTCTAGAGGGGTCAGGAAGGGAGAAAAGCTTATGTTTCAATTTTTAAAATTTTTAATTATTTATTTAATTTCATTTGTTGTTGTTGTTGTTATTATTATTTATTATTATTAATTTGATCAGAGAGACAGAGAAAGGAAGAAAGCAAGCCACCAGGTCTGGGACTCGAACCATGGTCAGCCTTGTGAGAATTCAGCCCCCTTAGCCACCATGCCACTGGCCAGTCCCTAAAAAAATTTTTTTAACGAACTACTGAATCTATCAACAACTCAAAAGAAAACAAAAATCCTTAAATCTGGAAGGCAAAGCATAGAAGAAAATTTGTAATGTTTTAGTCGAAGGTCATAAAATTCTATTTTACCAGTTCAGTCTCATGTAATTAGTCTCTCCTGTGTTGAATTTGCAGCGTTACTGTGGCCTGATCTTTCAATTTAAAACCTGGAAGTTAACATTCAATGTTATTATTGATCTTTCTGGACTTGTCCCTACCATTAAGTTGGCCATTTTCTTGGTTGTTTTTCGCTCTCTCATTTCTGTCTGTCTGTCTTTAGTTTTCCTGGTACAGCATTCCCTTCATAACTTCTTGGAGAACTGGTCTGGTGTTGGTAAATTCATTCAGGTTTTGTTTATCTGACAATGTTCTTATCTTGTCTTCTCATATGAAGAATAATCTTGCCAGGTATAGTATTCTTGGTTGAAATTGTTTTTTCATTTAGCACTGAATATATTTTCCCATTCTTTCCTTGCCTGCATTGTTTCTTATCCAATGTTAGCCTGATGGGATAACCTTTGTAAGTAATGACATTTCTCTCTTGCCAATTTTAGTATCTTGTCTTTGTCTGTGATTTTGACCAATCTGGCTATGAAGTGTCTTGGAGAAGATCTTCGTGGGTTGATTCTACTTGGGGTCATTTGTGTTTCTTGGGTTTGGATATTTGAATGCCTTTCTAGGTTTGGAAAGTTTTCTTCTGGGATTTCATGGAATAGATTATCAATGCCCTTATTAGTTTCTTCACCTTTTGGAATACTGATTATCTGGATGTTTGGACTATTCTCATTTTTGGAGTTATTTTTTCAGTCTTTTTGGTGATTTTTTTCTAGGTCAGAGGTTTTGTCTTCCACATCTAAGATTCAACCTTCTGCATTGTCTAATCTGCTTTTAATATTTTCAAGGGAGGTTTTGATTTCCTGTATTACAGCCATCATCTCCAACAATTCTGTTTGGTTCATTTTTTTTTGTATAGGCCACAGATTAGTTTATTTTTTACACCCATCATGCCATGAATTCATAGGGAATAGGTTCCAGTAGCTCAGGCTCCTTTCCATTGGTTCTCACAAAGTGTGCTTCTCTGGGTGGAACAGGCTGGCGCTTTAGCTGAACCCAAGTACTTTTCTCTTTGACTTCTTTCTTTTTCTGATCATTTTTCTTCACACATTTTAGGAAGCTACCTCTGCTCTTAGATTGCTTAATATGCTCAATACGCACATTAATTCTCTTGGCAAGAAGCTTGCCCTTAACCTGTCTGTTTACAACAATGCCAAGAGCATGCTGGGTAACATTGTAGACTCTTCCAGTTTTGTCATGGTAACATTTGTGGGGCATTCCTTTTTGAACAGTATCCATTTCCTTGATGTCTACAATATCACCTTTCTTATATATTCACATATATGTTGCCAAAGGAACAACTCCATATTTTCTAAAATGCTAGAGAACATATATTGGGTGCCTCTCCTCTTTTCCTTTGTGTTTGTCATTTTGGTTAATTACTGGAAGATGGCGGTACTTGCCAAAAGGAGTGTTTGGTTCTTTTTTGTAGTATATATTTCTTCTTTCAAATCACGGAAGGACTTTCTCAACTTCTGGAATCCATGATCTCTTTTCTTCTGTATATTCTGGAGTTGTTGTCTCTCTTCTCTTGCATCTCAATTAGTTTTGTCACTATGAATATTCTGAATTCTTTATCCAACATTTCCACGAGTTCCATTGTACTGTCTGTGGATGATGAGGGGTTGTTCTTTTCCCTTAGGGGAGAGATATTTTATTGGTTTCTCATATTCTTGTGCCTCTGTGGTGGTTTCTGGTCATCTGATGGATTATATGTTTCTTCCTAATTTCTTGGAGTTAATTATAAGCATTCAAAGACATGCAGGAGGAGTTGATCCTCAGTCTCTCTGCAGTTCTAATTCCCTAACTCTTATCAAGCAACCTATGCTTTTGTCGCTGGAACTGGATATTACAAAGGCCTCCCAGTGTCTAGAGAACAGGTGTACCTGGGCTGAGCTGCCAGGTTTCAACTGAGAGTTCAGAGGCATGAGGGAGGAGATGAGCCGTGCACTCTACAGCTCTATCCCTCTCCCTGTTGCTCACTCTGTAGTCTGTCTTCTCTGATTTTCAGTCACTTAGTGGTGCATTCACTTTTGGCTAATTTGTTGGAGAGGGTTTCTGCAACTGTAAGCTCGCGTGCTTCCCTTTACCATGATGCACTTCTGTCAGTTTCTCTCCTCTACTGTGTTTTGCTCTGTGGTATCCATAGAAAGATATTTGAGTTCAGATTTTATGAAAAGGACTTTCTCCCTTCATGCAGCAGGTTCAGTGGGTGTTAAGGATTTCTCTGACCCTAAAAGTATTCAGATGTTTGGCTATTGTGAACCTAGACCAGTCTAAACACTCAGGATGTGGAGACTGAGCACAAGTGAGAAAGTAAGGTAAAAGAAAAAGAAAATGGGAAAGAAAACAAAGGAGAAAGAGAAAAAGAAGACAAAAACAACAAAAAAAAAGGAAAAAAGCAAAAAATGAAAACCCCACAGTGTATAAGTATGCCATGCAAAACAGGCAGGGCACACCTCAGATATGAATGGCTTCTGAAAGAGCCTATAATTTACCTGTCCTATGTGGAGAGGAGAAAAGATGAGAATTAGCGAGAGAAAGGAGAGGTCAGAGAGGCAAGAAAAAGTACTTTAAAATTTAAGAAAAAAATTTAAATAGAGAAAGAGACAGAAGACAAAAACTGCCCTACCTGTCTAGCTTTTGGGGTTTGGAAGGTGAGGTTTGAGTAGTAAGTCTTCAGTTGCCCAAGCCCTTGAAAGGGACAGGGCACATCTTCGATATGGATGGCTTCTGAAAGGGCCTGTGATGTGCCTGTCCTGTCTAGTTTTCTGGGTCTGGAAGGTGAGGTTGGAGCAAAAAGTTGAAACCTCATTGAATGTTAACAGTAGACGTTGTTTTGAAAATATTGTATGAAAATGTAGAGTTCTCTGTTGAAAACTATATATATATATATATGTATATTGTATACATCATAATGGGGACTTTATGTAAAATGTGAATTTAATTAATCTGAGAAAGAAAAATAAAAGACAAAAATTAAAAACTATATTGTATGTAATTTTCAATTTACATATATTAATGTTGCATAAAATAAGTTATGCTATAAAAGTCACACATGCAATTCTTTTTTCTAGTTATTTTATTTAACTTTATTTTAATTTGACCAGAGAGGGACAGAGAGAGAGAAAGAGAAAATGAGAAAGCAAGCTGCCAGGTCTGAGACTTGAACCATGGTCATCCATGTGGGATTCCAGCACCCTTAACTACCACACCACCTGCTGGCCCACACATATGCAATTCTTAACGGTCTGGTTTTTTCATCTTATTTTGATTCTGTTCCTAAGAGTCTGTTGAAACAATCTTCTTAGTAGCCTTTTCTTTTCTTTTTTTTTTTTTTTTTTGAGAGGTTTTTGCTATAGGGCACATGTGCTTGCCAGAAAGACAGAGAGAGACAGATAGAAAGTGAGAAATCACCCCCCGGGGGGATGGCCACGCCGCAATCCCTTCTCCTCCATTATCCTCTCTGGATCTTGGGCATGCATGCACCCGCACCCAGAGTGAGTTTAAGCCTCTGGGTCCGGGACTCAAACCGAGGTCGACTACATGGGAGTCCAGCAACATAACCATTATGCCAACTGCTGGTCCCCTTAGTAGCCTTTTCTGAGAACTATTTTATTCTCCAATCTGCCTTCTTCCTCTTTGCCTATCGAATGGTATTGAAGCCAAGGCCTTTTTCAATTACCAAAGATTGGACACATCAGGATTTTAAGACAGGAGATATGTTTGCATGTGTATATTATATCACAGATCTGTCTAATGTCATAATAAAGGGATTTATTTCATGCTGTGCTAACAAATAAGACCAAACTCATTTGTATAACTATTGTATACTTCCTTTGTGTCCACCAAAATATTATTTACAGTCAAGTTATGGTTATTTGCCACCTTTCTCCAATCATATGCAAATGTCTAATCTGTAATTACATATCCTCATTCTAGTTGATATTTTCATTTCCATTCATACTTCTGCTCTTGCATTTCCTTTTATTTCTTGTATAGAGATTCTTCTCTTAAATTTAAACTTTTTCATTGCAACAAGACAAGTATCTGACTCCTTTTTTCAGATATATCTTCTAATCTAGACATGCCCAGGCATTTACACATTGAAAGACTTATTATTTTATAATAAATTACTTTCCCTTTATTCCTCCTTTGTATTAGGCTTAGGTTATTATATTGATTTTTTGAAATTATATGTGGAAATAATTTATATTATATATGACTTTCATTTCAGGATAATATGGAAGACATTACAAAATATTAGTTATGAAAATGGGACATTGAGTTAGAACCACTGGTCTACATTATATCCTGATCCATCACAGGGCAGCAAACTTCAAGTGCTAACATCATACGAGGAAAGAATATCTTTTCTTCACTATGGTAGCCTACCTGACCTCACGTAAGTAAACTAGGTTATTTTCTTTCTTTTCTTTTCTTTTAATTGCCAGAGGGCATGTATACTTGCCAGAGAGAGAAAAAGCACACACCTCCACCCCAATGCAAAATGGTCACTTTACAATCCTTTTTCCCCCTTTTCTTCATCCCGTCAGAATTTTGGGCAGGCAAGCACATGTGCTTGGTATGTTTTTTGAGCCACCAGGACTGGGACTTGAACCTCTGTCAGCATTGTAGGATTCAACTTTTAATGCACTGAATTTAAAGGCTATGCTACAGGGCCAGCCCAAGGCTTGGTTTTTGATACACTGAAGGAATTTAGATAATCATCTCTAGCCCAAGCCTGCATTCAAGATTAAAGAAGTCAGGTAACCACCCCCTCACCCACAGCACAGTAAGCCTCAAGGCTCAGCTTCAGAAGTGGAAGACAATAAAACTCATGATTTAAGGGACTGATTAACAAGTGTTATTTTAATTATTGCTAATTATAAATGTTTTAAGCAAGGTAGGAGGGACCATAATCATGTTTGTGTTCCATAAACTCCAGCTGCTAGGAGATAAATGACAGTGAGAGTTTCATGTATCGACTCAAGAGAAACGTAACAGCCCTTCTGATTTTCTGTGAAATCCAGCATTAATGTGGCCAATATTACTTCAGGCCCTCCATGGTGCCAAGTATCATTAAATTTATCCTTTACTGGAGAGGTGGTGTAATGCAATGCTCTGCAGAGCAATCCATGAGAAAGTTGCCGGTCCAAGTCCAGAGACCCCCCCAAGTACATGGGTCATGCCTGTGTTCATGATCCAGGCTGGCTGAGGCTGGGGGTGAATCACAGCATCAGAACGTTTTGGGGTTCCTTTCTCTCTCTCTCTCTCTCTCTCTCTCTCTCTCTCTCTCTCAGAAATAAATAATTTTTAAAATTTTATTCTTTATCACAAAGTATTCTGAAAAGTTAAGGAATTAACAGCATCATAGTATAATTTACAAAGATATAAAACACAGAGTTGGAGAGTAGGTTAATAATGTTAAGAATCTAACCCTTTTATAGCCTAACATTACACACTGATTATACTCAAATGATATAACTGTTCAGTCATGGTCTGGGTTTCTGTCGCTTGTAGCTACTAAAGGCATATCTTAGAATAGTTTAGTTGCTGCTTGAATTAGAAAATATGGAGGTTTTTTGTATCTTGCCTTCTCGTTTCTAAATTCTCTCATTTTATTTTAGTTTTAACGTATGATATAATAAGTTTGAATTAATCCAATAGCAAATCTCCTATCATTATAACATGGTTTTATAGCAACAAGAGTCACATTGGTCCAAGCGAATTATTCCATGAACATTGATTGCATTATTGGATCAGCCACCAATATGGGAGTAATGTCACAGACTGAAAAGAAATAGAGTCCTGGAATGCCTCATGTATTGTGGGAAAGAATTGGGTATAAATTGTAGATTTTAGAATATCAGAAGGACCAGCAAGAAGAAATTCCTAAAAAGGGTCACAGAATCTTTCATGGAAACACCCAATAAGAAAAAATATACCTGCTTCTATTGGAAATAAACAGAGGACTAGACATGTTGATTACTTTGTCCCTTTCAGATAAAGGATTCTGTGATTCACTAAGAATTGTAACCAAAATGGAAGGAATGAAGGTTCTGTGGGTCATTTGCAGGTTGTGCACTTGGCTGAAATTTCTGATTTATTCTGTGTACCTTAGTACTACATCCTTTCTGCTTCTTTTCTCTTGTTTTAATCAGTTACTTCTTAATAAAAGTGAAGAATCTTTATGAAATAAGGCTTATCTTACAGATGAAACAATGCTTTCACTTAGTGTATGTGCTTTCTGGGGTTACATTATAACATACCACAAAGGGATGGCTTAAGCAACATAAATTTATTATCTCATAGTTCTGGGGGCTGGAATTATAAGATCAAGGTCTCAGCAACCATACCCCTCTGAAGGGTCTAGAGAAAAATCTATTCCAGGCCTTTTTTCTAGCTTCTGGTAGAAGCAAAATGCCAATCATCAAATAATGTTCTCCGTGTGTGTGTGTGTGTGTGTGTGCGCGCGCATGCTAATATTCTGTGTGTGTGTGGGTGTGCATGTGTGTGCGTGTGTGTGTGCATGTGCACACACCCATGTGTGTATATGTGTGGATAATTCTGTGTCCGAATTTTCCATTTTTATAAGAACATCCATCATACTGGGTTAAAGACTCACCCTATTCTCGTAATACCTCATCTTAAGGACTGTCATGAGTTACTTAACGATGAAGACATTTTCTGACAATTGCATCATGGAGTGTACTACACAAACCTAGATAGTATAGCCTATTACATGCCAAATGGCATGCCCTATTGCTCCACCATCATATACTCAATCCATTACTGAGCAAAATGTCATTGTGCAGAACAGGACTGCTACTACTCTGCAGTGACCTACCTCCAAATAAGGTCACCTTCTAAGGTACTAGGAGTGAGGACCTCAATGTATAAATATTGGGTTGGTCAGGAGAGGGAATGCAATTTATCAATCATACTTATTTTTTGCTCAAAGCAATAATACTTTGTAATTATCTGGCTGTGGGAAAGTAAATAAAACAGTGGGTTTGAGTAATAGGAGGGCAACCATGACTTCTAGTTTCAATTTTTAGTCTCCCTGCTTACTTGTCATCTTGATAGTAAGAAAGCTACCAGAAGGGTTGACCAATAAGTGCCCATAAGTCATTTTGAGCATTTTTTATGACACAATATAATACCTATGGAAATACAACTACTTGTCACAGAAAAATATCCAAAATTACCAGCCAAACAGTAAGGTGTCATGAAAGTCTGTCTTTTCGATTCCAGCACATAAACATTGCTGATGTAGACTTCAGTTTGCTTCTGCTATTTTCCTCAAGATTGAGAATCTTCAGTGCAAAGCCCAACCCAAGCAAGGCTGTGAATAAGAGAGAAGTGCCTTTCTGCTCCCCTTTCTTCCTTCCCTTGCTCCCTCCCATGCTCCGTGTACCTGAGGTACTTCACTGTGTCTTAGGTGTCTTTCTTGGCCAAAATCTTCTGGAATCCTCTAGCCATTCTGCCTGAGCCTCATTGATTGACCCATCCTGCTCTATCACTCAGGATTTGCCAGTTCTGGATCTCCCCCGTATTAGACTTTCTAAGAATCTTCCTTGACCACAATTAGCAAAACTCATAAATTGACCCATGCTAATATGCTAGTGGAAAACAGATAAAGAAATTACCCAGGATCCTTTCACATGTTTAGGTGATCCATATTTCCAAAAAAGATGTCCTGAAGCCAGTCTACGGCCTGGTGGTTAAGGCAACTGGATCCCACAAGGCCGATCACACAGTTCAAGTCCCAGGCCTGGTGGCTTCGAAAATACACTGGGAACATGTGTGTGCATCTCAAAAGGATGGAGAAATGGAAGAGAATGGATTATGATTTGACTATCCCCCATGGGGAGTGCTTTCTCATTTTCCTTCCCTCTCTGTCTCCCCCTCTGGCAAGTACATGTGCTCTCTGGCAAATTAAAAAAGAGAGAGGGAAAGACAAGTTCTGGGAACGATAGCAAGGCCTCTGTTGTTGTGTAATCTAGCCTTTTATTAGGACTCTTGGGCAGGGCCAGCTGCATATTGTACAGGGTCCAGTGAAAATGCAGAGGCCTGTGCCTAGCACCCCAACCCATGGGAGACAGGCAATCACAAAAGGATCGTTACCTCCATGCTAATATATACTCGGTACCTGGACAGGGTATGCAAGGGGCCTCTGCTGAGTATCTGCCAAATCTGCCATGGAGCTGTCAGCCTAGGATGGAGACAGCTGATGCTTGTCCTGTCCTGAGACACCATGGTGTGACACCTAGCTCTGCCCTCCTTTCACCAGCACCCGAGACTCCAGCAGAAGCAGAAGGTGGAAACAGAATAAGGGTTTCCTCCTTCTGCCAAGGGGACCTGGTTGTTGGCCATGGGGTGAGATTGGGGAGTTGAGGGCTAAACAGGCCAGGACACCAGGGGGCAAAGAGCAGACAGCTGGAGAACTTTCTAGGGAAGGTGGGGAGGCACTTCATGTACATCAAGGCTCCACAATCCCAGCAAATGCTCCGTTGTCCCATCAGACTTCTCTTACAAAACACAAATCCAGAATAAAATTATTAAACATTTCAAAGGATGACCCCACAAAAGTAGGGAATTGAAGGAGGACTATTAGAGACTGGGAAAGATAGCAGAAGTTGGGGGAGGAAGTTGAAGATATTGGTTAATGGAAATGAAATTACGAATAGACTAGAGGAGGGGACCAGCAGTTAGTGTAATGGCTATGTCGCTGGACTCCCACGTAATCGACCATGGTTTGCGTCCCGGACCCGGTGGCTTAAAACTCATGCCGGGCGCGTGTGCATGCGTACCCAAGATCCCGAGAGGAGAATGGAGGAGAAGGGATTGCGGCGTGGCCATCCCCCCTGGGGGGGGGTGATTTCTCGTTTTCTGTCTCTCTGTCTCTCTCTGTCTCTCTCTGTCTGGCAAGCGCACGCGCCCTATAGCAAAAAACCTCTCAAAAAAAAAAAAAGAATAGACGAGGAGTAATTTCTAGTGTTATAATGACAAATAGCTGAGATAATAGATATACTAATTATCCTGATTTAATCTTTTTTTTTTTTTTCTTTTTTTTGGAGAGGTTTTTGCTATAGGGCACGTGTGCTTGCCAGACAGACAGAGACAGAGAGATAGAAAGC
This sequence comes from Tupaia tana, assembly GCA_026018925.1. NCBI lineage: Eukaryota > Metazoa > Chordata > Mammalia > Scandentia > Tupaiidae > Tupaia > Tupaia tana. Next base: position 27,132,015 of record JAKSZU010000003.1, on the reverse strand, counting down.
AGGAAATCAGCCCCCAGGGGGGATGGCCACGCCGCAATCCCTTCTCCTCCATTCTCCTCTCGGGATCTTGGGCACGCACGCATACGCTCCCGGCGTGAGTTTAAGCCGCCGGGTCGGGGACTCGAACCGCGGTCGACTACGTGGGAGTCCAGCGACATAGCCATTACGCTAACTGCTGGTCCCCTGATTTAATCTTTACACATTGTATTCCTGCGTTGAAAAATTGTACTACAATTATTGTATGACCAAAAACAGTTTGAAGACAGCAGTCACAGAGCATTAAACCCCAAGCACAGGTGGTGTGGTGGTTAAGGCGCTAGACACGCCCACATGGCCAACCACAGTTCGAGTCCCAGACTTGGTGACTTGCTTTCTCACTTCCCTTCTCTTTGTGTGTCTGTCTTTCTCTGGTCAAATTAAAATAAATGAATGAATAAATAAAATTAAATAAGTAATTCCTTTAAAGGAAAAAAAAAAAGCACAGGGACTCCATAGAAAAGGGAGCAATATTTTCAAGTAAATCTTGTAAGAGACATCAAAATATCCTTCAAAGAATATAGGATTCTGAGTGAGGAGATCCAAATTTGTGTTCTAAGTTTCAGATTTACTATTATATTATCATTAAACTTTTCAGAACCATACTTTTAACATCTTGGATGGTATTGTCTTAGATGGTATCCTATTAGGACAAAATAAATTAGGTTAGTGTGACAAGGACCACGAGATAGCCACCAAAATCCATCACCTCATCTTAGGGCATGTGGCTAAGCCAGGCTTCCTGGTCTGTCTTACGGATAAATGGAGCCATATGACTAAGTTCTCTCCAACAGAATGTAAGAAGTGACATACACCACTTCCAGGCCTGGCCCAGAAAAATCTCTCACAGCTACGGCTCTGTGCCCTCACAATTTGTAGATGATGAAATTTCTAGAAACAGGAATTCTTAACTAAGACATATGGAGCCCCAAAGGCTTCGTGGATACAATGATTTTCTCATCTATGCTTCAAAGGAGAAAAACCTTTAAATTTTTACTTTCGCTAACCTCTATTTATAACGAAGTATTTCCTTTCACTATTCTGTAGGCAATAAAACACAGTACCATACGCAGTGACTGACTCTTTCATCAATAAAAATCACCAGTATGGTTGTATTTTTATTACAGTGCTTATAGACAACTCAAATACAATGTGTTCTCACTACTAGTTTGATATTATAGGAATCATTAGACTCATGGCTAGTTCTCATTATTAATTGATTAAAAAAGCACATATAGCGGGACCAGCAGTTAGCGTAATGGCTATGTCGCTGGACTCCCACGTAGTCGACCGTGGTTCACGTACTGGATCCGGTGGCTTGAGCTCATGCCAGGCACGTGTGCATGCGTGCCCAAGATCCCGGGAGAAGAATGGAGGAGAAGGGATTGCGGCGTGGCCATCCCCCCTGGGGGGCTGATTTCCTGCTTTCTGTCTCTATGTCTCTGTCTGTCTGGCGAGCGCACGCGCCCTATAGCAAAAAAAACCTCTCAAAAAAAAAAAAAGCACATATAGCTATATCACAAATTAGTTCTTTTAATATTTTAATAATTGTATTTAAACATCACTTTTATTATGCAATCTTATACATTTTATTTTTTGCATCTATAACCATTATTCTAAGGAAGAAGTTTTAAGACTTGACCAAACTGTGTAAGTGAATCATGACACAAAAAGTTTAGAAATCCTTTGGGACCAGGAATTGGCGTAATGGCTTATGTCACTGGACTCCCATGTAGTCAACCATGATTTGAGTCCTGGACCCAGTGGCTTAAACTCACACCAGGCACATGTGCATATATGCCCAAGATCCCGAGAGGAGAATGGAGGAGAAGGGATTACAGCAGGGCCATAACCCCGGAGGGTGATTTCTCGCTTCCTGTCTCTCTGGCTCTCTCTGTCTTTCTGGTGAGCCCACATGCCCTATAGCAAAAAAAAAAAAAAAAAAAAAAAAAAAAAAAAAAAAAAAAAATCCTGATAGGATTATGCTGAAGAAAAAAAAAAAATCTAGACATAAAGGCTATTTGTTAAATCATTCCATCTACATGACATTGTGAAAAAGGCAAGTTTGGGGCCAGCAGGTCCAGCAGGTGGCATGGTGGTTAAAGGCACCAGATTCTCACATGGCCAAGCTAACTGTGGTTGAAGTCCTGGACCCAAGGGCTTGAAAAATCATGCCAGGTCTGTGTGTGTGTGGGGGTGGGGGGGGTGGGGGGGTGGGTGTGTACTCAAAATTCTGACAGAAGAATGGATTGCAGCATGACCATCCCCCCAGGGACTGATTTTTCACTTTTCCTTTCTGTCTCTATGGCAAGCACGTGCTCTCTATGGGAAAAAAGGAAAGAAGAAAAGAAAAGAAAAGAAAAGAAAAGAAAAGAAAAGAAAAGAAAAGAAAAGAAAAGAAAGAAAATAAAAGAAAAGAGAAAGAGAAAAACTTAAGATTGAGGGGGCCATACGCATGTGTGTGCGTGCCCAAGATCCCAAGAGGAGAATGGAGGGGAAGGGATTGCACGTGGCCATCCCCCCTGGGGAGGGGTGATTTCTCATTTTCTTTCTCTCTCTCTCTCTGTCTGTCTGTCTGTCTTTCTGGCAAGCACACGTGCCCCATAGCAAAAAAAAATAAAAAATAAAAAATAAGGTTGAGAGGCCATATCTGGTGATCCTTATTCTTAGCTATTGTCTCTCCCTCTTCTAAAACCACCAGTATTCAATCATGGGGGCCCCACCCCAATGACCTGATGTAATCTTAACTACCTCTTCAAAGTCCTATCACTTAATACTATAATTGGATTAAGATTTCACCATTTACTATCATCGCAATAACAACCAAATTTTAACCCATGAATTTTGGGAGGACACATTCAAATAGTGCTCACAGGGCTTTAAGTTGAACTCCTTTATACTCAAGCTTATATACAATGCTATTCTCATTAAAATCAGATGATACATTTTCACTGAAAAAATCTGAAAGAAAACCTACAGTTTATCACTGTGGCGTTAAACATCACAAACAGAAAATGTTAAATTGTAAGCATAAAACTATTTTTGTAGTGTTAGGAGAAATTGCCTCCTCTAAGCTACATTCATAGACTGGGGGTTCTCCAGGCTAACAGCACCAGTAGGTTATGGGATGGAAATTTGTCAGAGATGCAAAGGCTCAAGCCCCTCTTTCAGCCATACTCAATCAGAAACTCAGCAATCAGTGTTTTAATAAGCCCTACAAGTGATTCTAATGCATACATAGGTTTTAGAACCTCTGGGACTAAATGGTACTAAAAAAAAGGAAAGAAAGAAAAAAATTAAGTCTTTAAAAGCTGATCTTAGGGCTGGCACGTGGCGTGGTTATTAAAGGTGTTGAATTCCCACATGGCCAACCACCATTCGAGTCCGGGTCATCAGACATCCATTGTCCTCTTACCACTCAAGGGCTATGAACATTAATAAAGATATGTAGTGTCGCCGTTACATTTTTGTTCCAAATTCATAGGTCTAGTTTGTATTTTCAATCCTGAGCAACACATGCTCTCACTGAGTAGGGAATTGACCTTATCCTTGGGGAGAAGTGAGGAGTATGGTAGAAAGTCTCGAGAGCCCCTAGAGGCTGATACTTCATATACACTCAGGATGTCAATGTTTGCAGGTGGCAGCTCTTATTGTCACTCTCACACAGGAGACAAAAGTGAAGTTCAGTGTGCCCTACCGTAATTGTGATATGTGTCAAACTAGTGCTATACTCAAGGCATAGCTATAGGTGACTAATCAATTTTAAATTATGATTTTTAAATTAATTTTTAATTTACATTTAAGCACTGAAATCTTTACTGTGTACAACATGTCTTTTTCTGTCTGTCTCTGATGAGAGCATGTACCCTATAGCAAACTAAAAAAAATAAATAAAAGTGCCATTCCAGGTCCAGCTGTCATAGCGAAGCAGTAGCACAATCCTCTGCAATGCTGGAAACCATCTGGAAGACTGGGGTTTGGTTCCCAGGTTGACTTGTGCACTCCAGGCACATGCTTGTGGTCCTGGCTGGCTAGGAAGGCTAGACAGAGGATGGCAGCATGAGGCCCTGTTAAAGATGCTCATCTTTCTCTCTTTCTGTGTATATGTCTCACTCCATGAAAGAAACTTGTGTTTTTTGGGACCAGCAGTTAGCGTAATGGCTATGTCGCTGGACTCCCATGTAGTCGAGCGCAGTTCGAGTCCCGGACCCGGTGGCTTAAACTCACACCGGGCGCGTGTGCATGTGTGCCCAAGACCCCGAGAGGAGAATGGAGGAGAAGGGATTGCGGCGTGGCCATCCCCCCTGGGGGTGATTTATCACTTTCTATCTCTCTGTCTGTCTGGCGAGCACAAGCACCCTATAGCAAAAAACTCTCAAAAAAAAAAAAAAAAAAACCTCTTTTTTTAAGACCCAGTATATCAAAATCTTTAAAAAAGAAAAAAAGTGTCATTCCTCTGAAAATGCTCCCATCTAGAACATTATCTATACCATTAAGTGTTTCTAAGTCTAAATAAGGAATACACAAAAATGTTGACAGTAGTTATTTCTGGGCAGAGGAATTATGCATGAATTTTATTCTCATCTTTTTTTTTCTATAGGGTGCATGCACTTGCTGAGACAGAGAGAAAGAGAGAGAGAAAGAGGGAAATAGGGAAAGAATCCCCTGGTGGGGATAACCACTCCACAGATCCCTTCACCTCTCAGGATTTTAGGCACATGCACACACAGCATGCTTTTCAAGCCCTTAGGTCCCACACTTGAACCATGAAACTAGCCATGTGGGATCCAGCCACCTTAACCACCACACCACCTGATGACCCTATTGTTGTCTGCCATCAGTCATAATGGCTATACCCAGATCTATTATTAATAGGAAGGAAAGTATTTTGTTTTTGTTTTTTGTGGTTTTTTTGCTTTTTTTTTTTTAAGTTGACATACAGGAACCAGTAGATGGCATAATAGTCATTTTGCTGGACTCCCACATAGCTGACCATGGTTTGAGTCCAGGACCCAGTGGCTTAAATCTCACATCAGGCATGTGTGTGTGCATGATCAAAATCCTAAGAAGAGAATGGAGAAGAAGGGATTGCAGCATGGCCATCATCCCTGAAGGGTTATTTCTTGCTTTCTGTCTCTCTGGCAAGCACATGTGCCCTATAGCAAAAAGTCTCTCTCTCTCAAAAAAAAAAAAAAAAAAAAAAAAAAAAAAAAAAAGGTTGACATAGAAAGCATTTTTAAAACATTTTTTAAAAATTCTTAATCAAAATGGCTATCCTACCCAATTAATCTACATATTTAATGCAATCCCTATGAAATTACAAGAGACATTCTTCACAGATCTAGAGAAGACAATCATAGAATTTGTCTGGAATCATAAAAGACCCCATATAGCCAAAGCCATCCTGCACAAGAAGAGTGGAGTGGGTGGCATCTCACTCCCTCACCCCAAAATATATTACAAAGCTGTGATAATCAAAACAGCATGGTATTTGCACAAAAACAGACATGAGGACCAATGGAACAGAGTAGAGACCCCAGAAATAAACCCTAAAACATACAGCCAATTCGTCTGTGACAAAGTGTCAATCCAGTAGGAAAAGAAAAATCTCTTTAGCAATGGTGCTGGAAAAACTGGATATCCACCTGCAGAAAGATAAATCAGAAACCGTATCTGCCACCATTAACAAATATCAACTCAAAGTAGATCAAAGATCTAAACCTAAGACTACAAACTATAAAACTACTGGTGGAAAACACTGGGGAAACTCTGGGAGACATTAGAGTAGGCAAAGAGTTCTTAAGCAAGACCCCCAAAGCACAAGCTATAATCCCCAAAATAGACAGGTGGGATTACATCAGATTAAGAAATTTCTGCACAACAAAGGACACCTTAATTAGTGTGAATTGACAACCCTCGGAATGGGAGAGAATTTTTGTTAACTGTGCCTCAGATAAGGGACTGATATCCAGAATACACAGGGAACTCAAGCATCTTACCCTGAAGAAATGATTAACCCAGTTAAAGTACAGGGCTAAAATAATAAGTGCTAGAGGGGATGTGGTGAAAGGGAAACATTCCTACATTGTTGGTGGGAATGTAAATTGGTCCAGCCACTGTGGAGAACAATATGGAGGTTCCTCAAAGACCTTGAAATAGAACTACTACATGATCCAGCAATTCCACTCTGGAGTATCTACCCAAAGGACAGGAGAACACTCAGTCAGAAAAGCACTTGCACAACTATATTTATTGCAGCGTTATTCACAATTGCTTAGACATGGAACCAACCCAAATGTTCACAAACAGATGAATGGATTGAAAAAGTGTGACACATACACTCCATGGAATACTATTTAGCCATAAAAAACAGCAAGGCCTTAGAATTTGATAGAAAGTGGACAAATATGGAAGATTTGTGGCTAAGTGAAGCAAGTCAGGCTATGAAAGACAGACATTGTATGTCTTCACTTAACATATACTGACTGTCCACACTCTATGGTAGAGACTGAAAGTCTGGAGAACATAAAAGCAATAAAAATTGTTATGGACACTAGAGGTAAAGTGGAAGGAGAGTGTGGGAGGGGAAGGGCATAGGAAAGGAAATTTGGGGGGAAAAATAGAGAGGTAAGATGTTTGTGGGACACAGATATAGTTTATTATCTGGTGATGAGGATGCATATACTATTCCCAACTGGGCTGGACTGGGGTGTGTATCATGCTGGGTAAAGTAAAGCTCTTTACAATATAAATGATGTACAGAGATTGAATATATACATAATAATAAAAAAGAAAAAAATCATGATAGAGGGACCATCAGATGGCAGAATGGACTGGACTCCCACTTAATTGACCGCGGTTCAAATCACAGACCCAGCGGCTTGAAACTCATACCAGTGCATGTGCATGCATGTCCAAGATCCCAAGAGGAGAATGGGGGAGAAGCAATTGTGGTGTGGCCATCCACCCCCAGGGTGATTTCTTGCCTTCTATCTCTCTGTCTCTCCACGAGGGCATGCACCCTATAGCAAAAATCTCTCTTAAAAAAAAATTCATGATAGAGTATGTGCACATGCACACGGTAGTGAGAGAGAGAGGAGCACCTTCCACAGAGTCTGCTCCTGCCACAATCCCCTTCTTTCAGTCCTCCAGACCATCAGATCCTGGGCACATGTGCGTGTCTCAGGCTAACTCTGCCAGAGATTCACATTACAGTCACCATGTGGGGTCTAGCTCCTCATGAGTAGTGCATGTCATGAAGCCAGCCCAGAAAACATTTTTAATAAACAGAATTGAATAGAGATAATTTTCCCATTACTTTTTTTTTAACCTTCTAACATGTGACAGATGGACTGACAACATTAGATGGGAATTGTTCTAGGGGAAAAATCCAAATAGATTTATTTTAATTGTAACAGAGCTGTGTGTTGTAATGTCACAATGTTTTTTTTTTTATTCAAAATAAAGAATATGCTTTGGAATCTACAGAAATTGTTTTTATAATGCATAGAGTCACTGTATATAATCCTTAGTCATGCTTAACGGCCCTCACTTCCATGGGCTATTACTCTCTTTGGTTGATTGGCAGTTATACTGTAATGAAAAGGGATTCATATTATAGCCCTTCCCTCTTTACTGCAGCAACTGAGATTAGAGTGTTTTATTTTCCTCACTTCCATTCTTTAAGATGTGTTTGCTTTAACATTGATCTATTGTTTTCATTTTTAAATGTTTTTCATTTAGGTTTCTTTTAGGTACTTCCTGTGAATTTTATGGATCTCCATTCTTATTATTGCTGTAGTTGTCATTTCTGAATCCGATGAAGCATGGCCTTTTATAGGATTGACTTGTACCAATCTAGTGAGCTAGAAGAAAGTTTGGCATTCTATGTCTCTATAATTTCCTACCCAAATAATGACTCTGTATGTAATGTTGTTAGACTAACTTTTTGAAATCCCAAGTATGGTCTTTTTATGTTCATTTTTTGTCATTTCCTAAATACTGTGCAATTGTCTTTCTTCTACTATGGTTTAGAAAAGGAAGCACAGAATTAGAGTCAAAAGACCTGGATTTAGTCCAATTCTGCCTCTGACTGATTCCATGAATCACTTAACTTCTTTTTTTTTTTTTTTTTTTTTTTTTGAAGAGGTTTGTTTGCTATAGGGCATGTGCGCTCGCCAGACAGACAGAGAGAGACAGAGAGACAGAAAGCAGGAAATCACCCCCCAGGGGGGATGGCCACGCCGCAATCCCTTCTCCTCCATTCTCCTCTCGGGATCTTGGGCATGCACGCACACGTGCCCGGTGTGAGTTTAAGCCACCGGGTCCAGGACGTGAACCGCGGTCGACTACGTGGGAGTCCAGCGACATAGCCATTACGCTAACTGCTGGTCCCAATCACTTAACTTCTTTAAACTCCACTTCTCTCAGCAGTAAAATGGGAGTAATAATAACTACATTACAGAGATTATAAAAATAAATAATTTAGCAGTGATGCAGAAAAATGTTAGAGTGATTATTTTTGTTGTTACTTAAGTAAGTGCCCCAGGAAGGATGAAACAACTAAAGGGGATGGAAAGGGTCTAATTCAAAGGAAATAAGATCTGTCTTTATTACAGGGGGATTGGGTGGTGGTAGTCAAAATCCCTAACAGAAAATAAAAACCTAAATATATTTACACACTGAAACCATCTGGCCAACCTACCTATAATTCCCCTCCAGAAATCATTGCCACATTTTTTCCTCAAGTCAAGTTGAGGACAGATAGGGATTTTTAGTTAGGCATAAATATAGATGGATGGAGACCAACAGGTGGTGTAGTGGTTAAGGCACTGGACTCCCACATGGTCAACTCTGATTCAAGCCTTGGACTCCGCTGCTTAAAAATCAAATCAGGCACCTGTGCATATGTGCCCAAAATCCTAAGAGGAAAGTAGAGAAGAAGGGATTGTGGTGTGACCATCCCCAATGGGTGAGGGTGGGGGGTGATTTCTCACTTTCTCTTTCTCTCTCTCTCTCTAGTGAGTAGGGAAAAAAATAAAAAACCTTAGAGGAAAAAATGGATGGATTCACAGGTGTGAATTTAGATATATACATGTAGGACCACTTAGTCTCACAGAAATAAGTAGAGTATTGGAAGTTAAGAGACAAATGAACTTAATGAATGTGTGAGACACAGTCCTAGAGCAGCCTCCGGGAGTTTATGTTTGTTTGTTTTTGTTTGTTTGAGAGGTTTTTGCTATAGGGCGCGTGCGCTTGCCAAAAAGAGACAGACAGACAGACAGAAAGCAAGAAATCACCTCCCAGGGGGGATGGCCACACTGCAATCCCTTCTCCTCCATTCTCTTCTCCGAATCTCGGGCACACATGCACATGGCGCCTGGTGTGAATTTAAGCCACCGGGTTGGAGACTAGAACCGTGGTTGACTACATGGGAGTCCAGCGACACAGCCATTACACTAACTGCTGGTCCCTGGAGTTTTTGACAAGTCAAACAAGAGCATATATATAGGGAGGTCTGAATATTGGGGCAACTAGAAAGGGAACAAAATAGTTCTGGGACACTAATATAGGAATGGCAATAACTAATATAGTTTGGCAATAACAGGGTGGTTGACAGTAAGTGCAAATGCAGGAAAGGATGCAGTTTAGTGGTTACTTTCATTTCATTATGTTCCCCCCAGCCCCCCTCCCACCTCACTTATTAAAGCATTTTGCCATTGGAAGATACTTGATTTATTTCGTGTTTCCTTAAAAAGATCTGTTTGTGGACCAGTCTTGCCACCTAGTGCTTAAGGGAGCCAGATTCCACAGGACTAACTGTGGTTCAAATACCAGCTCCGGTGGCTTGAAAAACATGGTGGGCATATATGTGTGTATACCGAGAATCCTGACAGGGTGAAGAATAGGGGAGAAAAGATTGTGGAGTGACTACACCCCACCTGCAAGCACCTTCTCTCTCTCCGTGTGTATGTGTGTGTGTGTGTGTGTGTGTGTGTGTATGTGTGCATCTCTCTGGTAAACTCACATAACCCCTGATAATTAAAAAAAGAAAAAGATCCTCTCAAAAAAAGGGGGGGATCTGCAGTTAATGTAATGGCTATGTCGCTGGACTCCCACGTAGTCGACAGCAGTTCGAGTCCCGGATCCGGTGGCTTAAAACTCACGCAGGGCGCATGTGCAGACGTTCCCAAGATCCTGAGAGGAGAACAGAGGAGAAGGGATTGCGGCATGGCCATCCCCTGTGGGAGGTGATTTCTTGCTTTCTGTCTCTCTGTCCCTCTCTGTCTGGTGAGCGCACGTGCCCTATAGCAAAAAACTCTCTAAAAAAAAAAAAAAAAAAAAAAAAAGAAGAAGAAGAAGAAAAGAAAAAGATCTGTTTGATATTTCATAGGATAAGAAATTATACTAACTACAATGAATAATAATGGGTACAGGGACAGCAGATGTGGTGGTGGTGATGGTGCTGGACTCCTGTATGGCTGACACAGCAATCTGAGTCCCGGACTCAGGAGATTGAAAAACGTACCAGATATGGATGCTGTGTGCCCAAAATCCCAAGAGGAAAATGGAGGATAAGGGATTGTGGTGTGTCCATACCTCCAGAAGATGATTTCTCACTTTCCCTCTCTGTCTCTCTCTCTCCAGAAAGCTCACCTGTTCTATGGCCAAAAAAAAAAAAAAAAAAAAAAGGAAAGGCATTCCATCAAAAGTGTGAATGGATTCTGTATGCCTAACAGAAGAATGAGGAAACTTTATGAAGTTTAATAACTCAATACATTTGTGTTGAGGCATGATCCCTCAATTGACCTATGCATGTGCAGAAGTATAATACTTGTTTTATAAGGATGTTATGATGGTAAATGGGACTCATGCTTATAAAATATAGAAAATACTGAAGATTAATTAACTTCTGTGTGTTTTTCTATGATGAAATGAGGGGAGTAGCTGTGATAGACATTTTTCACCTTGAAAGAAAAATAGAAATATCTACTTTGTTGGCTAGAAAGACAGAACTTAAAGTGCTTCTTTAAGTTTAAAAGAGCTATTACTATCATCTTTCCAAGCACTGCAAATCATTTTATATTAGTATATATCTAAGTATTTGTTCTTTGATTAGACCCTACCAACAGCAGCAAAGTTCATTTGTTGACTCGATGAACATTTATTGAGCACATATTTGGAGATTCTATTTATTAATAAAACATGATCTCTTTTTTATAGTATTTTTTATTGCTGAAGGGTATGTATGCTCACCAGAGAGAGAAAGAGAGAGAGAGAGGGAGAGGGAGAAAGTACCCCCAATGGAGTGTGATCATACTACAATCGCTTTTCCTCCATTCCTTCCTTCCCAAATAAGATATATTTCTATCCTCAGTATAGACAAAGTCTACTAAAGAAATTCTCTTCCATTTAAAAATGATAAAAAAATATATTTGTGCTCATGGAAATGTATATATCAGCTGTGTTTGCTATGAAAATATTTAGATTAATTAAGGTCTTTAGTAATTCAATAAAATGTGGGGGGAAAACAGTATAGAAAGTAAACAGATACCAGAGACAGTGTGGGAGGAGAGTGGGAGATGGCAGAGGGTAAGAGACAGGGAATCAAGAATGGGGGAAAAAAGCTAAACATACAGAAAACAAGAAATGGAAAATTATTTGCTGACAATAACATGTTTGTTGATGTGCTTGATTGAGACAATATACAGTGTACTCTGGATGGAAAATCTCATTTTGTGTGCTGTAATGATGTACAGTGAATGATTGCAAATAAATAAACTTAAATTTTAAAAAAATTAAAATGTAGGGACCGGCAGGTGGCATGGTGGTTAAGGCACTGGACACTCCCACATGGCCGACCATGGTTCAAGTTCTGGACCTGATGGCTTGCTTTCTCACTTTCCTCTTTCTCTCTGTGTGTCTCTCTCTGGTCAAATTAAAATGAATGAATGAATGAATGAATAAAATTGAATAAAATAACTCTTAAAAAAATTAAAATGTAATCATTCCAAAGTTTATTCTGTGGTCTCTGAAACAAAAATCTCTTTTTAATTGACACATAATATTTATGCATATTTACAGGGTACAGTTTGGTTTTTCAACATATGAATACAATATATAATTATCAAATCAGGGCCATAAACATGTCTACAACCTTAAACATTTATCATTACTTTCCACTGCAAATGTTTGAAATTCTCTCTTCTAGCTATTTTGGAATACACTGAATTGTCACCAACTACGTCACTCTACTATGCTGTAGTCCTCTGGAACTCATTCCACTTCTCTGCTTGCACTTTGTATCTGCTAACTTAGACCTCTCTGTTCTCCCACCTCCCTCCCTTCCCAGTTCTGCTACCCCTGTTTTCTGCTCCACCTGTATGCAATCAAATCTTATCCCTCCCACTAATGAGTGAGAATATGCAATCTTTGTCTTTCAGTACTTGGCTTATTTTGCTTAGCATAATTCTCCCAGCCTCATTTATGTTACCTCAAATGACAGAACATCATCCTTTTATATGGCTAATATTCCATTGCATACGCATATTAAAAAAGATTTCAGCAAGTTCATGGAAAATGGAATTAAAGTATGGATTTATTTTGGTGCAAAATAATTTTGAAATCCATTCATACTTTTTCATAATATGCATTGTCCACGAAATGTTGGAAGAACCCTCATAAACGTTTTCTTTATTTATCATTTGTTGGGCAAGTTTTAGCTATTGTGAATAGTGCTACAATAAACATGGGAGTGCAAATATCCCTTCTACATATTAATTTCCTTTCCTTTCACGTATATACCCAGTAGTGAGATTATTGGATTATAAAGTAGTTTCATTTTTTTGAGGAATAGGAATACTATTTTCTGTAACAACTGTACTAATTTATATTCCCACCAACAGTGCACAAGAGTTCCCCTTTTGCCACAGCGTTGCCAGCTCTTGTTATTTTTTTGTCATTTGTTTTTGTTTTGATAATAGGCATTCTGGGGCTAGCCCTGTACTACAGTAGTTAAAGGAGCCAGACCCCACATGGTGAACTACAGTTCAAATTCCAGCCCTGGCAACCTGAAAAACACACCAAGTGCATGTGCATGCATACCCAAAATCCTGATAGGATGAAGAAATGGAGGGAAAAGATAGCCTGACCATGCCCCATTGAGGGTGTGCTCTCTCTCTCTCTCTCTCTCTCTCTCTCTCTCTCGTATTCTCTCTCTCTTTCTCATTATGCCCCCTCTCTGATGAGCACATACACACACCACCTGACAATTAAAAAGATAACAGTCATTCTAATTAGAGTGAGATATTAACTCTTGTGGTTTTGATTTGCATTTCCCTGATGATAAGCGACAGTGAGCACTTTTTCATGTACTTCTTGTTGCCATTTATGTCTTTAACAAAGACATAATTTGCTTATGTAAAGGAATGATTTTGTTCATCTGCCATTTTTAGTTTAAAAGACAATTCATAATTCCTGATCTAAACATTTCTGAATATAAAATATTACAGAGTAAAAGAGAAATAAGAAATGTTAAATTTTTAAACATCAAAAAGGATAAGCAAGAAAATATACTTGGAAGATTATAAATAGTAATGTTGAATAAAATATCAACTTTAAGTCAACTGAAATAAAGCCAAATAATCCTAAAAAAAGAAATTTTGCCACTGGTCGGGCTTTTGTTTCATGAAAATAAGGCAGTAAAAGTAGTTGTTGGGCCAGCAGGTGGTATGGAGGTTAAGACAGCTGGATCCCCACATGGCCAACTTTGCAGTTCAAGTCCTGGACCTGATCTCTTGAAAATTACACTGGGAGGGTGTATGTGTGTGCATGCCCAAAATTCTAAGAAGAGAATGGAAGAGAAGGGATTGTGGAGTGGCTATTCCCCCAGGGAATGATTTCTCACTCTTCCTCTTTCTCTCTCTGGTGAATGCAATGCCCTATGGCAAAAGTATTTTTTTACAAAAGTTGTTGTCTGGGGGCATCATAGATGTCCAGGGATAACAAATAAATAATAACTATGCAAGGCAATAAAAATTTTACCTCCCCTAATTGAGCTGTCCCAAGATGAATGTTAACTGTTTCATGCAAACTCATCTGTCAATGAAATCTTCCAAGGAACAGATACTGTCACATTTGGAGGGTGACATCAAGCTACACTACTCACTGTGTGTTCCACACCCGGGCTCTCTCACCAGATTACCACAGAAGATGCCATAGACTATGTGTTAAATAAAAGAATTACTGGGCTGGTTACATGGCCTCATAGTTAAGGCAGCTGGATCCCACATATCTGATCATGTGATTCAAGTCCTAGACCCGTGGCTTGAGAAATGTGGCAGCACATGTGCATGTGTGCCCAAAATCCCACAGGAGGAAGGAATTAAAGAAAAGGGGTTGTGGTGTGACCATTCTCATGAGGGGTTCTTTCTCCTCTCCCTTTCTCACTTTCTCTGGTGAGCTCATATACCCTCTAGCAAAAATAAGTAAATAAATGGCAAAATTGCTACCACCAAGATTTACAATATTTATCCAGGATATAGAACTCATTTAGGAAACACATTGGTAGGCCCCTCCCCAATCCCATACCCTACACACAAAACAATGAAGTCTCTTTTTTTTTTTCTAAGAGATATTTTTGCTATAGAGCATGTGTGCTTACCAGAGAGACACACAGAAAGAGAGAGACAGAAAGACAGAAAGCAAGAAATTATACCTCAAGGGGGATGGCCACACCACAATCCTTTCTCCATTCTTCTCTCAGGATTTTGGGCACCCATGCACATGTGCCCTGCAGGAGTTTTAAGCCATGGGGTCCAGGACTCCAACCGCAGTCAACTATGTGGGAGTCCAGTGATATAGCCCTTATGCCATCTACTGGTCCCAATAAAGGAGTCTTTTAATAGAAAAAACAGACTTAAGTAAGCCTACTATTAGACATAAACCTTCAAAATCAGAAACAGTTCTAATCACCTTAAGGATACTAAATTTGCCATAACAATATAAAATATTACTGAATTACTACCATCAGCAAACATGTCTTTCATGTCTATGACCAGTAAAATATAATGTATGGTACTAGGGATACACAGAGGAATAAAACACAACATCTGACCTTGAAAATGAGAGAGTATATACATTAAGAGTGAAGAAAATATAAGGTAGCTGCTACTTGGAAGCTAAGGTCACCCAGGTGGCCCAGGCTGAATTCCTGGTCCAGCCTAAACAGGCTGGGAGAAATGGCACACGCCTGTAGTCCTACCTAACTGGAAGGCTGGGGCAGGAGGATCACAACATGGCTTGACCCTGCCAAAAATATCTATCTAGATCTCCTTTTCTATCTTTCAATCTTTCTTATTTAAACGAAGGGGGGGAAAGGCCATGTCATGGAAAGAAACATAACTCAGAGGCCATCCTTGACTGTGCCCTGGTTTAAAAAAAAGAAAAGGGCTGTTATGAAAAATATCTGGGGAATGTTGGGGACATTCCAATATGGATTGAGTTAACTTATTTTGGGAGTTATTAATTTTGATGATGTTCTATTGTTAAATAACAGAACGTCTCACTTTTAGGAAAGTAAAAATGCACAGCTCACTCTCCTAAAAGAGGCAGAGGCAAAGATACAGAGAGACAAATAGAATTCCAGAGAAATGCAGTCAAAGAGAGACAGATAAATTGTTGTTAAGTCCTAATAACTTGAATCTAGATGATTGATGTATAGGAGTTCATCAAGCTAGTGTTTCAATATTTCCACATGTTTTTAAATTTTTGTTATAAAAAGTTGAAAAATATGTATTAAATGAAGACTAAAAATAAATATACCAAAATATTGACAGTAATTACCAAAATATTGACAGTAGTGATTATAGGTGATTTCTCTCCTGACTTAAAAAATAACATCCTGTCTAAAAAGAAAATAAATAATCTTGAAAAAAGTTCAGACTAACCACAACCACTTAAACCTTTTAATCCTGAAGACTTCAATGAAATTATATTATTAACAACATAAATTTTCCTACAAAGCACATAGAATCAATATGATTGGCATGAAAGAAAATTTTGCTGCAGATTTCTGAAAACTTGGCAAATCTTACAAATAGACATTGCATTTTTCAGAAGAGTCTAACTTAATTCATTAGACCAATGCATAGATTCATGTTTAATTCAGAAGAATTCAAATGTGTAGGTTATATTTATAAAGAAATATGGTTTATGGAAAATAGGAAATAAAAAGCAAGAGAAGTAAGTAATTGCTATTGTACCCAATGAAAATAGGCTGATTAAGTGAGTGGGCAGTCTTTTATGCATGCATCTGGATTAGTGCATGGCTTACTAAAGACTTCATCAAAATAAAAACATGCTGAAAAATAAATTTGATTTTTTTATGCTAGATGGCATGTGTGTATGCACGAGAGAGAGAAAAAGTACCTCCCAAAGGAATCTGGTCATGTCAAGTTCCTTTAATGCTCCAAATCAGAATCCTGGTCCTGAGCACCCAGTGTGAAACTGATGGGGCCAGGACTCAAATCCAGGTCAGCCATGTGAGATCTGTCTTTTTCTAAGCTGCACCTAGCTGTTGTGCTAGGGGTTCTACCCCAAATCTAATTTTTATATAAAAACTTATAATTTCAACATTTTTCCCAATTATAATACTGGATGTTGTGAAAGTTATGATGCATTTTTGCATAGAAAAACACTTCATGACTTTTCTGACAACCTAATATATTATTTTTATAATCAGAAAACGTGAATTAAAGAAATACAGGCATGGGACCAGCAGATGGCGTAATGGTTACATCACGGACTCCCACATAGTTGACCATGGTTTGAGTCCTGGACCCAGCAACTTAAACTCACACCAGATACATGTGCATGCATGCCCAAGATCCCGAGAAAAGAATGGAGGAGAAGGGATTGTGGCATGGCCATTCCCCTGGGCAGTGATTTCTCGCCTTCTGTCTCTCTGTCTCTCTCTGTCTCTCCAGTGAGCGGAGGTGCCCTACAACAAAAATCTCTCTTAAATAAAAAAAAAAGAAATGCAGGCATTTTGTACAATTGTATGTGAAAAAATAAAAAGCCTCAAGTCTATCCATTTAAGGTAATTGTAATATGGGCTATTGTTGCTTTGGTTCTGACGTTATTTAATATATAAATAGTTTCCAAAAGGAAGTTCAAGGCATATTAAGTCATATTTCAAAGAGTATCTTGGCAAAGCCATAGGGAGCCCTATAAAAACAGGCCAACCCAGACACAAACTGCCCACATGGTTCCTTAATGAACATGGATATTTCTTAAATCTTAAAAAAATACAATTCAATACCTCTGGGGAAATTCTTTTCTGCAGTTATTCAATATAGAGAAGCCTGGAAAGCAACAAATGGCAAGGAGGAACAGCCCTGGAGAAATAGGGAGAGATCTTGGAATGATAATGGAAAGCAAATTAGAGATTAGTTTCCAATGACGTAAATGAAAAACAGGTTCGTGCTGATTTGGACGAGGTATGGAGGCAAAAGACGGCCTTTCCTCACTGCCTCCTGAGACCATCTAGTCCTCTAGTCCTACGTAATGTTCAAGTTGGGGACTCGAGAAACCTGTGCACGAGAGGTCCAGCAAAGCGTATACACAGGAGCCTCCGGGAATTCATTCATCACAAAAAGCAAGAAATTAAATATGTAGAACCTGCCAAGAGGTGACAGAGTAAAGAGATAAAGTTACAAAAATATGTGAAAGGCATTAACACCAACTAGAAAGAGAAAGCATTTAGCCCAGAGCTAAGGATAATAAGATGAAATAAAATTAAGAACTGAAAAAAAAGTAGTAAAAATTGTTTAAATGGTGTCATTGGAACATCCCTTACTACTTGCCTTTACATGCTACTGAGCAATTTAATAGTTATGTTCTGCCCCAATGACTCACATAGATTACTGCTCTTCCCTAGTTGTCAGGAAATGCTTTAGCCTACTTAAATTTATAGAAAAAATAAATAAATAAAGCACAATGGTGCTCAAATTTTGATGCTCATAAGAATTGTCTGGGGGAATTTAAAAAAAACCAATGTTCAAATTTAATCTAATATGTATGTTTTTGTTTTAATTAAACTATTTATTTTGGATAACTGTAAACACACATGAAATTCTAAGAATATATACAGGTCCCATGTAACCTTCACTTATTTTCCCCCAATGTAACATCCGTCAAACTACGGTGCAATTCCATAACCAGGATACTGACAATGATAGAATTCCATAAGTATGAAATCAAAATATCTGGGAGTGGGAACCAAGCATCTATGTACTTTAAAGATTATAGGAGATTCCACTGTGGAATGTGTGGCAAAGTTTGGGAGCTACCAGCATAGAGCACAGAGCTAAATACTGGAAGCTATATTGGTTACAGAAAGTGCTGATAAAAAATAATTTGAGGAAAACACTCCATAATGCAAACAACGCAGTCAAATCATATAACTTCTACATAAGAGGAGACAAGAATTATGAGATTACAGGCAGAAAAGCACAAAGCTGAAAAAGTTGGCAACCAGGAGTAAAAGCTAGTAGATTGTAATACATGTTCGACTTGATGGGGAACCATGGTTGGAATGGTTGTAAGGACTGATTCCATACTGGCTGAAAATACACAGAATGTATTTCTTTTCAGTCAGTTACCTAGAAAGAGAGATTTTATATGATTTTACCAATAATATCAAAAATTGTTCATCCCCAAACCATGTTGGTTTTATCTCAGATTATCGAATTCATTTTGCATTGCTCTTATTCCTCTCTTCCTTTCTGACAGAGTATTTATTAGTACACCTCCCCCATATAATAATTTGGAGAGGTTTTTTTTGAATCACTATAATTTTTTAAAGAATATATTAACTGATCTAGATGTAAGAATTTGAAAGTAACTTGGAAAGCACATAGAGTGTATTTCACCTGAAAAGCCTAAAATAAGTTGTGGCATTTGAGTTTGGCTTTTGAATGCAAATTTATCATTTAGGGTCATGTATTCTGTACAATATTATCTCCTCTCTCAAATATTTTCCTTCATCAAAAGAAAACCTGGGGCCAGCTTGGCGGTGTGGCAGAGATGTGCTGCTCAAGCCATGCTGCATCCATATGGAAGATTGGGGGTTTGGTTCTCCAGTTAGCCTGTATGTGCAAGGCACATGCATCTGTGATCCTGGATGGCCGAAAAGGCTGAGGCTGAGGGAGGGGGATCACATGTAGGACCCCGTTGAAGATCCTTGTCTTCCTCTTTCGTTCCCATTGACCCTCTGTCTCTTTCGTGCAAGAAAGAAACTTTTTAAAAAGAAAAGATAGAAAACCGGGGCCTGACTGCAGTGACACAAATGGTAAGGTAACACTCGATACTGGAGGCACTTGGAAAGCCAGGGCTCGGATCCTGGACAAACCTCAACTCGCGGGGCATGGAAGCACACCTGTGATCCTGGCTGGCTGGGAGACGGGTGGAAGGGTTGCAGGTGTGGCAAGACCCCATCAGGGGTGCCTATCTTTCTCTCTCTGAAAAATAAATTTAAAAAATGTTTAAAAAGAAAACTACTGAATTCTTAACTTCCATTCACTGCCTACCAGTCTGTATAATCCCTCTTTGCCTTGAATTTCCCCTGGTCCCTATCCATCACTGGGGAGGAATATCCAAAACCACAGAGGAGATTCTTAGCCAGCTAATTTGGGACAGGAAAAAGATCAAAGTCTCCCAGAGGTGGCCATGATCTAACCTAGGGAAGTGGAAGACAGATCTTAGGTCTGATTGTGGGGCTTCTGGCAAACCCAGTGAGTCAGGTTTGAAATTGTCATACTCACTAAACAAATGGAATGGGAACTTCCTTCCCAGAATTCTTCACTTTACTTTTGATTTTTTTTTTTTTTGGGGGGGGGCCAGAGGTTTTTGCTATAGGGCGCGTGCGCTCGCCAGACAGACAGAGGGAGACAGAGAGACAGAAAGACAGAAAGCGAGAAATCACCCCCCAGGGGGGATGGCCACGCTGCAATCCCTTCTCCTCCATTCTCTTCTCGTGATCTTGGGCACGCACGCACATGCGCCTGGCGTGAGTTTTAAGCCACCGGGTCCGGGACGCGAATCGCAGTCAACTACATGGGAATCCAGCAACAGAGCCATTACACTAACTGCTGGTCCCTTGGTTTTGTTTTTTTTTTTTTTTTTTTTTTTCCTTTTAAGAGAGATTTTTGGTATAGGGCATGTACGTTCACCAGAGAGACAGAAAACGAGAAATCACCCCACCCAGAGGGGATGGCCATGCTACAATCCCTTTTCCTCCATTCTCCTCTCAGGATTTTGGGCAAGCATGCATACATGCCCAGCATGAGTTTAAAGCCACTGGATCCAGGACTCAAACCATGGTTGACTACATAGTTCAGTAACATAACCATTACACCATCTGCTGGTGCCCAGAACTCTTCACTTTTGAAGCCACCAGTAACCCAGAGCTGAGTCTGACCCATTCACTGCCCCACCCTTTTTAGGCCTCTTCATTCAGAGACAATACCATTTCTTTTACAATACTTCTAAATAATCTCTACTGATATTTACTTCTGCTGCTGCTTGGATTTTGTTTTTGCTCCACACCCGTTATCGTGCTAATGACCTCAGCAAATTCAATAGTCAATGAACCACTTATTATCTTAATCTCAGCTCTTTACTCTTCTTGACTCCACTGAATTTCAAGGGTTCCCACCTCTTGCAGCCCTCAGATGGTCCATGTAATCACACAGCACTGAAATACATCTAATAACTCAGAGTTCTCCAGTGAAATAGCAAGTCGCCTGTCTGTTCTCACTAATCATTTTACAACAGCAATTACTGGACTCCAACTGTGTGCTCTGCACTGGCTGTGTACAATGACCAAGACATAGAAAGTCCTGCCCCCATGCAGGTCACCATCTTTCCTACAGACATGTATCATGAACCTGGCTTTCTTCTCCTCATGGTCCCTACTTCTATATATATTTATGCCCCTTCCTAAGTTTGCTTCATTCCACCACCTCCAGTGCCTATGTTCCTCAGGCTCAATTACCACAATGCCTACTACACTAATTCCCAACTGGCTCATTCCCACAGTCTGCTTTTGTATTCTTCCTGGACACCAGAAAAACAAAATGCCAGGAATACCTTTCCACCTCCACAAACTGACATTTTCTAACTGTTGAGAGGAAGAAGGTGGGGCTCCTCTAAACAACAATCGTTAATCTCTCTATACTTCCCTCCCACAAGTATTCTAACTTCTTTTCTACTCCCATCACATCTCCAATCTCACCAGTTATCTGGTCTCCAAAAGAAGACCTAACTCAGCATAAACTCCTTCACTATTGTCTTTTCTTGGAGCATTTGTTTTGACAACTTTCCTCCAACTCTCTCCTGAAAAAGAAAGCATTCTTCTACTTTTTTCCAGCTATCAGGATTCCACCTGCAGCTGTTGCTTCTGGCATTACTTCCTTAGCTAATCAAAGCCATTTAAAATGCATACACAGGGAGACAGCAGGCAGCATGGTGGTTGAAGCACTGAATTCCCACACAGCTGATCATGGTTTGAGTCCTGGACCTAGTGGCTTTTTCTCTCTGTCTTTCTCCCTCTCTCTCTCTCTCTCTCTCTGTCTCATGAATGCACATGTCCTATAGCAAATTTTAAAATAACAATAATAAATAAAATTAAATAAATAATTCTTATTTTAAAAATGCATACTTGGGGCCCTGCTGCTGTGGCGTGTGCTAGATACTGCTGCTTGATAAGCTGAGGCCACACAGGAGTCTGGAGTTCAATTCCCAGTCCACCCTGAAAAGCCAGGTGTGGTAGCATGTGCCTGTGATTCCAGCTATTCACAACATAGCAAAACTCTGTCTAAAAAAAAAAAAAAAAAAAAAACACCAGACACACACACACATATACACACAGAAAATAAATAAATAAAATGCATACTTAAGAGGGAATGTAAGTCAAAATGATATAATTCAGTATGTGTATATGGGATAGATGATGTGTGCACTAAATCTGTGAAGGGTACACATTTCATTGCTAATGCTGTTTACTCTTGGCAAATTGGTGGTCTGGGAAGGTGATGAAACAAGAATGTATTAATGGATTACTTGTATAAATAAAATAATTTATAAAATAAAAATAATTCCCAGAGCTTTTAGAATAGTTGTACATAATTGTTGTACACATAGATTTTAAATAATAGGAAGACTATCCTTTTTCTTTTTTTTTTGAGAAGTTTTTGCTATAGGGCGCGTGCGCTCGCCAGACAGGCAGAGAAAGACAGAGAGACAGAGAGACAGAAAGCGAAAAATCACCCCCCAGGGGGGATAGCCATGCCACAATCCCTTCTCCATTCTCCTCTCGGAATCTTGGGCACACACGTACATGCGCCCAGCGTGAGTTTTAAGCCACCAGGTCCAGGATGCGAACCACAGTCAACTACATGGGAGTCCAGCGACATAGCCATTACGCTAACTGCTGATCCCAAGACTATCTTCTCATAGTTAAATAGATCAATATTTAGACCAAAGTATCTTATTTTATCCTAGTAGGACCCTCACTTAGCACCTTTCTTTTTTATATATTTTTAATTTCATTATCTTTCATACATTCAATCACGTTATTTAGCTTACAAAGTGAATATTTCAACATGTGAACATTTCTCCCTCGTCCAGTTGATAAAACTATAAAATTATCTTCAACAGATAATATCACACTTCTTTGTCCCATTAATGCTTTGCCTATTATTCTTTTAAATGTCCTTCCTCACACTCTATTCTTTCACACACCCTATATCCGGTATTCACATCCATTTAATGTGTTTCTATATCCTTTAGTCACTTAGCACCTTTCTACCTGTATAATTTCTTAATCAACAATTTAGCATCTGTGGCTTCATGGAGCTACCTAAACTGGATATAGAGAGTTGGGCATCATCAGTCTATGGGGATAAACGAAGCAGGTTAATTAGTTGAGATCACCCTGGAAATATCTGTAAATGAGAGAAAGTGATGCAAGATCAGAACCAGAAAGAACATTAACAGAGTCATACCTTGAACAAAAAGACAGAAGGCCTTTAGTATGATATTGAGAGGTGAGGCCTTTGGAAGGTAATTTGATCATGAGGCTGAGGCCCTCATGAATGAATTGGCACCCTTATCAGAAGAGACACAAGAAATGATCTCTCTCTCTCCTATGTGAGGATTCAGCAAGAAGGTGATTGCCTATCAGTTAAGAATTGGCCTTCACCAAGAACCGGATGAAGCTGGGCCCCTGACCTTGAACTTCTAGTCTCCAGAATTATGAAAAATAAATTTGTGTTGATTAAGATGCCAAGCATGTGGTATTTTTATGATAGCAGCCTGAAATGCCTAGAATAATTGGTGACCCTGGTTCTAGCAGATTCAGTGAAGAATTTGTACAGAAACCAGAGAGAAGCTGGCTGACGATTGTTGTCATCTGTTCTGTTACTAATAACAGGAAATTCCTGAAACTTGGTAATTTATAAAAATAGAAGTTTCTTTAGCTCACAGTTTAGAGGTCTAAGGTCCAAAGACAATATCTGGAGTGGGGGGAAGGCCTTACAGAGTCCCAAGACATCACATCATGAAGGCAAGAGTAGAGCAGAGCAGCTGTGTCCTTCAGTCTCTATCTCACTCTCTCTCCTCATAAATTCACCAGGAGTCAATCATGGGAATTCCACTCTGTTGACCTTAATCAATATCTCTTCCTAAAGGCTCCACTTTTCAACATCATAGTCTGATTAAGTTTTCACCCTATTAATCTCATCACAGCTGAATTTCAACACGTGAATTTGGAGACATTTATATGAAGTGCCCAGAATAGGCAAATCCGTAGAGATAGAAAGTAGATTAGTGGTTACTCAGGGTTAGGGTAAGGAGTAGGGAACAGTTGAGGGGAAATAGAAACTTAAAACTTAGGGGTTAAGTATTACTTTTTGAGAGAACACAAATATTCTAAAATTGATTGCTGTGATGGCTGTACAAGGAGGGAGAGAGAGACAAGTAGCTGTAGAAAGATGGAAGTCAACATATGACTTTTTAGCTCTGCATACATTGCAGTATATTTGAATTCTTGTGGTAAGAATCCAGCCAACGGGGATTGTGTAAAAATTAGCTGACATCCTGGGACCAGCAGTTAGCGTAATGTCTATGTCGCTGGACTCCCACGTAGTCAACCGCGGTTCGAGTCCCGGACCCGGTGGCTTAAACTCACACCGGGCGCATGTGCGTGCGTGCCCAAGATCCCAAGAGGAGAATGGAGGAGAAGGGACTGCGGCGTGGCCATCCCCCCTGTGGGGTGATTTCTCGCTTTCTATCTCTCTGTCTCTCTCTGTCTTTCTGGCGAGCGCACGCGCCCTATAGCAAAAACCTCTCAAAAAAAAAAAATTAACTGACATCCTAGTCACTCTACAAAACACATTTCAAAAGATATTCATTGACTCTAATGACAAAAATCTAATACATGACCTTTCCTCAGATCTTCCTCCCTCTTTCTGTAGCATTTTATCAAGTTGACCATTCTTTTCCTTGAAACTCGTTTAAATTTCTTGACACTTTGCATTCTCCTACTTTTTTTCCTTCCTTCTTTTTTTTTTTTTCTTTTTTTGGAGAGGTTTTTGCTATAGGGCGCGTGCGCTCGCCAGACAGACAGAGAGAGACAGAGAGATAGAAAGTGAGAAATCACCCCCCAGGGGGGATGGCCACGCCACAGTCCCTTCTCCTCCATTCTCCTCCTGGTATCTTGGGCCCGCACGCACACGCGCCCGGCGTGAGTTTAAGCCACCGGGTCCGGGACTCGAACCGCGGTCGACTACGTGGGAGTCCAGCGACATAGCCATTACACTAACTGCTGGTCCCTCTTCCTTCCTTCTTTGCTGACTCCTATTCCCACTGCCTCACTGAGTTTATTTCCCAAGGTGCACATCCTGGACCTTTGCATTCTTCTCTCTATGCTCTCTGTTCAGCCAGTCCTACCTCAATGATTTAAACTCACTATCTCCTTGTTAATAGGGCACAAATCCCTATGTGCATGCCTAACTTTTCACTCATACTGACACATTTCCAACGTCCAGTAGGATACCTCCCCTTTCCAAAATTAAAACCATTATCTTTTCTAGCAAACCAGTTCTCTTTTCAAATCTTCCTTAATTCTGTCAAGTAACATCATTCTCCCAGAAAGAGAATTGGACACTAATGGACACTGACTTCACTGATTAACTTTTTTTTAAAGAATTATTTTATTAAACTTTATTTATCATTATTATCATTATTATTTTCCAGTTTGATCAGAGAGAGACAGAGAGAGAGAGAGGAAGTGAGAAAGCAAGCCACCAGGTCCGAGATTTGAACCATGGTTGGCCATGTGGGAGTCCAGTGCCCCCCCACCACCATGCCACTTGCCGGCCCCAACTGATTAACTTTTATACTTTTACTGCAGACATCACTTCCTCTTCATTTCTACTGTAATAACTCCCCACTGGGTTTTCCATCCATCCTTCCTTCCTTCCTTCCTTCCTTCCTTCCTTCCTTCTCTGCTTCATATATATATCTCATATGTGTGTGTGTGTGTGTGTATTATATAATTTCCTTACTTGCTTTTCAAAGTACAATTATGTCACATGGTTGAATTCTTTTTTTAGAGAGAGAGATTTTGCTATAGGGCTCATGTGCTTGCTGGAGAGACAGAGAGACAGAAAGTGAGAAATCACCCCCCTGGGAGGATGGCCACACTGCAATCCCTTCTCCTACATTCTCCTCTTGGGATTTTGAGCATACACACACACACTTGTCAGCATGAGTTTTAAGCTGCCAGATCTAGGACTCAAACCGAGGTCGACTATGTAATAGTCCAGTGATATAATCATTATGCCATCGGCTGCTCCCATGAATTCTTTAATTATTTTAAGTGAGAGCCTCTTAACTCCTTTTTTTATTGTTGTTTATTTATTTATTTCTTCCATGAGAGAGAGAGAGGCACACCCCTAACAGGATCTTCATACCCATCCCCAGTCTCAGTTAATCCCCATATTATGTGCTCTATGCTCAGACAGGTCCCAGGACATGTTACTGGTACACGACCTCCGGGCGCCTAGAACCTCCTAGTTCTGTAGAAGCTAATTTTTTTTTTTTTTTTGAGAGGTTTTTTTGCTACAGGGCGCATGCACTTGCCAGACAGTCAGAGAGAGACAGAGAGACAGAAAGTGAGAAATCACAGCCAGGGGGATGGCCACGCTGCAATCCCTTCTTCTCCATTCTCTTCTCGGGATCTTGGGCATGCAAGCACACACACCCGGCATGAGTTTAAGCCACCGGGTCTGAGACTCGAACCACGGTCGACTACATGTGAGTCCAGTGACAAAGCCATTACACTAACTGCTGGTCCTGTAGAAGCTAATTTTTAATGATCTAAACAAAGAAACTGAGGGTCACTGTGGTAAGGGTGTATAGGGTCATGTCACCACACCATCAGAGGTAAGCTTGTGAGTCCTTCCCTACATGAGTTCCAGGGAAGGAGCCATTAAGGATCATGCAACTATGGCAAGATAAAGTGATGAAGACTCAGACACTGACACTTCACCAAGCTGCCACAAACTAGACCCCATCTCTACTGACCACTGTAATGTATTTAGTTGAAAAAAGTGTAACCTTTGTTGGAAGTATTAAACCTCCTTTAGCTTAAGTGAGTGGTACTTGGAATCATTCTGTTTGTTCTGATCAAACTCCTTGGAGCAAACCCAGCCTGTCAGAGAGGAAGGGAGTAACTCAGATACTAAAGTGAGGAACCTTCACAGGCTGGCTATGAGTAGAATCAACACCTCAAAGAAAACACGTTTTTAAAATATTATTTTCATTATGCCAAACTGGTATACTTCCACTGCTACTACCATCTACAGGACGAATTTCAAACTCTTCACATGAAGGTCTAAGGCTTCTGTGATTTGCCCCTCCCTTGTCTGCCCAGCCTTTCCTCACCCTTCTCCCAGTGAGCTCTCTCCTTCCTCTCAAACGTGTTATACCGACTCCCAGCTCCTGGCATTTGCTGGAGCCACTGGCTATTCTCTCCCTCTGAACAGATTTTCCTTCCGTCTCTCTCTGCTCTTTCAAATGACTGAGTCGGGAAGTCAGGAAGTTATCCCCGAGCCCTGAGCTTGAACACAATGATGTAGTATGTTTCCACAGCCTGCCATTTTATTTTAGAAAAGCAATTCAGTGACAGATGGTGAGTGGTTTCCATTTCTTAGCTGCACATTTAACAAGTTTCTGTTGGCCCATGCTTATTAGTTTTACTTTTTATTTCTCAAATCAAAAATTGAATGTCAAACATTATAGAAGCAGTTGCTTTCAAGAAAAGGAAAGGCAGAGCAGTTAAATAAATAGTGCTCAAGTATGCAAATATACATATTTTAAAATATCTAAGACAATAAACAAAAGCAACAACAGAATAGCGAATGCTCTGCCTAATAATGCAGACTTTTAAAACTATAAGAAAATATTGGGGGGAAATGAAGAATACTTATTAGTCTGCTTTAAAGTATTTTAAAGCAAGTTACTGTTGGGATCAGCAGTTGGTGTAATGACTATGTCACTGGACTCTTAGGTAGTCGAAAACAGTTCGAGTCCTGGACCCAGTGGCTTAAACTCAAGCTGGGTGCATGTGCATGTATGCCCAAGATCCTGAGAAGAGAATGGAGGAGAAGGCATTGTGGCATGACCATCCCCCCCCAGGGGGTGATTTCTCACTTTCTGTCTCTCTTTCTGGTGAGCTCATGCACCCTATTACAAAAATCTCTCAAAAAAAAAGTAAGTTACTGTCTTTTCCAGTACATCTAAAGAATACTTCAGTATTTATTTAAAATATCTTTTTTTTTTTTTGAGAGAGAGAGGTTTTAGCTATAGGGCACGTGAGCTTGCCACAGAGACAGACAGACAGAAAGTGAGAAATCACCCCCTCAGGGGGATGGCCAAACCACAATCCCTTCTCCTCTGTTTTCCTCTCGGGATTTTGGGAACAGGTACACATGCGCCGAAGGTGAGTTTTAAGCCACCAGGTCCAGGATTTGAACTGCAGTCAACTACGTAGGAGGCCAGTGACATATCCATTATGCCATCTGCTAGTCCCAAATTTAAAGTATCTTTTACAAACTAAATTGTAGTACAATAAATATATTTCTTTTTTAAATAATTATTCATTTAATTTTATTTATTATTATTAATTTTTTAAAATTTGACCAAAGAGAGACAGAGATAAAGAGAAGATAAGAAAGAAAGCCACCAGGTCCAGGACTCGAACTGCAGTTAGCCATGTGGGAGTCCAGTGTCTTAACCACCATGCCACATGCCAACCCCAATAAATACATTTCTTAATAAAAGAACATAAACTTCACTAACCAGACCAGATAACTTCATAACAAACCGAAGTTTTCCAATTTATCCAAATTCTCTTTGCCTTTCACACTGACTTTATTATACAAATTTTATGTTATATGCACATGTAGGATTATATCACATTCTATTTTGTTTGTTTTGTCATACGGCATGTACACTTGCTGGAGAGAGGGAAAGTGAGAAATCACCCCCTAGGGGAGATAGCCATGCCACAATCCCCTTTCCTCCATTCTCCTCTTGAGATTTGGGCACACAAACACACGTACCCAGCATGATTTTCAAGTCTCTGCATCGGAGACTCAAATAGCAGTCAGCTGTGTGGGAGTCCAGAATCTTAACCAGCATGCCACCTGCTGACCCCGCCACATTCTGCTTTTTAAAGTATTCACAGCAATAAGATTAAATTTAGATGGACACTCTCAAACACTTCTAGTAGGCATGTAACTTGGTTCACCCTTACTAGAAAACTATTTGGCATTTTAAATAATCTATCATGTAGTTTTACAGTCTTCTAAAATTTTAAAATTTAATGATTACATAATATTTCATCAAATGTATATACCACTAGTTATTTAATATTTCCCTTATCATTAAATATTTAGCTTTCTTTCTGGTGTTTGCCATCATAAATACTGCTATGAATATTTTTACATAAATTTCTGACAACATCTTCCATTATTATTTCCTTTAGAAAAAAATCTTAGAAGACTTAGTACTAGATTAGAGATAGAAGAATAATTTTGTTTATTTACTATAAGGCATGTGTGCTTTTCAGAGAGAGACAAAGTGGAAAACTACCTCCGGGGGGATGGCCATGCCACAAACCCTTCTCCTCTAAGGACTTTGAGCGCACATGCACACATGCCCAGCACTACCTCAAGCTTCCAGGTCGGTGGCTCGAAACACACTAGATCCCATCCATGTGGGATCTAGTAGTCTTAACCTCCATGCCACCGCTGGCCCCAGAAGAATGATTTTTAACGTTTTACTTTTAGTCCAATCTATATAGTGTTGGTGCATCACAGAGGTAGAAGATAGTTTTGTTAAATGCTGAACAGTACCTGGCCTAGGGTGTGCTCTTAATAAATATTTGTAGAATGAATGATTGAATAACCTTTACATATATCCAATTTTGACACTTGCCCTTATAAACTCCTGGGAAGACATCCCACCTTGACATTTCTAAAGAAAAAAGTTGGGACCAGCAGTTAGCATAATGGCTATGTCACCGGACTCCCATGTAGTCGACCGCGGTTCAAGTCCCAGACCCAGCAGCTTAAATTCACGCTGGGCGTGAGTGCATGTGTGCCCAAGATCCCAAGAGGAGAATGGAGGAGAAGGGATTGTGGCTTGGCATCCCCCCTGGGGGGTGATTTCTTGCTTTCTATGTCTCTGTTTCTCTCTGTCTTTCTGGCAAGCGCACGCACCCTATAGCGAAAACCTCTCCAAAAAAAGAAAGAAAAAAGAAAAAGAAAAAAGTTGACGAATTGGACTGTATCAAAATTTAAAACTTTTGCCCAAGCTGGAGGCACCACCAGCGGTGTGCTAAACTAGGGTGCTAGAAGCCACACGGCCAATTGTTGGTTCAGATCTCCAGTCCAGTCAACCTGAACACACCATGTGCATGTGTATTCAAGATTCCGTCAAGCTGGAGGGCTGGGGAAAGCGGACTGTGGTGTGATGAGATCCTGTCAAGGGTGCTTCTCTCATGCATGTGCACAGGTTCTCTATTATGAATAAAAATAAAACAAAAAATGTTTAAGCTTTTGTTCTTCAAAAAGCAGCTAGGAAAATGAAAAGATAAGCCAAAGACTTGGAGAAAATATTCATAATACTTACACCTAATAAGGCTATGTCTTGAATAAAAAGTAACTCTTCAGTTCAACAATTAGAACATGAATAACCAATTTAAAATATATATATATTTCTTTATTCATGATAGAGCATATCAGGTGAGAGTGACAGAGAGAGCTATGAGCTGTTAGCACCCTCCCACAGGGTCTGGTCATGGGTCATCCCCCCCCTCTAGCCCTCTAGCCCACCGGTTCTTAGGCACTTACACAGATGTCTCACATAGGCTGGGATTTGAACCACGGATGGCCATGTGGATATGGCTTCTCTTGAGCAGTTGTATTACTGCTGCACTATGGAGCTGGCCCAAAGCAATTTTTGAAATGAGCAAATAGCCAAATAGAAAATTCATAAAAGAAAATGTGTAAATGACAAGTACATGAAAAGATGCTCAGTGTCATCACTCATTAAAGAAATTATGAGATACTACTACACAATCTCTAGAATGGCTAAAATTAAATGTTGACAGTTCTTGAGGATGGGAAAAACTGGAATTTACATACTTTTCTGGTGGGAATGCAAGTTGGTGGAAACTGTTGGCAGTTTCTATGGCAAATGGTCAGGCAACTTCCTATAAGGTTAAAAATACACTTACCATGTGACTTAGCACTTTCACTTTTAGGTATTTACCAAAGAAAAATGAAAATATAGATCTGCACAAGGACTTATACTTAAACGTTCATAGAAGACTTATTCCTACTAGCCAAACACTGGAAACAACATAAATATTCATCATCTGGTAAATAGATAGACAAATTGCGGCATATAGAAAAAGCATTATGCTAAATGAAAGAAGCCAGACACAAAATATTCCATTTATATGAAATTCTAGAACAGGCAAAAATTGTAGTAATAGAAAGCAAATTGATCATGAGCGTGGGCCAAGCAGTAGAGAACCCTGCTGGAGACATGAGAACTTTTAGGATGATGTAATTGTTCTATATCTCAATTGTGGTGGCTGTTATACAATTGCATACGTTTTTCAGAATGTCCATTTAAATTGTCTATTTAAAATAGATGAATTTTATTATAAATAAATTATAATTTAATAAAGCTGATTGAAACTCATTTTGACAGTAACTGGATTTTTTTTTCATTTTTTCAAAATAGGGGCTATTTTTATATGGATGGAGAATTGGTTTCTCATTGGTTTCATGAGAAACCAATACTGAAGTATAATGACTGACATAAATACTGAAATATTCACAAATGGAGTAATATGATATGTATAGTTTGCTTTAAAATCATCTGTGAGGGTGGAGAGGGGAAGTTAGAGTTGGGAACAGTTAGGAATATGGATGAAACAAGATTAGACATGCATTGCTAATTGTTGAGGCTGAGCAATAGGTGCAGGGAGTTTTGTATCCTCTTTATTTTGTGTATGTTTGAACATTTCTATAATAAAAGATTGTGTTTGTTTCTTAAATTTCTTAGTAGAAAATTCTATCTTAACTTAGATCAACTTGGCCTGGTGTGCCCCTGGACTTTAGTGCATGGCCCATAAGGGAGTGAAAAGAAGTTGAAAACGTGTTCTCTTGAAGTGTTCTATTCAAGTCAAGGGGATGAGGTAGAGAGCAGAATCAAGGGGGCTCATCCACCCTCTGCCAAGAGCTTCTCAGGAGGATTTTATTGTTGTTGTTTTGGTTCGGTTTTCATTTTTAGAGAGAGATTTTTGCTATAAAGAGCATGTGCTCGCTGGAAAAACAGAGAGACAGAAAGCGAGAAATCACCCCCGCCATGGGAGATGGCCACACTGCAATCCTTTCTCCTCCATTTTCCTATTGCGATTTTGAGTATGCACACACACATGCCTGGTCTCCAGAGGATTTGATCTGTTTGGGTAGAGAGTTTAGCAGGTATCAGCTGGCTGGCAGAATGCCAAGTCTGGTGGAAGCAAGTTTATGGTTCTGAATTAATTTGGTTCTGTGCTATCTGAACGAGGACCCTAGGTAAAAATTGAAGCTTTAAGACACAGTTTTCAATCCCTTGTGGAAAGGAAAAGGAAAAGGCTAAGCAGACTGGCAGGATTCCTGCCACTGAGAAATCATTTGGGAAATATCTATGATCAGTGGGAAAGCAGAAGAGCTCACCATGTCATTCCAACAGCTTTGAATCATAAGCCCAGCAGAATGCTAGGAAGATAGAACATGAAACTATTCCATCTAATACACTGATTGCCAAGCCTAAATGCAAAACAAAACAAACAAAAACTTATTAGAAACTCAAAAAACTTTGAGAGAAGGAGAGCTAATTATTCTATTAGGAATCCAATGAAAATCTACAAAAACGAGAGAAAAGATGATAATATTGAAATTTGAAGGCTGTAAACTCATAGACGTGTAAATGGGGTAATAGGAGTTTTTCACTAAGCCCTACTATACTAGAACTAGAGGTGCTACTTCAAGCTTACAAGATGCAGTTTTAATTTAAACCTGGGGGAGTTGAGTACTAGTTTATAAGAATATTTTAACTAAAAACAGAAATATTCCTCTGATATTTAACTAGAACATAATAAAATATAATTAAAGTGGCATATTTGAAAGAAAGAGCCTAAACATTTTGAGGCTGACACCACAGAAGTCATTTAAGCTTTTTTCAATCTACCCATTGGTGCTTGAGTGTCAGAGGCTGATTTGTGGACTAATCAGCCATATGCCAAATAATGCAGCTCTTGGGTCTTAAAGATTTTAATAAAACTCATGATTCACTTTCAGAATGGCTGTTGGTCCTTTCATATTCATCGTCTCCACTGTGGAGTTAGACATGAGAACATATTTATCCAGAAGTGCAATAACAGCATTGCAAGATCCCAGCTATTGTCCTTAAAAATCTGCTCTTCCAGCTATCTATCATGGTGTAACAAGCTACCCCAAAATTTAGTGGCTTAAAAAAGCATCCATTTTGGAGCCAACAGGTGGCATAGTGGTTATGGTGTTGGACTCCCACCCACATGGTTGACCATGGTTCAAGTACCGAACCCAGTGGCTTAAAACTCATGCCAGACACATGTGCATGCATGCCCAAAATCCCAAGAGGAAAATGGAGGAGAAGGACTTGTGGCATGGCCATTCCCTCTTGGGGCTGATTTTTTTCACTCTCTGTCTTTCTGTCAAGTACATGTACCCTACAGTAAAAGTCTCTAAAAACAAAACAAAACAAAACAAAACACTCACATCAGGCATGTGTGTGTTTATGCCCAAAATGCTGAGAGGACAATGGAGGAGGAGGGACTGCAGCATGGCCATCTCCCCTGGGGGGTGATTTCTCACTTTCTGTCTCTCTTTCTCTCTCTGTCTCTCTGGCAATTGCATGCATCCTGCAGCAAAAATCTCTCTTAGAAAAAAAAAAGGCAAAAAAAATAAAACCAACATCCATTTTATTTCATGATTTTGCAAGTCACACATTTGAGAAAGGCTCAGCTAGGTGATTTTTTATTCCATGTGGCATCAGCTGGGCTTACATGAGCTATTTGACTGGTAGCTTGGCTGGGCAGGAGGGTCCAAGCTGGCTTCTTTCACATGTTCAATGTGTTGGTGGACATTGCAGAAGGATGGGTTCAGCTGAGGCCCTCTTTTGTATTATGTAATCTCAGGGTCTCTCCACATGTTCCTTCCAGCATGATAATTAGACTTGTTTATCTGAAAACTGACTGATGATCAGGTTGCCAAGGATAGAGGAAGCTGTCAGACTTCTTAAAGTCTAGGCTCAAAACCAGCGTAGCGCACTTTGGTCGTGCTCTGCTGATCGACACAATCCAGGCCAGCCTAGATTCAAGAGGATGAGAAATAGACCTTTCCATGGGAGGAGTGTCAAAGAACAGGAGGCCACCTTTAGTACACCACAAATGCCCTCCAAAAAACAGAAGAAAAGATATCTCTATCTGACTTTAGGGAAACCCAGACAGGAAGAAATTTTCCTAGACTAAATGCTTACTCAATAAAAAGGATAAATAGCTCAATATATCTCAATGTTCTAGTTTTTAACCAGACCAACAGAATATTCGCAGGCATACATGGAAGTGTTCTGTTACTCAATTTGCCCATATGTAGGTGATTGTGTAAAAACTATGTATGTATCATATGGAATATGTATTCATCAAATTCATACGCTGACACCCTCACCTCCCATCTATAAGTGGGTCTTTGCAAGGTGATTATACTATGAGAGTAGAGTCTTCATGAGTGGGGTTACTAGGCCCAAGAGAGACCTCTCATCCCTCCACTATGTCAGCCAGAAGCACAAGAACAGAGTACTGCAAGATCCCAGACACTATCTTTGAAAACCTACTCTTCCAGCAATCTACCACTGTGTGACAAACTACCCCAAAATTTAGGGGCTTAAAATAGCATCCATTTTGGGACCAGCAGGTGGCATAGTGGTTAAGGTGCTAGACTCCCACATGGTTGACTGTGGTTTACCCAGACCCAGTGGCTTAAAACTCATACCAGACATTGGAAAAAATATCATCTATGAAAAGATAT
Source organism: Tupaia tana (assembly GCA_026018925.1). NCBI lineage: Eukaryota > Metazoa > Chordata > Mammalia > Scandentia > Tupaiidae > Tupaia > Tupaia tana. The sequence goes on along the minus strand of JAKSZU010000003.1, from coordinate 27,097,225 downwards.
TATCTACAAACTAGAAATCAGACCCTCACCAGATACCAAATCTGCTGGTGCCTTGATCTAAGACCTCCTAGCCTCTAGAACTATTCAATAGTATTCAATAAATACTAGTTCTGTTTTCATTCTTGGTAAGCTGAACTTCAGACTCCTTAATGTGGCTAGCCCCAGCTAATACAGCACCTGTTCTCTGGTGGCAGGGTCTACATGTAGGGACAGAATTGACTTAGTAATTCTTAGTTACTTTTCTCTTCATTTTTTTTTTTTTGGTCCATATCCAAGTAGGGTGATAATGACATTTTTTGGGTCAGGCCATGGCATGGTAGTTAAGGTAGGTGGATCCCACATGGCCGACTGCATGGTTCAAGTCCAGAACCTGACAGCTTGCAAAACATGTGGGCACGTGTGCATGCATGCCCAAAATTCTGAAAGAGAAAAGGAGAAGTGAGAAAGAATCCTCCATCTCTGTGGGATTGTGGAGGGTGCCCTATGGGATAGTGGAGGGTGCTTTCTCACTTTTATTCTCTCTTCCTCTCTCTTTGTCTCTCTCTGGTGAGTGCACATGCCCTCTAGTGAATTACAAAATAAAAATAAAAGTGAAGAGCAATGCTTTCAGTATAGATCAGAGACTCTTGGGTCAACATATCTTGCTGCCTTGAAGTTCTTACTTTTTGTCACCCATTCTTGTCTGCTTGCCTGCTTAGAGTTAAGCGCAGTGTGATTAAAACTATTCAAGGGGAGGTTAGAAAGATAGCCGTCTGTGCCATTGTCCATGGTCCTGAACCATCGTGTAAGCTGCTGTTTGCTTCTTTGGGAAGAAGATGTGGTTGAATGAGATGTGGCCCTAGGAAAAGGAAACACAGAACAGATGGCTTAACCAGCACAAGCCATAGAACTTTCTGCAATGATGGTGATGTTCTAATTCTGTACTGTCCATATAGCAGCCTTTCGGTACATGTGCATATTACATATTTGAATGTGACTAGTAGTCAGCTAATTAATTTTTTGCCTTATTTAATTTTTGGCAATTTAAATTTAAATACCTCCATGTGTACCATGTGAGATAGCACAGATTAGTTCATCAGCACTAAGATATTTACTGAAAACACGAACTTCTGGGCACCATGCCAGATATACTAAAATCAGTGTCTGGGGTGAGGGCAGGGACGTGCATTTTTAGCCAGGAAATTCCTGTACTTACTGACATTTGAGAACCACTACCTTACCAGATATTTGCATCTGCCTCTGAAGCTTCTCACCTGAGCCCACTGATGTCAACCACTTTCCCCTGGTCCTGACTCATCAGGAAGTTCAATAGTCTCAGTCTCACTGCCAGCCCTGTTTTTGAACCTGAGACCCAGTGGCTCAAGAAAGTTGCTGAGCTTCCACAACTTCCCTCTCCATCTCCAAATTCCTTAATCTGCTTTAAAGGCACACATGACAGTAAACACTAAGCACTATCTAACCCTGCCCTGAGTCAGAGCACTACCAAATACTATGATATTTGTTCTCATTTCATATGTTTGTCTAGTCCAGAAAAATACTTGTAGGTATTTGCCTTGGGTTCTGCATTCTTAGGCTCCCTTTCCTTGCCTCAATTCTCTCTGAATCCAGGGCTAATTCCCATTACTCTGGCTCAGATGGATCTTCATCTCCAGTAATCTCCATCTATACTCAGGATGTGAAAAGTTCTTGTACATTGGACCTTGCTTCCTTGGAATTACTGTCATTTCTTTGTAAGAAACCTGGTCTCTGCTACTGACACATCCCCATAGAGATATTCTGCTGAGTATCTCAGTTGAACAGAATAGGAGGATCATCCAATACCAGTCACACCGCCAGATCTCTGAATCTGCATCAATAACCCTAGGAAAGATCAACAGAAGAACTGTCCAGCTGAACCCAGCCCAAACTAGGTATTAATAAATTGTATTTTAAGCCACCAAATTTTAAGAGTTTATTACTGAAAAATAGCTAAATGATACACAGAATGACCCTGATGTTATTATTATTCAGTTTTTTCCATTTTAACAAGAAGATTATTTAAACAGCAAGACACTTGACTTGAAGGTAAAAAGATCTAGGATTCTTTTTTTTTAGGAGTAACTTATCTCTACTTAAAGACAGATTGCCGTACATGTAACAGCTAGGTAGAAAAAAGTTATAAAATTGTCTTTGGTTTTATAGTGATAAATAAAACATTAAAATTCTCCAAGCAAGGTATGAGAGAATTTTCACATTGCTGTGGGTTTTGTTGTTGTTGTTGTTGTTAAAACATAGAAAATAAAATAACTTTCTGGGTGTAAGAATAATGAACATGCCACTAATGGAGAAAAGATACAGAACCGATATTTTTCCAACACCATTTCCATTTGATGTCAATTAAAACATACCATTGGCCATTTAGTTTTTTTAAATGCAATATGCTTGTGCACATACACCAGTTACTTTATGTACAATACAAAAACAGGGAGAGGCAAAATGAAAGCATAAAGAAAACAATAATGTAGTAGTCAGGATGTGGCAAAACCCAGTTGTGGTTTTCTAATTGAAAATGTATTCCTGGTCTGTAAGTACAGAGTTCTAGAGTAAAGTAGCAGGCTCCCTTTTCAGCTGGCTCCTCCTGTCTGCTGCTGGAACACATCAAGTGCATCTTTATCTTCCATTTCCCACCATGCAGGTGTGTCTGTTTTATTGATTGGCTGACCATCAAACTGGAATCTGACCTGTCTCATTGTCAATAGGTTTTCATTCATTTACTAAGTGCTGTAGGCTTCCTAATATTTTTTAAATAATTATTTATTTTATTTTATTTATTCATTCATTTATTTTTTAATTTGACCAGAGAGAGACAGAGGGTGAGAGTGAAAGAGAGAGGAAGTGAGAAAGCAAGCCACCAGATTCAGGACACGAACCCCGGTCGGCCATGTGGAAGTGTCCAGCACTTTAACCACCACTCCACCTGCTGGTCCCCTTGGCCTCCTAATCTTAAACTGCACCACAGAATCATGCTGTCCCACAATCTCTGAATTCATTTAATCATTGTGCTCAGTCTTGACTCCTTCCCTGGTCTTATCCGCCATGGCAAGCACCAGAGTCTCCTCAAGAGCCACCTTACAAAAGAGGTGCCAGGCCCTCACCAACCAAGCACACAAGCATCACCAGGAATAGCAGATGGAGAAGTCATGGTGTGGCATGTGACATATAAGTTAGGGATGTGACAATCCAAGAGATTAGGTCATTTATCCAAGGTCCTAAAGCTACGAAGCATCAGAAAAGGGCCTAGAACTTCAATCATTCCCCCAAGTTCATTGCCCTGCTACACTCTACAGTATCTACATAACCTCTATTCAACTAGTAAAAGATAATTGATGATCCTTATCCTATCCAGATCCCATTGTTTTTTTTTTTTTTTTTTTTTTTTTGGAGAGGTTTTTCGCTATAGGGCGCGTGCGCTCGCCAGACAGAGAGAGACATAGAGACAGAAAGCGAGAAATCACCCCCCAGGGGGGATGGTCACGCAGCAATCCCTTCTCCTCCATTCTCCTCTCGGGATCTTGGGCACGCACGCACACGCGCCCGGCGTGAGTTGTAAGCCACCGGGTCCGAGACGCGAACCGCGGTCGACTACGTGGGAGTCCAGCGACATAGCCATTACGCTAACTGCTGGTTCCCCAGATCCCATTGTTGATCTAGTCACCAACCTCCAATACCCTTTTATTGAAGACAGAGTCCTCCCAGCTCACTTGTGGTTACTGGTGACCTCATTTGTTATTTTCCTTCTGTAAAACCTAAAACCAGAAACTATTTCAAGTGAGTCATTAAATACAGACAGTGGAAGCACAAAAAAGAGAGATCTACTTTATCTGTGAAATGAATATTCTGATCTGCAGTTCTGAGTCAGAGCATCCTAATGGAGAAAAGGGTCTGGTCTGGAGGAAAACAGTAAGAACAATCTAAGGATTAAAGAAAATCATTAGTGTAAAACAGGTTTTAGAATCAAAAGTCTTATTCATAAAAAATGTTATAGTTTATGTTGATTCCTTCATGCAAAACTGAGAAATGAAATGGATTTAAATGGCAAAATTGTGAAAACATGCCATGAAACTAATTAGAGGGACTAGGCATTGTCGAATGTACAATGACAAGCTCACCTTTTGAGAAGTTTGTACAAAAGAATAAGAAGATATGAACAGGTTCTGTTCATTTTTCCCTAAATTTTTTAAGGTTTTTGTCATAGAGTGTATACACTCTCTGGAGAGAGAGGGAAAGTGAGGAATCAACCCTCAAAGGGAATAGCCGAACCACAATCCTGTCTCCTCCAGTCTCCTCTCAGGATTTTGGGCATGCAGGAACATGTGCCAGGCATGATTTTCAAGCCACCAGGTCTAGGACTTAAACTGTGGTCCGCCATATGGGAGTTCAGCACCTTAACTAATGTACCACCTACTGGCCCCTTTCCCTAAATTTTTGAATAACATCATCACACCCTTTGGGATAACTCATGTATTTGGTTCCAGATGAAGCAGATGATGAAGTAAGTCCTTGCTGGAAATGTGTTTACTTTGTATTAACAAAAGGTACATTATGGGGCCACCAGGTGGCATGGTGGTTGGGGTGGTAGACTCCCACGCAGCTAACTGAGGTCTGAGTCCCAGATCTGGCAGCTTGAAAAACACACTGGTCACATGTGCATGTGTGCCCAAAATCCCAAGAGGAGAGTGAAGGAAAAGGGATTGTGGCGTGGCAGTCCCACACACCTCCACCCCAAACTGGGGGTTGATTTCTTGCTTTCCCTCTCTCTGTCTCTCTTTGGCAAGTGCACATATCCTATCTAGAAATAAATAGGGTAGAAATCTAGAAAATAAAATAAAATAAAATGCAAGCAGTCTTGTGAGTTTTTGGCTTGAGAGCCTGAAACTTAATTTCAAAATTAAAATTTTCATATCTGAATGTTATTTTGCAGAAGGCAATTAAACAATACAGAAGCATCTGGCATAGAGCGAACAGATCTCCAAATCATTTGACAATGAGTAACTCTTAGTGAGATAGTTTGAAGTCGTAATGAAAACTGGCTCATCCACAGGGTTCAGATGACAGAGTAGATAAAACGTGTGAACCATACACGAGCTTTCTCAAAAATGATTAACTTCCCTGCAGCCTCTGTCCACACAATGGAGTGAGCAGCCACACAGGTGTAGCAAGCAGCCCTCCACAGCTTTGTTCCACATCTGTCCCCAGAGAACTAGTATGCCCACAACATTTCACTCAGAAAAGGAGAGCAGCGTGGGCTGGCGGGAAAACACTGCTGCCTTTGACCCATCATTTAACCTTTCTGAGGCTTATTGTTCTCATCTATAAAAGGTAGGTAGAAAAACCCATGTCTCTTACTTCACAGAGTTGTAAGCATAAAAGGGGTAAACAGGCTTTGAAAAAGTTGAAAGCGCTGTGCAAATGCAAGGTGCTTTCTAGTGAGGGGAGAGTATAAAAAGGCAGAACAGCTGCAACATGGCAGCCGCAATTCCACTACCCAGCCACGAGGCTGCTGGTGATGCTCACATAAAAGCGAGGGCACTTTAAAACACAAAAGACCTAGGGAGCAGAAATAAAAAGATATGCTCTTTGCAAAAATGATTGTGTTCAGCCTGGGTTCCTCACATAGAGAAAATAATATTTTGAAAAATTGTCATGTTAAATTGAAGCTACTCTTGGGTGATTTCAAACTATGTGATTTGCATGTAGCTTGGGTTTAATTGTATTCTAGAAGAATTCCTCTAATTCTCTTTCATGACAATAATCCTACAAAATTTTAATGTAGCTCAATTTATAAAGGCTTATATACAAGGCTACAATAATGAATTAATCATTTTTTCACCTACTTCCTGAATAATGATTCTCTTTCTCCTGCATAGTACCAGACTTCCAAATCCCGTTCACATACAAGCTGCACATTTTTCCCACATAATTTTTTATCTCCATATATAATTTCACATGCACAAACACTGAAAAAAGAGGGCTCTATTTTCGAGACAGTCTATTTCATCATAATATGTAGACAGTATCTTTTTATTATACTAGGCCTAGTGCTTTTCTTGTACTTACACCCTATGTATTTACAATGGTTTTGGCATTTCAGGGAAACACACTTATGAATCAGATTCTCTGCCACCAAAAAGCCACAAGAAAATCAAGCAAAATCATAATGGAAGGAAGAACAGAAGAGCTTTCAGAGAGGTTTAAAAGGCTCTGGGTGGCAAAGAAAGAGATTACATGTTGTTGGATTAAAGTTTCAAAAGGAGACTTTCCAAATAAACCTGAAGTGCAAGGAGAGATTGAAAAGAAAAGACAGATTACTGGCCCGAACTATGTTATTTGCAAAAACTAATCAAGCTTTGGGTGGAGAAGGAGGAAGCCCATCTCAAGCCAAGGGAATGGCAAGTGCAAACACTTTGAGGGGCAGAGTGTGGTCAGGTTCTGTGGTTAGTGAAATCTGACCGGAGTTCAGACTGTTCTACAAGGGGAACCCTGAAAGATAAACTAAAACAAGCTCCTCCCATTTTGAAGACCCTTCACTGCCAGGCCAGTATTCAGAATATTAGAGGATCGTTTATCATTTTCTTCTTTTTTTTTTTAAGTGTTTCATTTATTGATTTTTTTTTTTTTTTTTTTTTTTTTGCTATGGGGTATGTGCACTCACCAGAGAAAAAGGAGAGAGAGGGAGAAAGTGGGAGGCAGTACCTCCCACCAGGGGAATGGCCACTCCACAATCCACTCTCCTCTCAGGATTGTGGGCACACACGTATATGCTCCTGGCATGATTTTCAAGCCACTGGATCCAGAACTTGAACCACAGATTTGGCCATGTGAGATCCAGCTGTCTTAACCTTAATGCCACCTGTTGTCCCCAACATTAGAGGATCTTTAAAGAGTGGAAGATATGTAGTTAAGTAGCTGGATCCCATGTGGCTGATTGCATGGTTTGAGTCCCAGACTTAACAACTTGAAATGCTCACTCTGTGTGTGTGTGTGTGTGTGTGTGTGTCTGTCCAAAATCCCAAGAGGCAGGAAAAATGGAGAAGGGATTGAAGCATGACCATTTTCCATGGCAGCTGTTTTTTCACATTCCCTCCCTCTGTCTTCTTGTCTCTCTCCTGCAAGCACATGCACCTTCTGGCAAAATTTTAAAAAGATTGGAAAAAATAAAGTACTTCATTCTGACTAAAGCCCAGATCTTTCTCTCATAAATTTATTAATACAGATAACAAATTAAATAATAAGATGAAATGTGTCTGCATTAAAATGTTGATCAAATACTGTCTTTTCTCACATATCTATACATTTTTGCTTGCTATAGTTATCGTGAGCTTACTATTAAAAGCATTTAAGGGACCAGCAGTTAGTGTAATGGCTATGTCACTGGACTCCCATGTAGTCAACCGCGGTCTGAGTCCTGGACCCAGTGGCTTAAATTCATGCCAGGCACATGTGCGTGCATGCCCAAGAACCCAAGAGGAGAATGGAGGAGAAGGGATTGCAATGTGGTCATACCCCCTCGGGGGGTGGGGGGGGGGGTGTGTGATTTCTCCCTTTCTGTGTCTCTGTCTCTCTATCTTTCTGGTGAGTGCACGCGCCCTATAGCAAAAACCTCTCAAAAAAAAAAAAAAATGACTCACACGAGGCACATGTGCATGCATGCCCAAAATCCTGAAAGGTGACTAGAGGAGAAGAGACTGTGGCATAGCCATCCCCCCTGGGGGGTGATTTCTTGTTTCCTGTCTGTCTCTGGCGAGTGCATGCACCCTATAGCAAAAATCTCTCAAAAAGTTATTTTTCTTTATTCATGACAAAGCATAAGCACACACATATGAAAATAAGAGAGAAAGACAGAGAGAGAAAGAGAAGTATCTTCCTTGAGGTCTGGTCACGCCATGCACCCCTTCTTTCAGTCCTCCAGATCTTTGGATCTTGATCACTTATGCATGTGCCCAGTGACTCTCAGACTGACTGGGCTGGGGATTAGAACCTCAGATACCATGTGGGATCCAGCTTTTGTGAGCAGCACATCATTGCTGCACCATGGCACTAGCCCCCCAATATAATTTCAAAATCATTATCCAGACTTCCATTTCCAGCAGAATGGTGAATAATGTACCTTCCTTGGTACTCCTACAGAAAAATTAAAATATTGGATAAGGGACCAGCAGTTAGTGTAATGGCTATGTCGCTGAACTCCCATGTAGTCAACCTCAGTTCGAGTCCTGGACCCGGTGGCTTAAACTCACACCAGGTGCATGTGTGTGAGTGCTCAAGATCCCGAGAGAAGAATGGAGGAGACGGGATTGCGGTGTGGCCATCCCCCCGGGGGGTGATTTCTCGCTTTCTGTCTTTCTGTCTCTCTCTTTCTGGCAAGCGCACGAGCCCTATAGCAAAAAAAAAAAAAAACCTCTCCAAAAAAAAATAATAATAAAATACTGGATAAAATACAATACAAATATTTTTAAATATATTCATCATTTGGATAGTTAGTAAAAGGAAGAGGGAAAAATACCTCCGTGAAAGTAGGAACTCAATGCAGTAATTAGGGAAATGAAGCCACCTTGGGATTTAGGGAGTTATTTGCTAAACTGAGAACTTGGTCTTTGGTTTTTCTGCCTGTAAAAGCACAGAATTATGAAAACAAAAACCAGTATTCCCCCAAGGTGAGTACTTCAGTAGATCACCCTTTACGAAACTTGAGACCACAAAGGGTCATGCTTCCAGCAGAAAGGTAAATTAGGAAAAAATTCTGCTGCCCAAAGAACACAAAACAAAATAGCCTCTCTAGAAATCCTAACCATAAGCAAGTCTTCATAAAATTTTGCAAACCAAGTTAATACTTCCTGGGAGGTCCAATAAATCTCAAACTAAGAAGTTGGTTTAGGGACCAGCAGTTGGCGTAATGGCTATGTTGCTAGACTCCCATGTAGTTGACTGTGATTCAAGTCCCAGACCCAGTGGTTTAAACTTACAACGGGCACGTGTGCGTGCACACCCAGGATCCTGAGAGGCAAATGGAGGAGAAGGGATTGTGGTGTGGCCATACCCCATGGGGGGTGATTTCTCACTTTCTGTCTCTCTGTCTCACTCTGTCTTTCTGGTGAGTGCACGCACCTTATAGTAAAAACCTCTCCAAAAAAAACAATTTTTGTTTAAAGTTGTTTGGGACTGGTAGCTTCCCCTAGTTCCTCACAGAAACAAATTCAGATTCTTTCTAGAATATTAGATTTACCACAGTCTCAAAGAATTTATCAAAAAACTTTCCAGAAATATGAACCCATGGTTAAAAGAAAAAAAGGGTAAAACCAGTATCAGGGGGGACGGCAAGTGGTGTAGTGGTTAAGGCACTGGACTCTCACATGACCAACCACAGTTCAAGTCCCGGAGCAAGTGGCTTGAAAAATCTCACCAGGTATATGTGTGTGCATGCCCAAAATCCCAAGAGGTGAATGGAGGAAAAGGGATTGCAGTATGGTCATTCCCCCAGGGTGTGATTCTTTCCCTCTATCTCACTCTCTGTCTCTGGCAAGCACACACACTCTATAGCAAAAACTAAAACAAAAACCAATATCATGAACAAAAGCCAACAAAATAGACCTGAAAGAAATTTTTTTTCTAAAAAGCTTTATGTCCAAATAAATTTTAAATTAGTTTACAGGGGCTGGCAGGTGGCATAGTGGTTAAGGGCACTGGACTCCCGCATGGCCGACCATAGTTTGAGTCCCAGACCTGGCGGCTTGCTTTCTCACTCTCCCACTTCTCTCTCTCTCTCTCTTTCTCTCTCTCTGGTCAAATTAAAATAAATAAAGTTCTATATAATAATGATAAAGTGATTATTTTTTAAAAAGCAGTTTACATAAGAGAAGAGATATGGAAGTGATGAAGCAGATTTAAAAAAAATAAAACATTTAATAACAAAGCAATACAATAAACAGAATTTAAAACTCAACAGGTTTAGCCATAGTAGCATGTGTTGGTAGAGTCTGCTACTCAGGAGGCGAAGGTCACATGAGCCCAGGTTCAATTCCTGGTCCACTCGAAAAGCTGACTAAGATAGCATATGCCTATAGTCCTGGCTACTTGGAAGGCTGAGGCAAAAAGATTATGACATATAGTAAGATTCTGTCAAAACAAACAAAAACAACAGATCAGATGAAACTGAAGTATAACATAACAAAAACCTAAAAACAAGAACAAATACAAAAAATGTGCTAGGCATAGTGGTATATGGCTTTAGTCTCAACTAAGAGGCTGTGGCAGCAAAATGACAACATGGTAAGACTCTGTCTTAAAGAAAAAAAAAAAAAAAGCCCAACTGCAGTGGTGCTGTTGTGGTATGCAAATAGCACCACCACTTGGGAGGCTGAAAGCTGCATGGAAGGCACAGGGTTCAGTTCCCAGGACAACCTGAACACACAGAGGGTGACTGCACATGATTATAATCCTAGCTAATCTGGAAACTGGGACAGGGAGGTTGCAACACAGTGCAACCCTGTGAAAAAATTGTTTATCTTTCTCTTTCCCCCTCACCCTTTCTCTGTCCCATTAAAAATATATATATACATTATTGGGACCAGCAGTTGGCATAACAGCTATGTCACTGGACTCCCATGTAGTCAACCGCAGTTCGAGTCCTGGACCCGGTGGCTTAAACTCACACCACGCATGTATGCGTGTGTGCCCAAGATTCCTAGAGGAGAATGAAGGAGAAGAGGTTGCAGCATGGCCATCCCTCCAGGGGTTGATTTCTTGCTTTCTGTCTCTCTGTCTCTGTCCTTCTGCCGAGCACACACGCCCTATAACAAAAACCTTTCAAAAAAAATATATATATATATATATTTATGGCCTATACATAGGGAAATATTCCTCAACTAAAACATAAAAAGCATGAACTAGAATGGTAGAGATTGATAAATTGTACTACATTCAATAAAAACTTCTGTTCATCAAAAGATAGCAATTAAATAATGAAAATGCAAGCCACAGAGTAGAAGATATTTATAGCACATATAACCAGTAAAGGGTTAGTATCCAAAATATATAAAGAACTATAATTGACAGAAGGAATAATGAAGTTTAAAATTCCAACTAAGAATGTGGAGAACAAGAATAGCTTTTGTTTATATTTAGAACTGCAGAGTTGCTGACTCAGTGTTCCTTAGAGAGCATCATTCTATTTAAGCCCCTACTCTCACAGCTAGCAACACCAACACGCAAGCAAAATGCAGCTGGCTGTGCAGTGCGTCTTATGTCCCAACCGCATTGCTTCCACTTCTGAATCTCTATACCCCAAGACTGATTCAGTTTTGAGCTTCAAGTGTAGTCTCATCCCTTGGTCATACCTTCTTTCCAACCCTAAACTCTCAGCTTTTAGAAGAGACGAGCATGCTCAATGACAAGAGAGTCTGTTTGATGGTAATCTGTGTGTGTGTGTGTGTGTGTGTGTGTGTGTATAAAGACTTATTTATTTAATCTTATTTATTGTTATTATGTTTTAAATTTGCTACAGGGCATGTGTGTTCAGCAGAGGGAGAGAAAGAAAATAAGAAAGCAAGCCTCCCAGTCCAGGACTTCATCCATAGTCGGCCATGTGGGAGTCCAACGTCTTAACCATCGTACCACCTGATGGCCTTATAACCAGTATATTTTTAAATATTTTGCCACGTTAAGTTTAAGAAATAGCCACTGGGAATAGCAGGTGGTATAGTAGTTAAGGCACTGGACTCCCACATAGCTGACCATGGTTTGAGTCCCAGATCTGGTGGCTTGAAAATCATGCTGGGCATAAGTAAGTGTGTGCCTAAAATCTCAAGAGGAGAATAGAGGAGAAGGGATTATGGTATGACCATTCCCCCGGGGTGATGTCTCACTTTGCCTCTCTTTGTTTCTCCCTGTTTGCCCAGTGAGCACACACTCCCTATGGCAAAAACCTAAATAGACAAATAAAATTTCAAAAGAAAAAGAATCACTAAATTCCAGTCAGGGAAGTTTGTCCTGTTCTTTCTTTACATTCTCCAAAGGGAAGCTTGTTTTGTATTGCATTGTTTTCTGCCCCCTTTATGGGGCAGCTTCACTTTGTCACTACTTGAATATTGAATACTTTTTGCAAATTAAAGAGAAAGTCACCTTAGGCTACTCTCAAATACATGCTTATTGGAAACTTGATGATACTGCAAATCATTAAAGAACTCTGCACCCCTGCCCCTTACTGATCAAACACAGGGCACGGCTTTGAAGCCAGCAGAGACCCCTGGGACTGACCTAATGCTTTTTGCCTTCAGCTTCAGAAGTTTATCACATTACTAATGTTTGAGCCCTCTGGATCCGACTGGCTAGTTTAATCATCTTAAAGTACAATAATATCATTAACACCATTAGGAATGATTTATCTTTCTCTGTACTGTTTCCCTTTATTTGATTTATTGATTTTACTTATAATTTTGCAATCACAAGTTTTCTTCTTAGAATCTTTCTCTTTCTGGTTGTTCAAAGACCATATTATCCTTTCTTTTATGACAGTCTATTACTATGGAAATAGAGTTTCCAAATAGGGATTAATGATTCTGAAATAATAAAGATACTTTCTAAGAGAAAAATTATGTCCAAAATATAATCCCTTTAAAATAAGCTGTCATATAAAAATTATACAATTATTGATTGAACATGATACATCTAGCAAGGTGCTAGGTCCTATCAATACAGAGAAACATAAAGTCCATAAAACTGTGTTGCAGTTTAGGAAATGAGACATGGCACAATAATTTAGGTGTGTAAAAAAAGTTTAAGGGGGACCAGCAGTTAGCGTAATGGCTATGTTGCTGGACTCCCACGTAGTCGACCGCGGTTCGAGTCCCAGACCCGGTGGCTTAAGCTCACGCCGGGCGTGTGTGCGTGCGTGCCCAAGATCCCAAGAGGAGAATGGAGGAGAAGGGATTGCAGCGTGGCCATTCCCCCTGGGGGATGATTTTCTCGCTTTCTGTCTCTCTGTCTCTCTCTGTCTGTCTGGCGAGCGCACACGCCCTATAGCGAAAACCTCTCCAAAAAAAAAAAAAAAAAGTTTGAGGTCATGAAAGCAGTAAAAAGATAAATCTAGTATACTAATAAAAACAGATAAGATTGATATTAACAAGCCACTGGAATAAGAATTTAAAAGTCAATCTAAAAATCTTGATTCAAAATCAGAAATTGTAATTTCATTTTAAAAAGTCAGGTTTGGAGAAAAAGTACAATGCATTTAGGACTTCATTTGTTCATTCAGTGAACATTTTCTGAAGGTCTATAAGGCTATACCTGAGGGCACAGGACCATAGAAAAGACTGAAACAATGTTGTCTTGACTCAGATTTCCTGGCAGCAGAGCCTGAGAGAGGGATTTGGGTACATATGACTTATGAAGGGAGTGTCATAAGAGAGAATAAGAGAAGCAGAACAGGGCAGGAGAAGGAACTTAGCTACAAAATGGTACTGGCAAGAGTCTAGTGTCAACCTGATCCCAAGGAGAGTTCTAGAGAATGAACATTCCCACAGATTGGTTCCCACTCGGAGGCAAAAGGGAAAGCCACTGTACTCCCCCATCAACCAGCAATGAGTGAGCAGGAGTGAGCTTTTAGTGGCCAGCGCTCACGACAGTTGAGGAATGGGCGCCTCTGCATTGTAAAGTGGATCCGAGTGGGGCACCAGCGGTGTACCTTATGTCTTCAAATTACTAAGAGAAATGATTTTTAATTTGGAATTCTATCCCTTGCCCTCAAGCTCCTCTCTGAAAGTATTACTTGAGGGCAATACTATGGCAACAAGGTAAATGAATTCAAGAAAGAGGAATGTATACTAGATAAGAAAACTGATGAATGAAGATACACTTAAATTCTTAAATTAAGTCTATTAATTGCTAATGAAGGGTACAAGAATAACGTGGGCTACATCTGAGCTGATTACAATATGATAGATAATGGTGAGAGGAGGGATGAGGGAAATCAAAGTGTCCTAACAGTAGTAGCAGTGTAGCAGGGAGAAATAAGTACAGGTGAACTCTGAGCCTGTGCTGTCCAATCTAGTTACTATGGGAGGAATTATGTAGCCACAAAATTCATACATTGAAGTCCTAACACCCAAGATGTGACAGTATTTGGAAATAGGACCTTAAAAGAGGTAATTAAGTTAAATAAGGCCATTAGAATGGGCCGAATTTAATCTGACTAGTATCTTTATAAAAAAGAGGTTGGGACTCACAAAGAGACACCCAAGATGTGAGCCTACAGAGGCACACACCTCTAATTCCATTCAAAACTGGTACTGGGACCAGCAGTTGGCAGAATGGCTATGTCACTGGACTCCCATGTAGTTGACCACGATTCAAGCCCCGGACTTAGGTGGCTTAAACTCACATCAGACCCATGTGCGTGCGTGCCCAAGATCCTGAGAGGAGAATGAGGAGAAGGGATTGTGGCATGGCCATCCCCCCTGGGGGGGGTGATTTCTCACCTTGTGTCTCTCTGTCTCTCTCTGTCTTTCTGGAGAGCGCACGAGCCCTATAGCAAAAACCTCTCCAACAAAAAAACTGGGTACTAAGGCTGACTTCTTGGCTTAGGCAGCTGGATCACGTATGGCTAGCCCTGCAATTAGAGTCCCAGACACAGAGGTTTTTGGAACAAACCAGGGGCATGTGTCCATGTGCCTAAAATCCCAAAGAGAGGGAAAGATGGAGAAGGTGTTGTGGTGTAACCATTCCCCACGGGGGTGGAGGGAAGTGCTTTCTCCTCTCCCTCTTTCTGATGAGTGCGCACACTCTCTAGCAAAAAAAAGAAAAAAAAAAACTAGTTAGTATATATTTATGGAACCTAGATGGTGTGTCTGTGTCCTAGTTGCAAGAGAGACCAACATTTTCAGCTTTTATAGAGAAGTAGGCTTTTCCGCCCATCAAGATTCATCAACTCTAGGGACCAGCAGTTAGCGTAATGGCTATGTCGCTGGACTCCCACGTAGTCGACCGCGGTTCGAGTCCCGGACCCGGCAGCTTAAACACACGCCGGGAGCGTGTGTGTGCGTGCCCAAGATCCCGAGAGGAGAATGGAGGAGAAGGGATTGCGGCGTGGCCATCCCCCCTGGGGGGTGATTTCTCGCTTTCTATCTCTCTGTCTCTCTCTGTCTGTCTGGCGAGCGCATGTGCCCTATAGCAAAAACCTCTCCAAAAAAAAAAAGATTCATCAACTCTAGAACAAAATAAGCTAAAGAAAAGAGAAGAAAGCAATTAATGAAGACAAAAGTATTTATAAAATGAAAAACAAAAATCAAGTAGACTTTATTTTTGAAAAGATAAAACAAACTGAATAGTGATAATGAGAGAGTGAGAAAAAGAACACAGACACTTTTAGGAAAAAAATGGAAGATAATTATAGAATTCTCATTTTTAAAATAATATTATAGGTTATTATCAATTAATCTAAAATATCAATTAAATTTATTTTTTAAAGAATTATTTAATTGTGGGACCAGCAGTTGGCGTAATGGCTATGTTGCTGGACTCCCATGTAGCCAACCATGGTTTGAGTTCCGGACCCAGTGGCTTAAACTCATGCCGGGCGCGTGTGCGTGCGTGCCCAAGATCCCAGGAAGAGAATGGAGGACAAGGGATTGCATCGTGGCCATCCTCCCTGGGGGGTGATTTCTCGCTTTCTGTTTCTCTGTCTCTCTCTGTCTTTCTGGTGAGTGCACGTGCCCTATAACAAAAACCTCTCAAAAAAAAAAAAAAAAAAAAAAAAAAAAAAAGAATGATTTAATTTAATTTTATTTATTAGTAGTATTTCTTTTTTAGAGGTTTTTGCTATAGGGCACGCATGCTCGCCAGAAAGACAGAGAGAGACAGAAAGCGAGAAATCACTCCCTGGGGGGATGGCCACGCTGCAATTCCTTCTCCTCCATTCTCCTCTCGGGATCTTGGGCACGTACGCACATGCACCCAGCATGAGTTTAAGCCCCCAGGTCCAGGATTCAAACTGCGGTCAGCTACATGGGAGTCCAGAGACATGGCCATTATGCTAACTGCCGGTCCCCTATTAGTAGTATTTTTAATTTGACCAGAGAGAGTGGAAGAGAGATGGAGAGTGAAAAGCAAGCTGCCATGTCCAGGACTCAAACTGTGGTCAGCCATGTGGGAGTCCAGTGCCTTAACCATCATGCCACCTGCCAGCTCCATTAAGTGTTTTTTGTTTTTTTAAAGAAAGTATAAAATAATTGACTGAGAGAAGATAGAAAATACCAAAAGACCAATAACCACTGGAAAAAATAGAAACATAATTTTTAAAGTCTGACTTTCAAAAAGCATCAACAAGATCCAGATGGCTTCACCAGTGAATTCTAAAAAAAAACTAACAGGAAAAAGTGATTTCCATTTTATACGAACAATTCCAGATCAATTATAAAAAAGGTAGAAAATTTTCCTAGTCATTTTACAAATCAAATATAACCATGTTAGCAAAATTGGACAAAAAGTATTTGACAGATAAGGCAATTATTCAATATTATTCAAAAATGTAGATGCAAAAATCCTAAATCAAATATTAGGAAAGCAGTGTAGATGCAAAAATTCTAAATCAAATATTAAGAAATGAAGTACAGCAATATATTAAAAGAAAAGTATATCATGATCAAATAAGGTTTATAGTAGGACTGCAGTGATGACTCAATAGTTGGAAATCTCATTAACAAAGAGAAAATATCAGGATTTTCTCCATGTTGATAGGTATTAAAATACATTTGAAATAAAGCACTTTTTGAAAAATTCCATCTTGAATTTTTAAGTCTTTTAAGAGTTAAGACTAGCTGGAGCCATAAGACTGATATCAGACAAAATAGATTTCAAGATAAAACTTTAAAAAGAGGGACCAGCAAATGGCATAATGGTTATGTCACTGGACTCCCACATAATCTACTGTGGTTCAAGTCCCAGACCCAGCAGCTTAAAGCTCACACCGGGCACATGTGTGTGCATGCCTAAACTCCCAAAAGGAGAATTAAGGAGAAGGGATTGTGGCATGCTTTCTGTCCCTCTGTCTATGTCTGTCTCTCCAGTGAATACTAGCACCCTATAGCAAAAAATCTCTCTTAAAAAAACTATAAAAAGAGACAAAGAGGGTCACTATATAGTATTAAAGGGATTCACTCATCAAGAAGATATAACAAATATACATATTTACACACCCAATACCAGAGCACCCGAATGCATGAAATGAAGACTCTTAGACCTAAAGAGAGAGAGAGATTGCAACACACTAATTAAGGGTTTCAACACCCTACTATTGCTCTGGGGTCAGGCCATCTAAACAAAAACTAAGTGGAGACATAGGAGCTAAATGATACCATAAACCAAATGGATCTGACACACATTTATAGAACATTTCACCCACCAACTACAAAATAAACATTTTTCACAGCCCCACCTGAGACATTTTTGAAGACCGGCCATGTAGTAGGACAGAAAACAAGTCCTTACCAATTTAAAAGTATAGAAATTATATCTAGCATCTTTTCTAACCACAATGGAATTAAACTTCAAATTAACAACAGAAAGGGCCTTCTAAAATACACAAATACATAGAAACTAAACAATTCATTCCTGTCACAACTACTGAAGAAATTAAAAATTAAAATTAAAAATTTATTGACAATAAATAATAATGAAAATGCGATTCTCCATAACCTTTCAGACACGTTGAAAGCAGTCCTAAGAGGAAAGTTTATAGGAATTAGTACTCACAATAAAAAAAAAAAAATTGCAAATAAATAACCTAATGATGCATCTCAAGGAACTGGAAAAGCAGAATTACAGTAACAACAAAAAGTACTAGAAGAAAATAAATAATAAAGATTAGGGCAGAATTAAACATAATAGAGAATTAAAGAGCAATACAAAAAACAACATAATGAAAAACGTAACAAAAGAATCCACAAAAAATTCCTATAAATGATAAATGAACTCAGTAAAGTCACAAGATACAAAATTAATATACAAAAACCTATACCCTTTTTATACACCAAGAATGGATGAACTGAGGCAGAATTACAAAAAGCAAACCCATTGACAAAGACTACCAAAATAAATAGATAAATAAAATACTTAGGGGCCAGCTTGTAGTGGGTGGTTAAGTGACAAGACAGCTTGTGTAGTTGAGTCCTGGAGCCAGCAGCTTGAAAAACACACCAGCCACATACATATGCACATGTGCCCAAAATCCTGAGAGGAGAATGGAAAAGGGACTGCAGCTTGTCCAACCATTCTGTGGAGTGCTTTCTCAGTTTGTGGTATAATATGTAGGGACCTGTTGGCGGTTACTATTCTCTGTTTCTGTCATGAAAAAAATAAATAGAATTTTAAAAAATATTTATTAAAGCAAGGTTAAAGAAAAACAGACTGTAAGAAATAATTGTAAAAAGTTCTTAAAAATTAGTAAGAAAGAGACAAATCATCCAATTATAAAATTGGTAAAGGAGGCCACCCAGTGTCACAATGATCAGGGATGCTAGATCCCACATGGCTGACTGCAGTTTGAATCTCTGACCAGGCAGCTTAAACGACACACTAGTGCACACACATGTGTGCCTAGAATCCCGAAAGGAGGAAAAGAGGGAGGAGAGGGGATTGTGGTGTGACCATGCCCCAGGGGAAAGGGGTGCTTTCTTATTTTCTCTCTGTCCCTCTCCAGTAAGCACACACATCTGGCAAATAAAAAAAATAGGTAAAACGAGTATTTTACCAAAACATTTTACACTATACATATGAAAGGACATTTAGAATTACCACTGATCAAAAGAATGCAAATAGAAGAAACGAGTGAAATTTTTTACAATGAGATTTCCAAACATTAAATATTCAGTGTTGGTATAAGAATGTCAGGAAACAGTCTTTATGGAAATATAAATTGGTTACAGCTTTTCGGCAGACAATTTGACAGTATCTGTTGAATTTTAGATGCATGTACTCTTTGACCTAGCAATTCTGCTTTTAAGTATCCATCCAGCAGAAACAGAATCTCAATTATGATACAATATATGTACAAAAATTTTTATAGCATCATTGTCTGTAATAGACAAAAAGTGAAAACAATTTAAATGTCCATCAGTAGGAAAAAAAAAAGAAAATTAAACTCATACTATGCAAAAATTATGCAGCAATTTGAGTTATGTGGACAGGCATATACTGATATATGTGCTAAGATACATTAAGAGAAAAAAGTACATGTAAGTGAACAATATGATCCTATTTATGTAAATATCTAATATTTTTGTGTATAAGCATGTAAGTATATGTAAATGCATAGGAAAAGGGCTAAAAAGATACCTGCTAAATTGGTTATATGAATACCTCTAGGAACGATGGTGCATTGGGGAAAAGAAACTTTCATCTCTTATTTGACTGTTTTGCTTAAAGTTTCTACAACAAAAAAAATGTACTAATGTCTACCTATACAATGTTTTGTTGTTTTTAATTTTGTTGGAAAACATGTGCACTCACCAGAGAGAGACAGAGGAAGAAGGAGAGAGAGAGAAAGCACCTTTCATGGGTATGGTCAGGCCGCAATTGCTTTTCCTCCATTTCTCCTTTTTATTGGGATTTTGTGCACATATGCACAGGCACTGGAGTGTTCCTTGAGCTGCCAGGTCCAGGACTCAAACTGTGCAGTCAGCTATGTGAGATCCAGTTGCCTTAACCACCACACCACCAGCTGGCCCTCCTTGTACAACCTTATTACAATTTTTGAAATGTGAAAATATTCCAATGGCAGAGTGGAGAAAAAATTAAAGAAAAGTCTGGTGGGAATGTAAATTGGTCCAGCCACTGTGGAGAACAAGTTGAAGAGTCCTCAAAAATCTACAAATAGAACTACCATGTGATCAAGCAATCCTACTCCTTGGTATCTATCCAAAAGATAGAAGAATTCTTCATCAGAAAAGCTTGCACATCAATGTTTATTGTGGCACTATTTACAATTGCAAAGACATGGAACCAACCCAAATGCCCACGAACAGATTAATGGATTGAAAAACTATAGCACATATACTATATGGAATACTATTCAGCCATTAAAAAGAAAAAAAAAACTGGCTTTTGACAGAAAGTGGAAGAATATGGAATATTTACTGTTGAGTGAAGCAAGCCAAGCTATGAAGGAGAGATATTGTATGTCCCCACTTAATATATACCAAGTGTCCGTACTCTATGACTGAAACTGACTGACTAAAGGTTATAGAAACACAGAAAATGGATGTAAATACCAGATATTATGTGTGTGAAAGAGTAGGGTCTGAGAAAGGACATTTAGAAGAAAAATAGAGAGGTAAAGCATTAATGGGACAAAGAAATGTATTATCTGTTGAAGATATTTTATAGTTTTATCAACTGGACTAGGGAGAAATGTTCACATGTTGAAATATTCACTTTGTAAGCTAAATAATGTGATTAAATGTATAAAAGATGATGAAATAAAAATGTAATTAAAAAATTAAATAATTCTAATAATGAATAAAGAAAAGAAAAACATTAAAGAAAAGCAAGACTGAGACAGGGAGACCAGTAGGAAGGGTGCTGCCATCATGCAAGCAGAAGCGATGGGGGCCAGGGGGACTTAATCATTTCTCAAAGTCCCCATCTTCTAATCTTGGGGATTTGGATTTCAACAAATGAAGTTTGAGGGGTCATAACACTCAAACAATAGTAATACCTAAAGAAAAGAAAAGGACAAACTCCAAAGCAACAGGAGAAGGTTACCAACTCTCTCATAAAGACAAAAAAAGAAGAAGAAGAACAAAGGCAGATCAATGTGTATTTCTTGGTGAAGTATTGAGTCATTGAGAAAGTCATGACACATTTTTGCATAGAAAAATACATCATGGATTCCCAATGACCTAACAGAAGTTTTCACTTAATTGCCCATATTGGCAATGTGAAGTGAAAGAGTAAACCCTCTTACTGTCATGAGGTAACAGAGAACAGTTGAGGACTGAAGAGAAACTTTTAAATGCTGCCAGAAGACGTTGGACATATTAGAGAATTGCTGGACAGTGTAGAGCAGTAGTTGTCAAACATTTTATTCTTCAATACATTAAGAAATACAGGGCTAGCCCCATGGCCTATCGTTTAAGGGAGCTGAATCCCACATGGCTGATAATGATTCAAATCCCAGCCCCAGTGGCTTGAAAATTTTTCCATGTATATGTACATGCATGCCCCAATCCTGACAGAATGCAGCTTCTCACCAAGGCTAAAGATCTCAAATACAATGAAACATCACAAAGTTGTATTCTCTAGACAGGAACTCTTGAGCTATAGAGAAATAGCTGCATGCTATACATTTACAATGCATAATAAGGAAATACAAATGAACTCCTGAACTAGTAAAGCATTACCATTCTATCTATATTATCATTTTTTAAATTAATTGCCAGAGGGCACAAGCATTCATGAGAGAGAGAAAGCACCCCCAAATGGAGTGTGGTCAAGCTTCTATTCCTTTCCCTCTATTTATCCATCCCATCGGAATTTGGGGCACACATGTACATGCACTCGGCATGATTTTTAAGCCACCATGGTATGATCTGAACTACAGTCAGCCTTGTGAGAGCCAGCTCCTGATGCCATGTGCTATAGATCAGCCCCACAGCATCCGTTTTTATGGGGTCTGTAGCAACCTACATTCCAGGTGGAAGGTGTTTGCCTTAGGGGAAGACACTAGACTTTATGAAATTAGACAGCTAAGGGAGAGATTTCTTCCATCATGTTTTTAAAATTTGATCTTAAGGAGCCAGCAGGTGGCCTAGTGGTTAAGACACTGGACTCCCACGTGCCAACTGTGGTTCGAGTCCCGGACCTGGTGGCTTGAATGGGTGTGTGCGTGCTTGACCAAAATCCCAAGAAGAAAATGGAGGAGAAGGGACTGCAGCGTGGCTATACCCCCAGGGAGGAGATTTCTCGCTTTCTGTCTCTATTTCTCCAGTGAGCGCATGTGCCCTACAGCAAAAATATTTCTTTCAAAAAATAAATGGTCTTGGGGAACCAGCAGTTAGCGTAATGGCTATGTCGCTGGACTCCCACGTAGTCGACCACGGTTCGCGTCTCAGACCCGGTGGCTTACAACTCACGCCGGACGCGTGTGCGTGCGTGCCCAAGATCCCAAGAGGAGAATGGAGGAGAAGGGATTGCGGCATGACCATCCCCCCTGGGGGGTGATTTCTCGCTTTCTGTCTCTATGTCTCTCTCTGTCTGTCTGGTGAGCGCACGTGCCCTATAGCGAAAAACCTCTCCAAAAAAAAATAAAAAGGTCTTGGGGATGAACAGTTAGCATAATGGCTATGTCGCTGGACTCCCATGTAGTCGACCGAAGTTCAAGTCCCGGACCCGGCAGCTTAAACTCATGCTGGGTGCATGTGCGTGCGTGCCCAAGATCCCAAGAGGAGAATGGAGGAGAAGGGATTGCAGCATGGCCATCCCCCCTGGGGGGTGATTTCTCGCTTTCTATCTCTCTGGAAGAAAAAAAAATGGTCTTAAGGGCCGGTAATGGCACAGTAATAATCCACTGCTCAAGCAAAGCTGGATCCATATGGAAGATCTTGGGCCTGTTCCCAGGTCAGCCTGTATACACCTGAAGTGTGCATCCATGATCCTGGCTGGCTGGAAAGGCTGGAGGTGAGTCGCAGTGGTGACCCTGTTGAGAGCACGTGACTTCTCTCACCCTACCCTACAAAGATCAAAATAAACTTTAAAAAAAAAAAAAAAAAGAGTACTGGGAACCAGCAGTTAGCGTAATGGCTATGTCGCTGGACTCCCACGTAGTCAACCGTGGTTCGCGTCTCGGACCCGGTGGCTTACAACTCACGCCGGGCGCGTGTGCGTGCGTGCCCAAGATCCCGAGAGGAGAATGGAGGAGAAGGGATTGCGGCGTGACCATCCCCCCTGGGGGGTGATTTCTCGCTTTCTGTCTCTATGTCTCTCTCTGTCTGTCTGGCGAGCGCACGCGCCCTATAGTGAAAAACCTCTCCAAAAAAAAAAAAAAAAAAAGTAAAAAAAAAAAAAAAAAAAAAAAAAAAGAGTACTATGCCTCCTATGGAGGCATATGTGCCCTAGATTCTCCTCTACTCATTTTTCCTGACCCAGGGCCCATTTCTAACACTTCCTGTGTATTACAACCTCCCCTGTAAAAGCTGCTCCTTCTAGAAATGGAGCTCATTTAAATCTTAGAGTTCTGCCCTTCGTCATAAAGCTTCTTTGATAGCAGTGCTATTTGCATCCATGTAATTCACTTGCTCCAGCTCAGAGTTCTAGTCTGTCAAGTGTGTGATCAGGTGAGAAAAACTACACCAGTTAGGGCAGAATTCACGAATGGTCACTTATAAAATTTGCACTAATTTTCAGCTTGCTATGCTTTGGCATTTACTAGGACAACATAGTTTAAGAAAGAAACCTCACACTTTATCACAGGAAGAACCACAGAATCACAAAATAACTTCAAAAAAAAATCCGTTTGTTGCCATTTTGGGAGAGCGTGAAAATAAAAACATCTATTCATTGTAATCTTTAATCTTCTCTATCCTTCACATTTTTTCCTTCATATTGAAGTTAAATTCTAATGTTAATACATAATCCTTCTACCTGCGCACTCTCCCCAATTTACATGCTATTTTCACCCCTTGCAATTTAAATGCACTGTTGCCTATCATTTAGTTCTAGATTTTTACCCACACATAAGACTTTATTGTTTTAGGTAGACAAGATTTGTTAGGCTACCAATTTCTTTGTATACCCGACCTTCTATTTCAGGCCTAACTTCTGGAGCCATTTTTCTTATTCCTTTAGAAATGCAATCTCAAAGTACAGTTATGGACCTAAAGTGTACCCAGGATCATTTCAGAGACCCACAAGGTCAAAACTGCTTTCATAGTAATACCAAGTTGTTATTCGTCTTTTTTCACTGAACTGATACATACACTAATGGGTAAAACTTTGCACAAATCAAGGCGCTGGCACCAACCTGTGCTAGTAAGCATTGTTCTCTTCACTGTCACACAGTCATAGCAAAGTTCTAAAAGGTTGGCATCACTTAACAATGTGCTTTGTGAAGCAGAAAAAAATATATATGAACTTTATTAAATCTTGGCCTTTGAGCAACGTCTTTTTAATATTTTCTGTGACCACATGGGAGTATGAAAAGCACTCTGCTGAATACCAAAGTATGATGGTATCTCAAGGAAAAACACTTGTGTGATTGAGTTGCAAGCTGACGTAACTGTTTTTTTCATGGAACACCATCTTTATTTAAAAGAATGACTGACAGATGAACTATGGCTATTCAAACTCAGATAATTGGCAGACATTTTCTCAAAATTGAACAAAGTGAGCCTGTTATTTCAAGGAAAACAACAGATAGAATATGTTGCCAATGATAAAATTGAAGTTTCAAGCAAGAATTATAATTTTAGAAAACTTGTATTTACTGCCATGAAGTTGATAGCTTCCTCGTCGTTGGATTTTGCTAATGAGATTACCGGACTGTTAATGAATTAATTTTTTTTTCTTTTTCTTTTTTTTTTGGAGAGGTTTTTGCTATAGGGCGCGTGCGCTCGCCAGACAGACAGAGAGAGACAGAGAGATAGAAAGCGAGAAATCACCCCCCAGGGGGGATGGCCACGCCGCAATCCCTTCTCCTCCATTCTCCTCTCGGGATCTTGGGCACGCACGCACATGTGCCCGGCGTGAGTTTAAGCCGCTGGGTCCGGGACTCGAACCGCAGTCGACTACGTGGGAGTCCAGCGACATAGCCATTACGCTAACTGCTGGTCCCAATGAATTAATTTTTATGTCAATGTTTAGAAGATCTGCATGACTCAGTGAACCATTATTTTCTAAATAAGAAAAACTTAATTTTTATGTTTTTTAAAATAATGGATCAATTAAACAATTGAAGACAAAATTATTGATAGATAAACTGAAAGGAATTATCCATAATGTAGCATAGAAAGATAAGAAGATAGAAAATATGAAAGAGAACTTATCACCAATAGGCCTGTTTCTATTTTGAAAATTCCATTTGTTTTCTTTCATATTTTCCCTCTTGTTTTGGATAATTCTTTGCTGCTTTCTCATTTCTGTGATATATGTGGGTATTCCTTTAAATATTTCATGCATAATTGTCTACATCTGAGAATTTTAAAATTTAAATCCATTAGGACTCTAATTTTTTTGTTTGTTTGTTAACCGTTGCTTCTGATTCTCTCTATGATGAAACAGGCATTTTCTTCTGCTATTTTGGTGATTTTTATGGGTTTGTATTTGATAGGTCTTAATCTAGGGGAATCCTGAGGAGCTCACTGAGGTTGTCTTCCTTCGGAGCAGTTTCTCTTGCTTCCACTGGGTGCCAGGGAGCACTAGACATGCGGCAGCATTATCTCACCTGGCATGGAACCCAAAGCTTAATCTCCTGATTGCATTTACTTGCTGCTCATCCCAACAAATTGTTCCTTTTTTTATGAACACCCTTGGACTTTTCCCTCATTTTCTACATACCCAGCACTGCACTGCTTTGGTATTGAAGCACATATCGTGACATAATCCAAAGAGAACTTTGACCTTGCCTCTCATGGTTTCATCATGTTTCACTGAGCCTGAATGAATAAGAGTCATGACTCAGAAACTAGAACATCCCATTGTGTGTAACAATTATAACTCTAGGCTTGACTTTGCAGTAAATCTCCTTTCCTCACTTGGTTCTGCTTCAGGGGGCAATTCTACAGTGAGAAAGAGGGGCTGTTTGGCTTCTTCCCTAATTCACTGCCTTGTGCTTCTCTTCTACTTCCTCTTCCCTCTGCCCAGCTGACCTTTTGCTTCCATGTGTGAGAGACAGAGACAGCAGCCCCACAGTGATTCACCCCCAGCCAGCCCTAGATCATAGGCATCCGGGTGCCTGGCATTCTCAGAGATGTCTCCAACATGAACCTGGACCCTCTCAGGTGGGTCAGACTCAGAGAATTGCACTCTACCACTGTACCACCATCAGGCCCACCCCAGCTAATATTTTTATGTCCTCAGGATCCAAGCAGATAGATGGCAAAAAGGAAAGGGATAAAACATTGTTACAGGAACTGATATCCTCATGATTTTCAGGTAATGAGCTTTTCATAGATAAGTGTCACTGGACATCATTCTCCTGCAACTTCTAGCCCAGTGTGCATTTCTAACCTCAAAGATCATTTGCGATTTCTTACTTAGTCTTTTACACCAATGGTATAATCAGTCTCTTCCTTCTGTAATTTTCTCATTCCTCCCAGATGCTAGGCTCTATGAGAAACCATACTTATTCTTTCTTTCTCTCAAGTGCCCACAAGTGGTCCCTTTGAAACAATAAAACAGGTTTTGCTAACACACACACACACAATCACACACACACAGCCCTGGTCCAATCCCTTGTATGCCTGCCAATCAAGTGGTCAGCCAGCTCTTCTCTTGCTATCTAGATGTGTCCAACATCAGAGTTAAACTTCAGCCCACACACATTAAAGCTCTCCAGGTACCACAGAAATCCTCCTTACTAGACATGAGATGAAGAAAAGTATCTCACCCTGGGGAGATACTTTTGGGGAGAAAAGTGGGAGTTACAGCACCATTTTCTCCAAAATATCTTCCTCACTAGTTTTCTTCTCTCCATAAACTAACCCCCTTTCATGTCATTTACTGCATCATGGAACTGGTTCTCAGAATTTTCACACTTTCTTTGGTATCTATCATATTCATGTTTCAGACAAAATTCAGGGGAGAGAATTTCAGCTCAACATTTTGTTATTCATCATAAGCCTTATAAGTTTTTTTAATGTTTTTTATGTTTAGTTCAAGCTCTAGCTATGTATTCAATTCATCTTGTTGGAGGAAGCAGAACTCAGTCTTAATAAATGTAACGTGAACTAACTCACTTAAATGTCCATAAATATAGAAGAAAATGATGTTCAAAATAAGGCTATGGTGTTTATTTAGGCATACATAGAAAGCCCTGAGCTCCAAAGAATAGTGCAGTCACCCACTTACAATATATCAATGTCAATTCTGGAAACTAATTACCAAATATACTGTAGTGAAGGGCCTGGTTTCTTCATTACACATTGTGCTTCATGTACCATTTACGTCTGATCCCACTTTACCTCATTTGGATGCACATGAGGCATTATTCCTCCAGATACTCGTTGTATAATTATTTTCTGCTTTAGTAAATGAATAGCTTAATTAGCACCTTAATTTGATTTTAAAGGCTGAAAAATATAAGTAATAGTGCATTCTCCTTAGGAAAAAAAATATCCTAAGTAATCACACTTTGTGTCTAGTTCTTAAATACACAAACTGTACAATTTTCATACAAAAACCGAAAGAAAGCAACATCTACTAAAAGCTATTTGGGGCAATTAGGAGGAATTCTGTTGTTTACATTAGAGGAGAAATAGTACAAAAGTAACTGAACACATGCCAGAATAATTAGCAGCTCTAGGCTCATTTAAATTATGTGCACATTGCCATTTTAATGCATTTTTTAAACACCCTCTTGCAATCCTATTTTATTCTTGTAAGAAAATTAATAGTTTTCTACTAGGTATGACTAGTAAAACCAGATTTGTTTCCCATTTTCTTAGAAGGCATAAATCTGCCTGGCTTTATAGATCCACTTTTAATAATAATTAAAAACATAATAATAATCATACTTTGGATTTACACAATACTTCTGCATGAAAACTAGATGCATTCTTTTATAAAAAAAAAAAAAAACCTGAAAAACGATGCAGTTTTTTTTATGCTCACTATAAAACATATTGCTTCTAAGCATCATTTAATATTAATAACAAGAAGACTAAGACTGATTTTCTTTTTTCAGGAAAATACCTGAGTGGCTTCTCCAAAACTAATTCAGGGCATAAATTGTATACATATTCTTCTAAATTTAAGGCCCCTGATGATTAGTCACAAAGTGGTGATTAGTAAGAACTGCATATAAAGGCCTGATTTATGTCCTAGGAGATAAAAAGAGGGAGCATAAAGAGGAGTTAGCCATTTCTCTTTTCTAAAACATAAATGCAGAAAATGTGTCATAGGGACAGCAGACACACCTGATCTAAATGCTATAATCCAGATCCGCAAATGCCTTGTCATTAAAATGTTACATCAGAGCCAGCCGGGTGACTTGTGGTTGAGGCCACTGGGTCCCACCCATATAGCCAACTGTATGGTTTGAGTCCCCAGGCACATGTGGATACATACCCAAAATCCCAAGAGAAGAATGGAAGAGAAGGGATTGCAGCATGGTTATCCCCCCTGTGGGAGGCTTTCTCACTTTCCCTCTCTCTCCCTTCAGTGGGAACATGCACCCTATAGCCAAAAAAGGAGAAAAAGTTACAACATACATAGCTAAATGTTATAATATGCTTCATTCAGACTGCAGAAGAGGCAGAACACATAAACACAGCCTGTTTACTGTCATCCTGGACCTAATCAGCTTCAGGCCACACCGAAATGTCATGTAAAGATACAAAATTAGCTCTGACAAGGAATGAGCACTCCAGAGACTTCCAGTCTATTGAAAGAGATGACTACTGAACAGGTAATTGTTACGTCAAGGTGAAGAGTCAGAAAATTCCCAAGAGAAACAGATAAACTGCTAAGGAAATGCAAAGGGGAGTCTATTACTCCAGCAAGGCAGGCCTGGGGAAGGCGAGTTCTGACCTAAACTAACAGCCAAATAGAGCCATAGAAGTGAAAGGAGCTCCAGAAAAGCCCTTTGAGGCTAAAGTGAACATTTGTCAAGATCAAGGAGTAGGATGCAGCCCCACTTCATTCATGCAACTCTGCAAAAACTATGCAAAGTAAAACGAGTACATACCGGAGCCAGCAGATGGCATGGTGGTTGAGGCGCTAGAATTTCCACATGGCTGACCATGGTTCAAGTCCCAGACCTAGCGGCTTGCTTTCTCACTCTCTCCCTCTCTTTTGTCATTTTTTAAAAATTATATAATTTTTAGTATTTATTTTATTTTATTTTTTTAATTTGCCCAGAGAGAGACACAGAGAGAGAGGGAAAGTGAGAAAGCAAGCCACCTTAACCACCACACTACCTGCTGGTCTCTCTCTCTCTCTCTTTCTATGGCAAAACTCATGTGAAAAAATAATAAATAAATAAATATTTTTTTTTAAAAAGTATATACCTATCATGGAAATGTCTAAAAGCAGAAGTTAGTGAAGCAAGGCAGAAAATATGATTGAGTTGGTCTAGCCCTCTAGCCTAGTGGTTAAGGGAGCCAGATCCCACATAGCCCATCAAGGTTCAAATCCTGGCTCCTGTGGCTTAAAAAACATTTTGGGCATGTGTGCCTCAAATTTCATCAGAATAGAGAAATGGAGACAGAATTGAAGCATGAATGCACTCTACTGGGGAGGTGCTTTCTCACTCTCCTCTCTCTCTCTCTCTCTCTCTCTCTCTCTCTGTCTCTCTGACAAGTGCATATGCCCCTGGCAATTAGGAAGGAAGGAAGGAAGGAAGGAAGGAAGGAAGGAAGGAAGGAAGGAAGGAAAGAAGGAAGGAAGGAAGGAAGGAAAGAAAAATGTGATTGAGTTATCTAAAAAGGCAAAAGCAGAGACCCTAGCTGAGTAATTAGTTTCACACATGATATTTTATGTTGGGGCTCTTTAGCACTATATAAGTCATAAGTGAAATATTTAGAAGGTGTGATGTGGTCCTGCCAAATCTAGACATGCAGTGTTAGGGATCTGTCATGTGAGGGAGGAACGTGTGTATCATGGGATGTTTCAATGCTCACTATGATATCAAGAACGAGGAATAGCTAGAAGTTAAGACCAAACAAAACGCTGTAACTATATCATTAGCATAAGTAGACCAATGTTTGGGATCAGCAGGTGACATGGTGATAAAGCCACTGGACTCTCACATGGCCAACTGCAGTTCCAGTCCCAGACCCAGACCCAGGGGCTTAAAACTCACATTTAGAAAGTGTATGTTCATGCACGAGTGTGTACCCAAAATCCTGAGAGAAGAATGGAAGAGAAGGAATTGTGGCATGGCTATCCCCCCCCCCCCCCCGAGGGGTAATGATTTCTCACTTTCCCTCTGTCTCCTGTCTCTCTCTTTTTCTCTCTGGCATGCATATGCGCCCTATAGCAAAAACCTTCCAAAAGAAAAGATGATCTAAGGTTGCCTGTCTTTACTTAGTATCTTCATTTCCCTCTCTTTTTTTGAAGAAAAAAAGAATACAACTATGCCAGCCATAGCCTAGTGGTTAAGGGAGTTTGATCCCACATGGCCAACTGCACGGTTTGAGTCCTGGACACAGCAGATTGAAAATAATGCTAGGGGTGTGTGTGTGAAAGAGAGATTGCTTAAAAATCCCAAGAGGAGAACGGAGGAAGAGCAAGTACAGTGTAGTTATCCCCCAGGAGGTGATTTCTCATTCCCCAGCAAGCTCATGAGCCTTATAGCAAAAACTAAAAGAAAAACAACAACAAAAGCAGAGACGATTGTGCCAGACCATGGCTTGGTAGTTGAGGGAGCTGCATCCCACATGGCCAATTGTGTGGTTCAAGTCCCAGACCCTGCAGTTTGACAAACATGCCAGATGCATGTATGTGTGTGTGTGTGTGTGTGTGTGTGTGTGTGTGTGCTCAAAATCCTGAAAGGAGGGAGATGTGGAAGAGAAGAGATTGTGGTGTGACCATTCCCCATAGGAAGTGCTTTCTCCCTCTCCCTCTTTTTGTCTTTCTCTGGCAAACATATACACCCTCTGGCAATTTAAAACACACACACACACCACTAATCACAATGGTGCCATCCTCATTTTTGGAGGATTATTCCCTTTGCAATCCCCCCACAATTGTAGCTTGATGATTTACAATCAAGCTACAATTGTGAAGACCAGATGTATCACCAAGGTCCTTGAAATTATGCATTCATCATTTTCAAGATATGTATGCAGCAATAATATCCATATTATTTTATCATACTTTGACAACAAAATAACATTATAAAATATTCTCTTTAAAGCTAATAATTTTTGCAAAAGAATAAATATCTGATTACATACTGCAAAATAGCTCTTCCAGCACATGTAGCTACTAGTTTCTGAGCTGATTTAATTTGACATGTGAAAATTAATCAACATCCTATCTTTGATCCATGCATGTAATTTAATTGATTTCAGTGGAATCTATCTTCAAGGGCCAAGGATAGAATCACTCTATAATTATCTTTACCAATCCAGTTGCTACATTTATTACAAAAAACATTTCCCTTTCCATACTGACTTTTTGAAACTCAAAATGTATACATTATATTCTACCAGATTTGTTCCTTCTATGTGTAGAATATAAAATCTACCATGAAATTTATAATATAAAATAACCAGAACAAGGATGTATCTGAATTGTCAACAGTGAACACTCTCAAATATTTCAGAGGGAGAAGCAAGTTTAGGTTTACTTCTTTAGTATAAACTTGGGATGGAGTCAGATATCTGATTCTCCCTTCTGGAGATCTGTTATTCCATTCAGCATTGACACTTACATATATTAATATAAGTAACCCTTATGTTTTTGTCCCACCCTTCAAGATGACACTTTTAAGCTTTTACAAATTTCTCCCTAATCTCTTTTCTTTTTTTAAGGTTTTTGCCATAGGGCACATAAGCTCACCAAGAGACAGAGACAATGAGAGGTAACGTTAGAAATCAACCACAAGGGGAACCAGCAGTTAGCGTAATGGCTATGTCACTGGACTCCCACGTAGTCGACCACGGTTTGCGTCCCGGACCCAGTGGCTTAAAACTCATGCCAGGCACGTGTGCGTGCGTGCCCAAGATCCCGAGAGGAGAATGGAGGAGAAGGGATTGCAGCGTGACCATACCCCCTGGGGGGTGATTTCTCGCTTTCTGTCTCTATGTCTCTCTTTGTCTGGCGAGCGCACGCGCCCTATAGTGAAAACCTCTCAAAAAAAAAAAAAAAAAACCATCCACAAGGAGATAGCTACAGCACAATCTCTTCTCCTCCGTTCTCCTCTTGGGATTTTGGCTACCCACGCACACGTGCCTGGAGTGATTTTTTTTCAAGCCACCAGGTCCAGGACTCGAACTGCAGTCAACCATGTGCAAGTCAAGTGCCTTAATCACCACACCACCTGCTGTTTCCCCCAATCCCTTTTCATAATCCAGTCTACCATGCACCTCAGCAGTTCCCTCCAGTCATGGTCCAACAATATGACATGGAATTTAAATAGATGCTTAACCACTGAACAGGGGATTTCCCATTTCCAAAACCAGAAGAATAGGTAATGAAACAACCAGCAACAAGAAAAGCAACCCAGTTCACAGATCTCTTTTCTAATAAGACATTAGTTGAAATTACTCAAGCCCATAGCAAAACAATTAATTGAGCAGGAAGGCATAGATTCAGAATGTCATATCTTTTTTAAAATTTTTCCTTATCTTTCTTCAGAAAAGAACTATAAAGCCTGACATTCTTTTTCATATGTAAACATAAAAAAGAGTCTAAAAGTGTGCTCAGAGGAGTCAGAAATGTTTTAGATTTCTTTTTATTAAAACCTACCATTCAAGGACCAGCAGTTGGCGTAATGGCTATGTCGCTGGACTCCCATGTAGTCGACCACGGTTCGCATCCCGGACCCGGTGGCTTAAACTCACGCCAGGCGTGTGTGCCCAAGATCCCGAGAGGAGAACGGAGGAGAAGGGATTGCGGCGTGGCCATCCCCCCTGGGGGGTAATTTCTCGCTTTCTGTCTCTCTGTCTCTCTCTGTCTGTCTGGCGAGCGCACGCACCCTATAGCAAAAACCCCTCAAAAAAAAAAAAAAACCTACCATCTGACCTGGCCCTATATCCTAGCTATTGAGGGAGCCGGATCTCACATGGCTGACTGCCATTCAAATCCCAACCTCTGTGGCTTGAAAAACACACAGGCACATGTATGTGCATGCCTAAATCCCAATGGGATGGAGAAATGGAGAAGTGATTGTGGCATGATCATGCCCTGGTAGGTGGTGCTTCCACCTCCACCTGCCCCTGGAAGCACACACACCTTCTCACAATTAAAAAATAATAATAATAAACCCACTATCAAGCACACTGTTATCTCCCAAGTCAGTGGCTATTTTGGCACCAATTGCCAGTCTTAATAAACAACTGGCATCATGAATAAAATTTTCAGGAGCCAAAAGACACTGAAATCAGCTCACATTACCCATTTTCTATTAAACATTGGGAAATCTATTCTTGCCCCAAAAATGAACTCAAAATGTAGCACAGACTTCATGTAAACATAAACTATAAAAATATTTTAAACAGAAAATACAATAAAAACTTTGGGTCTAAGGCTAGGCAAAAATGATCTTAGATTTGACACAAAAAGCATAATCTAAAAATAGAAAACATAGTCCATTGGACCTCATCAAATAAGAACTTCTGCTCTGGAGACCAGCAGGTGGCGTGGTGGTTAGGGTATTGGACACTCCCCCATGGCTGACCATGGTTCAAGTCCTGGACCCAGTAGCTTGCTTTCTCACTTTCCCTCTATCTCTCTGTGTCTGTCTCTCTCTGGTCAAATTAAAATAAATGAATGAATAAATAAAATTAAATAAAATAAATATTTTTTAAAAAGAACTTCTGCTCTATAAAAGATCATGTGGACAGAAAAAAGAAAGGGAGAAAAATATTTGCAAATCCATATCCAGCAAAAGACTGGCATCTAAAAAATATGAAAAATTTTCTTAACCAGAAAATAAACAAAAAGAAAATGAAATAATGTACTAAAAATGAGCAAAACCCATGAATGGACATTTCAACAAAAAGTATATCCAAGTAGTAAATCACACTGAAAAGAAATTCAACATTACTAGCCCTTGGGGAAATGCAAATTAGAACCAACCACAATGGGATATCCCTAGACACCTAATCAGAATGGATATAATGAGGGGGACCAGAAGATGACATAATGGTTACTTTGTTGGACTCCCATGTAGCTTACCATGGTTCGAGTCCCAGACCCAGAGGCTTAAAACACACCAGGCGCATGTGCATACGTGCCCAAAATCCCAGAAGAGAATGGAGGAGAAGGGATTGCAGCATGATCACCCCCCAGGGTGGTGATTTCTTGCTTTCTGTCTCTCTGTCTTTCTCTGTCTCTCTAGCAAGTACACGTACCCTATAGCAAAAGTCTCTCTCTCAAAAAAAAAAAAAAAAAAAAAATGACTCCAATGAAAATAGTGGCAGCATCAATGCCAGTGAAGACATAGAACAAATTTCCCATGCACGGCTGGTGGGAATGTAAACTGGTACAGCACGATGGTACAGGCAACACCTGGGCTGAATAACGGCCCAACAGATGTCCACGTCCTAATCATGGGAACTTTTGAAAATGTTACTTTATCTAACAAAAGACTTTACATTTTTATTTATTTATTATTGTTATTATTATTATTATTATTATTATTATTAAAGTTTGCTATAGGGCATGTGTGCTCACCAGAGAGAGAGAAGGAAAGTGAAAAAGCAAGCCACCAGGTCCGGGACTCAAACCATGGTCAGCCATGTGGAAATCTAGCCTTAACCACCACGTCACCTGCTGGCCCCGCAAAAGAGATTTTATATGTGTGATTAAGTTAAAATCTGGAGATGGGGAGATTATTCTGGATTGAGATCATTATATTGTGGGTACAATATAATCACAGATCCTTATAAGGGGAAGGCGGGGGGTCGGAAAGAACAGAGGATGCTACACAGCTGGCTTTACATGCAGAGAAAGGTACCATTAACAGCCTCCAAAAACTGGAAGAGGCAAAGAACAGTTTCTTCTCTGGAACCTCGAGAAGGACTTGGCTCCTGTGGGCCCTGTCAGACTCACTTCAGACTTCTGCCCTCCCAAACGATAAAGGAATGAATGTGTGCTCTTAAGTCACCAAATTTGCAGCAGCAATTGGAAACTAATACAGGCAGTTTCTTATAAATCTAGATCGACAACTACCATACAGCACAGTAATAGCACTCCTGGCCGTTAAACAACTTCTGTTCATATAAAAACCTGTATCCACGTGGTCACAACAGTCTTTCCCTGTAATAGTCAAAACAGAAGATATCCCAGATGTCCTTCATCAGGTGGATTAAACAGACACTAGTGCCACAGAGACTACTCGGCAATAAAAAGGAATAGTTCATGACATGTGACAACTTGGATGAATCTCTAGGAAATTTAGCTGGGTGAAAAAGCCAGCCCTAAAGGTTACACACTGTCTTCCATTGTTGCTCTTACAATTACAAAATTACAGAGATGGAGAATAGATTAGAGACAAAAAGTTTGATAAGAGAAAGGAAGGTAGGTGTGGCTACAAAAGAGACTACAAATGATCCTTGCACTGATGGAATTGTTTGGGATCTTGACTGTAGTGAGGGATATAATGTTCAAATCCACACATTTTACAAATGTAAAATTGTCTACAATGGGGGACCAGCAGTTAGCGTAATGGCTATGTCGCTGGACTCCCACGTAGTCGACCGCGGTTTGTGTCCCGGACCCGGTGACTTAAAACTCACGCCGGGCGCGTGTGCGTGCGTGCCCAAGATCCCAGGAGGAGAACGGAGGAGAAGGGATTGCAGCGTGGCCATCCCCCCGGGGGGTGATTTCTCGCTTTCTATCTGTCTCTCTCTGTCTGTCTGGCGAGCGCACACGCCCTATAGCGAAAACCTCTCAAAAAAAAAAAAAAATTGTCTACAATGGAATAAAACTGGGGAAAGCATGGGGCTGAGTGGTAGCACCACTAGACTCATGATTCCACTCTTCATGGCACAGTTGCAGCACGACTATCAATAGATCCACAAGGGAAGGTCCCGGGTTCACATCCTAGAGCCTCCCTGTACATGCTAGGTATGTGTGCTTGTATTCATGACCCAGTATGGCGGGGGATGAGAGTGGATCATAGCAAATAGACCCTGTTGGGTGTATGTCTGTCTCTCTCTCTCTCTCTCTCTCTCTCTCTCTGTCTCTGAAGAAATGGATAAATGGACTTTAAAAATGGAAAATCTGGATAAGAAAGGTTGGCTCGATGCCAGTATAGGTGACATATAGTTGTGACATTGTATTATAGTTTTGTAGGATGTCACCACTGGGGGAAACTGTACAAAAGCAACATAGGATTTCTCTGTATTCTTCCTTAGAACTGCACATGTATTTACAAAAACAGTTTCAATTTTAAAAGGCATTTATTGGGTGACCCCATAGCACAGCAGTTAGTGCTGTGTACAAGGAGCCAGATCCTACATGACTGATTGTAGTTCAAAGCCTAGCCCAGGTGGCTCAAAGAACATATTGAGTATATGTGCGTGCAAACCTGAAAAACCCTGATAGGAAGAAGAAATAGAGGAAAGTGAATTGTGATGTGACCACAACTCATTGGGAGTACTTTCTCTCTCTCTCTCTCTCTCTCTCTCTCTCTCTCTCTCTCTCTCTCTCTCTCTTTCTCTCACACACACGTATTCTATGACCAAAAAAAAGGCATTAAAGGAAATCCTGTCATTTGCAACAACATAAATGAACCTGAAGAACATTATGTTAAGTGAAATGAACCAGAAACAGGACAAAGATCACATGATCTTACCTATAGGTGGAATCTAAAAAGGACACACTCATAGAAGCAGAAAGTAGAGTGGTGGTTACCAGTAATTTGGTCAAAGGATACAAAATTTCAATTAGACAGTAGAAACTGGCTCAAGAGATCTATTATACAACATCATGAGTACAGTTAATAACGATGTATTACTTGTCCTAAGGTACTTATATTATTTGAAAATTAGTAAGAGTAGATTTTCTTAAGCATTCTCACCACAGAAAGTAAGAATGTGAGATGTTAGTTGGCTCATACCACAATGTATACATACTTCAAAATATCATGTTTGGTATAATGACATTTTATCAAATTTATATTTCTATCAAATATAAATATTCCAAATACAGACTTGTCCGTTAAAAATAGATAAATTTGAAAGGCATTTATTACTAACAGCATACAAAAATATCTTTCTCTTTCTATTTATCTATTTTATATATTTAATTTGCTACGGGACACGTGCATTCATGAGAGAGATAGGACAGAGCAAGAGAAAGAAAGCAGAAAAGCAAGTTGCCAAGTCTGGGACTCGAACCATGATCAGCCATGTAGGAATCCAGTGCCTCAACCACCATGCCCTCTGCTGGCTCCTTATTTTATGTCTCCCATTCAATCAAATACTATTAGCATTTTAATAAAACTACTCTTGTATCTATTAAAAATCTATTAAAACACACACACACATATATATACACACACACACACACACACCATGGCACAGGAATCTACAATTATCTTTTAAAAATTTCAATTTAAAAAGGCGTTTACTGGGTAAATATCCAAATTAGAACCAAACACAATGAGATATCACTAGACACCTAGTAGTGTCCAGTGATAATATAATGGAAAGTCACTCTTTTTTTTTTTCAGAGTTTAGGACTTTTTTTAATTTGTCCTAAAGTCATTGAAGCAAAAATCATGATAAAACATTCTGCTTTTCTTTACAATTGCCCAACGCAAAAAAAAAAAAAAAAAAAAAAAAAAAAAAAAAAAAAAAAAAAACTATTTGTAGGAAAAAAATGGTTTTGTACATGGGATGAAACAATATAAATTCAAAACTTACAGATAAGGGTTAGCTCAATCGCTCATCTCTTTAAAAAGTTTATACGAATATCCAGTCAAAACCAACAAGAGTATCTCCCTTGAACGTTATTTCTACAGCTTTCCAAGTAGACCACAGGACTGCATAATGTCTCGGAATGTCCTCAGAAGGCTCTGTCAGTGAGCAGGTAACGGAGTAAAAACCCCAGAGTCCTTTCTTTCAAATGGAAGAGGGAAGACAGAGGGACAGAGAAACTATTCAAACTTCGTCTTCTTTCCTTGTGGCTTGTGGTCTCCTCCTCCTCCTCTGCCTCCTCAGAAGCCACCTCGCCCTCCATCGGCCTCTGCCACCAAATCCACCTCTGCCTCCATCTCGACCCCCGAAGCCACCTTCACCCTTAGGCTTGGCCCAGTCCAAGGTAACTTTGTTTCCATCAATTTCACCATCTTCCATGGCCTCCTTGGCAGCTTTGGCATCTTCCTCACTGTTGAAGTCTACAAAACCAAACCCTTTGGAGGATCCTGTTTCCCGGTTAGTGACTATCCTTACACGAACAGAGGCGTCAAAAGACTCCTTTAATGTCTCTTCGGTGGTATCCTTAGACAGACCTTTGACAAACAGAGTTTTGGAGGGCTGACTTCTTGCATTAGGT
This sequence comes from Tupaia tana, assembly GCA_026018925.1. Taxonomy (NCBI): domain Eukaryota; kingdom Metazoa; phylum Chordata; class Mammalia; order Scandentia; family Tupaiidae; genus Tupaia; species Tupaia tana. Next base: position 27,058,813 of record JAKSZU010000003.1, on the reverse strand, counting down.
GATCCCTGGGTCCTTGCAGCTCCAACCTGATTGCTCTGCCTTCAATTTCCCTTTTATTACAGGAATTTAAAGCTTCTTTAGCGTCTTCAAATGAAGCAAATTCTATAAACGCATACCCTTTAGATTTGCCATTTTGGCTCTGAGGCATTTTGATAAAAGTTGCCTTCTCAAATACTTCCTGAATCGTTTCTTCAGTTGCATTGTAGGAGAGGTTGCTCAAAACCAGAGTTTTTGATTCACCGCTCCAAGTGCTGTTCTTCCCAACTCTATAGTCTTGATTTTGACCTTTCTCTCCTGTGTAGTATAGAGAAATAGACCATCCATCAATCTCTGTTCCCTGCTTTTCTTCAAAGGTTTTCTCTGCATCAGCTTCTGTCTTAAATTAAATGTAGGCAATCCCTTTACTTTTTCCATCTTTGCTGATTATTCTGATCTCCATGGCATCTTCAAATACTTCTTTTAATTCATCTTGAGTGACTTTGCAGGGGAGATTTTTGGCCAAAAGTGTTCTTGCATCTTGACCTTTCTTATTATCTTTTCCTTTTGGTTTCTCCAGTTTAATTTCATTGTCAAAGACTTTTAAACCGGTGAGTTCCAAAGCTTTTTCTAGATCTTCAGCAGATTCAAAGTCAACATAGCCAAACTTCCTAGATGTCCCGATTCTGACATACACGACAGCAAGATCATTTTTAGCAAAAACATCACTAATACCAGTTTTTAATTCAGGAATAGATTTGTTATTGTTCAGATTTCCAACAGACAGATGAAAGGATGTAGTTGGTTCTGTGGCTTCCACCTTCTGTTTCTTGGCCTCAGGAGCTGCTTTCTGTTTGGTCATTTCCTTCTTTCATTTTCCAGGAACTTCTTTGACAGGCTCTTCTTCCTCCTCATCTTCCTCATCCTCATCGTCTTCATCATCGTCGTCCTCACCATCCTCTTCATCTTCATCTTCAGCCACAGTCTTGGCTTTGACAGGTGCAGCTTGGAAAGTCACTCTTAAGTCATATGATTTCAAACTGTAAATATTTGCTTTTAGCTCTGCCATGTACGCATTTCCTAATGCCCCACTGTAACCAATCTTTCATCGCTACTGTCTCTAGTAGAATGATGATAAAACCTCTGGCTCTAAAATCAGATTATTTGGGTCTTATCCAAATGTCAATATTTATAATTTATGTATCCTTAAGTAGTCCATTACTCAGGCTCCTAAACTGAGAAATTATGTGAAATAATATTTACTTTAAAAGGTCATTGTGATTATTAAATGAGTTAATGTGTGTATCTAAAGATGATGCAAAGTCTTATACAGAGTAAGTACTCAATAAATACTACATATTATTTGGGTATATTATACATCATGTGTGCTATTTTATCACTACTGGCATGGGTACTATGATTGCATACAGACAGGATCCATAAATCTATGAGAATAAACCATATGGGTCAGGCCATTCCAGGATGAGGGAGCACCCATCCTTGTGATAGCTTTAATAGAACCCTTTATTGCCAGTCAAATGACTAATTGGGGCAATCTCCTTTATGATCCCTGCTAAGAAGTCACTTTGCTGCCTCCCTTTTTTGATACCCATTCTCCACATCCCTGTGATACAAACCAATCTCCTGGATGAAATTGAATTCAGGGTAATTTCAACTAAGTAGCAGGTTACATTCTCATGTTTCATTTCTACAGTGCTGGTTTGGAAGTTAGAAGAGTTGGTTTAGGTTTGTAATGCTAGAAAAGGCAAAGAGTTAGAATTTTTTTAAGACCATTTTTAAGTTTACTTATTTCTTTCTTCCACGAGTGAGAGGCAGAGACAGTATCCCTCATGATGCCCTGACACTACAATCCACCCTCCGCTTCAGGCAGCCCCGAATCATCGGCAAGTGTGTGCCCAGCTCCCTTGGGGAAGTCTCTGCACACACCCTGCACCTTCCCGTGTGGGCCAGTCTGGGAGAGTGTCACATTTTACTGCTGTGACACCATCCAGTCCCACAAAAATTTTCTTTCATTGTAAAAGACACGGAACATAAAACTTGCCATCTTAACTGCTTTTCAGTGTACTTTTCAATAGCGTTAACCATAGTCACACCATTATGTAACGGATCTCCAAAACCTTTCCATCTCATGAAACTGAAACTACACTCATTAAACAACTCCCCATTTTTCTCCTCACCAAGCCCCTAGCAACCACCATGTCTGCACTCTGTGCCTGTGAATTTGACTACCTAATATAGCTCATACACATGGAATCATACATACTTGTCTTTTCACAAAAAGCTTATAAATATACCACACATACACACACCCACATACGTGCAAATAAAACTGGGGAAAATCGTACCTTATTTGTTTAGCATAATATCCTCAGAGTTCATCATGTATATGACAAGATTTCCTGTTTAAGTCTGAATAGTATCCCATTGTATGTATATGCCCCATTTTGTTTATATTGTCCATCAACAGGTATTTGGGTTCCTTTTTACCTCTTGGCTATTGTGAATAACGTTGCTCTGAGCATAGGTTTGAAAATACCTCTGCTAGACCCTGCTTTTCCTTTCGGGTACACATTCAGAGACTGGATAGCTAGACCTTATGTAGTCCTATTTTTAATTTCTTGAGGAACTTTCCTACTATTTTCCACAGCAGTTGCGCCATTTTACCATCCCACTAACAGTGCATAATGATTCCAGTTTCTTCACATCCTGGCCAACACTTGTTATTTTCTGGGGGTTTTTTTGTTTGTTGTTTGTTTGTTTGTTTGTTTGTTTTAGAGAGAGATTTTTTGCTATAGGGTGCATGTGCTTGCTGGAGAAACAGAGAGACAGAAAGTGAGAAATCACCCCCTTGGGGGCGTGGGGGATGGCCACACTACAATCCCTTCTCCATTCTTCTCTCGAGATTTTGGGCACGCACTCACATATGCCTGGCGTGAGTTTCAAGCCGCTGGGTCTGGGACTCAAACCATGGTCAACTATGTGGGAGTCCAGTGACATAACCATTACACCATCTGCTGGTCCATATTTTTGATAGCTGTCATTCGAGTGTGTATGAGGTGACTTCTCATGTTCTTTTTAATTTGTATGTGTCTAATGACAACAAGGTTGAACATCTTTTTATGTGCATATTGGCCATTTGTATATCATCTTGAAAGAAATATCTATTCAAGCCCTTTGCCCATTTCTTAATTGGGTTATCTGGGTTTTGTTGTCATTGTTGAGCTCTAAAAGTTCTTTATCTATTCTGAATATTAAAATTATATAACTTTGAAGATAGAAATAAAAGGAATGGGGATCAGAAGACGGCATAATGGTTATGTTACTGGACTTTCACATAGTCGATCACAGTTTGAGTTCCAGACCTGCTGGCTTAAAACTCATGCTGGGTACATGTGCGTGCATGCCCAAAATCCCAAGAGAAGAAGGGACTGCAGCGTGGTCATCCCCTCCGGGAGATGACTTCTCACTTTCTATCACTTGGTCTCTCTCTGTCTCTCTGTTGAGTACATATGTCCTATAGCAAAAATCTCTAAAGAAAGAGAAAGAAAGAAAGAAAGAAAGAAAGAAAGAAAGAAAGAAAGAAAGAAAGAAAGAACGAGAGAGAGAGAGAGAGAGAGAGAGAGAGAGAGAGAGAGAGAGAGAGAGAGAAAGAAAGAAAGAAAGAAAGAAAGAAAGAAAGAAAGAAAGAAAGAAAGAAAGAAAGAAAGAGGGAGGGAGGGAGGGAGGGAAGGAAGGAAAGAAGGAAGGAAGGAAGGAAGGAAGGAAGGAAGGAAGGAAGGAAGGAAGGAAGGAAGGAGAGTTTTTTTTGGTAATATTATAAATCAATGAATATTCTCAATGACTATGTCAGTAACCTGAATGACTTTTACATTCACCAAGGTTTGGGACAGTGTTTTAACATTTTCTTTACTGCCAGCTACAGGATTTTGACAATGCTTTGTACCCAGGACCCACCTGTATCTTTGACAGTGGCATTATACTCCTCCCTATTGACCAAGTCACAAATCCCAGTCTCTCCTTTACCTCCTCTACCCATAAGTTTCTAAATACAATCCACTTATTTCAGAAAGTTATTCACCCTCTTAGGACACTAGTAAAACAAGAGCTCAGAAAGCATGAAAACATGGGACCAGCAGTTAGCGTAATGGCTATGTCGCTGGACTCCCACATAGTCAACCACGGTTCGAGTCCCGGACCCGGTGGCTTAAACTCACGCCGGCAGTGTGCGTGCATGCCCAAGATCCCGAGAGGAGAATAGAGGAGAAGGGATTGCGGCGTGGCCATCCCCTCTGGGGGTGATTTCTCGCTTTCTATCTCTCTGTCTCTCTCTGGCTGGCAAGCGCATGCGCCCTATAGTAAAAACCTCTCCAAAAAAAAAAAAAAAAAAAAAAGGCATGAAAACAGAATTTGAAAGTAGGTATTTGATGTTTCCTTAAAAACATCTAAGGAATTATTATAGAAAAACTCAGGAATGTATTGAGTTTATTTATTTTATAATTCAAGGCTTTCTTTATTGTAAACATCATATGAGGTCTAGGAAAGAAGCCGTTCATTTATCAGCTCTTAAGGTCTCTAAACTTCTTAACTTGAACCCAATTTTACCCTAAAATAACTCAAGTCCCACTATTCTTATTCATCAACTACCATTACTATTCTATACCCCTGACTATCTCCCTGCTCTGCCCCAACCTCAGTCCATTCCAAGACATTCATTATCAAATACTTTCACCCAAGTGCTATTATTTTGCAATCTGTTGCAAAAAGTTGCATTGAAATGACATCAATTCTCCTCATTCCCACGATCAGATGACACTTTCAGGGTGTAAGAAGCTATATGTAGAATAGCTCGTATTATAATATTCTTGTGTTGACATTTTTTAAGGCGTAGAAGTAGCTGACAATATGCATGCATTAAACCAAAGCCTACAGTATGGCATGAGAGCAGACTAAAGCCCTGCTGTGTATCGTATCACAACACTGACATCTGTTGGCTACAAGTGTACTGAATCCTCCTGGTCTGGTCCAGTCTCTCCTTTCTCTATCGCTGAAGAACAGCTCGTTCTAAACCAAATCTCTACTGGCCCTCAGCCATTTAAGGTCTGTTATAGCCCTCATTCCTAGCAGATTGCTGACTCGTGCTCCTGCTTTCTCTGGTGATCCTTTAACTCTCTTACAAAACAAAATGTTATGCCATTTTAATTTGTTTTTAAACCAAAGATCAAATGTCTGTTTATACCACAGCTCCATTAATTTAGGCACAAACTACCCAGATGAGAAGGTCATTTTACTGATGAAATTTTGAAATGTAAATTATGAGGAAGGCTTGACACTTCACTCACCCCAACCGAATGCCTCTGGCTATCAGGCTGCTAGCTACCGTCTCCTCCTCGACTCTCCTTTAATTCTCCTTCTGTGATCACATCCTCTTCAGATTGTTCTCTTCTCTTGGATCCTACACTCCCCTTTCTCCTCTCCTCACTAACTCGGGGACCCACACAGACTCCATCTCCTCCCTCCCCCGAGCTCTTCTAACACTCTGTATTTAGGGAACAGTTTTTCAACAATAGTTGTTATTGTGATTTCTAATTTACATATAAGAGTGGCAAATATTTGTGGGGTATATGTGGCTTTTCTAAACATGTATACAATGTGTCCTGATCCAACCCAGGGGAAATTATATCCACCATCCCCAACATTTATCATGACTTCATGTTGTGCACATTCAAAATCATTATTTTGAAAAATACATTGAATTGTCACCAATTTTCTTTACTCTGTGTGCTATTGTGTGGTTTAATTTCCCTTATAATAAGAGCTTACAGATGAAATCTTCAGCCGTGACCTTTCCTCCTCTCCCTTAGTCAATATTTCCTGATGTTTACAGATATTATAGAATAAGAGGGATTACCTTCAAAGTTCTATCTTGATGCTATGATTTTATACTCTACCAATATCGATAGCTTTAACATTTTAGAAACTAAAGAATTGTCTCCCTGCTGAATTATCACCTCTTTCGAGTGCCCTATTTTTATCACATACTGTATTATCCTCCCAGTCTCTTCATTGTTGCCATGGCTGGCTTCCCTCTCTTCTCCCCCCCACATTCCCAGTTGTTCCTGCATTGAGAGTCCTGATCCCTAACCCATCCGCCTCTCACTGGACAAAAACGACAGAGCACTCCATCTTTTCCATGACACCAGCCACTCTCCTTGTACTGATGACACCCAGGTCCCCATCTCCAGTCCAGTCCTCTCAGGTAAACTCCAGACCTACAAAATCCAAATAGTGATTGGCAATCCTCACCTGAATATCCCCTATATACCCAAAATTTAATTTCTGTTCTTCCTGTTCTCCCCCAGACCTACTTCCTTTCCTTCTGTTCCTTATCTCTGTAAGTGGAAAGACTAGTAACTCTGTGGTCCAAGGTAGAAACCTGGGAGTCCTCTCCAACTCCTACCTGTCCCTTCAGCTGTTATATCCAATCAATCACACAGCTTAATTAATTTGTCTATTGATTCTGGCTCCTGGGTTACTCTTTATTTCATTCATGTCTCATCCACCCAACTGTAGCAGAGACTGCCAGCGGCCTATCCAAAGTTCATGCTCCCTTCTGTAGTGTGGAATTGTTACGTGGAGACAGCTGTCCAGACAAGAACTATTTCTGAGTCCCTAGCATCTGTGGTTCTTTCCCCATTCATGAGCTAAGCGAAGTAGACTCCAGTCTCAGAAGACTGTGGGGCCACAAGATAGAAGCCTGGGTCTGTGAGTGAGCACTTGGAAGGATGTCTACTAGGGATATCCATATTGGGCTATGACATAGCATGAAGTAAAGTTTTATTGTGTCAAGCCACTGAGAATTCTGGGCTTATTTGTTACAGTACCTAAAACATTCTCTGGCACTACCTAATTCAGACCACCATCATTTCTTTCCTGTATTATTGCAGATGGCGCCCAGCTCATCTCTGTGCTTCTGGTCTTGTCTGTGTCTCCCTCTAGATTGTAAATTCTGTGAAGGTAGAAGATGTCTCTGCTTTGTTTGTAATATACCCAATCATATAGCACAGTGATTCTCATATAGTAAAAATAACTAGGATCTCTTCCCAATTACTTCTGAACTCATACCCTTCACTCTTAGCTTTTATTACATAAGCCCCACCCCACCTCCCATAGTGATAGTGAGCTTATCCCCACACATTCATGGAGGACTCGAGCCCTCTTGCAGTACTCATTGCTGACAATTCCCCCTCTTCCACTCCTTCCTGCCAAGATCCTCCCCCTTTCAAGGTATAGCATCTGAGTTCAACTACGACTAATTACTTTACCATTTAATTATTCTATTGCCTTATATACCTTGTCCTAGACCTCTTCTTGCATTTGTGATAAGTTCTTTGTATCTGGTGTATTTTTTTTTATGCCAGAGGGTACATGTGCACACATGAGAAATGGGGGAAGAGAGAGACCCCACCAGAGCCTGATCCTGCTGCAATCCTTTCTCCTCCAGTTCTCTATCATGGCAGAGTCTTGGGCACATGTGCATGCCCATCATGCTGCCACTAGCAGGTCTTGAATCCTGATGTGTCAATGAGATCTGGCTTTCCTCACTCCTTCCCTTCCTCCCTTTCTTCTTTTTAAATTTGTTACAGGGTATGTGTGCTTGCTAGAGAGAGAGAAAGAAAGAACCCTCCAGGAGGGATGGCCACACCACAATCCTTTCTCCTCAGTTCTCCTCTTGAGTTTGGGGGCACTCACACACGTTCCCAGCATGTTTACAAGCTGCCAGGTCTGAGACTCAAACCACATGGTGGACTACGTGGTTGACTTAACCACCACACCATGGGCCAGGCCCCTCTTTTATTAAAGACAGAAAGCATGTGCATATGTGAAAGAGTGAAAGAGAGAGAGAGAGAGATCAGAGACAGGGAGAGAATCCTCAATAGAGTCTCAACACACTGCAACACCTTTCCCCAACCATCCAGCTTCTCAAGATCCTGGGTGCACACATGCACAGTCAGCATGTCTTTCAGCTGACTGGGATCTCAACTGCGGTTGCCATGTGACTTCCAGTATTGTGTGGCACGAGTGTTATTGCTGCACCACCGTGGCTGGCCCTAGTGGACATTCTTTCCCATCTCCGCCATATGACACACTCCCTGAGGTGCTTATAGCACTCTTCCATGAATGCTCAATACACACCATCCACAGACTCTCATCACTTACTTTGTGTAATACTCTGCCTGGCATCTTCTGGGGTGTCTTTGGGCCCAATCTTTCTTCCTTAACACACTTCAATTTGAAGGATTTTAGCAGAAATCATACATAAATCTAAAATGAAAAACAGCATTTACAAAGAAAGATATCTTTCTAATTCCTCCTTTGTGGCTATGCAGTCTTCCACAAGGAAGACAAAGATTGTTAGAGCATGAAATAAGCAGTCAGCTCTAGTGTATGATTATTACTAATAACAACAACAATAATTTCATGTCTATTAAATCAGTGCCTGGCACATAGTAAATGCTCTGTAAACATCTCATTTCTAACAACAACCCCACAAAATACTGTTCTTACTGTTCTGAACTTTATCAGTTTCCTCCTGAGCTTCCTTTCTTAAAAGAGCCTGTAACTGAGGAAGGAGCACATATTTGAGACATCTGAAAAGCTCACTGCCCAGAGCTTTCCAACCCAAGTGTTTTGGTGCGTATGCCAGAATACAGCTGAAAAGAGGGACTAGGAACATCAGCCTCAGAGAAGACTCTTCTGACTTCATAGAGCTGCTGCTGGGAAGTTAAATTTTAAAAGCATGGGGCCTATTCCTCATCCAGACACCACGCTCACCACTGCAGTCCACCTGCCCCGTTTGCCCCTCTCAGCACACAGTCTATACACCAGCATCTCACATCTGGTCTGCCCAGTTGTCGTGGTGGTCTTAACCCACAGAAGCTGTGTGTGCCACACTCCTGGCACTCTAGCACACAGTCAGCCTAGGGCCCAAATCTCTTCAGACCATTCCATGTGACTCCCCTCAAAAAGACAGAAGCTAGCTCTCAAGTAATTTTGCTAAAGCTTTCAGGCACACCTCACCCTGCTTTTGAAAAACTATTTTTCATTTATGTGCTTACATTATTACTCTGCGTGCAGGCATCATCCATATTGTGCCGCACAAAAATAATTGATTACTCATGAGTGACAGAGTAATTGCCACTACCCTGGTTATTCAGCTATTTTTATGCATTATAATTACCAGCTTCAGTACACTAGACAGAATTTAATGTTCTTGAAAATTAATATTATCGAAGGACTTGATACAAAAGAATGTAATGTTCTTAAATTAAAAACTTGTCGCACACTGATAGAGTTGCACATTGTTGGGTATTTATCAACATTTTGTTTTAATCATTTCAAACCCTTGTATCAAGTTGCAGAGCCTGTAGCCCACACCAATGCAATACAACTGAATTCTATTGAGTTCACAATCTGAATTAGTGTTTGCAATATTAATATTGCATGTTGAATGCTGGGTCAAAGACCTACAATCTTTTGCCTACTGACCTGCTTCACAGCTGTCAGTTCCTTAAAAGAAAAAGAAAAGTTATTTTAAAAAAAGAGGGGCCAGCAGGTTGCATAGCAGTTAAGGTGCTCGACTCCTACATGGCCGACTGCAGTTCAAGTACCGGACCCAGCAGCTTAAAACTCAGGCCGGGCATGTGTGCATGCGTGCCCAAAATTCCAAGAGGAGATTGGAGGGAAAGGGGTTGCAGTGGCCATCACCCTCCCTCTGAGGATGATTTCTCACTTTCTCTCTCCATCTCTCCAGCAAGTGCATGCCCCCAATAACAGAAATTTCTCAAGAAAGAAAAATGTAGTTATGTATATGTGATTGTAGTAAGTACCTCGTGTGCTAAGACTGCATGAAACATGCTAAATAAGCAGAACCATATATAACAATGCCTAAAAACTCACTAGGAGAGGGGACCAGCAGGTGGTGTGGTGGTTAAGGTGTTGGACATGCCCACATGACTGACCATGGTTCAAGTCCTGGACCTGGTGGTTTGCTTTCTCTCTTTCCTTCTCTCTCTCTCTCTCTCTCTCTCTCTCTCTCTCTCTCTCTCTCTGGTCAAAGTAAAATGAAGGAAGGAATTAATTAATTCATTAATTAATTTTTTTAAAAATCACTAGGAGAGTACCAGCCAGTGACCAATAGTTAAGGTGGCTGGATTCCAAATGCTTGAGTCCCAGACCTGTTGGCTTGAGAGACACACTGGGAATATCTGCATGCATGCCCAAAATCCTGAGGAGAGTAGAGAAGGGATATGGCATGGTCATCCCCCCTGGGGGGTGATCTCTCTCTCTCTCTCTCTCTCTCTCCAGCAAGTGCAGGCATCCCATAGCAAAACTGAAAACAAAGAACAAACAAACAAACAAAAACTCACCCATTTTCTCCACACTGTGACATAGCTATGATGCTGCAGAGAGACCCTCCTAAAACAAAGGCATAGTGTGAAACTGAATCTAGTTCTTAGCTTTGTGTCATCCTATCCAGGGTGACAGCACCAAGATATCGTTAATTGTAATGTTGGTGATATGAAAGGAGCCCTCCTTGAAAATGGCTTAATCACAGTGTTCCAAACTACTTATCACTTCATGAAATTTGGTTTTCTCTTCATCACTATAAGAAGGCATTCCTGGGAACCAGCAGTTAGCGTAATGGCTATGTCGCTGGACTCCCACGTAGTCGACCGCGGTTCATGTCCTGGACCCGGTGGCTTAGAACTCACGCCGGGCGCGTGTGCGTGCGTGCCCAAGATCCTGAGAGGAGAATGGAGGAGAAGGGATTGCGGCGTGACCATCCCCCCGAGGGGTGATTTCTCGCTTTCTATCTCTCTGTCTCTCTCTGTCTGTCTGGCGAGCGCACACGCCCTATAGCGAAAACCTCTCAAAAAAAAAAAAAAAAAAAAAAAAAAAAGAAGGCATTCCTGTTTCCTCCAGTCTTTTTTTTTTATTTTTAATTTATTATTTTTTTTAAATATGACCAGAGAAACATGTAGAGAAAGAGACAGGGAAAGTGAGAAAGCAAGTATCCAGGTCCAAGATTTGAACTGTGGTCAACCATGTAGGAGTCCAGAGCCTCAACCACCACGCCACCTCCATTCTCTTTATTTCTTCTTTTCTTCTGTCTGCCCTTGTATTATTAACAGCACAAGAATGCAAGAATATCAATAATCAAGGGGCGTGCATTTGAATGCATCTGAATGGGTCTTCACTCTGCCAGTCTCCCCTCCCTACTACTCACATCCCAGTACCTCCCAAACCACATGAACTGCCAGGAACAAAACCTACCTGGGTGTGGCTTTCGAGACTCTCTACTCCCTCCTGTCTTCGTTTTACCTCATCCTTTCCTCCCAATCCCCCCCATCTCTCTCTTTTTCTCAACAGTTGTTCAATGCATAGAACTACAGTGAACTTAAATGCTACTTAAATACTTAGTGATTTTAGTTGTCTGTTCCTAATGTAGAAACCAGATTAGTAGACTTTTTAAAATAATTTTATTACTTTCTTTAAAATGGTAATTGAAGTTATATCTGACTGCTGTGGCTTTTGAAGCATTTTTTCTATGAGTTATCAAAAGCCCCTTATAGAAAATTATTTCCCAACCCTATTATAATGGCTTAATAGATAAGAATCAAAGAATCATAGAACATTTTCTAGTTTCACTTTGGGAAAATTAAAGTTAGAAAAGGCAGAGTTAGAATCCATCTTAAGGCACTGAACTCCCACATGGCCAACTGCGGTTCAAGTCCCAGACTCAACAGCTTGAAACTCATGTCAGGCGTGTATGCCCAAAATTCTGAGAGGACAATGGAGGAGAAGGGATTGCAGTGTAGCCATCCCTCCAGGGGTGATTTCTCATTTTCTCTCTCTCCTCATATCTCTCTGCATCTCCAGTGAGCACACATGCCCTATAGCAAAATCTCTCCATAAAAGGAAAAAAAAATCCATCTTACATTTGGAGCTAAAGTTTTAATATTTTTGATACAAATTAATAGATTAACATGATGCAAGTAATTTACTATATTGTCTAGTATACATCAGGTGAGTAATTAAATGTCTTTCTACTTAATTAATACCCAAAAGTTTGCATGGAAAAATTCTTATGACCTTATACCATATATAAAAATAAACTCAAAATGGAAAATAAACCTAAATGCAAGAGCTAAAACCACAAAACTTGTAGAAGAAAACAGAAAAAGAAACTCTTATGACCTTGGATTAGGCAATGTCTTCTTAGATATGACATGAAAAGCACAGTGATGGGCCAGCCAGTTGCATGGGTGGTTAAGACAGCTACATCCCACATGGCTGACTACACTGTTCAAGTCCTAGACCAAGAAGCAACTTGAGAATCATGCTGGACAGGTGTACATGTGCCCCAAATCCCAACAGTGTAGAAAAATGGAGGAGAAGGAATTGTGGCATGACCATTCCCCATGGGAGGGACTTTCTCATATCCCCCACCCCCACTCCCTAGCATATATACATGCTCTCTGGCAAATTAACCAAAAAAAAAAAAAGACAAAAGAAAAGAACAGATAAATTGGACCTCATATTAAAAACTTCAGGGGCCAGCAGATGATATAGTGGTTATGTCACTGGATGCCGACAAAGCCAACTGTGGTTCAAGTCCTGGACCCAGTGGTTTGAAACTCACTTCAAGCACATATGTGTGTGTGGTCAAAATCCCAGGAAGAGACTGGAAGAAAAGGGACTGTGGCATGGCCATCCCCCAGGGTGTGATTTCTCTTTCCCTCTTACTGTCTCTGTCTCTCCGTCTCTCCCTCTCCATTGAGTGCACGTACCCTAAGGGGGGAGTTCCTCTAAAATATATATATATTAAAAACTTTGTACTTTAAAGGACACCATCAAGAAAATGAAAAGGCAACCGCAAAATGGGAGAAATATTTGCAAACTGTATATCTGATAAGGGTCTAGTATCCAGAATATATAAAGAACTCTTAAAACCCAGTCCAATTAGGGGCCGGCAGATAGTGTAGCAATTACATCACTAAGCTCCCACGTGGCAAACCACAGTTCAAGTCTCAGTTCTGGTAACTTGAAACTCACACTGGGCACATGTGCATGCATGCCTAAGATCCCAGGAGGAGAATGAGGAGAAGGGATTGCCTCCCTGGAAGGTGATTACTCACTTTCCCTCTCACCGTCTCTGTCTCTCTCTCTCTTCAGTGAGTGCATGTGTTCTAAGGCAAAAACTTTAGAAAACAATCAAACAAAAAACCTCAGTCCAATTAAAAATGGGCAAATTCGGGACCAGCAGTTAGCGTAATGGCTATGTCGCTGGACTCCCACGTAGTCGACCGCGGTTCGCGTCCCGGACCCGGTGGCTTAAACTCACGCCGGGCGCGTGTGCGTGCGTGCCCAAGATCCCAAGAGGAGAATGGAGGAGAAGGGATTGCAGCGTGGCCATCCCCCCTGGGGGGGTGATTTCTCACTTTCTATCTCTCTGTCTCTCTCTCTCTGACTGGCGAGCGCATGCGCCCTATAGCAAAAACCTCTCCAAAAAAAAAAAAATGGGCAAATTCAGTTGAATAAATATTTCTGCAAAGATGATATACAAATGACCAATAAACAAGTATATGAAAAGATGCTCAACATCATTTATTAATCATTAGGAAAATGCAAATCAAGACTATGAGGAGATAGTATGTCCACTAGGATGACTAAATCAAAAACAAACAATAGCAAGTGTTCATAATAGCCGAAAAATGAATATAACCCGAATGTCCATTGATTGATGAATGGATAAATAACATGTGGTATATTCATACAATAGAACATTCATCTTACAAAAACAATTGATTTATGCTACAACATGGATGTACCGTGAAAATAATATGCTAGGTAAAAGATGCTGATGCAAAAGGTCACTTATTATATGATTCCGTTTATATGATATGTCCGGAATACCCAAATCCATAGAGATAAAGTAGATTAGTGATTGCCGGAGGAACGGGGTGTGAAGAATAGGGAGTAACTGCTAATGGGTGTGGGGTTTGTTTTGGGATGACTAAAATATTCTAGAATCAGACATGGTGGTGGTTGTACAAGTCTGTGAATAATCCAAAAGAAACTGGATAGTATACTTTAAAAGAATAAACAGTATAGTATGTGATATCCAAGCTTGAATACTTGATAGGAAGAGTTTGTGCTCTGCTCCATGGAGGAGTTCCCAGAGATGAAGACTGGGGGTATTCTAGACCTAGAGAGAGCAGAGTTCCATTCCAGAGCACCAGGTTTTTCATCCTGGCCTTTGCCTCTATTTCTTTTTTTTTTTAAGAATTATTTTTTATTGCACTTTTATTTCTTTACTTTAATCTGACCAGAAGGGGACAGAGTGAGGAAGAGAAAGAGAGAGGGAAAGTGAGAAAGCAATCCACCAGGTCCAGGACTCAAACCACAGTCAGTCAGGTGGGAGTCCAGTGCCCTTAACCACTATGCCACCTAACGGCCCCACCTCTTTTTCTTTTTAATTTAGAAAATCAGTAGTACATTGATGTTACTTTAGGTAAATTAACTTCTCCCAAGGAATATTTACCAAGGTGGTCATAACCTAGACACACTAGCCTAGACATATTAGAGTTAACAGGGCTAAAATTTTAATCCTAGCTCTTCCAGCTAAGAGACGTTAGTTATCTTATTTAATTTTGCCGAGCTTCATTAATGCTTGCCGTAAAGGGTGGCTAAGCAGGGGTGCAGTAATTATACTCTCCTCACAGTCGTAGAGAATGAAACAATCTCCATAGCACTAATGTGGGTTCCTGACAGAGTAAGCCCTCTGTAATTGCAGCTCTTACTATCTGAAAAGTCCCTCTCAGTTCTAAAATTCTCTAAGAAGTCTAACAGAAAGACATTTTAAGTGGTACATATCATAAAATTAGTAATAGGGCCAGACATTTGTACAGGTATAACAGTGTATTGAGACGCTGACCCACGTGGGAAAGTTCCAGGTTCTCATCTGTAAACCTCCTTGAATATCCAAGGCATGTTAGTGCCTATGATTTGGGACTGACTGAGGCTGGGAGTGGATGGCAGTGTGGGGCACCTACTGGGGGTGCCTGTCTCTCCATCTCTGTCTCTTTCTGCCTCTCTCTCACACTTGCACAAACATAGAAATAAACTTTTTAAAAAAATCCTTTAAATAGCAATTAATGTAGAATAACAGCTTAAGTTGACATGACATAAAGCTTAAGATAATAAGAAAACGTTGAAGAAGTCCTCTTGCCATTCTGTACAAACACTTTCATTACAACAACATGTATTCAAATACTTTGTTCTATCACCTGTCAATTGCCTTTTTCTCAGGAAAAAAAAATTAATAATAATGTGTCCAGTAAGGCGCACTCGTTCCTGATCACACAAATATTTTCTTTCTATAATGTGACCAAATTCTGAGCTGTGACTTCCATATGGAAAGTGATGGATGTACACCTGTCAGTTTATGGCAGGAAATAGGTATTGTTCTCATTGCCCCTTTATGTTCTAAATCAGAGAACATAAAGATGGCTTGAGGGTTTTTCCCAGCTCATTTTGATGTCTCTGAGTTTGAGATGCTATTTCTTAGATTGGCAAGCCAACATTATTGATCATTTGCAAAATGGCAAAATTACAGAGATGTCTCCACTGATCATTTTGACAGACTGCCTCCCAGCTCACAAGGTGTCTTCTCTTCTTCCAGCAGCATTTTACCTAAGTTAGTTACCAACTGTTAGTTCCCCCGTAGAGCTAGCCCAGCAGTGGAAGTCGAGACGGAAGAAAGGGATAAATCACATAATTTAGCATCAGTACAGATGCCAATTTTTCCCAGAAAATAGAGAAGCAAAAATAACACTAAAGGAGAGTCTCGGGAATAATAATAATAATGCCAACAACAATAAACTCCTGCAAGAAAACTCCCTTAGACCTAGTTGTAAGATAATGAGGCCTCATTTTATTTTAAATGAATACATGTCCCACCAAGAAATAGTAACCTGTGATTAAATTTAGAGCCATTCACATCCCTCCAAGCCTAGGAACACACCATAAAATAAAAAACACCGTGGGGTTCATAGGTCAGCCCATCTGTAGTGAATTTGCCAAGCTGGGGGAACGGGAGAGCAGCTATGGACTTTAGAAAATCCCTCCAAAACTTATTAGAGTTTCTATAGCAAGCTTGTCCTTCATATTCAAAGGTGCCCATGAGGAAATAACAACCCATGAACACAGACAAATGACACATTATGTTGAATCATAATGTCAAATAAATGAAAATGATACAATTCAACAAATTATACCATAGAACCAGTAACGGGCAAATTATGCAGGCCTCATCAAAACAGCTGACATGTACAATGACATTTAGAATAACATTACTCCATCTTGATCTTGTTTTGCCATCTGCGAGACTCCACAGTTAATGCATCCTACTGTGACTTGATCATTTTTCCAAACTGGAAAATTGCATACAAGTCCACAGGCTTTGTGATCGAGACACTTAATGGATAAATTGATACAGAAAATGGAAACAAACAAATCCTAGAGAATGTAGGCAATTGTAAAGTAAAAATATTTGATATTCAAATAGAGACCTATTAAAAGCCTATTATTTGCATGCCTTATTTTGAAAGGCAGTTCACTCCAGAGCTTGATGAGCTGAGTTTGAATCTTGGCTCTGCTAAACTGAGTGACCTTGGGCAATCTAACTTCTCTGCCTTGATTTTGTCAATGCAGGGGAGACAGGAATAGTATTTAATTCATGAAGTTGTAAAGAGAATTAAGTGAGTTAATACACGTAAAACAGTATCTGGCATGCAATAGGTACTACATGGAAGCCAGTTATTACTATTTCTGTGGTAATAGAGATGAGTGCTTCAGTAGGGTGACTATTGAGCATGACTTACACAAATGAGCCCCTCTGCTTGGCACTGCGGGATGCTTGGACCCAAAGACCCAACCTGACTAATGATCTTGCCCATGGATGTGCCCTTCTGTTAGCAATGTAATTGAATAGCTCATGAGATCTCTTCTCCAGGTACCTTCACTACTGAACATCCGGGGATGGGGAGCTTCATGCTCTGGGTTAGCAAACACTAATCAACTAACTGATGCCATTAGGAGACCATCTATAGATGCAGAAAATTGTGATACAGTAGAGGCTACCCATAATAATATTTATAAAACAGTTTTGATAGTTTGGAAAGCAAGATTCAATAATATTTCAGAATCATTATGAGAGTTATCACTACACTGTAGAGATGGTGATATAGAAAGAAAATGAGGTAGAATCACCCAGTAGCATGGTGGTTAAGACAGCTGGATCCGGGACCAGCGGTTAGCGTAATGGCTATGTCGCTGGACTCCCACGTAGTCGACCGCGGTTCGAGTCCCGGACCCGGCGGCTTGAACTCACGCCGGGCACGTGTGCGTGCGTGCCCAAGATCCCGAGAGGAGAATGGAGGAGAAGGGATTGCGGCGTGGCCATCCCCCCTGGGGGGTGATTTCCTGCTTTCTGTCTCTCTGTCTCTCTCTGTCTGTCTGGCGAGCGCACGCGCCCTATAGCAAAAACCTCTCCAAAAAAAAAAAAAAAAAAAAAAGCCCCGCCTCTGGGCCCGCGGCCAGCGCGCGGGGCCACCGGCCTCTGGGCCTGCGTGGGACCGGGGCCGGCGCGCTGGGCCTCTCGCCTCTGGGCCTGCGCGGGACCGGGGCCGCCCGCCTCTGGGCCCGCGCGGGACCGGGGCTGCCCGCCTCTGGGCGCACGCGGGACCGGGGCCGGCGCGCTAGGCCGCCCGCCTCTGGGCCCGCGCGGGACCGGGGCCGCCCGCCTCTGGGCCCGCGGCCAGCGCGCGGGGCCGCCGGCCTCTGGGCCCGCGCGGGACCGGGGCCGCCCGCCTCTGGGCCTGCGTGGGACCGGGGCCGGCGCGCTGGGCCTCTCGCCTCTGGGCCTGCGCGGGACCGGGGCCGCCCGCCTCTGGGCCCGCGCGGGACCGGGGCCGCCCGCCTCTGGGCGCACGCGGGACCGGGGCCGGCGCGCTAGGCCACCCGCCTCTGGGCCCGCGCGGGACCGGGGCCGCCCGCCTCTGGGCCCGCGGCCAGCGCGCGGGGCCGGGGCCGCCCGCCTCTGGGCCTGCGTGGGACCGGGGCCGGCACGCTGGGCCTCTCGCCTCTGGGCCTGCGCGGGACCGGGGCCGCCCGCCTCTGGGCCCGCGCGGGACCGGGGCCGCCCGCCTCTGGGCGCGCAGGACCGGGGCCAGCGCGCTGGGCCGGCCGCCTCTGGGCCTGCGCGGGACCGGGGCCGCCCACCTCTGGGCCTGCGCGGGACCGGGGCTGCCCGACTCTGGGCACTCGGCGCCTCTGCTTCGCGTTCCGCAGTCGAGGCCGCCCAGCCCCTGCTGCCCCTCCGGCGCTGGGTGTGTCCCGTGCTCGGCGCCGACGCTGCCTGGCAGCACTCTGACCAGGCAGGCGAACCGGAGGTGGCGCTGGGTCCCGCGCGCATTCGCGTGCTCGGGGGCTGGTGTGTGCCCGCTGGGCCCGCGCGTGGCCGCCGGGCCTGAGCGTGGTTGCGCGCGCTTGGGGCTGACGTGTGGCCGTCGGGCCTACACGTGACCGCCGGGTCAGCGCATGGCCGCTGGGTCTGCGAGTGGCCGCTGGGCACACGCATGGCCCCCAGACTGGCGAGTGGCTGCCGGGTCTGAGTGTGGCTGCCGGGCCCGCTCCTGTGCATGGCCGCCGGGCCTGCGCCTACACATGGCTCCCGGGCCGGAGCGTGGTCACTGGGCCGGCGCACGCCGGGCCTGCGTGTGGCTCCCGGGCCTGCGAGTGGCCACCGGGCCTGTGCATGACCTCCAGGTTGGCGAGTGGCCACCAGGTCTGAGCATGGCCGCCGGTCCTGTGTGTGGCCGCCGGGCCTGTGCCCGTGCGTGGCCGCCGGGCCTGTGTGTGATCGCCGGGCCTGTGCGTGGTCGCCGGGCATGCGCCCACGCGTGGCCGCCGGGCCCGCGCATGGCTGCCGGGCCTGCGCCCAGGCGTGGCCAACGAGCCTGCCCGTGACCGCCGGGCCTGCACGTGACCGGCGGTTGCGAGCAGCAAACTGAAGCCGAAAACAAGGATTAAGATCTTGCAAATATAAGCAGAAGAAGGAAACCTTGGACGTCTTAAACCAATTGAGAAATGTATGGTATAGGAGGATTTTCGCTGCCTATGGGCAGTGAGAAGGCGATGGTACCAGCCCTGCATTACCTCATGGAAAAATAAGAACTATTCTACCATTCTTAAGGAAGCCAGATACTCGAGGATGACTCACGCTGCAGATCCCCACAACACCATCCTCGGTAATCACAGGATGGATGCTGTGCTGCATCAGCTGATAACCGTCTCTGCCTACCAGAACTGCGTTCCTGAAACTGTACTCCATAGAGACTCACCTACAACTGCGGAGCTGCACGAGACCCACCCTTGACCCAACCCTGAATAGAACCTATGTTTCCTATTGTGGAAAACTTTATGAGCTCATAATTGAAAAAGGAAAAAAAAAAAAAAAAAAAGGATGAAAGATCTGGAGGGTATGGTCGCAGGGATGGCAACTGCGGATGCTGGAGACAGCACGGGAGAGGTAATGGGAATGAATGATGGAGGGCGGTTCAGGGAACGATCATCACGTTTGATGGACACAGGGGTGAAGGGTGGTCTGTTGAAGATGATGTATGTGGGGGTATCATTGTCTTGGCTAATGTTAACTATACTCATGCTGGAAGGGACCATGCTGTACACTGTAAAGATGTCCAATGAAAAAAAAATAATGATAACATTATCGGCACTCTGGCAGAAGGAGAAAGATCCAATGATATGATAGCGGAAAGGATAAATGTGGATGTCGGAGCCTGTAAGGGAGGGGAGTGGGTGGTCAGGAGAGGGTGGTAGAAAGTGGGCGTGGGGGGCAAAAGGAGGAATCAGTTAACACCAAAAAAAGTAGAGTTCTCTGTTGAAAACTATATACATATATGTATATTGTATACATCATAATGGGAACTTTATGTAAAATGAACTTAATTAATCTGAGAAAAATAAAATAAAATAAAAAAAAAAAAAAAAAAAAAAGACAGCTGGATCCTACATGGGCAACCAGCAGTTCAAATCCCAGACCTAGTAGCTTGAAGAACACATCGGGTGTTTGTACATGCATGCTCAAAATCCCAAAAGGAGAAATGGAGGAGAAGGGATTGCAGAATGACCATTTTACATAGGAGTGCTTTCTTGCTTTCTCCCTCTCTCTCTCTCTCTCTCTTTCCAGCAAGCACATGTGCCCTCTAGGAAAAAAATTTTTAAATGATAATAATAAGGATAATGAGTTAAACTTGAATCAATGAAATCCTAGAAATAGTCGTGTGTGTGTGTGTGTGTGTGTGTGTGTGTGTGTGTGATTCTTACTTTTTTGATATTCAGCTGGTTGGTCTCTTAGCATTGAAGACTTTATTTTGTCTCCTTTGTTTGTGCGAATGTAATTGTTCAGCCCTCTGCCATGTATATAGGCTGGTTATTCCCTGAATTCAGCACTTCAAAATCAAACATCCAGATGTAGTATGCACTAGATTAGTAGAACTCAACTTTTCATCTCTAAAGGTTTCTTTCATTTTCTTTCTCCATAAACTGAATGTTTTGAAGGTTTTCATCTACTGAAGCACATATTCACTGGTTACCATTTACTTGTTGAAAGACACCTACATTGTTTCCAGTTTTCAGCTATTATAGAAAAAGCTGTTATGAAAATTTAGGTGCCAGTTTTTGTGTGGAAGAAATACCCAGGAGTGCAGTTGCTAAAGTATATGGTAGCTGAGTGTTTAGTTTTTGTTGTTGTTGTTGTTGTTGTTGTTGTTTTGCCATAGGGCACATGTGCTCACCAGAGAGAGAGAGAGAGAGAGGGAAAATAAGAAATCACCCCCTGGGAGAATGGCCACATCACAATTCCTTCTCCTTCATTCTTCTCTCAGAATTTGGGGCACATAAGCACACATGCCCAGTGTGTTTTTCAGGCCACTGGGTCCGGAACTAGAACTCACAGAGTTGACCATGGGGATTCAGTGCCTTAACTACCATGCCACTACTGGCCCTGCACCTTTATTTTTATAAGAAATTGTCAAATTGTTTTCCAGAGTGACTGTACCTGTTTCTATTTTGTGTTTAATTTTTTATAATTATTTATTTATTGTTATTCTTCAATTTGACCAGAGAGAGAGAAGGGGAGAATGAGTAAGCAAGCCACCAGATCCAGAACTCAAACCATGGTCGACCACATGGGAGTACAACACCCCAACCACCATTCTACCTGCCAGCCCCTATTTTAATTTTTTAAAAAATACATAATAATTATACATATTTCTGGAATACAGTGTGATTTTTCAGTATATAAATATAATGCATGATGATTAAATTCATCATCTCGAACATCTGTCATAATTTGATGTTGGGACTATTCAAAACTCTTTCTTCTAGCTATTCTAAAATATACAATAAATTATTGCTAACTATAGTTACCATACTGTACTACACAACACTAGAACTTGTTCCTCTTATCGAACTATAATTTTGCACTCATTAATCAGCATCTCTCTATCCCTCAGCTTCATTTACACTGATATACATGTGATCCATTTCTTCATGTGCTCACCAGCATGTCATAATTACTTCTCATTCTAGTCATTCCAACAGGCATGTAATATCACTTTGTGGTTTCCATTTCTCTTTCTCTAATGGCTAGTGATGTTGAACATCTTTATACCTGCTTATTTGCCAACTGAGAATCTTCTTGAATGAAATATCTGTTCTTTTGCTCGTTTTCTTTTTTTTTAAGAGAGGTTTTTGCTCTAGGGTGTGTGCACTTGCCAAAGAGACAGAGAGAAACAGAAAACGAGAAATCACTAACCCCCAGGGGTATGGCCACGCTGCAATCCCTTCTCCTCCATTCTCCTCCCAGGATCTTGGGCGCGCACGCACATGTGCCCAGTGTGAGTTTAAAGTCACAGAGTCTGGGACGTAAACTGCAGTCGAATATGTGTGAGTCTGGCGACGTAGCCATTACACCATCTGCTGGTCCCCTTTGCTCATTTTCTAATTGGATTTTTTAGTTTTTACTGTTGAGGGTTTTTTTGGGTTTTTTCCCTCCCTAGAGGGAGCATGCACTTGCCAGAGAAAGAGAGAAATAGAGAAAGGGAAAGTGAGAAAGTACTCTCCAGAGGGGGTGACCATACCACAGTCTGTTCTCCATTCCTCTCAGGACTTTGAGCATAAATGCACATACACACATGTTTCTCAAGCCACCAGGTCCAAGGCTTGAACCACTCAGTCAGCCAAGTAGGATCCAGCTGCTTTAACTATCACACCACCAGCTGGTCCCTACCATGAGTTTTTAATACTCTAGTCCTTTATCAGATACGTGTCTTTAAAATATCTTCTCCCAGTCTGTAGTTTATCTTTCTATCCTCTTCCTGTAGACTTTCTCAAAACAAAAGCTTTTAATTTACTGAGAGAGGTCCAGTATATCAATATTTCCTTTTCATGATTCATGTTTTTAGTGTCAAATTTTAGAACACCACAATAAGAGCCATTGCACTAGAACTAAATGACCAACACGTCCCAGTTTCCCTAGGACTCTCCTGGTTTTAGCACTGAAATCTCATATCCTGGGAAACCCATCAGTCCAGGACAGGTGATCACCCTAACTGGAAGCAGTGGAATCCTGCTCCTCTTTTGCACCAAAGCAACTTCAGCAGCAAAGGAGCTAGTGTCAGGGAGACGCCACAGTCTATGACCTAGAATAAGGTTGTGACGTCACTACATGTGAGTATATTGTAACACACATGGCAACTTTGCCATTTCCTCCCTCACTATCATGGGCATGATCCTTTAGATAGGTAGGCTGGCAGGGGAAGAGCTTCATGTCCATGACCAGACCACTGTTCTCAGCCTTGGCGACTGTACCTGAGGCATCGCTCCTCACAATTCCCACTCAAGTCTTCACGTCTAGTTCAATCCTTTGGGCCAGGGTCCTCAGTCCTGACTGCTTACTAGAATTCTTTGAGGAGCTCTTTAAAAACCCCACCCTAAGCCCATTAACTTTTTTTTTTTTGGTGGTGGGGGTAGGGAATGGAAGTGGGGCCCAGACATTTGTTATTGTAAAAGCTCCCCAGATTGTTGTAATTACCATTGCATAGAGAGATCCTTTGGCTCTGGGACAGTAGGAGCTGTATTTCATTTCTCGGTCAGTTCAAATCTAGAGCCTTGGGGGTATCAGCATCACCAGGGAATTTGTTAGAAATGCTGGTCTTCAGGCCCCATTTCAGACCCACTGCATCAGAGTCTGCATTTTAACAAGATCTCTGGGTCATCCAGATGCTCGTTAAAGTTTGAGAAGCAGCAAGTGGCATAGTGGTTAAGGTGCTAGACACTCCCACATGGCCAAACACGGTTCAAGTCCTGGACCTGGTGGCTTGCAGCTTGCTTTCTCACTTTCCATCTGTGTGTGTGTGTGTGTGTGTGTGTGTGTGTTTCTCTCTCTGGTCAAATTAAAATCAATGAATAAATAAAATTAAATAAATAATTATTTAGAAAAAAAAAGAAGTTTGAGAAGCAGCTGGGTAACCTAAACAGCTAAGAAATCATTACAGAAAAGAAGCAGGTATCCATTGGGCAGGTCTTTAGCACCTGGAGAACTATGTCCTCCTAACTCTCACCCAACCAAATATGTGAAGGGAAGAGACCCTCAGATGATCAGGGAAGAGGTGGAGCCACATGGGGCCAAATCATTCTTCATAAAACTACAAGGCATCTTAGGACTGAATCTTTAACCTCCCCAGTATAAGCCTTGAGCTTGGAAGATTAATGAGCAGAAGTAACCTACACATACCATGTAGTATGTTTATTTTTACTTTGTGAAGAATTTAGGTAAAGACATGACCATGAGCATCCTAAAATGAATGAGAGAATGTGAACATGTCACTGAATTACCCAGCAGCTGAAGCAAGTTCTTGGGGTTGCTTCCAGGAGGCAGGGTGGGTGGGCCTTCTCACTCCCTCCCCCACGTGGCCAGAGTTCTGTAATTCTCACATGACGTCCACTCTTCTGGGCAATCCCCCTCACAGCACCGATGAACAGCATCAAGGACCCTCAGAATATCTTCTCCCAGTCCTGGCTTCTCTCTCCCCTGTCTAGTATTTTGGTGAGCATGTCAGCATCCTCATCAATGTTAACTACTGGTAGTTACCATTGTATTTTCATCAGTTACAACATTCTGAAAGCAACCTACTGAGGTTTAAAGAAGGAAAGGGATAGCCACGGTCATCTTTTCTTGTATATAACAAGGGGACTTTAAAATGTGAGGAAATTGTTTATCTTGACACCTGATTGTACCCCTTTATGCAATTTTTTCTCCAGCTCTTGGTATCACCTATGCACCCTTTCCTGCAGAGACAGTAGCTGGCAGCCACCAGAGTTCACAGATCACAGCTCCCAAGCAAGGATAGACATCAAGAGAAGAGCTAAACCTGCAACAGACTCCATCCTGTGACCGTCTCTGCCCTCAACCTTTACCTAAGCGCGGCTGCACGAACACCCAAGCACCAGAATGAGTGACCTCAGCTAGGAACTGCGCTGAAACAATTATGCCTTGCCCCTGATGGAACTGCACAAACTATTTTCTGCTTTGCAGTATCATACACAGAAAACATTTTTTATGCCTGGGCCATGGTTTGAGGCAGTTTTTGCATTCTACATCAGGAGGAAATTGATTAATGTGAATGTTTTAGCTGTGGTTGTTGTTTGTGTATAAACTTTTGTTAAAACAAGTACGGCAGAATAAATGACCTTTATGTAGACACCTATTAAGGCACTAAAAGGCTTGGCTACATTCATCTGAGACGCGTACACATAACGAGTGGAACAATAAGGGATCAGCAGCTGCAAGGGGTTGAATTGAATTCTTCAACAATGGAAAAGTTTTTCAGACCCAAATACCAGCAATCAAAGAGAATTTTTGCAGATAATCCGAGAGAAAGAAAAAAAATGCTAGCCAACTTTGCACCAGTTAGCATAAGGTTGCCATCTGAAACATGTCAGCTTAAGAGCAAACCGTACCTCCATTCTTTTGCCCAACTGCAGTATTCAGAACTGTTTCCCCAAATAATCCCAGATGGCATGCCACAAAATTTCAATTCATTTTAAAAGCTTTCTTTGCTGTTATTATGTGATTGAAAGTGCAAAAGCAAGTTGCCATTCTCATGGCACTATTTGCATTGGCTATTATCCCCTAAAATCCCCTTTAAACAGCTACATTGTCAGCCCATAGGCCTCATTTAGAACTACAAAAAAGCCCAGATTAATTCGATCAAAGAAAGAGCCAAGTACAAAATGCACTTTTCAAACTGTATCAGAGTGGGTTCGCTTTACAGATCGCTTCGGGGCAAGAACCGCAGGGGAAAGAAAGCCCTCAGATAAAGCTTGGTTACGAAGCGAAATAACTAGGTTTGGCTCCCTCTCTGATTTATTTGAGCATCTCAAGGCAAAATCGCCAATTAAAAATTCTTGGAGGGAAATGTATTTAAATATAAATGCTGAAACAGACCCCTACAAATTGCAGCATCACATTTGTACTACTGGCTGTTAGCCACCATTCTTCAGAGAAGGTTCATAGCCTTGCATGGGTAACCTGGTTATTGGGAGGTATTTCTGAAGTCTTACACACTGAATTAAGCCAAAGTACTAGGCACTTGTAAAATTTACATCCAATCTCTTCACCCCAT
The DNA here is from genome assembly GCA_026018925.1 of Tupaia tana. Classification (NCBI taxonomy): domain Eukaryota; kingdom Metazoa; phylum Chordata; class Mammalia; order Scandentia; family Tupaiidae; genus Tupaia; species Tupaia tana. The sequence goes on along the minus strand of JAKSZU010000003.1, from coordinate 27,032,984 downwards.
CCCAGAGGAAATGTTTTATGTTACCACAAGAAATAAATTGCTAGAAAACAACAGGAGACAGTGATGACATTTCTTTCCACAGAACAAAACGTGCTTAAGATTCAGGTCAAATTCTGGTAGAATAAGCCTGCTGCAAGTCCAGTTCTTACTGGCCGACAGACTCTCTGCTGGTTGCATGGCGTGTGGGTCTTTTTGCCTCACCTGTGGGTCTGGAGGTGGGGGAGGAAGCTGGGCTGAGCCAAGCTGGATTTTAGGTTTAGGGACGCTCCATGGGTTTCTTAGGCAGGGTTAGAGGCTCCTTCGGCACTGGAGGTGGTGCAGCGGCGCACTGCGGCCGGCAAGCTCCCCTTTCTCTCTGCCCAAAGCTGTCCCCATTCCGCGGCTGCTTTTGTGCGCCGAGAACATTTCACTAGGAGGGAACGGAGGCTACAGGACGTGTGCAACAAAACGAGCAACTGCCTCTTGGGAAACTGAGCAAGGCCGGGAGAGAGCTGAAAACAGGCAGCTGCAGCCAATGTGAGCATCAGCTGCAGGAGGGAGAGACCAGAGGTGACTTTGGCTGGTGGTTTCAGCTCCAATTTTTGCTCCAAGAGAGATGAACTCAAAGTCCTAAGCTATCTGCAGTTCCTCAAACCCATCCTAGGAACAAAGGACCACCCTACTGCTCTAATCACATCACGTGGAATGTTTAGAAAAGGCACACTTACCAAGGGGCTCCGTCATAGCACACTGGTCCCAAACTTCATGGTCACGTGCTTAGCTAGAAAGTTACAGAGCGAATATGTTATTCAGATCGCACATAGCTACTCACTGCTCCCAACGACCAAATCCTCATAATCATCCTTAGGATGATCTAGAGAAAATAAATATGGGTAGCAAGTCTCTGTACATTGGAAATGTACCCCATCTCCCACCTCCTGACGTCAGAAAGACAGGAAAAGAAATAAATGGTGAACACACACACAGGAGAGGGGCTACAGAGTCAAATTGTCTTCAGTGAAGGAGAACAATCCCCCAAATCTCCGAATGAATTAGGTGGAGTCTCTCTGACAGCCCTAACTTTTAACTACAGCAACACAGCACAAAAGAAAAAATAGTCCTAATTTTTTTTTTCTTGTTGCCAGAGGCGATGTGCGCTTGCCAGGGAACGAGAGAGAGGGAGAGGGAGAAAGCACCCTCTGGTGGGACTTGGTCGTGCCACTATCCCCTCTCCATTTCTCCATCCTATCAGCATTTGGAGCATGCAGACACATGTGCTTGGCATGTTTTTTAAGCCACTGGAGCCAGGATTCAAACCATGGTCAGCATGGTGGGACCCAGCCCAATACCCAATAGACGATGGAACTGGTCCAGTCCCTATTTTGTGAGAGCTGTGTAACTCTGAAATTTTTTTTTTTAAGAGATTTTTCTACAGAGCATATCTGCTCGCTGGAGAGACAGAGAAATAGACAGAAAGCGAGAAACCGCCCCCAACCCCAGGGGAGATGGCCATGTCACAATCCCTTTTCCTCCATTCTCCTCTCGGGATTTTGGGCACACATGCACACACACCTAGTGTGAGTTTTAAGCTGCTGGGACAAAGACTTGTACCGTGGTCAACTACATGAGAATTCAGTGATGTATGTCATCTGCTGATCTCCAGAGTCCAGACTTTTACAATATACCATGGCACCCTTTCCCATATTTCCTTAACCCTCTAAATACCCCCACCAAAACTAGGAAGCCCAGTTGGATTTGCCTTAAACAATGTGCTTGTGAGCCCGGGTGTAACTACCACAGGTCTCTGGATCTTGCAGTTGTCGTGGGACTGGTCTTCATGATGGCACTGATCTTCCTTCCTAGTGTTGCTTAGAATATATATATATACATATACATATATATATATATGTGTGTGTATATGTATATATATATACACATACATACATACATATATACATACATACATACACACACACACACACACACACACATATACACACATACACATGTGTGTGTGTGTATAAGATTTTTGCCATAGGGTGCATGAGCTCACCCAAGAGAGACAGGGAGAGAAAGAGAAAGAGAGAGAGAGAGAGAGAGGAGTGAGAACATGAGAAATCATTCCCCAGGGGAATGGTTACGCCGCAATCCCTTCCTCTCGATTTTCCTCTTGGGATTTTGGGCACGCATGCGCTCATGCCTGGTGTGATTTTCAAGCTGCTGGCTCCAGGTCTTGAACCCCACAGATGATCATGTGGGAATCCAGAGCCTTAAATACCATGCTACCTGCTAGCCCTATGCTTAAAATATTTTTAACTCATCATCAAATATTTACCATCACAGGAAAGTCATTGTATTTTCGTCTAGGGCTTCAGTGAGACCTAAAAATGTCCATTACCATTCCATCTAGTTAACAGTCTATTCAGATTTACTAGAAATAAATTACTTTCCTTGCATTTTCTCACAGTGAGATAGTTTGTCTCATAATGATTCAACTAATGTGGTTGTCTTTCACCCTGAGGTTTGCAGAATTGCCTCATGGCGGGCAGGTAGCATGGTGGTTAAGGGCACTGAACTCCCATATGGCCAACTGCAGTTCAAGTCCCAGACCTAGTGGCTTGCTTTCTCACTTTCCCTCTCTCTCTCTCTGATCAAACTGGAAAATAATAATAAATAAAGTTAAGTAAAATATTTTTTTTGAAAAGTCTGGATTCTAAATTCTGGTCCTGGCTTTGCCTCTAAGTAGCAGAATGACCTTGAGTTGGTTACTTTCCCCCTCTAGATCTTAATTTCCTCATCTATAAAATAAGAAAGCTAAAGTAGGTGACTTCCAAAGGCTATCCCAAAAGTAACACCTAGTGGCAAGAGCATTCCTACAGAGAATATATACAATATAACGGTTCTAAAATATTTCTTAGATCATGTGCTTTCTACATAATGGAAGAGTTCACTGACTCAGGATGGGGCTTCAAGTTCTCTTAGTCTTTTTGAGGTACTAATTATATCAGCGCTACACAGATGTGGTCCATTAACTGCTGCACTAAGGGGCCGGTCCCATTACATAACTCTTAATTCCTTTCTTCATCAGTCCTGCTTCTTCCTCAATGAGTTGTTTAATTTCAACATCTAGAAGTTACACGTGCTCCTCTCTTTTCCTCAGCACCCCCTTTTATTGACCCCCATTTATTCTAGTAGTAAGTCTAGTCTACATCAGTGTAGTCAGCCTGAGATTCCCAGCCACGTTAGTCAGATTAACTGAATCAACTGATCCAAAATCCCAATCTCCCATAGGAAAGCCTACACTACCCACCTGGGCCAGAGGCCCAAACTATTCGTCCTCTAGTGAAGCCAGTCAGTTTAAGATTTAGGATGACTGCAGCCATTTTGAAATTAAGGCAGGCCTTGAGAGAACAATCTGACCTAGTGCTGAGTCATAGGAAGATCTGTTTGAAGAATGGTCACATGAAAAACCAGAAATGAGTACTTGAAGTAAAAAAAAGAATCAGGATAATTACTCAGGGGAAGTGGTTGATTCTAATTGATTAGAGTGAGTAATGATTTGCACGTGTTTGCATCTTGTGCCTGTAAATACTGAAAACATGTTGGGTTTTTCAAGACAGTTGGATGGTGCTTGCTGACTATCTCCCAGTAATTGGTTACAGAAATAAATTCCCTTCTTCTCCAGCCTCTGCCTCTCATTTCATTGACTATGAGAAGCAGCAGCTGGACTTAGTTAGCTGGTAACACTAGAAACAGCTGCTGTTTTCTCCCATCAAATGGGGAAAGAAGGTGCCATGTTTAAAATTACTTGCGAATATCTCTTAGACATTTGTACTTTTTAAAAGGAAGTGTTGTTTTAGTTGTAAACGCTTTCCATGATAAATTCCATCATTTGAATGAAACTATGAAACAGAGTTACGCGGTAGATGCCAGGTGGGTAACACTGGATTGGGCAGATTCTTGGAGATGATATTTAAGCTGAGCCATGAATCACAAGAACTATGAAACACTAGGGGACAGTTAGGGCAAGGTCCTCAAAACGTGGGTCAGAAAGAAAGTCAGCGTGGCTAGAATGCAGTGTTGGAGCAGGAACCAAACCATGGACATCGCTGGACTTTGTCCTAATTATAGAAGGGAGCTTATTAGAGTTTCAAGCACAGTAGAGACATGATCAACTTAATATTTTTTAAAAACTAATCTTGCTGCTATGTGAAGAATAGCTTCTTGGTGCAGTAAGTGTGGCCATAGCTAGAACTATTAGGAAGTTATTGCAATAGTACCAGTAAAGACAAAAGTGGTGGGGCCGGCAGGTGTCATGGTGGTTGAGGCACTGGACTCCCACATGGCCAACTGTGGTTTGAGTCCCGAACTTGGCAGCCTGCTTTCTCACTCCCCCTACACTGGTCTCTTTTTAATTTTTAATAAATAAATTAATTAATTGAATTGAATACATCTTTATAAAAGATAAAAGTGGTTTTGGCTAGGAAGCAATAGTGAAGATGGAGAAAAGAGAACAGTTTCAAGATACTTCTTAAAAGATTTACTACTACAATAAGTGGGAGTTCAATAGAAAGGGAGTGCTGAAGAAGAGAAGAGTGCGTGTAACTTCTAGATGTTGAAATTAAGCAACTTATTAGAAAATAAGTAAGACTGATGGGGAGAGAGGAATTAAGAATTTTGTAATGGAACCGGCGCCATAGTGCAGCAGCTAAGGACTGTGCAGTGGGAGATATTAGATCCCATGTGGCCAACTGTGGTTCAAATCCCAACCTTGGTGATTGAAAACACCCAAAGTCCTGATAGGCTGTAGAAATGGAGGAAAAAAGTTTGAGGCACAACCACGCTCCATTGGGGGTTTCTCTCCCTGGCTAGCACACATGCCCTCTGCCTAAATAAATAAACAAGTATAAAAATAAAAAGAATTCCACTATGGCCATGTTAAGTTTGAGGTGCCCTATAAAATGTCTCTGTGGAGAGATTGAGTAGGCAGTTGGACACATGAGTTTGAAGCTGCATAAGAAGGTCGAGGACGCAAATGAGAACTGTGAATCATTGGGATAGAGTAAACCATAGTCGTAGCTAATTCTGATTAAGAATCAGAATTCATCTCGGAGATGAGTGAAGCAGAAGCCCTCTGTGCAATACATTCATGACCTGTAGGTGATTGATGAATCAGGCACCTCTTAGGTGCAGTTTTGGGGCTCTAAGTCTCACTTCATTCCAAGGATTTTTGTCATTTGTCCTTGGACCCAGCAGCCATAACCCAGTACCACCTGCCTTTGTGTCGTCCATGTCCCACATCTCACATCAGACCTCCAGGTTGCTCCTGGGATCCTCCCTGTTAATACAGAAGACCTTTGTTTTTCCCTCGCTATAGGGCGCGTGCACTCTCCAGAAATACAGAGACAGAGAGACAGAAAGTGAGAAATGACCCCCCGGGGGGATGGCCACGCCACAATCCCTTCTCCTCCATTCTCCTCTCAGGATCTTAGGCACGCACGCACACGCTCTGGTGTGAGTTTAAGCCACCGGGTCTGGGACTCTTAACTACATGGGAGTCCAGCGACGTAGCCATTACGCCATCTGCTGGTCCCAATACAGAAGACCTCTCTATTGAGGCAGACCTGCTCAGCTTCCACCTAAATACATTTGGGAAGTACAAGGAAATTAATGCCCCTTGGGGTGACTGAGATTGTTGTAATAGATAACAGACAGGCACCAGCAGTTGGCGTAATGGCTATGTCACTGGACTCCCATGTAGTTGACCATGGTTCAAGTCCCCACCATGGTGTCTTAAACTCATGCTGGGCAAGTGTGCGTGCGTGCCCAAGATCCTAAGAGGAGAAGGGATTGAAGCATGGCCATCCCCCCCCCCCGGTGGGGGTGTGATTTCTCACTTTCTGTCTCTCTGTCTCTCTCTGTCTTTCTGGCAAGTGCACGCACCCTATAACAAAAACCTCTCCAAAAAAAAAAAAGATAACAGACAAATCCTTTCCCCTTCTTCCTCCATATGAAAAAAAAATATTAAAATCTGTCAGAAAATGACCCCACAAGATTGAATAATCTGTCATTCTTGAACTGAAGTAGTGGCCAGGTGCACCATACATGCTAAGGTTTCGTCACTGCCTTCTGATGCCTCATTCCTCTCTTCCTTTATCCTTACACCAGCAGAGACTGACACTGAGATACCAGCATGGCGCTGTTCCTCAAGCAATTACACTTACACCACCTTCCACCCCAGGGAGACTAACCGCTGTCCTTTCCAGACTTGCAACCTGCTTTAGTTAAGGTTTGCCTTTAATCTCCACCATGCCTCCAACATCCAAGCCATTCAAGGTTTACAAATGCCTTTTCTATTGGCATTATATCACACATAATATTGCCTGATCTAAAAGGCCCATTTTATAGTGAAAGAAATATGAGAGTGGACACATCAGCATATGCTTCATCACCCTGAAATATCTAGGCTGAGAGAACAATGCAATGGCCCCCTTAGGACTCACTTAAGATGCTGGAATAACACTCTTCAAAGTCTTTATGCTATTTCCAAGCTTGTGGTATAAGTACTGAACTGAAAGTCAGCGATACATGATTCTGTGTCTCCAATAGTTACAATACCCAGGTCTAAGAACCAATGGGTCGAGGTAGAGTTAACTCTTCTCACTATTATTCCCAGCTACTCACTCACGGAATTTGTGTTTCTCATTCCTTAACCCTAGGCACTGCTATGTTAGGGATCCCTGTCTTTCGTGGGGATACAGTGAGAGTTCGATTACCTTGAAGCCTCAACTCCTCCTTGATTACTTTAATCTCTTTATTCCAGTGGACAAACAGGAGAGGACATGGGTCTATTTCTAACTACTGAGAGGCTAGGTGATGCTACATAGTGAGGTCAAGAAGTTTATCTGGGGGGACCAGCAGTTAGCGTAATGTCTGTGTCGCTGGACTCCCACGTAGTCGACTGCAGTTCACGTCCAGGACCCGGTGGCTTAAGACTCATGCCGGGCGCGTGTGCGTGTGTGCCCAAGATCCCGAGAGGAGAATGGAGGAGAAGGGATTGCGGCGTGGCCATCCCCCCTGAGGGGTGATTTCTCGCTTTCTGTTTCTCTGTCTGGCGAGCGCACACGCCCTATAGCAAAAACCTCTCAAAAAAAAAAAATAGTTTATCCGGGGACCAGCAGATGGTGTAATGGCTATGTGGTTGGACTCCTATGTAGTCTACTGCGATTCGAGTCCCGGACCCGGCGGCTTAAACTCACACCAGGCATATGTGCGGGCATGCCCAAGATCCCAAGAGGAGAATGAAGGAGAAGGGATTGCGGTGTGGCCATCCACCCTGGTGGATGATTTCTTGCTTTCTGTCTCTCTGTCTCTCTCTCTCTCTCTGTCTTTCTGGAGAGTGCACATACCCAATAGCAAAAACCTCTCACACACACACACACACAAAAAAAGAAGTTTCTCTGGAACCCTAGGGGGCTCAGTGGGATACCTCTCGGTGCTTCCATGTCCAGTGATCACAATGAATGGACAACAGAGCGGCCAGCATCTGACTAAGCTGAGCTGCTAAGGAAGATCAATGTCTGGGTTACTCTACCAGCAAAGAAAGCCAGACCATTGAAAGTACTGGCCAAGGAAGAGGGAAATCTAAAATTGAGTGGTGGAAGAGATGATGAATATCAATTATGGCCAGAAGACCAGCTGCAGCAGCAAGGACTGTAGTTCATTTTGCTAACTTTCTTACTGTAATTCCTTTCAGAAATTGTGGCTGGCCACCATCTGGAAGGTAGTTGTGAATTACTAAACGTGTACCTCCTTTCTCGGGAAAAACAGGAAGGCATCTTCACATCACAAAAATAAAGGCCATGTGGGACCAGCAGTTGGCGTAATGGTTATGTCGCTGGACTCTCATGTAGTCGACCACAGTTCAAGTCCTGGACCTGGCAGCTTAAACTCACACCGGACGCATGTGCATGCATGCCCAGGATCCCCAGAGGAGAATGGAGGAGAAGGGACTGTGGCGTGGCCATCCCCCCTGGGGGATGATTTCTCACTTTCTGTCTGTCTGTCTCTCTCTGTCTTTCTGGTGAGCGCAGCGCACGTGCCCTATAGCACAAACCTCTCCAAAAAAAAAAAAAAAAAAAAGAAAGAAAAAGAAAAAGAAATAAATGAAAATAAATAAAGGCCATGTTATACTGTGAGAGCCAAATACAATGGGAGGGCAGAGCTGACATGAGTGACATAAGGGGAGAATTGTATCGGCACCTCTCATGTGCCAGTTTGGATCCCTCTTGGCCTCAGCTGACCCCTGGGCCTTTGACTACTTGTTCCAGACAGAGCAACGATAATCACCTCCTCCATGCAGCCTTCGATTCACTCAGACAGAGAAAACCTGGTAGCACCCTATCTCATGTCCACACTGCATGCTCCTAACCATGACCCCAGAACATCCCCACTGACACCAAGACATAACACCAACACTTTGTGCCCATCAGAATCAGATGCACAATTTGCAAGGCCCAGTACAAAATGCTGAAAAAATAAGAAAAAAGTATTTTCCTTTTTTTCACAATCTTTCCCCATGATCTGTTTTATTTGCTACTTAATATTGTGCTCCCCGGTCTACAGACATTCTCCCAAGATGAGTGCATCTTCCCAGGAGTCCAGGGCCCCACTACATGACCAAGCACACATAGCATGGTTTCCTGACCCAGCCTTCCATGCCGGAGTACAGGTCCCTGCCGAGTCAGAGTACCTGCAAGAGGGGCCAGTTAGATCCAACCAGGTGGTATGGTCGTTAAGGCAACTGGATCCCACATGGCTGATGGCATGGTTTGAGTCCTGGGCCCAGAGCTTGAAAAACACACCAGGGGGACCAGCAGTTAGCATAATGGCTATGTCTCTGAACTCCCATATAGTCGACCACGGTTCGAGTCCCGGACCTGGTCGCTTAAACTCACACCAGGCATGTGTGCATGCGTGCCCCAAGATCCTGAGAGGAGAATGGAGGAGAAGGGATTGTGATGTGGCCATCCCCCCGAGAGGTGATTTCTCACTTTCTGTCTCTCTGTCTCTCTCTGTCTTTCTGGGGAGCGCATGCACCCTATAGCAAAAACCTCTTCAAGGGGACCAGCAGTTAGCGTAATGGCTGTGTTGCTGGACTCCCACATAATTGACTGCAGTTCGAGTCCCGGACCCAGTGGCTTAAAACTCATGCCGGGCGCATGTGCATGCGTGCCCAAGATCCCGAGAAGAGAATGGGGGAGAAGGGATTGTGGTGTGGCCATCACCCCTGGGGGGTGATTTCTCACTTTCTGTCTCTCTGTCTCGTGAGTGCACGTGCCCTATAGCAAAAAAAAAAAAAAAACTCTCCAAAAATAACCACACCAGGCACATGTGCATGCATGCCCAAAATCCCAAGAGGAAAATGGATGGCATTTGGTGTGGTCATCCCCCTTAGGGGTTGTTTTCTCACTTTTTTTATCTCCAGCAAGTGCATGCACCCTATAGCAAATCAAAAATAAAATAAAAAGGGGCAAGCTATGGAGAACATCCCAGAGGCAAAAAAAGTGAAGAAGGTGAGACCATCTGTGAGCAGAGGCTCCAAGCTCCCAAGTCCATGCTCCATTGTCCCTCAGACTTCACTGTTAAAGCACAAATGTAGAGAGAAAAGTATTAAACATGTCAAGACAGTGACTGAAGAACATTAAATCCTAAAAGTGGCCCCTCTTCTGAGCTCAGGACCCTATGTGGCTGGCTGGTCACCCTCCCGCCAGGCTGACACTTGCCTGCCTATCAGTGTGGGAATTATAGTTCCCTGGGGCAATCTCTTAACCAATGGGAGATGGATGACAGCAGGTAAATGCTTCTCCCTTCTTCCTGTGCATACTGTTCTGAAAAGTACTCATTTATATAGCTTCTGGAAAAGTAGTTCTATAAGGCCGAGAAAATGGTCATGCTTGAATCCAAGCTCAGACCAGTATAATTCAGCATTCTCATCTTAGCTCTCCCTTTTCCTCATCCTACTTGAATTGTATTCTATGTTAAAGAAATAAGCACATAAGCCATTTCTGCAGGCTCAACATTTTGAGGAACCCAGGCTAAGGAAATTACCTGAAAAAACAAGAAGGCAGAGAATGAACACACTTGAGATATTTTATTTTAATATAAACATTTTAATTTTAATTTAGAATGTTCTTTTAAGCAGAGACCAGCAGGTGGCGTAATAGTTACATCATTGAACTCCCACTTAGTTGTACACAGTTCTAATCCTGAACCCAAAAGCTTAAAACTCACACCAGGAGTGTGTGTGTACGTGACCAAAATCCCAAGAGGAGAAAGGAGAAGGAATTGTGGTGTGGCTACCCGCCCCGCCCCCAGAGGTGGGGGTGATTCCTGTCTGTCTCTGTCTGTCCAGTGAGCACATACACCCTATAGCAAAAATCTCTCTTAAAAGGAAAAAATAGTTTAACCACACATTCATGTGCCAGTTTTCCAAAGATATTTTTTAAAGACTGAGCCACTGATTGAAGTTCTATTTTTTATCTGTATTGACTAACTCACAGTCATCACATATTATTTACAATTTATATACTTAATTTATTTAAAAATAAAACAATAAATTGAAGACCTATTTAAAACAACCTTAATGCATCTTTCCTCTAGCTATTATTTTTTTTTGAGAGGTTTTTGCTATAGGGCGCATGTGCTCGCCAGAAAGACAGAGAGAGACAGAGAGACAAAGCGAGAAACTACCCCCCAGGTGGGATTGCCATGTCGTAATCTCTTCTTCTCCATTCTCCTCTTAGGATCTTGGGTACACACGCACATGCTCCCAGCATGAGTTTAAGCCACTGGTCCAGGACTCGAACCATGGTTAATGATTACATGGGAGTCCAGCGACATAGCCATTACACCAACTGCTGGTCCCCTTTCCTCTAGCTTTTTACAGATTTATTTTTTCTGATCTTGAACAGTTGTCCCACCAAACCTAGTAATGTTAAATGGGTAGCATTACTTTAATGAATACCTACATTAGGTCAGTCCAAATATTCACCTTAGTTTTCATAGAAACAAGTTTCAAACATTGAAACTCTTTTTTTCAACTATTTTTTCATAGGTTTCTGTAATATTTAATTAAATTACAAATGACAACCAGACATAAAGACATATAAACAGTTTAAGGGCAAACACAATTGATTCCCGGTAACATTCAGTTCTGCTAATAGGAACCAATGTCTGTAGTGTTCTAGCTCAGTTGTTCTCAAAGTATGCCCCAGATCAGCAGCACCAGGGCCTCAGGAACGTGTTAGAAATGCAAAGTTCTCGGGCTGGATGGTGACACAGCAGTGAAGCATAGGCCCTGCGAGCCAATCCCACATGGGAAAGTTCAAGTCCAGAGACCTCCCTGAGTATGCCAGGCATGCTTGTGCCCATGATCTGGGGCTGGTGGAAGGCTGGGGGTGACCTCAGTGTGAAGATGCTATTGGAGGCGCTGTCTCTCTCTCTCTTTCTCTCTTGCACACACATGCATATTTATTAAAGAAATAAGCAATAAATAAATATATAGAAAAAAAGAAATATTAAGTTCTCAGGCCCCACTTCAAACTTACAGAAGCAGGAACTCTCCTAGTTTAAGAATCACTGTCCTAGAGTCTAGCGTCATAGCTGGAAGCAGGAAGCGACGATCACGATTAGTACACTTCACTACGAAAATGGAGAGTGTTGTTGGTTTACTAAATTAGTTTTTTGGCAGTCAGTTAAAGAGTTTCTAGGGGCCTTATTTAAGAAGGCTTTGCCTACTCAATGTCTCCCAGAGTTTCCCCAGTGTTTTCCAGGAGCAGTCTTATAGTTTGAGATCTTAGATTTAGATCTTTGATCCACCTTGACTTGATTTTTGTCAGAGGTGAGAGGTAGGGCTTCAGATTCATCTTCCTGCAAGTGGAAACCCAGTTTTTCCAGCACCATTTCTTGAAGAGGTTTCCCTTTTCCCACTGGATTGACTGGTACCCAAAGGATATAGAAACACAGTATACAGATGTAAACACCAGATATAGTGTGTGTGAAAGAGGAGGGTCTGAGGAAGGACATTTAGAAGAAAAATAGGGAGGCAAAGCATTAATGGCACAAAGAAATGAGGTATTATCTGTTGAATATATTTTATAGTTTTATCAACTGTACTAGGGAGAAATGTTCATCTGTTGAAATATCCATTTTGTAAGCCAAATAATAATGTGATTGAATGTATAAAATAAAATGAAATTAAATAAATAAATAATTTTTTTTAAAAAAAGAGTTTCTAGGGGCCAGCAGGTGGCGTAGTAGTTACAGTACTGGACTCCCACATGGCCAACCTCAGTTCGAGTCCCAGACCTGGAGACTTGAAAATCACACCAGCACATGTGCATGCATGCCCAAAATCCAGAGAGGAGAATGGGAGGAGGGATTGCAATATGGCCATCCCCCCTGGGGTGGGGGGGGGGGGATTTCTCAGTTTCCCTCTCACTGTCTCTTTCTGTTTCTCTCTGACAAGTACATGTGTCCTACGGCAAAAATCTTTAAAAAAGAAAAAGAAAAAAGCTTCTAACGAGTTTTAGTTAGAATTAGGTTTAGTTTCACATCATCAAAAAACTTAAAACCACAATAGCTTATACGAATATAGTTAATACTACTGAACTGTTAATGCTGGTTAAAATGATAAATTTTATGTTACATGTTTTTACCATTAAAAAAATTAAAATTTTTTAATTAAAAAAGAAAACAGTGACTTAAACAAATTAGAGATGTATTTCTCTTTCACCTAAAAGAAATCTAGGGACCAGCAGGTGGCATAATGGTTAAGGTGCTAGACAATCCCACAAGGCCAAACATGGTTCAAGTCCTAGACCTGGTGGCTTGCTTTCTCACTTTCTCTCTCTCTCTCTCTCTCTCTCTCTCTCTCTTTCTCTCTCTCTGGTCAAATTAAATGGATGTGGGACCAGCAGTTGGCGTAATAGCTATGTCACTGGACTCCCATGTAGTTGACTGCAGTTCGAGTCCCGGACCCGTGGCTTAAACTCACGCTGGGCGCGTGTGCATGTGTGCCCAAGATCCTGAGAAGAGAATGAAGGAGAAGGGATTGCAGCGTGGCCATCCCCCCAGGAGGTGATTTCTCACTTTCTGTCTCTCTGTTTGTCTCTGTCTTTCTGTCAAGCACATGTGCCCTATAGCAAAAAGATAATAATAATGAAATTAATGGATGAATAAATTAAATTAAATAAATACTTCTTTTTTTTTTTTTTTTTTTTTTTGGAGAGGTTTTTCGCTATAGGGCGCGTGCGCTCGCCAGACAGACAGAGAGAGACAGAGACAGAAAGCGAGAAATCACCCCCCAGGGGGGATGGTCACGCCGCAATCCCTTCTCCTCCATTCTCCTCTCGGGATCTTGGGCACGCACGCACACGCGCCCGGCGTGAGTTGTAAGCCACCGGGTCCGAGACGCGAACCACGGTCGACTACGTGGGAGTCCAGCGACATAGCCATTACACTAACTGCTGGTTAGTGGACTTCCAGTCCACTAACTTCTTTTAAAAAAAAAAAAAGAAATCTAGGGAACCAGCAGTTAGCGTAATGGCTATGTCGCTGGACTCCCACGTAGTCGACCGCGGTTCGCGTCTCGGACCCGGTGGCTTACAACTCACGCCGGGCGCGTGTGCGTGCGTGCCCAAGATCCCGAGAGGAGAATGGAGGAGAAGGGATTGCGGCGTGACCATCCCCCCTGGGGGGTGATTTCTCGCTTTCTGTCTCTGTCTCTCTCTGTCTGTCTGGCGAGCGCACGCGCCCTATAGCGAAAAACCTCTCCAAAAAAAAAAAAAAAGAAAGAAAGAAATCTAGAAGTAGATAGACTTAAATGGCACTCCACTAAGTGACTAAGGACCCAAAACCCTGACAGCTCTCTCTCCAACATCCTTAGTATGAAACTCTCATCCTCAAGGTCCAGGAGGGATACTAGAGCTTCAACTACTGTAACCATGTCCCAGGCAGTAGAGGGAGCATAGGAAAAGACAGAGATGTGCTCTTCCTTAAAGGAACCTCACAGAAATCACACATCATTCCTCTTCATGTCTTCTTGTCTAGAAGTCACATGATGATGCACAACTGCAAGGGAGCATAGTGGAAAGTCTTTTTGCTTGAGGAAGCAATACTCTTTAATACTGAGAGGCTACTGCTAAAGAACAAGAGACAAATAAATATTGGGAGACAATTAGCAGACTCTATCACATATTGTAACTGTAAATTTATGCTGCCATTACCCTACCTTAAAACGAAGGGCTCTCTTATGAAATAGTTTGATACATTGCTAAAGGATAACACACACAGATACAGCTTTCTTTCGAGAAATAAAAATTTATATTTTTTATAAGATGTTAAAAGGGAAAGAAGGCATACTTTCCCAGGGCCTATCATTGCCAATCATTATGCTTTTGCATTTGTCATTTCATTGATTGTCCACCTCCAAGTATGGTGGGAAGTCTAACTTAACCTTCTGTAGTGGGTAGGATGGGATATGTTTGATACAGCAAAAGGAAACTCACTGGTTACTCGTTAGGAGGGGTATGAGGAGGAAGAAGAATCCCACAGGGTCCCTGTGTTTATTCAGGCTACTATAACAGAATACCATAGCCAGGGTGGCTTAAACACCAGGTCTGGAGACTGGAAGTCCAAAATCACGGCACTAGCAGATCTAGTATCTGGGGAGGGCTCTCCTCCTGGTTTTCAGATGGCCACCTTCTTACTGAATTCTTGTATGGCAGAAAAAGAATGACAGAGAGCAAGGAAGCAAGCTCTCTTGTGTCTCTTCTAAGGGCGCTAATCCCATTCATAAGGGCTCCACCTTCATGACCTAAGGATTTCCCAAAGGCCCGTCTCTAATGCCATCACATTGAGGGTTAAGATTTCAGTGCACAAATTTGAGGGGTAGGGGTGGAGGACACAAACATTCAGACCACAAGTTGCTATAGGTCAAAGCAAAGAATATGACCATGCCTAACTCCAAGAAGTAAGCAAGTGCCCAGACTAGAACTGGATACATCGGTGACGAATGAATGGTCCAGGCTTAAAAAGAGGTTCCTTGCAGCCAGGAGCAGTATCTTCCTAGTCTGACATCTAGCATCTGGTCCAGTTCCTCACACATCCAAAGATCTCAGGAAATACTGAATTGTTTCCTGAACGAAGTTTTAAATTCCCACCAAATCGCTCATGTGAAATTTCATCATCTTTCTAGAGCCACTTCTCCCCCACCCCCGAAGTATTAGCTTATGCAGCATTTATTCCTAGAATTCATCCAGGTAGTGAAAAAATAACTGGCTGAAAATGAGAGTCTGCCCAATTCCATCATCCACTGCTATCCAGGGGAAGGACTTTCTCAGACATGGAAGCGCCAGCCCTCTAGTGGAGGAAACACTTATTTTTTGTGCTGCAGTACAATTTGATGTGTCAAAATTCTGTCTTTAATCTGGCTTTTACAAGGCAGTAATAACAAATGTTGTTATGGGAATTACATTTTTCAGATGATTAGGTTATATAGCAGACTAATCACTTTTGCTTTTATGAAGAATAAAGTGCACCATACTGCTGGCGTTGTTGTTAGAGATTGTCAACTAAATAATTTAAGCTGGGTTGTTTACGTAAGCCCCTAATTACTGCTGGGATTTGTACAGTGAGGTAGAGTTAATGGTCTTTTCTGTCATATCTCTTCTGTAATGTGATGACTTTTGTGAGCTTCCGACTTCTAATTGCATAAAACTACTAAAGCACTCTGTTAAGGAAAAGTGGATAACGAAATAATGACGAGTCAAAACCCACCTAATTAAGACCCGCGTGCCAGAGCTGAGCCCTGAGCTGCTTAGGGGCACATGTCTAATCATGACTGGATGTCTCAAAAACAAACCGTGCATTAATGTGCCAGGAGAAATGGCCAATATCATCCATCCAATCATCTCCATGAGTACATTCCTGAGCCTCTAGTGTCAGGATGTCAACATCTTCAGCAATGGGATGCCGGGACTCAGTCATTTTATTTCCCACATTTGGAAATAAATCTTACTTATATTCTTATACCACCTCTCAATTCCCTGGCTCATTTCTGGACCCATAGTCACTTTAAGTTTATTTTTTTTTTAAATGTGGCCCTTGCACTATGGCAGACATTTCATCTTTCTTATGATTTCATGTGTTTCCTCATCTGGACTCTGCCCCCCAAGGAGGCAGAGCTGAAGCATGATGGTCTAGAGGCACAGGATTCAGGATTAGTCAATCAGATAAGAGGTCTAGGAGCAGACCAAGGGTGAGGCCAGACAGCGTCACTGCAGGAAGGAGGGGCAGAACTTAGCTGCAGGATTGAGGAGAGGTATAAGAAAGGATCACTTTTCTATCCACTGAGGAGACTCCAAAGGGCTCAGCCTGGCTGAGAGTGAAACAAGGTGGCCAAGAAGCATGGCTTTTATATCAGGTCTGAAAACTGAAAAGGAGGGACTGAAAGATCTGTAAGGAGCTAGTAAATCTGTTCTATTTTTTTTGTCTATAATTTCCTTAACTATGATACATTTTGCAACCTAAAATCCCATTGTATCTTACTAGAAGATAATACAGACATCTTTGATAGTTGGGTCATTTCTGCACTGCCACCAACCATAATTTGTGTGTGTGTTACTATTTTTGGTTTTTCACATCCTCCAAAACTGCTCAATATCTTTTTTTATTTTTTAAAGATTTAATTTTATTCATATATTTTTTCAATTTGCTATAGGACATGTGTGCTCACAAGAGAGACAAAGAAAGAGAGAGAAAATGAGACAAGCTGGGACTCAAACCCCAGTCGGCCATGTGGGCGTCCAGCACCTTAACCATCATGCCACCTGCTGGCCCCGATATCTATCCTTTTAAACTTAATAAAAACTCTGCATGGATTCTTCCTTTTGAAAAAGGGGAGTCTACAAACAGCCCTTTGGCAAAGTGATTGAAGACAACATGGAGGAAGCCAGATCCCACATGGAATCCAGACCAGATCAAGCATGAGTCTCACCCTCAGCAGCTTGAAAAACACACCAGGTGCATGTGCAGACATGCTCGAAAAAATCTTTTTAAAGATTATTTTAGTTAACTTTATTTATTTATTTTTATTTTGACCAGAGAGGGATAGAGCAAGAGCGAGAGCAAGGGAGAGAGAGATGGGGGTGGGAAGTGAGAAATCAAGCTGCTAGGTCGGGACTCAGATCACAGCCAGCTATGTTGGAGTCCAGCATCCTTAATCACCATGCCATCTGCTAAATCCTATTTATCTTTATTACTATTTTTTATTTGACCAAAGACAGACAAAGAGAGGAAAAGGGAAAGAGAGAAAGCAAGCTGCCAGGTCTGGTACTTGAACTATGGTTGACCATGTGGAAGTCCAGCCACCATGTCACTTGCTAGCCCCCATGCTCAAAACTTTGACAGCAGGGAGAAATGAAGGAGAAGGTATTGTGGTGTGACCATTCGCCATAAGGGGTGCTTTCTGTCTCTGTCTCTCTAACTCTGGCTAGTGCACATGTCCTCTGGCACTAAGGAAGGAAAGAAGGAAGGAAGGAAAGAAGAAAAAAAGGAAGGAAGGAATGAGAAAGGAAAATAAATGAAAGGGAAGGGAGGGAAGAAAAAGAAAAAGAGATAGAGAAAGAGAAAGAGAAAGAGAAAGAGAAAGAGAAAGAGAAAGAGAAAGAGAAAGAAAGAGAAAAGGAGGAAAAGAAGAGAGAGAAATCTGTGATTGGCTTATAACACACCAAATCTAATGTACCTGGCACCTCCGGGTAGAAACATCGTATGAATACAGAAAGCTTCAACTCAAAGGAAAGCTCCAAACTAGAACAGATTTGAGAGTCACATGGCAGGTGGCAATTAATAAGAAAATGGGATGGCTACTTCTAGAGTGTTGAGAGAAAACCAAACACTGAACCCAAGTGAATATCTACTTTTTTTAGTGGAACAAAAGAAAGAAGGACAAAGTAAGAAGAGAGGAAGTCCTGGGAGAAAGAAGAATGAGGTATTGCTACCTAGGGAAGAAGTTTTGGGTGAAGACAGTTAATTATGACAGGGGCCACTGTGAGTGAGCAGGCAAAGATAAGAAAGAAGAGGCACTTCTAGTTGGAGGTGCATGAAAGCCAAACTATTAGAGAAGAAAAAGCAGACACATACCAAGGAACCATGGGGCAGTCTTCAGGAAGGATCCATGTCTTTATGTTCCTTCAGATAATGGTTAGCAAGGATTTTACAAAGAAATTTTCCCAAGGTAGCCACTATGGAGAGTGTAAGACAGGGGTAACCCATTTTATTACCTCTACTAATGACTAGTTAATTTTTGGAACATATCAGGGCCCACAGCATGAAGTGCCAGCTCCAGACCTCAGATCTTCCAGGCAACAGGAATGCTATAGCCCCAGGACCTTAAAGGGACACATGGAGCTGAATACTGTACCCCCTCCCAGCATTGTCCTCTACAAATGTATTCATTTTCTAGACCTGCCATAACAAAGCACCACAAACTAGATGACTTAATATATATATATATATATATATATATATATATATAGTCTCACAGTTCTGGAGATTAGAAGTCCATCATCGAGGTGTCACCAGAGCCATGCTCCCTCTGAAGTCTCTAGGGGAAAACGCCCGTGCCTCTTACTAGCTCTGGTGGCTTCTGGCAAGACTTGGCACTTGGTTGTAGCTGTATCACTCCAATCTCTGCCTCTGTCCTACATGGCTTCCTTTCCTGTCTGTCCCCTCTTCTTGTAAAGACAACAATCATTGGATTGTTTACCCTGATCTAGCATGAACCTCTTCTTACCTAATTATATATAGACCCTAATTCCAAATGAGGTCATATTCTGGGGTCCCTGATAGACACAAATTTAGGGATATTATTCAATCCACTAAATGGAATATGTAAACTTCTCCTGAAAAACCAAGACAGCTCAAAGAGTAAAATAGGCTGAATCATTTGACCAACTCACCCTCCACCTCCTTAATCCTCTTTCCTAATAGTGGCCCCTGGAGATGGGTGGTAATTAAAGGTATCTGGCTTGGTGGCTTGCCTGGAACAGTCTGTCCTGGGAAGTGTGCTACCCCATTGTTCACACTGAGTCCTAGGAGCCAGAGGCCCTAAATTCACTCCTGATGACCCAGGCACACTGGGTTATATAGCCTCAAGCCTGTTTATTCTTAGATGGAACTCATGTTTGGCACAAAGGGTGGCTACACTTTCAACTTCTGAGCCTTGGCTCTGTGTCCTCAACATTCTGAGATGATGTCATCATGGACTGATCCTTCCTTAAAGACAACTTGGATATAGTCCAGGGTCGCCACAAACTCACTCATCATCAGTCATTGTCCTTGAAGTCCTCACTCACCCTCGGACCAGACATCCAATGTCCACCCTACTCTCATCTACCCAACCGCCCACTCAGTCTTTAAAACTTTACCCTTTCTAGGTAGGTAAATGGAACTTTCCCAGCAGTACTGATATACAGTATCTGACAACTACCCTTCAAAGGAGGCATATCAACCACATTTTTTTTTTAAGGTACAACCAGACCCATCAGGAGCAAGTGAATACATGCTTCAAATTCCAAAAAGATGGAAAAATGAAGGAGAAGGAATTGTGGCATAACCATGCCCCATTGGGGTGTTTTCCCTCTCTCTCTCTCTCTCTTTTTCTCTCTCTGTTTCTCTCTGGCAAGTACACACGCTATCTGGCAAATTAAAAAAAAAAAAAAAAAGGTACAGTCAGACCAGTCCAGAACCGGACCTGGCAGCTTGAAAAACACCCCTGTTATGTGTGCATGCATGCCCAAAATCCCAAGAGAAGAATGAAGGAGAAGAGATTGTGATGTGGCCACTCCCCCTGAGGGGGGTGATTTCTCTCTCTCTCTCTCTCTCTCTCTCTCTCTCTCTCTCTCTCTCTCTGTCTCTCTCCAGTGAGCATACTAGCCCTGTGGCAAAAAATAAAATAAAATTCCCAGCGCCTATATTATGTTACATGGCCAAGGGGAATTAAATGTGCTAATCAGTTAACTTTAAAATAGGGAGATTATCCTGGATTATCTGAATGGGCCTAATGTGATCACAAGGGACTTTCAGAGTAGAAAAGAGAGGCAGAGAGAGATGAAGGTGGAAGAGAGTACAGGGAGATGTAACATGATAAAAAGAATGTGGGTGGCCTCTGGACACTAGAAACACAATACCTTAATTTTAGGCCAGTGGGACCCTTTCCCATTGCTGACCTCCAAAATTGTACAGTAAATTCGTGTTATTTTAAAGCCACTAAGTTTGTGGTAGTTCGTTATGGTAGTAATAGAAAATTAATATCTATACTGAAAATGTTTTCCCTACTTCTTTTTTAAAGTATGAACCTACTTCTTAGAAAGATGGTAGGATAAGGCTGACTCCATAGCCTAGCCTTTAAAAGAAGTGGGATCCCACATGGCTAATGGCAGATTGAATCCCAGCTCTAGAGGCTTGAAAAATATGCTGGGGATGCGTGTGAATGCACCTAAAATCCCAACAGGACAAAGAAATGGAAGGGATTGCAGCATGAACACGCCCCATTGGGGTGGGCTTTCTCCTCTTTCTCTTTCTCTGGTGAACATGGACACCTTCTGGCAACCAATAAATAAATAAATAAATTTTAAAAAGACAGTGAGATGAGTGGACATGGGTAAGGGCTGTGTGCTCCTCGGTTAGCAGTGGGTGGCAGCGGGTTAGGGACAGGCGCACGTGTGCCATCTCCTCTGCCACTTTACTTGGGAGGACTCGGGCTAGTCTAGGAGATACTAGGAAAGCGAGATTTTCAAAGCTAATTATGAAAACATTTGTCATTGGAATCAGTGGTGTGACAAATGGTGGCAAGACAACACTGGCGAAGAATTTGCAGAAACATTTCCCAGATTGCAGTATATCTCAGGATGATTTCTTCAAGCCAGAATCTGAAATAGAGACAGATAAAAATGGATTTTGCAGTATGATGTGCTCGAAGCACTTAACATGGATGAAATGATGGCGGCCCTCTCCTGCTGGAGGGCAAACCCAGGGCACTCTGCGGTATCAAAAGAGTGGGGAAGTGCTGAGGAAATTCCCATCTTGATCATGGAGGGTTTCCTTCTCTTTAATTACAAGCCCCTTGATACTATATGGAACAGAAGCTATTTTTTGACTATTCTGTATGAAGAATGTAAGAGAAGGAGAAGCTTCCTGTGTGTTTTGATATTACAAGGGTCTACGAGCCTCCAGATCCCCCCAGGGTACTTGGATGGCCATGTGTGGCCCAGGTATTTAAAGCACAGGTGAGAAATGAAGGACATCACGTGGGAAATTGTTTTGCAAGCATCAACATAAAGGTGGAAAGCAGCGAACCCTTCCTGCAGTGAATTAGGAAATTCAAAGGAATGTACTTCAGAACCTTACCCAAGAAACGATATGGACTCTGGTACAATGACAGCTGTGTTTTGTATGTTTGTTTGTTATCACAAAATAGGCATCTATCTTAAAGAGTTGTTTTCACCCAGGAAGTGCACAGATGTAGCATAGCTCACAAATAATAACTCAGTTCTGTAACAAAGATGATCTGACTTTCTGACTAGAACCCAGAGTAAGAAATAAGATTTACATTGCAATCATATTTGTTTTCATATATTCCTGTATGCCATTGTGTGTATTTGTGTATATGACATTTGTGTGTGTATAAGTACACATATATGTGTGTATGTATATATGTGTATACACACATCAAGTGTTATAAATAATTGACCTTACATATGCACTGTGATATTATTCTATTTTTAAGGTTTTGTTTTTTTTTTAATATTGGTCACAACCCATGGTTTGGAATATGCTGCTCTCTATTGTCCCACACCAACCCATTTCACCTGCAGATAACAGCTTTACTAGATATAGCAGTCATGTGGAATAAAGAATTAGTTTACTTAAAAAAAAAAAAAAAAAGACAATGAGATGAGGGAGCAAGAAATTGAGGTGGGGTTAGGTGACAGTCCAGCCGCATTCAGATCATTTCTCGATGGATTATCTTAGTCCATGTATATGATCGGCCCTACTAATCATTATATCTCATAGGACTTTACACTTTTCCAAGGACCTGATACTTTTTTAAAATTTGATCACAATAACTTTGAGAAGCTATATAAGTACATTGCTTCCCTTTTGACAGGTTTAAAAAAAAAGAAATGAGTCACAAAGCAGTTTCCAGAGATAGGAAATGACAGAATCAGCATCTTACTTTTGTCATTTTCAGGAATTATCCTAGCCTTTTATAGAACTTGGGTCTCAGAGTGCTAAAAACAGAGCGCCTAGTTTTCTAAGGACATTTGTATGCTTGCAGGCATTCTGATGCCATATCTACTGCTTCTGAAAGGAGTTCCAAAATACCAAATTAATATAAAGTTTCCCTCATCAGGCTTCTAGACAATGCCATGAAGTCTGATAGGCAGGCAGGTCTAAGATATTGCAGACATTCCTTTGTGTCATACTTGCTGCCGAGGATACTCTGAGACATGGTAGGTTCTTTCCGTCCAGGACTCACACCTAACCTGCTCTCCACTCCCTCCAAGTCTCCACCCTCTTCTGAACTCTGGCCTCAGTCCTATCGGCAAGGGGTTTGCCATTTGACTGACACTAAGAATCTCTGGCTTGCACTCATCACCTGGTCTGTCCTACTCTTGATGCATAGTAGAAGATCCCGTCCTATTGCTGGCTTCTCAATGTCCAACACTTCACACAAATCAAACAGACACATGCTACAGTTTGCTCCATGCTGGTTCCATCCTCAGAGAAGCTTATCTTTCACAGTGGCAAGATGGCTACAGTGGCTTCAGCTTTCTCCTTCACATTCAAACTTAATAGGAAAAAATGAATGCATTTCTCCAAAAGAGTTTCAAAGGAAGTTCCAGAATTTAGTCCTATTGGTTTAGATGACTTAACTCTGAGCATACCAGGGGACTTCAAAATGTTCATGGAAAAATGAATTAAAGTACAAGTTTATGGGGCCAGCAGGTAGCATTGTGGCTAAGGTGGCTGGATTCCACATGGCTGACTGCATGGTTCAAGTCTTGAACCAAGTGGCTTGAGAAACAAGCCTGGTGTGTGTGTGTGTGTGTGTGTGTGTGTGCCTCCCCTCTACCCAAAAGAGAAAAAAAAAAGGAAAAGAAAGTACAAGTTTTCTTTGGTGCAAAAATTTTGAAATTTGTGCACAATTTTTTCATATATTCTAAACTTCCTCAAATTCCTATTTTAGAATCAATCATTGGTGCTATGCGAAAGCAGTGCTGTGATTGGCCAGCATCCCCCTAATGCAGAGATTTTATGGTGTGTTTCACCAAGTCCAAACAGATCACAGGAAGTAGAATAAATCTCGGAGGGGCATATAGTAACTGTTCACCAGGAGGGGTTGGATGGTGATACAGTGGTAAAAAGCAACACTCTGAGAAAGTTCTGGGCTCATGTCTGGAGGTTTCTCTGAGAACACTGAACATGTGTGTTCCCATGATCCAGGGCTGGCTGAGGCTGAGGGTAAACCACAGCATCAAGACCTGTTAGGGGTACTTGTTACTCTCTTTTTCTCTCTCTCTGTCTCTGTCCTACTCATGGAAGAAAGAACTATAGAAACTTAAAAAAAAAAATTTAAAAACAAAACGTCCTCCAGAAATTTGTTTACTAAATATTTAGATAGCAACATATCCTTTCCTTTAATATAATGTAATAATCATACACTTATGTGTTTATTTATTTAACATGTCTGCCCTGTAACACTGAACAGTGACCTTGATAGGAACCATGTCTCCTTTTTTCACTCTTCTAAGCAGAGCATCTAATAAACCATTGCTCAATGAACAAAGTCTTCAAAATTTACATCCATGGTCACGAACTCTCTCCTGAGATCCAGATTTATACTTGAGCCTGTCAGCCTCACCTGCATCTCCATAGTTCTCTCAAATTCAATATATCCCAACTCATTATCTCTAAAATCAACCTCAATATGGCCAAAATCTTTCCCTGAAATGTGTTCTTCCTTCTTTTGTCCTTTATTTTGGTGGAAGTAAAGGTTTTTGGTTTTGGTTTTGTTTTAGAGGTTTTTGCTATAGGGCGTGTACACTCGCCAGAAAGACAGGGAGAGACAGAGAGACAGAAAGCGAGAAATCTCCCCCCAGGGGGGTGGCCATGCCGTGATCTCTTCTCCATTTTCCCCTCAGGATCTTGGGCACGCATGCACATGCACCCAGTGTGAGTTTAAGCCACCGGGTCTGGGACTCAAACTGCAGTCAACTACATGGGAATCCAGTGACATAGCCATTATGCCAACAACTGGTACTGAAAATAAAGTTTTAATGGGAAAAAATTGACACACACACACACTAGTTTTCTATTCTATTTGCTCCTTATCTGTGTCTATGCACTCTTCTCCCTGCCTAGTTTTTCAATGCAATGAAGTATTTAACGTTCATGACACACTGAAAAGACTCTACCCCTTTGTTCTTGCTGTGGAAGAAAGGAAATACAAATAATGGGATGGGGGGCAGTAAAGAAAAACTCTGTGGAAGTGGATTCAAATTGGAGATATGGTGATAACTCTTGATTTCTAAGTGTGTATGTGTGTGTGTGTTGCTACATAGTACACATATGTGTGTATATATATGTGTATGTGTGTGTGTGTGTGTGTGTGTGTGTATGCACTAGACACATACATTTTCTAGTTTTGTCGGCTGTAAGGACCTAGAAGCTAAAACATTTCCACAGGAATAAGCTCCACCTGGTGCTCACATATTGGTTTCTAGTACTAATAACCACTAAAAAGAACCAGGGGTCCTCAGGGAAATAGCTAACTCTAGGGCTGGAACATAAGGCATAACACGAGCCAGCAATGTTTTTATGGCAGAAAAAAAAAATATGCTCCCCTAAAAAGATAGTGCTATGTCACAATAGCACAAGAAATTAAAGGGACCCTTACTTGCAAAACCTGAAAAAATTTGAGCACCAAAATAAATAAAAGTAACAAATTTTAAACTATAGAAAAATCAGACACTATCAGTTCATGCTTGTAAGTGGTGGAAAAGGCAGGACCCTTGTTTAGAGGATTCCGAAGCCCAAAAAGTAAACATGGAAGCAGTGGTGGAGTTTTTAAAAAATAATAATCATTTTGCAACTATTTACAGCAAATATTGGGTTATCATCAGTAGACACTAAATGTATGGAGGTAATTTTTGTGAGGAGCAGCATAGTTGCATGGGCTTAAGTGTATCCCCATACCTTACCATCAGTAGTAAGGCAAGGGACCAGCAGTTGGCGTAATGGCTATGTCGCTGGACTTCCATGTAGTCAACTGCAGTTTGAGTCCCGGAGCTGGTGGCTTAAACTCATGCTAGGCATGTGTGCGTGCGTGCCCAAGATCCTAAGAGGAGAATGGAGGAGAAGGGATTGCGGCGTGGTCATCCCCTCTGGGGGGTGATTTCTCGCTCTCTGTCTCTCTCTGTCTTTCTGAAGAGCACCTGCACCCTATAGCAAAATCCTCTCCAAAAAAAATAGTAGTAAAGCATTAAAAAAGTATTAACTATACAGTGAAGAAACCAAATACCTCACCTGGTGATCAAAACTAATACCAAGGGGGAACCAGCAGTTAGCGTAATGGCTATGTCGCTGGACTCCCACGTAGTCGACCGCGGTTCGCGTCTCGGACCCGGTGGCTTACAACTCACGCCGGGCGCGTGTGCGTGCGTGCCCAAGATCCCAAGAGGAGAATGGAGGAGAAGGGATTGCGGCGTGACCATCCCCCCTGGGGGGTGATTTCTCGCTTTCTGTCTCTATGTCTCTCTCTGTCTGGCTGGCGAGCGCACGCGCCCTATAGCGAAAAAACCTCTCCCCAAAAAAAAAAAAAAAAAAAAAAAACTAATACCAAGGGACCAGCAGATGGCACAGTGTTATGTTGCTGGACTCCCATGTAGTCTACTGCAGTTCAACTCCTGGACCTGGCAGCTTAAAACTCATGCCAGGGTGTGTACATGCATACCCAAGATCTGGAGAGGAGAATGGAAGAGAAGGGATTGTAGCATGGCCATCCCCCCTGGGGAGTGATTTCTCACTTTCTCTCTCTGTTTCTCTGGTGAGTGCACACGCATATAGCAAAAATCTCTCTCTCAAAAATAATAATAATAATAATAAACCACTAATACCAATAAGGGCAGATGTGTATAATTTATCTCTGGATGTGATAACCTGAGAAGACCATCAGTTATATAATATCACTTATATAATATTCTGGCAGGAAAAGCATAACCCAAATCTAAACATGAGAAAATACACAAACCTAAAAATGACAATTCTTTTATTAAAAGGGGGTGGGAGAAGATTGTTTTAAAATTTATCACTAAATAAATAAATAAATAAATAAGTGAAGAAGTATTCCAGATTAAAGAATAAAGAGACATGACATCTAAATCTAGTATGTGATCCAATGAGCCAGCTGGTACAGTGGTAATTAAAGTGACTGGATTCCACATGGCTGACTGCAAGGTTCAAGTCCTAGACCCAGCAGCGTGAAAAACATGCTGGGCACATGTGCACACATGCCCAAAATCCCAAAAGGAGAAATGGAGAAGGGATTGAAGCATGAACTATCCCCCTTGCGGGGTTTTCTCTCTCTCTCTCTCTCTCTCTCTCTCTCTCTCTCTCTCTCTCTCTCTCCAGTGAGCATATGTGCTCTCTAACAAATTAAAAATATATATATACATATGTGATCTTAGATAAGATTCTGAATTCGAGAGGGGGAAGAAATCTTATAAAGGATATTATTGGGTTGGGTTAATTGGAATGCAGATGGCAGATTAGATAATAAAATTGTACAAATGTTAAATTTACAAATGTTAAATTTACTGAAATTGATAACTGTGCAGTGGTTACGTAAGAGAATATCCTTGTTCTTAGGAAATACTACAGTATGAGAATAAAGAGCCATGTATGTAATTTACTTTCAAATGGCTTAGAAAAAAATCTGCGTGTGCGTGTATGTGTGTAGGGAGGGAGGGAGGGAGAGGGAGAGAGAGAGAGAGAGAGAGAGAGTGTGTGTGTGTGTAAAGGATAAAACAAATGGAATTGTCAAGCCAAAAAGAACAACTGCAAAGCAAAAGTTACAAGAAAAATGGAGTTATTGGTTGCATTAAATAAGGGTCAGGCCCTGAGCATACGGTCAGACCCCACAGCAACATGGCCAGATGAAAATGACAAAATGTCCACGGACCCCCCCCAAACAATTAAGGTCTTTCACACTAGTAAAGGGGTCATGATACCTGTAAGTTGTTCTGAAAGAATTTACACTAGACAAAGATAACAGAGGAGGGTTTTATGGAGATGGGAGAAGGGAAGAGATGGCTAAAAGTACAAGAGAAGTCATCTGAAGCAGCTTCTTGGCAGAGACTGAAGTCCATCCAGCAGAATGAGCGATCAGCCTCAGAGAGACTGCAAACCTGGAATTCTCAGGATCAGCAGCCGGTGTAATGGCTATGTCACTGGACTCCCATGTAGTTGACTGTGGTTCGAGCACCGGACCTTGTAGCTTAAACTCACACCGTGTGCGTGTGTGCCCAAGATCCCAAGAGAATGGAGGAGAAGGGATTGTGGCATGGCCAACCCCCTGGGGGGGGGGGGGTGATTTCTCGCTTTCTGTCTCCCTGTCTCTGTCTTTCTGGTGAGTGCATGCACCCTATAGCAAAAACCTCTCAAAAAAAAAAAAAAAAAAAAAAACAAAAACCTGAAATTCTCTTGAGAAAGGATGTCTGTGACATCAGTAGGGAGTAACCACAACTGGTTAGTAGGCTGGTCAGCTACCCCTTCCTCATAATTTTTCAGCCTTCATGTTTTTGGCATAGCGATTTCTTTTCTTTTCTTCTTTGTTGTTGCTGTTGTTGTAGCACTTTAATCTGCCAGGGTATATACACTGGCTGAATAGAGACAGAAAGAGAGAAACCACTCCCCACAAGGAACAGCCACACTGCAATCCCTTCTCTTCTACTTCTCCCTCCTTTAAGGATATGCATGTATATGCACCTAGTCTATTTCTCAAGCCACCAGGTCCTAGACCCACATGGTATAATCAGTCATTTGAGACCTAGCCACCATAATTACCATGCCAGGGGCTGGCCAACAATCTCTTTTCTAGATAAATTTTATTTTCACAGAACAATACATGGGTCTGCATAAAGGCTATCTGAGTGGTTTTTGCCCTATTTTTGAAACTTTACAATAAATATGAAATTACTTCTAAAAACCAGTGTTTCAGGGTGGCTGGGGTCTGCCTTGGCTCCCTTCTCTCCAAATTCTACACAACATCCTGAATAACCTCATAATGCCTAATGCCTATGTCACACTACTGACCCCTAAATCTTTATCTCCATTCCAAGCTGTGCTCTTGAGCTCCCAAACTCTATTTCCAACTCACTTTTGGACCTCTTCACCCAGATGTGCCCTGTGCTGGAGTCGTCTTCTTTGTTCTTTGATATGGGCACTATTCTCCCAACTGCTCAGGTTGTAGCCTGGGATTCATACCCTCTTTGCCACTATCTGGGGAACAGACAGACCTAGCACCTGCTGGTTCCAGACCCACATGTTCCTGTTAGGGACACACCAGAAAAATGGAAGCCTCACATGCCACTCACTCCTTCTCACTCAGTTCCTAATCCTAATCTCTGGTTAGCTTCAATTACCTCCAGGTTCCTAGCTGCAAGAGGAACTGACACACACTGTTTCGGCCTCCTAGTCTCTGCAGTTCAGGAAGGCTGAATCAAAAAGAGATTAGAACTTCGGTGAGCTCATCTACTGTATCTTCTATGACCCCATGTGGCTAATACCAATGGACTCCAGTCTTGCAAAGCTTGATCCAAGTGTGACCTTCATTTAGGTTCCGAGACGCCTTGCAGACTGAGCTCAATGTCTTGTTCTTCTCTTGTATCCCCTCATTATAGCACTTGCCACATTGAACTCTAATCATTGATCTTTGAGGCTATATCCTATGCTAACTACTAAATGCATTTCCAGTGCCTCCGAGGGTGCCTAGCATAAAGTAGGAGCTTGCTATCTTTTCACTGAATGGAGGAATAAACCCGAATGTAACCTAAATGTTCTAGGCTTCGCCTAGTTTGTACTTGACACCTTTAAAAACACACCAGGTATATATGGTTGCATGCTCAAACCCCCAGAAAGAGAAAGAGAGGAAGGAGAAAGGATTATGGCATGACCATCCTTCATAGGGTGGAGGGCCTGCTTTCTCACTTTCTCTCTCTCCAACAAGAGCACACACTCACTTGCCAATTTTTTAAAAGTCAGAATTAAAGGCTGATCCATAAACACTTAAAGACCAAGTTGCTGATTCTTTTTCCCTTCTCATTTCTCCTCAAAAAACACAGGAGCAGCCACAGGAGATGAAAGATTCATACAAGAATGCAGCTGCTGCCTACAGCCCTGCAGCTGCAACACACACTGTCCACCCCCCTCAGTGTCTACTGCTGCTCTGTCTTGCACTAGCCAGGCTGCCAGTGCACCAGCCTGCAGTGTCTCTGAGGCCCTGCACTGCCTCTTACTGGACACTACTCATCACTCTCGACAAGAGCTTCTACTTCACTCCCAAGTTTCACTTTGAGAGAGCCAGTTTGTCCTGTGTGAGTATTGGTTTCGTCTATGAAGAGAGGACCCTGACAATCTCTAGTATCTCTTTCAGGTCTAACATCCTATAATTCCATAAGCAGTCCCGTAATACCAAACCTGTAATAGGCAAGCCCAGTTGGGCCTTTGAACCATGCTTTTTTCTGTGTGGGATACACTGCCCCACCTAAGCCTCCTGATGGTCAGATCACTGTTTGTGGCCACACTCATATCCTGAAGCCTTTCTTCTTCACCTGGATCACTATCTGCCTCCTCATCCTCATATAACCCATTCACCATCCCACTCTTAGTGTGCAGAGTCCTCCTGGTTCTGCATTTGGATGAACGTGCTGTGTGAACCTCAACACTGTAAGCACCTTCAGAGCAGGAACAGTGATTTATGTTGGAGAAACAGACCTGAAATAGAGCAGCATCACTGAGTCCGGGCTAGTAAATCTGCTCTGATTGGTAGATCAGTTCTGAGTCCCCCAGGCCTCTTGGTCAAGTCAGTTATAAAGCCTTGGAAGAGTACAGGAGTCACCTTTCTGACTTATACAATATCCAGGTATGAGGAGTCATTGGAGCTGTATGACCATGGGCAGCTAACTTGAGTGATTTTAGTGTCTCCAAATCTCACTCATCAGTGAACGTGCTATTTCCTTCCATACCCACTATACATAAAAGTGCTGAAAGACCTCAGAGAATGAAGTATGTGAGCATCCTTGTGTCAGAAAAATCAACACAGAACATGTAACATTTCAACTGAGTTTTAAAGGACAGGACCATACCACAGAGGGTTGGGATGGTGGGGAGGGACCCAGAAGGTAGAAGAAATGATACGCGTAAGGATTCTAAATTTGAAAACTTCTAACTTATCAGGTGATACAAATGTAGACATTCAAAAATAACCACCAAAGAAGTGAGGCTTCCAAATTCATCTCAAATCTCACCTCAGCCAGCTGAGGCTCCATGTTAGGCAGATATTCCAGGGGCATAATCAGGGCACCATGCAGCATCTCCAAGGGCCTGTGAAATTATGTAGACTGAGAGCTCATTGCTGTTGAACTAAAGGAGTTAATGGGCTCTATCCTAAACACTAGCCCCAAATACTTTTAACTGTGGATAGCAGAACCTCAGTTAATGTAAAGTTTATGTTAATCTACAGTTCTAAGTAGATTATTCCAGCTAGCCAATGGAAGGGAAGTTAAGGCACTGGCCAACCACAGTTCAAGTCCCAGACCCAGCAGCTTGAAAAATCACACTGGGTGTGTGTGCATGCATGCCCCAAATCCCAAGAGGAGGATGAAAAGAGATTGCAGTGAGCCACCCCTCCTGGAGGGGGGTAATTTCTCATTTGCCTTCTGTCTCTGTCTCTGTCTCTCTCACCAGCAAGTGCACACACACAATAGCAGAAACCTGAAAAAAAAACATATTCATGGGCTAGTAGGTGGCATGGTAGTTAAGGTGCTACATCCCTCATGGCTGACTCTGCGGTTCAAGTCTCAGACCTGGTGGCTTGAAAAACATGCTGGGTGTGTGTGTGTGTGTGTGTGTGTGTGTGTGTGTGTAGGCCCAAAATTCCAAAAGAATAGAGAAGAGACTGCACTATCGCCATCTCCCATGGGGGGAGATTTCTCTTTCCCTCTGTCTCTCTCTCCAGTGAGCACATGCACCCTATGGCAAGAATCTTAAACACAAAAACAAAAATTAATATTCATATAAAGTAGTATCAGTATTCAGATTCATTCATCCAAATGAGATACCTTTGATCCCTCAGGAGTAGATCATGCTGATGGATGAATTTACACTGAACTAGAGATGGTCTCTTGGCTAAAGTCAAGGGACAAGGGTTTCCTTCCTATGAGTCATTAGCCTCCAAGTGTCCTGTGTTCTTCTGAACTTCCTGTACTACAAGTTTATTAGTCTGACAAATATTTTATAGTTAGGTTATTTGATATTAGGTTATCCAAATTAGGGTCCAAGGAAAAACAGGCTGCCACTACTCAAACTCACATAAAACTGACTTGTAATGGAAAGTGTCCTGTCACAATCTTCAGTGTGAAATAGCTCTGATGCTAGGAATGCTGGCAGCTTCTGAGAAATGAGGTAGTCAATTGCCACTGAAAACTGCTTTCTCCAGCATATGGCCCCCAAACTTCTCTGTGAGCAACACCTTTTCCATATTCCACGTTGCCCTTTGCTGGGAGGCAGCACAGACAGCAGAAAAGGCCCAGTTCACTTGGTTCATATGAACACGTTTGATTTCTAATTCTGCTATTACTGATTCTGGGCCTTAGCTAATCCATTAATCTTGCCAAGCCTTCATTTCCTCATATGCAAAACAGGTGTGTTTCATAGAATTGTGAGAATTAAGTAAAATAATGTAGGGAAAATGCTAGTTGCTGCCTTAGAGCAGACACTTGATAAAAAGTCTCACGTTTCCTTTTGTTTACACCAACATTCATGATTAAGAAACACTGGACTTAAATCCAGACGACTTGTCCGGGATTTCAAATATTTCCTTGCTCCAGAAGCTATCCATCTAAGGTAGCCAGGCTGCCTGGGATTGGTGGGAGCTAAGGGGAGGTAGTAAAGCTGACTGAAGATTGTGTAAAGTGACCCATTTATTAGGACTCTCATCCCAATTCCCAAAGCCATTTTCTCGGCTTTACCAGAGGTTATCATTGGAACACACTGTAGCAGTAGCTGGCACCCAGTCCCGCTTTCATTAGAATGATCTCAGTTCCAAAATTAGCAATGATCTACAAACTGAAGGACTGAGCAGCTTTAGAGATCTCAAGTGCCACTGTTGCCTGTTCCACTCTATAGTTCGGGTGCAGCAACTTCACTAGGCTGCAATTTATAGCTGGAGATTTTCTCTCCATCACTAACATCTATGGAGACAGGTCTTGACCTTCCCAAGTATGTAGGAGCACACCAGCTTAAGTGGGTTTGGGGGTTAATCAGACCTGGTTACATCATCTTTGGCAAACTTATCATCTGTAAAATCAGGGATAATAGCACTTCTGAGGGGTAAGTGGGCATGAATGGCTCAATGTGATGCCAGAACTCAAGAAATTAGTGGGGCCAGCAGGTAGCATGGTGGTTAAGGTTCTGGACTCCCACATGGTTGACCATAGTTTGAGTCCCAGACATGCCATCTTACTTTCTCAGATTCCCTCTTTCTCTCGCTCTCTGGTGAACACATGTACTCAGTAGCAACTGAAAAAATAAAATAAAATAGCCACAACAATCCTGTAGTTCACAGTTTCAAGACATGGCTAACGGCCTTAGGGTTGAGTAACAAGGACTTAGCAGCACCTAGACCATGATATAATGACACATTCATTCTCAGATTGGAGGTACCCAATAGGGTAGGGCAAAAAGGAGAGGAGAAAACCCCTTGAAGCTGACTGATCCGACTGCCTTTCTTCTAATGCTTCTTCTTCATACCAATCTTCCTGATTTGTATAGAAATATAAATGTCTTTCATTACCTGACACAACTCATAGACACTGTCTGATATAACGAGACCAGGGCCCAAAGAAAATTTTTCTCTGCTTCTGATCTCGATCCTCTTTCCTTCACCCCACAACCCACCCTTTCCTTTCTTAGCATATTGATCACAAACCAGTCAGATAACTGGAAAATTTATTTCAGGGAAGGGAGGGCAGTGACAAGGAACTCTGAATGTATGCAATTCTACATTCATGTAGTGTTTCTAGGCTCTAGGTGTCCTAAGGGCAGAAAAAGATCAAGTCTTTTAGCTTCAGTTGGAGGCAGGCCACAGCATTATACATACATCTAGATACTTAAAATCATAAATCATAAGTTGAGACTTGCTTTTTTGCCTATTTGGTATCATCTCAAAAGTCAAAAGCACAGGAACTATTAGTCCTAGGAAAGTAACTATGACTATTAATCTCTCTCTTCTGTCCACAACCAACTAGAAATAAAAACAATCACAAGATAGACTAAATTTAGAAGAAGCAGAGTAAGGAAATTAGGGATGCCTATTATTATTTATTCTAGCTTGAAGTGCTGAGAAACTTTTCTAGGATACCTGGACCTTAATAATAGATCATTCATAGGGGCTGGCAGGTGGTGCGATGGTTAAGGCACTGGACTCCCACATGGCCGACTGCAGTCTGAGTCCTGGACCTGGAGGCTTGCTTTCTCACTTTCTTTCTCTCTGGTCAAATTAAAAAATAATGATGAATAAAATTACATAAATAATTATTTCTTATATAAGAATTATATAAAGATTTCTTCTAGAGTTTGAAGTAGTAATTACGGAGGTTTCAAGCCTGCCCACTAAACCCAGGAGGAAGTTTTTTCCAATGTAGTTGCCCAAACACAAACACAGACACAATTCCAAGCTAAGAAATGTGTGCTGTAACTCAGGCAGTTAAAGCACTGAAGTCTTCCTCACTGGATTCAAGCCCATGGATTCATGTATTATTTCCATCCTTTGCATCCACCATTTAAATTCACAGTCTATGTCCAGATATATTGATACCATCAAGGAAACACATAAGTCAAGTTACTCAGGTTTAATGATTCCATGGTTTATGTTGTTATCATTTGAACACATCACTTTTGTTCCTTTTAAGTCTGCTCATGGTAGATAATCAAGTCACCTAGCTTCCCATTCAGAAGATTTAGTCAAGTCTTCTGTACCCCAAACTTGAACAAATCTCTATAATGAAATAATAGATATATTATTAGTCCGATTAATGGCCAAGCACTGGTCTTTAGGGCACAAAGATTTCTACAATGAGCAAGAGCAGAAGAGGACAAAGAAAGAACAGATAGTATTTCAACCTGAGTTTTCTAAGTCCCTCTTTTACAAACTGCCTGAAGAACCAGCTGCCTTTCCTTAAAGGGGAATATGGATCTATCTCTAAAAGACTGAAGAAATTAAATTCTCCAGGAGGAGGAAGTTACAGAAACACATGTGGGGAAGATGAAGACTAGACTGAAACTCTCTTAACTCCCTAAGCACATGACCAAAATACCTTGGTGACAATAAAAAATGAGAACTCTGGTTGAGGGGGTATGGAGCTTTAGCCAGAATGCTGTCTGTGAGTAAGTACCCCAGTCCAGCTTCAGCTGAACTCCCACCACCTTACTGTGAGGGTCACAGCAATCTTTTGGAGTCCTCTGCAACAAATTCCCCCCATATCGCTACAAAGGCAGAAACAGTTGGAGACAAATCTTAAAGCTAATTCCCTGTATCCAGGCAAGATCAGAGCATACTGATTGAACCCTGCTCTGTAAGAAGCTAGGATTTTCTTAGTGAAAGTTCAATATCGAGAAGAAAGTCATTGACTCACAATCTCAGGCAAACTTTAGGCAGACAGGTTAAGGCAGAGATTAGTGGGAGAGACATTAACCTTACCCAACCCAAAATCAGGTCATTCAGGAAATCTCTAATATCAATACGGAGCTCTCAGCCCTTTCTAGGATGGTCAAAAGAGGGGTGTTTTGTCTAGTTTGCTTAGGATGTCCCCAGGCCCTAATTAGATAAAGCTTCTGGGTTTCAGGATGAACTATTTCTTGGTCCTCTGGACTAATGGACACTCTGTCACTATTTCAAACTTCCTGGTCTCTTTCCAGCCTGCTTTATGTCCCCAGAGAATTGGGGCAGCAGTAGACCAGACTCAGACTGGGATGAGATGGAATAAATAGCTGGTTACTGTGCATGTTCAGAAATTAGTTGAACTCCCTTTGGAGTCACATTTACTCCTAGCTCTGTGCTAGGAACATAATACTAAAACAAAAAAATCTTATTTTAAAAGATTCTCACCACTTCCCCAACTTTTGCACCTCCCTCCCCACTGCTCCTCTCACATTCACACCACCAGAAGATGATGTCTCAACACTCTTAGTATCTCTAGAGCCCAATGATAAAACAGCATTAATGGCATTTGGCATAAAATTCCATCCCACACTGAAGACTCCTTCCAGTCCAACACAGCGAAGAAATAAATGACAAAGTAAGAGAAGAGACAATAGAAACTAGGGCCTGTCCCTTCCCATCCCACATAAAAGAGGCACAGAAACTTGAGGAGTTAGTGGAAACGGCATCATCTCTTGCCAGAAGGCCACCAACTACCACTGGTTGGGAGCCGCATTATCACTTGTTTCTCCTCTGGACTGAAGTGCAAAATAGTCAGTATGGCTGTGAGAGTCTGCTGGCGGCCCAGCGTGTCAGGTAAGGTCAGGAAGCGGTAGATGATGTTTTTGAGGTACTCCAGATTGGCTCCCTCCCTGCTTTGGTCCCTGATGTTCTTTTCAATATGGCTCTGCAGTGCTCCAACCTCCTCGCGATGCCGCTCCCCCTCCTCCAACAGCCGATCCTGCAGCTGATGCACCTCTACTTCTAGCCTGTGTTTCTGCTTCCTCAGCGATGTGATCTCCACCTCCTTGCGGGCCAACTGCTCAGCATACAAAAAGAAAGTGGGCTCATTACCTGCAGCAAGTTGCAGTGCTTGGGTCAGGCTATCTGGAGATGTGTCAGCTGGGTCCCCAGGACCCCCACCACCTACAGGGCTTCTGCGGCCTGGCAGTCCAGAGGACAAAGCCACAGAACGCAGCTGCTCCAGCTCCAAGTCCTTCTCAGCAAGCACAGCCAGAGCGCGGTCCCGCTGCTTGTGCAGCTCCTCCTCTAGTTTCAGTGTACAGTCCCTGAAGTCCAGCTGGTTCCGCTCCAGTTCCTGCCGGTGGAGTTGCTGCAGCCGGGCCAGCTCCTGCTTCCAGTCCTCCGCCTCCTGCTGGTGCTGGCGCTCAAGCTCCTCGCAGGATAGCCGCAGTGAGATATACTTCTCCTTCAGTTCTGCAAGCTGTTCCTGGGATGCCTCCAGCTCTTTTGCCAGATTACCATCTTTGGTATTTTTGCTCTTGAGGACAACCTGAGCCCTCATCTTATACCTCTCAAATTCTTCCTTCAGCTGTTTCAGTTCCTGTTGGTAATACAGTGCAGTGGCCTTCTCTCCATCAGCAGCCTCTGAGCTAGGCATTATCTCCAAGTCACAGAGCTTGTCCACATCCAGGGTCACCTGGCTTTTCCTGGCTGCAACTTGCAGCAGTCTCTTGAGCTTCTCCATCTTATCCTTTAGGACATTCACATCCAGATTAGACTCATCTCCATGGCTGTCAAGAGGGGATCGGCTAGAGGCTGCTAAAGCCAGCGTCTTGTTCTCCAGGTCCAGCTGCAGAATGCGCTCCTTCAGCTTCCGGATGGTCAGCTGGTCCTTCTGTTTGGTTTTCTCATAGGTGCCCAGGAGTTCAGAAACCTCAGATATTTGGTTCTCTAGGGCTGCCACCCTTTGTTCTTCCACCTGAGATTGCTGGCGGAGCTGATCCTCTGCGAGGGCAGTCTGCAAAACAAGTGAACAGACACACACAAAAAAATGCATCCAGAAAAACTACAAGGCCCTACAGCATATTCTGGGGGTGGAAGTGGGGGAAAGAAACAAAAGGGTCACAGATTTTAAGGACCAGGCAAGAATGGAAGTTGATTTTCAATCAACTTTCCTGTTGATTAAGAAAGTTCCTGTAACCTGACTGAGTTCTGCTCCCAGACATTGTTATCAAACAATATAAAGTAAGTTTGTGTATCTGCTACTATTCTGCTTCAGAACTTCTACTTTCTTCTATCATATACCTAGTTCACATACCTGGTATGATACTATTGTTTATCACATGCATCCCCAAATCCTATTTAGAAATCATGACATTCTTTTCCTCTTCTAATATTCCAGGAAGTTCAAAACTAAGTTGAATCTCTCTTCACAAAAAAAACAAAACAAACAAACAAAAAAAAAAAAACTGAAAACAATTTTTCTTTTCCAAATTTAGACCAAAAGCAATTATAAGAAGTTATTTATTCTGGGAAACCACCTTTCCCCCCTTCAGACCCTCTAGCTATAGACATACAACCTATAGGCATGTAAACTCCTTTCACTGGACAGCTGCCACTGTATTGCTTTGCTAAGCCAGCGCTCAGAAACTCAAAGCTATTTGGCTCCCACCCAGCCTACACTCAGAAAGTCCACATCCTGTTGGAAGAACACTCTCCGGATACTGTCTACAACACAGAGAACAGGATTTCCCAGGACCCACTAGTGGAACTTTTTCAGCTAGCATCAAAAATGACAGAATAGCCACTTAGTTCTAACTACCAAAGGAGGAAAAAAAAAAAAAAAAACAACTAATATTTCCCACTTTAGGCTAAATAACTAATGTTTGAAGGAAATTAAGGTAATTTACCTTTCTTATTTCCTGCTGCAATTGAGCCTGAAAATGGCTCTTAAGGCGGGCAGTCTCTTCCTGAAGCTCTTGTAATCGGGGATCTGGCCGATTCTTCTCATCTCTAATGGCCTGCAGCTCACCCTTCAGCTCTTCCACCTCCCGCGTCAGTTGCTTAGTCTGCAGTTCGAACCCTTCCATCTGATCAGCTGCATATGCTCGACCTGCCAGGGCTTCTCGAGTCTCTTCTAACCGAAGCTCCAAGTCCTGGCGCTGGGTCCTCTCCTCCTGCAGCAGTTTCTGGAGCTCCCGCAGCATCAAGGCATGATCACTCTGCTCTTGGGCCCGATCATGCTGTTGTGTGATAAGCCGGGCTTTGGTTTCTGCTATCTGCTCCTGAAGTCCCTTCAATTCTCCCTCCAAGCGGCCCCTCTCCTCCTCTGCCTTTTTATTGGCATCCTCTAAATCCTGTTTCATCTTCTTCTTGTCAGCCAGGTAAGACGCCTCCATGCGAGACTTTTCCTGGGTGACTGTAGCTAAAGAGCTGGTCAAAGTAGCCAACTGAGTCTTTAGCTGGTGCAGTCTTTTGTCCACTTCCCCACCAGCACACGGCCCATCCCCGCTGCTACTGCTAACGCCACTCTCCGATCCACTGGCTTCTTCGGACTTTAGAGGTGGTGGTCCACGGACTGGTCTGTCGTCTTCCACCCCAAACTCACCCTTGGTACTCGTGAGACTGGCTGCAGTATCCAAGCTGGTGGCGGTCCCAGTACTATCCTCACTGTGAGTGGAGCACCGGTCATCCACCGAGTCAGATAAGGTAAGGCTTGGAGGCGGAACACCTACAAGGCCGACATCCGCCTCGTGGGATACCGACAGCACCTTGATGCTGGCCTCTAGCGCCTCCTTCTCCTTTAGCAGACTTTTATAGGCGCGGACCACATCCTTGAGCCGTGCCTGGTACTGGAGAAGCTGTTTCTTCTGCGTCTCTATGGTCTCCAGCAGTTCTTTCTTGCTCGGGCCGCCCCCGAAATTCATCCCAAACTTCTCCATGGAGGGTTCTGAGAGGTTTGCTCCACGTCAGCGTTCTAACGGACCAGGAGAGGGCGACGAAGACCGCAGGCAGGACTTTAGGCGACCGGGAGGGCTGTCTGGCTCCACCCGCTCCACCCAGCTGTCCAGGACCGGATGCAAGCGGCAGAGCAGCCTGGCAGTAGCTCTCTCCGCGTCCCAGGCCCGGAGGGCGGGAGCAGGTCCTACGCTGGAGGCGGGGCGACGCAGGCTGAGAAGCACACTGCCGAGGCTCACCCGCACTGGCTAAGGAGCCGCTCCGCCCTCTCGGTCTGCCCCACCACAACAGACCGGCCTGGCCCCACTGTCCGCCAAGGGTTTACGCGGAACGTGGCTCTATCACGACTTCCTAACTACCGCGAGCACTCGGCAACTGCGCTTCCGGGTCTGCTGGAAGTGACGACAACACGACGCCGCAAGCTCCGCCCCCTTAGGCGCCCTGTAGGCGGGGCTACTCTGGCTGGTGGTTGGAGGCGGGGCTACTGTAGCTGGAAGATGGGAGGCGGAACCTGCGCTATGGCCAACAGCCTAAGACCCATTTGGGGAGATCTCGGGAAGAGCCGAGCAAGCTAAGTGGAGAGTGGTTTGGTGAGGGCTCCCATCTTGGCCCTCCGACTGAGACCAGCGAGCGACAGGGGACGACGTCGCACTGCGTTCTTACCAAACACCCCAGTGGATAAAACGTCCACTTGCGGTTCAGGACCTATGTCCCTAAAGAGCAACAAGACTCCCATGTAGACGGAAAAATTATGGCCCCTTCTAGCACAGGGCTTGGCATCTAGTAGGTATATAATAGTGCCCTTCCTTAGTACTACTGACTTGATTTAACAAGTATTTACCAGGGTATCTTCAAAAAGTTATGCATAGTGGGAACCAGCAGTTAGCGTAATGGCTATGTCTCTGGACTCCTACGTAGTCGACCGCGGTTCGCGTCTCGGACCTGGTGGCTTACAACTCACGCCGGGCGCGTGTGCGTGTG
Organism: Tupaia tana; assembly: GCA_026018925.1. NCBI lineage: Eukaryota > Metazoa > Chordata > Mammalia > Scandentia > Tupaiidae > Tupaia > Tupaia tana. The sequence continues at coordinate 26,992,999 of JAKSZU010000003.1, read as the reverse complement.
TGCCCAAGATCCCGAGAGGAGAATGGAGGAGAAGGGATTGCGGCGTTACCATCCCCCCTGGGGGGTGATTTCTCGCTTTCTGTCTCTATGTCTCTCTCTGTCTGGTGAGCGCACGCGCCCTATAGCGAAAAACCTCTCCAAAAAAAAAAAAAAAAAAAGTTATGCATAGTAGGAAAAAACTATTCATAGATTTCAAAAAAATATATTTGCATCAAAGTAACTCTTTCTCCCTAGTGAGGGTACTTGCCATACAGCAAAAACAAAAAAGTAAAGAGTTACGCTGTTGGGACCAGCAGCTAGAGTAATGCTATGTCTCTCCACTCCCATGTAGTCGACCACGGTTTGCGTCCCAGACCCGGTGGCTTAAAACTCACGCTGGGCGCGTATGTGCGTGTGCCCAAGATCCCGAGAGGAGAATGTTGGAGAAGGGACTGCGGCGTGGCCATCCCCCCCGGTGGGTGATTTCTCACTTTATGTCTCTCTGCCAATCTGGTGAGGACACACGCCCTATAGCAAAAAAAAAAAACCTCTCCAAAAAAAAAAGAAAAGAGTTACGCTGTTTAGTCTTTACAATAATCCTATAGAGTGGGTATTATCAGCACTATTTCACAGATACGGAAACATGAGGTACCTATACGTTAAGTAACATGTCAGGTCGCTTGGAAGTTTAGGAATCCTATCCAAATCAGTCTGACTCTTAATATACCAAGGGTTGTGCCAGGTGATAACACAATGAAGAGACATGGCCTTGCCCTTCAGGAGCTCATAGTCTAGTGAGGAGCCAGACATGCCAACAAAGCCTGCTATCATACCAGCATGTGGCATGGAAGTAGAGTCCAGAAAGACCTGTCCAGGGGAGGTGCAGAAGACACTCAAAAACAATACATTTGGATTTGAAGGATGAAAAAAATTGTCCAGCTAATTAGAAATGTGGGAAACATGCATTCCAGGCAAATGGGAAAGGTCCCATGGACTTCTGGGGCATCAGAGACCCTGAACCATTTAGGAAGTGTCGAGAATCATCTCAGGGTAGTAATTCCGGTTACCTGAGGAGGTGGCAACCTATGGGGTTGGCACAATAGGTGGGGACCCAACTTGAGGCATTTAGATTTTATCTTGGGTGATAGTAAAATACTAAAGAGTTAAAGAGTGGGGCATCTTCCAGACTTGTATGACAGTGTGGAGATACCATGGGGCAGGAGACCTGTGAAGAGACTCTGTCAGTCATAGGGAAGACAGTGAAATGGGTGACAACAGGAATGGAGTTTGGAAAGAGGCTGATAGAAGAGCTAAAGGCATAGAATTGCCTGACTTGGTGACTACCAGTCGTGATACTATATGGGGGCTTTTTAAAATGTACTCTTGGACCATGTGAAAGCCTTTTTAGGAATGCAAGTCTCTTACTTAAAGGTTTTTTTGGGGGAAGGGGTTTTGCTATAGGGCATGTACGCTCACCAGAAAGAGAGAGAGATAGAGAGTGAGAAATCACCCCCCAGGGGGGATGGCCAAGCCACAATACCTTCTCCTCCATTCTCCTCTTTGAATCTTGGGTGCGCACACACACACGCACCCAGCATGAGTTTAAGCCACTGAGTCCAGCACTCGAACCGAGGTCCACTACATGGGAGTCCAGTGACATAGCCATTATACCAACAGCTGGTCCCAAAAGGTTTTTTTTTTAAGCCATGCGCTCACTCATACATGGTTCCTGAAATCTCTTCTCATTATAGACCTTGCCCACTGGAGCTCTCTTGAGATCATTTCTTTATGACCCAGAAATATCCTCCTATATATGCAAAACAATCATTTACATTAGATGATCATTTTAATCTTCACCATAAACACTTAAGACACACATAAATCTCCTTTTTAAATGAGAAAAGTAACAAGTTTTGAAGTTTTTGAAGGCAAATCCTCAAAAAGTGGCAGAACTGAGATTTGAATTAAGGCCTCAAACAGTGCTGGCACATTGGGGGTAGGGAGTGCTCAATAAAAATGTGTTGAGTGAAAAATAGTAAGTTTTCTGATTCCCACCTCAGCTCACCTGCACTCCAAAAGCACTATGATACCTAAAGCCCACTGGGAACTCAGAATAGGCATAAGGCCTGCCGTGTGCCAGAGAACAACCTACTGGTCCAGTTCAACCCAACAAATATTTGTTAAGTATATATTAGATGTCAGGCATTGGCTCAATCTGCACCATAGAAGAAATTAATTCCTTCCCATCTTACTATTATTCTCTAAAGATGCTAAAATGACAGGCAAAAGAAAGTACACGTGAAGCTTTTTGGGTCCAGCCAGACAAAATCCTAAATAGGCGTGCACTAATTATCCAGGCCTGCAAGTCGGTGGCAAAGCGAGGAAGAAACTTCACAGGCTACCTGGGCCCACGCTCTATGATGGTGTTCCCAGAGCTTTCCCCAAAAGTTCAAGAGCAGGTCTGGGACCACACCGTCCAAGGTTGGGACTCTTCCACTGGTTCTGCTGGTTGGTAGCCTGTGAGGCAGGGGTTTTAAAGAAAGCATGAAAGCTGGCTAACACATGGGCATCTTCCCCCCACCCCGACCTCCAGGGCACTCCTTAGGCGATTTCTACAATCAGCGAACCACTTACTACGCGCAAAGCCCCTCAGTGGGACAGCCCATGAGTGAGTGGGAGCCAGGGGATTAGAAAAAATCAAGAACCCCGCACACAGCTTCCGCTCTCCTCCGGAGGGCGGTGCCCAAAGTCAGTGTTCCCAGCTGCAAAGTTCTAAACCGCAGCCCAGAGTAGGACCGAAACAAAGCCCAGCGACCCGCCACCGAGGATGATGCCCGGGACGGGGGCGGGGGGGGCCTACGGAACGATGAAGCCTTTCCTTGGCCCTGCTGTGCTGCCAGTGCAACGGCCCCAGACTGCTCAAGCGCGCTAGAAACAACGGACATCCAGACTCAGATCCTGTTAATGCCAACACGGGACCCAGCCCCGCTGCGGAGCCCCAGCCAGCTACGAGCCGCACCCGGCCTCAGCTCTGCCCGAAGCCGGCGCTGGGACGGGGGCGGAGCTGGGGGCGGGGCCCCGGCGGGGGCGGGCCCGCGGTGACGTAGGGCGGGCCGGGACGTGCGGAGGCGGCGGCGGCACCTCCTCCTCCTGCTGCTGCTCCCCATCCCCCCGCGGCCGGCCGGTTCCAGCCCGTACCCCGCGTCGGTGTCCGCGTCCCCTCCCCCGGGCCCCGCCATGGGCCTCACCGTGTCCGCGCTCTTTTCGCGGATCTTCGGGAAGAAGCAGATGCGGATCCTCATGGGTGAGGCAGATCAAGCGCGCGGCCCGGGCCAGGGCGCCGGCCTCGGCGCAGCCCTCCCGCCCCCGCGTCCCTCCAGCCCAGCTTCCCTGGGTTTCTGACCCCGAGTCATCCACCTCCTAACCCTAACCGAAGCCTCTGCTCTCGGGTGGGTCCCGGTCCGCCGCGGCGCCTTCCGGGCCTGAGACCCGGAGTTGTGGGCCTGGGTGGGGTGAAGCTCCTCCGCCCCAGCCCGGCTGGTAAGAAGGGAGGATTCCGCCCTTGGAGACGACTTTTCAGAGGAGCGCGGCCTTCCTCGCGTGCCCCTTACCTCCCCGTCCTCTCCCGGCTGTGTCCCGGCGTGGGGGTAGGAGTTGGCTCAGGCCACCCAGACTGCCCTCCAGGCCCCAAAGGTAGATAACAGCGCTCACCTGGAGGCGCTCCCGCTCTCCGCCCCCATCACCGTCAGCTGTCCTGGCCTCTCCCTTTCCCTTTCCGTGGTCTCTAGGGGGCTCCCTCGCTCCCATCTCCACCCGTGCCCCTTCTTCGTTGCAGTTGGCTTGGATGCGGCTGGCAAGACCACAATCCTGTACAAACTGAAGTTGGGAGAGATTGTCACCACCATCCCCACCATAGGTGAGCCTGGGCGAGACAGGAAAGGGTGGGAGCGCCGCGACGAGCCTTCCTGGGGTTTGCTCCAAGTTCTGCCCAAGGCCCTTATCTGGAGCGGGCCCTGACACCAGATAGGGCTACTTGCTGAAGTGGGTCACGGTATCTCTATGTGACGGATGGTGCCAGAGGCAGGGTGGATGGGAAGCAGTCCCCACCCCGTCTGTTCACCACAGGTCCCCTGGGTCCGTTCCCCATCACTTGATTATGCTTTGTGGTTGTGCGTCTCTACTGAAATCCGAATAGTTTAAAAGAAAGAGTTCCTTCTTTTCAGGACTTTATCTTTTATTTTCTCCCCCAATTATCTGCAGGCTTCAATGTGGAAACAGTGGAATATAAGAACATCTGTTTCACAGTGTGGGACGTGGGAGGCCAGGACAAGATTCGGCCTCTGTGGCGGCACTACTTCCAGAACACTCAGGTAGAGTGTGTGGGGGACTCCCCAACCCCAGGGGAAGAGGAGCTAGGACTACTGAGATGTGGTCCTGGGCTGGGCCTCCAGGCCAGGGAAAAAACCCTTCCTTTCCCTAATCCCTCGTCTCCTCATCCTTCAAACTTGCCTTGGTGGTCTTCTGAGCGTTAGCCACCTTAGACTTACTCTGGGAAGCAGGGTTCTGGTGCCACACTGCTGGACTTAGCTCTCATTCAGAGGTCTTTCCCTGGTCCATTGCACATGTTTTAAATGGACTGCTTCCTTCCCGCAGGCAGAGGCTTTAACCTTTGCAGTGATATTTCTAGTTTGTACCAGGATTTCTGTAGAACCTAAGTGGAAGTTACTAGATGAGAAGGGTTGGCACAGTTCAAGGAAGAAGAAAAGGTCTGAGTTGGGTGTGTCCCAGGTAGGGGTAATCACTTCTTCCTTCCTACCCACCCAGGGCCTCATCTTCGTGGTAGACAGTAATGACCGGGAGCGGGTCCAGGAATCTGCCGATGAACTCCAGAAGATGGTGAGTACCCAGACCCCTGGAAACAGAGCTTGGGGATAGAAAGATCTCTGTGATATGATGGGAGTCAGCCACCTTGTAGACATTGGAGGCTGGGAATGTGAGTTTCTCTTTGTGGACACTGACATGTGTTTCTTGTTCTGTTTTGGACAGGACTGACTTTTGCTGAGAATTCTTATGCTTTTACAGTCTAAGAAGTTGGGGGGGAGAGAATTATACATAGTAGAAAGAAAAGCCATCTCCAACCCATCAAGATTTGGGGCACACACACACATGCCTGGCATGTTTTTCAAGCCGCTGGACCCAGAATTCAAACAGTGGTTGGCCATATGGAATCTGGTTCCCATTGCAATGCACAGGGCTAGCCCAAGGAAAGTTACCTTACATTCTTGGGGTTTTCCTTATGGAAGTTTTGTCAGTTTGCCCAGAGAAAGCATTCAAATTAGGAAAAGGCCTTTTCTGGGGCCAGCTAGTGGTGTGGTGGTTAAAGTACTGGATCCTACATGGCTGACTACACAGTTTGAGTCCTAGACCTGGTGTCTTGACATATACAACTAGATATATATGTATATGTGCCCAAAGTCCCAAAGGGAGGGAGAAATGGAGGAGGGATTGTGGCTTGGCCATACCCTATGAGGGAAGCTTTTTCACTTTCCCTCTCTCTGGCATATACACATGCTCTCTGGCAAAGTACAACTCTGTCTTGTGGCCAGCAATGGACTATATGATACACTGTATTTTTTCCACAAAGAAGCTAGAAGATTGAAAGGGGGCTTTCCAACACAGCAAAGAAGAGGGAGCCTGAGCACTACATTTCCACCTCTCTCCTCCCCTCTCAGCTGCAGGAGGATGAGCTGCGGGATGCGGTACTGCTGGTATTTGCCAACAAGCAGGACATGCCTAACGCCATGCCTGTGAGCGAACTGACTGACAAGCTGGGGCTACAGCACTTGCGCAGCCGTACGGTAAGGGTCCTGCTAACCCTGCTCCTAGGGGAACACAGGCTGGGGCAGGGATATAAAAGCATCTCCTTGGGGCCAGTAGGTAGTGTGGTGGTTAAGGTGCTGGACTCCCACATGGCCGACCATGGTTCAAGTCCCAGACCCAGTGGCATGAAAAGCACACCTTGCGTATGTGCATGTGTGCCCAAAATCCAAGAGGAGAATGGAGGAGAAGGGATTATGGTGTGGCCATCCCTCTTGGGAGGTAATTTCTTACTTTCCTTTTCTATGCGTCTGGCAAGCGTATATACTCTATGGGGGGGGGGCGGGGGGGGCGGAGATAATCTTTTTTTTTCCTCTGCCAACTGACCTCTTTCCTTTCCTTTCCACAGTGGTATGTCCAGGCAACCTGTGCTACCCAAGGCACAGGCCTGTATGATGGGCTAGACTGGCTGTCCCATGAGCTGTCAAAGCGCTAACCAGCCAGGGGCAGGCCCCTGCTGCCCGGAAGCTCCCGCGTGCATCCCCGGGACGACCAGACTCCCGGACTCCTCAGGCAGTGCCCTTCCTTCCCACTTTCCGACCTACCCCCTGCCCCCCTGCCCCAGACACAGGCCTCTGCTCCTGCTCCTGCCTGCATGTTCTCTCTATTGTTGGAGGCTGGAGCCTCGCTCTCTGGGCACAGAGGGGTCCGCTCTCCTGCCTGCTGGGACCTGTGGAAGGGGCTTCCTGGCCAAGCCCCCCTTTTCCAGAGGAGGAGCAGGGATCTGAGTTTACTTTTGTTTTCTGTGTTTTGGGTGTACCCTTGGGGCCAGGATGGGGGGGACAGTGAGGGCTCCGGGTGGTGCTATGATGTGGCACTGGATATTGAGTAATAAATTTGCTGTGGTTTGTACACAGTGTCGTCTGTAGCTTGGAAGTCGTCTGTGGCTTAGAAGCGGGAGGCTGGGTTGTGGGTGCAAAGAGACAGCAGGGTAGACTCCCAAAGCTAAGGCTGCAAAGTCAGTGCCCTACCCAACACACACACACACGCACACACACACACACCCCTATCCCTTCGTTTAGCTCAGCTGCTGCTTCCTTATTTGGGGGCTAGAAATACCATAGGATTTCCAGTGGGAGAACTCTCATTTATTCCCCAGTTCCAAAGAGCCTTTGCTGAGGGTCACAGCAACTACCTTCATGGTTCTATAGACCACATAACTCCACTCTCCATCCTTCTAGCTATTTGGAATAGTAGTTCTTAATGACTGCTTTGCATGTTAAAATTTGAGTGAAGGCAGGCTAGGTGGCATAACAATAATATACCTATCATATGGAGCCAGATTCATACGGAAGATGGTGGATTCAGTACCCCGGTGGACCTGTACATACCAAGCACACACACCCAAGATCCTGGCTGCCTGGGAAGGCTGGGAGCGGATCATGATGTGAGACCCTGTTGAGGGAGCTTCTCTTTGTCTTTCTCTATCTCACTCTCATGAAAGAAAGAAAAAAAAAATCTTAAAAAATAATGGAGAGAAATACCTGACAAAAATACAGGTACTGGGTCAGCCCAGTAGCCTGGTGGTTAAGGGAGTTGAGTCCCAAAGATCACACACTTGGAATCCCAGCCCCAACAGCTTAAAAAACATATGTGCATGCCCCAAAATTCCAGCAGGATGGAGAAATGGAGAAGCAATTACAGCATGATCGTACCCCATTTGAAAGTGCATTCTCCATCTCTGGCTAGCACATGTACCCTCTGGCAACTTAGAAAAAATATATATGAGTACTGAGGCACAGAAAACGTGATTCATCAGGACTAGTGTGGGGCCCAACGGTGATCTTTAAAATTCCCCAGATAGGCCAACTAGTGATTAAGGTGCTGAACTCTGCACGGTCAACTGGTCAACTCCACATAATAAGGTGGATCACAGTTCCAGACCAACAGCACAAAAATACCAGGCAAATGTGTGTGTACATACCCAGGATCCCGAAAGGAAGGAAATGGAGAAGGGATGGTGACATGACCATTCCCCATGGGGATGCTTTCTCGCCTTGCTTTTCTCTGGTGAGTGTATGTTCCCTCTAGAAAATTAAAAAAAAAAAAAAAAAAAAAAAAAAATTCCCCCCGCCAGATGATTCTGGCAGTAATAGTCTATTAGCCAATTTTACAAGACACTAGTGAAGCATAGGGATTACAGTTCCTCACGGCACACCACTGAGACTCAATACCTGGGAAAATCCAATCTATAGGGAATAGGAGGAGGTGAATGAGGAACCAGAGTGTGGGCTGGTTGCCAAGTGTGGCTAACTGCCCGCCCCTCTTTGGATCTCAGCAAAACTTAGGCAATACCTATCATCACTACCCTCACTTCTTTGTGCCTTTCTCTTTTTCCTTGCAAGTTACCAATTTTTCCAGGTTCTAGACTGGGTTTTCTCCACAAGCTTTGCAGGAAGCAAGTTCCAGAGACAGAGACCCTTTGGAGGAGAAAAGGCTGAGGTCCTCACAGACAGCTCTGGCTGGCAGCCCAGCTAGCTGTCCTGCCCATCAGCAGTACAGCTGGGGACTGAGGTGGGGAGCTTGCCCAGTGCTCTTCCTACCTAGACCATTCTCTCTACCCAAATCCTGAGTCAGCCCTTCCTCATGAACACGAATCATTTGATCCTCACTGGTTACCTAGCTAGGGTTTTCTCACACTTCCTGCAAAGTAACTTCTGAGACACTTTGGCCTCATCCTCCCAAGTGCCATACAAGCTGAGAGGTTTTTTGAATATTTTTAAATTAAAAAAAACAAAACAAAACAAAAAAAAAAACCTTGAGCAGCAGGGAGCCAAGCAGAACCCACTTCCTAGGGAGGAAAACAGTTGATTTCTACCTTGTTATCAAAATGAGAAACGGGTAAAAAAAAGGGAAGGACATGTCTTAAGTCGCAGGCCAGGTCATGATTCCCAGTCTTAGTTCAGCCTACCTTGGTGCCTAGAGCGGCACGGGGAAGAATACACCAGGGGCTCTGGACCCAGCTCCTCTGGACCATGGATTGATGTTGCTGGGTCAGTGCCTTTTCCTTGCTGGGGTGGGATAAGAGGCAACCCTCATAGTCACAATGCTCCCGGGTCACAGAGGCACTGGGCCCAGGTCAGCCTCTGCTTGGGAAGTTCCCTCTGGGGACATCTTCTGGTGGGTACTACGGGCCTTATTCCAGGCCCTATGGCCTGTGGAACCTCACCACTGGGGGGAAGGCTGGGCCAAAGGGAGTCATCAGCTGTGGTGCTGGCCCCATGGATGAGGTGGAGTGGACACACAGACACCCCAAGGCCGAGGACCTAAGGGTCGGGCTCATCAGCTGGGCAGGAACCTACCTCACCTTTGAGGCATATAAAAATACGATCACTGCTACAGCGAAGAGTTTGGGCAAGAGACAGGTAACAAAGCAAACCTGTACAGGAACCAGTTTTCCAAGTGACCAAGTTCACTGTGTGTATGTGGGGGCGGAGGCGGGGGGCGGTGATGGCCTCATCTCTACTCACTTTCCAGCCTCTGCCATTGCAGGTTAGGACCCTTTTCAAACCAGGCTTTTGCTCACAGTCTCCATTGCTCCACCTTCCCTCTCTCAACCTATTCCACAAATGAAACCTTGCCCTGGCCTTTTTGCCTTGTCCTGCTCTGGCTATTCCCTGCCCTGATCCCAGCACAGCATGGCTGAGTCATCACAAATAGGAAAGGCACAGAGCACAGGCAGAATTATGGGCATCCAGAGAAGCTGGAATACAAAACTATGGCAAGGCCTGTATTTCTGTTCTGGTTGTGATTTGAGAACAAAGTACTCTGGAAGCCCTAGCAGAGTGGGTCTTCATTTAGAAACTAACGTATGCCCCTCTGAGGTGGATACTGGAGTAAAGCAGGAGCAGAGTCCTCATTCTCATCATAAGGTTGATCACAGCTGAACCAGACAATTGCATCTCAACTGTCTGTGTTCCAGCCTTTATGCCCAGAGCCTGCACCTGCCCATAAGCACTCTTGCATTTCTCCAGCCATTGAGAGGCAGCCTTTCAGGATAGAGGTATTGGCTGAATATGCTGCCCAGAAGTAATGGTGAAGATGAAAGAAGTAAGATTTAAAGCATTTATTGGAAAAGTAGGTATTGAAGGATGAAATCAAAGAAGGGAGAGGGAGATTTACCTTCTGTTAGCCAGAGGAGATGAGCATCTTGAACTCTGGACCTTGAGAAACCCTATGGCTCCAGTAGTGGAGGGATCCAGAGATCTTTGGATTGTTGTTTGGGAGATGATAGCAAGGAGACACCAAGACTGACCTAGAGAGGTAGGTGGTTGGTCTCAGTGAAGGTGCTGGAGGGATGCCAGCGTCAGTGGTTGTAGGGCTCCAGTGACAACACTAATTTCCCTCTCCTTCTTCCTGATACCTCCAGACCTGGGAGCTCCTGGTGAGCAATGAGCATGATACACAGGCTGTGGTACGACTAAAGAGCTTGCAGGGCCTTTACCTTCTGTGTGAGGGGGATGGCACTGTGTGCTATGGCCGGCCAAGGACCAGCCACCATGGGTGCTTCCTACTCCGCTTCCACCGGAATGGCAAATGGACCCTCCAGTGTATAATTTCTGGTCGTTATCTGGAGTCTGATGGTGAGGATGTGTTCTGCAACTCCCGGGTCCTCTCAGCCTACCACATGTGGACCCCCAGGCCTGCCCTGCATGTCCACGTGATCCTCTATAGCCCCATCCACCGTACCTATGCCCGGTCCGATCCCACCATGGGCCGCATCTGGGTAGACGCAGCAGTTCCCTGCTTGGAGGAATGTGGCTTTCTGTTGCATTTCCAAGAAGGATGCTACCACCTGGAGACCTCTACACACCACTTCTTGTCCCATGTAGACCGGCTGGTCTCCCAACCCTCATCACAGACAGCTTTTCACATGCAAGTGCGACCTGGAGGGCTCATAGCACTGTGTGATGGAGAAGGAGGCATGTTATATCCACAGGGCATGCATCTGCTCCTGGGCCTGGGCTCTAATCCCTTGAGGGGTGAGGAGTGGTTCATCCTACAGCACTGCCCAACCTGGGTCAGCCTCAGGCCAAAGACTCGTAGATTCATCTCGGTCATCTGCGGCAAGTACTGGGTCCAACAAAACCATGGAGGGAGGAAGGGCTGGCTGCTGAAAAGAGGAAAATGTTTGGGATCAGCAAGGACTTTTGAGCCTACTAGTTCTGGGATACCAAGGAAAAGGGCAGAAACAGGGATGTGGGCTTTAGGGGAAAGTCACCTGAATTTTCTCCAGGCTTTATGGTCAATATAAGGTTATAAAGGTTGAGGGGGGCAAGTGAAGGAAAGCCCTAGCTATAAAGGATGGAGGAGGGGATGAGAGTGAGTCCAAACTTGGGCTTCTACTGACAAATTCTTCTTCTGTAGATGCTGAGGTGTATGCTGCCTCTGAGCGCTTGACCCCAATGTCCTTGTTCCAGTTTGAATGTGACAGTGAGAGCCCCACCTTGCAGCTTCGTTCAGCCAATGGTTATTACCTAGCCCAGGTGAGACCTTGGCTTTCTGAGCAAGAGATACCTTATATCTGAGCTCTCTCTCTAGGCATATTTTCTTCTTCTGAAAGTCAAATGACTAGATGGTGAGGTGAGCTGTTGAGGCCCTTATCTATACACACTCATTTTTACCCAATAGAACCTCATAAAAAAAAAAAAAAAAAAAAAAAAGAGGGCCAACAAGTGAAATAGTGGTTAAGGCACTGGACTCCCACATGGCCAATGAGGTTCAAGTCCCAGACCCACAATGGGACTGGAAACACACCAGATGCTTGTGCATGAATGGATTGCAGCATGGCCATTCCCTTGGGGGGCGATTTCTCACTTTCTCTCTCTTTGTCTCTTTCTGTGTCTCTGGTGACCTATAGCATAGAACATAACAAACAACAAAAGAAAAACCCTCTTTAAAAAAGTTTATTGAGGTATTACTTAAATATTAGCTCATTAAGAAAGTCTTAATGCAAAAAATGCATAGAAAAACATGGAGGGACCATAGCAATGGCTATGTCACTGGACTCCCACGTAGTCGACCGTGGTTCGCGTCCTGGACCCGGTGGCTTAAAACATATAAATTATGTATATATATATATATATATATGCATTATGTATACTACACATGCATAGTGTATGAGAGAAATGCACCCATTTTAAGTTTAAAATTAAGTAAATTTTGACAAATATTTACACCCATGCAACCAGGCTACAACCATATGTACCACAAGTTAGAAACTATTTCTACTCCTGCAAAAATTTCCTTTTTCCCCTTTACAGGTTTTCTCCACCCTGGCCCTTCACCCCCACCACTACCACTTATCCATGTTCTGTCACTGTGAATTAGATTTGCCTACTTTAGAATTTCATACAAATGGGGTCATGTGGTACACATAGTATGTATGCTTCTTTCGCTTAACTCAATTTTGTCTTTGTTTTTCTTTTAATTTGCTATAAAGTGCACACATTCACCTGAGAGAGACAGAGACAGAGAGAGAGAAAGGGAAAGTGAGAAACCACCCCCCAGGGGGGATGGCCATGCTGCAATCCCTTCTCCTCCATTCTCCTCTCGGGATCTTGGGCACGCACACACACGCGCCCAGCGTGAGTTTAAGCCACCGCATTCGGGACGGAACCACAGTCGGCTACATGGGAGTTCAGCGACATAGTCATTACTCTAACTGCTGGTTCCTTGTTTGCATTTTTAATGGTTAAAAGCAGTAACCATTTAAACCATGCTTTCTGCTTTTTTTTTTTTTTTGTCCCAAGAAATCATTGCTTACCTCAAGGTTTCAAAGAATTTATCTTAGGTTTTGTTTCAGACATTTTATATTTTAACTTTCACTTTTATGTCTATTACCCATTTCAAAATGGTTTTGGAGTTAAGACCAAGGTTACTTTCTCTCCATATAAAATCCTAGTCTCTTTTTTATGCTGTGCTCTGAAATACACCTCAGACTGAAGTAAGGGGAGTGCGTACCACAATGTGTTTTCCAGAAAGGATCTGAAAGCATCTCTGAGAGATGAAAAAGCTGGAGGGGTGGGATGTGGGTTGAGGACCTAGGAATAAAAAAGTTGGGAAGAAGGGCCAGCAAATGGTGTAGTGGTTACATTGCTGAACTCTCACATGACCTACTGTGGTTCAAGTCCTGGAGTAGGTGGCTTGAAAACCACACTGCGCATGTGTGCACGTGTGCCCAAGATCCCAAGAGGAGAATGGAAGGGAAAGGATTGTGGTGGGGCCATCCCTTCAAGGGGTGATTTCTCATTTTCCCTCTCATTGTCATTCTCTCTCTCCCTCTCTCTCTTGTGAGTGCACATGCCCTATGACAACCCTCCCCAAAAAAAAGACGGGAAGAAAGCTGAGACTGTCAGTCCTTATTCATCCCGGTCCTCCATATTCTCTCCAGAGGCGCCACAGGACAGTGATGGCCAACGGGCACCCACTGGAGTCTGAAACCTTCTTCCGTATGCACTGGAACTGTGGCAGGATCATCCTACAGTCTTCCACTGGGTGCTTCCTGGGCATTGCAGGCAATGGCCTACTGATGGCCAATGCCACCATTCCAGGTGAGTGGATAATCTTTCTGCCAGATTATTCCAATTCAGGGATGCTTTTAGAGGGAGTTGAAATGTGAACTTTTTTAAAAAAGGAGCACTAGAATTGGAGTTAGAAGATTTGGGTCTTAAACTCGCTAGATCATTGAATTTTTGTTGTCACTTGAGTTAGCCACCTCCAAGCCTCTGGATCTGGGGCAAAAGTTATGCAGTCAGCCATATAGGATATCTCAACTTTTTTTTTTTTTTTTTTTGAGAGTTTTTTGCTATAGGGCGCGTGTGCTCACCTGAAAGACAGAAAGAGACAGAGAGAGACAGAAAGTGAGAAATCATCCCCCAGGGGGGATGGCCAAGCTGCAATCCCTTCTCCTCCATTCTCCTCTTGGAATCTTGGACACGTACACACACATGCCCAGCTTGAGTTTAAACCACTGGGTCCAGGACTCAAACTGCAGTTGATTACATGGGAGTCCAGTGACATAGCCATCACACCAACTGCTGGTCCCAGGAATATCTCAACTTTATTGTCCATAAAAATGCTTTCTCACAGGAGCGTCATGAGGATTAAATAGATTAACATGTCTCAAAAGAAGGAACAATGTTAAATTTTCTTGAGGTCCTCACTGTGTTAGATGCTCTCACAGACACTTCATAAACACCTAGCATAAGACTAGGCACATAATAAGTATGATTAAATGTTAAAATATTGACAACATCCTTCTGTAATTTGTGTTCCCCCTCCTGCTTCCATCTGGAAAACATCTAGAGGTTCCCATCCAGATAACTCTTTCCTCAGTTTTTTAGTTTTTTTGTTTGTTTATCTATAGGGCATGTGTGCTTGCTGGGGAGTGACAGAGAGAGGGAAAGGAAGAGTGAGAAATAACCCCCAAAGTGGGAATGGCCATGCCATAATCCCTTCTCCATTCTCCTCTTGGGATTTCGTGCACACACATGCACCTGGAGTGTTTTTCAAACCACTGGGTCCAAGATTCAAACCGTGGAGTCAGCCATGTGGGATCCAGTGCCTTAACCATCATGCCACCTGCTGGTCCAACTCCTTCCTATTTACTTTCAGGTCCAAATGAGGAATTTGGTATTCGATTAGCCAACCGCCCTTTCCTCATATTGCGAGGTCGGTATGGGTATGTGGGCTCTTGCCAGGATCGTGACCTCATGCAGTGCAATATGGATCAGCCTGACTGCATTCACCTACTGCCCTGCCGCCAGGGCATCTATCACTTCCAGGGTGAGTAGTTTTCTTCCCTCCCCCAGGGCTCACAGTCTCGCCCCAGCCTTAGCCCCAGCTCAGATGTCAGGGCCTGCCACTCAGAGCCTGCTCATCACAGGAGAACAATGGGTTTCTATTTGTTTTCACACTTCAAGACCCAAAGTGAACTGGCAGATCAGAAACCAGTGGAATCCCCACTGGCCCCCTGCATTTCCACAGAAATACCTGCCAATGCAGGCAGGAAAGGGTAGCTAGAGGAGGGTGGCATGCCTCTAGGAAGCCCCCTTGGAGGCTGGACAGCTGGAAAAGTGCCCTCCAAATGGCCAGCGAACCTGAGTGCTTTCCTCCCCAGCACAGGGTGGATCCTTCTGGTCAATAACATCCTTTGGCACCTTTCGTCCTTGGGGAAAGTTTGCCCTCAACTTCTGTATCGAGCTTCAGGGGAGCAACTTGCTCACTGTGCTGGCACCCAATGGCTTCTACATGCGAGCCGACCGAAGCGGTACCCTATTGGCAGACAGCGAAGACATTACCAAAGAGTGTATCTGGGAATTTTAGGTAAGAAAGAGTGGGTAAGGACCTGGGGTCTGAGGGAGCAGGAGCTGGGGGGGCAAGAGGAGAAGGGAGGTTGGCAGGGTGGTGAGTGTTGGGGAGTGGTGAAACCAAAACACATTTTTGGACTGACTTCTGTCCCACAGTCTGATCAACTCTGGATATTTATTTCAAATCTGTGCCATTCCTTGCAGATCAGATCAGAGCTAGGTTTTTCACTATCCTGCTCCACTGACAGCTATGCTTATAAGCAAGCCTAGTGGGGATAGAATGAGGTGTGCTTGCATATAGTTCTCTCCACTAAGATGCAGATGGAGACCAAGGAGCACAGCTTTTCAGCTCTTGACTTTATGATGCAATGCCAAGGGACTCTGTAAGATTTCCACCAGAGGTGGCCCCTGAAGCTTGGACCTCGAAACCATGAGCTGATTAAAACTTTATTCTTGTTCAAAAAAAAAAAAGTTGCAGACGGAAAAAATGGATGACTTTGAGTATGTGCATAGGTGGAAAAAGATGTGTTTTCTATCCTGTGCACTTTGTTTCTTTTTTTCTCGTAATAATTATTATTATTTTCAACTTGCACTCACCAGAGAGGGACAGAGAAAGAGAGGGACAAAGTGAGAAAGCAAACTGCCAGGTCCAGGATTGAAACCATGGTCTGCCTTAACCACCATACCATCTGCTGGCCTCTTCTATTCACTTTCCCTTCCTACTTCCTTGGACCTGTGGGTACTCATGGCTCTTACATAGTTGTCTCCAGCCCTGACCCTTCTCCTAAACTTCAACCTCATCTCTCTCCAACCTCCTGCTAGATAGTTGACTTGACTTTGTCCTGCCAGAAACAGCCTCCTTATCTTCCCCTCCTGAGGTGATTGTCTTCTTCCTGCCACTAAGGGCCATTACAGGCATTGCCATCCTCCCAGATGCTCTGGCTCAAGATCTCAACTGCCATCTCTATTCTCCCTTTTGCTTCCTTCATCAAACCCTGCACATTTTGGATACTTTCTTAACAATGGCTCTTGAGTACTTGCTCCTTTGTAATTACTATGGCTATACTTTGTTCCACCAAAAGCCCATATTGCTTCCAGGGCTCCCCTGAAGGACTTCCTGGCCTTTCCCTCGGCCTAGATCCATCTAGTCTCTTCACCACACCAAATTTGCTTTCCAAATTTACTGCCTCCCTTCCACCATTCTCTATGCATACTTCTAGCCACCTCCTCTCACACTGTCTCTGGTACCTACAGTTGCTTTCTATTCCTTTTTTATTTTTTCCCACATTTTATTGATTCACAAAATATCTTAATTAATCTAAATACTTTCAATAGCAAGTTCAGGTGATATATCCATTTCTGTGAACACATGTTGACTTTAGGCATGAAACTCTGTGGGTAGAATGACTATATTATAAAGTAGCACCTAACTGAGGCTATATAGCTTACTGTGGTAATCAAATAGATATATATTTTTTTTTTTTCTTTTTTTGGAGAGGTTTTTGCTATAGGGCGCGTGCGCTCGCCAGACAGACAGAGAGAGACAGAGAGATAGAAAGCAGGAAATCACCCCCCAGGGGGGATGGCCACGCCGCAATCCCTTCTCCTCCATTCTCCTCTCGGGATCTTGGGCACGCACGCACACGCGCCCGGCGTGAGTTTAAGCCGCCGGGTCCGGGACTCGAACCGCGGTCGACTACGTGGGAGTCCAGCGACATAGCCATTACGCTAACTGCTGGTCCCAAATAGATATATTTTTAAATTTTTTTTTATTTCAAGAATGACAGTTTTAGCTTTAATAAATCAAAATGTAAAAATGTTAAGAGAACTTTGCTTAAGACTTAAAGCCAGGGAACAGATTAGGATTCTTTTCGAATAATAGGTACATGGACCTGTCCACAGCTCAAGAGAAGACAAAAATCCTTAACTCTAGGAAACAAAGCATAGAAGAAGATCAGTAATGTTTTAGTCAAAAGTCATAAAATTCTATTTCACCAGTTCAGACTCATGTACTTAATCTATCTTCTGTTGTGGTCCAGTCTTTCCATTTAAATTCTGGAAGATAATGTTCAACTATGGACTTGTCCCTACCATTAAGCTGGCCATTTCCTTAGTTGTTTTAGAACTCTTTTTTTTTTTCTTTTTTTCTTTTTTTTTTTTTGAGAGGTAGTTTTACTAGCCCAGTGATTCTGTCTTCTACATCTGAGATTCGATTTTCTATATGATCTAGTTTGCTTTTAATACTTTCAAGGGAGGATTTGACTTCCTGTATTATAGCCTTCATCTCCAACAGTTCCATTTGATTCCTTCTTATGGTGTGTATTTCCTCTTTCAGCTCTTGCAAGAACTTCCTCACCTCCTGGAATTCATCGACTCTTTTCTTCTGGAGTTCATTGTCTCTCTTCTCTTCCATCGCTGTTAGCTTTGTCACTATGAATATTCGAAATTCTTTATCAGACATTTTTGTGAGTTCCATTGTACTGTCTGTGGATGAAGAGGAGTTATTCTTTCCCCTTGGGGGAGAGGTATTTTCTTGGTTTCTCATGTTTCTTGTGCCTCTGTGGTGATTTCTAGTCATCTGATAGGTTATTCATTTCTTCCTAATTTCTAGACGTTCAGTCTGAACGATCAGAGGTGTGCAGGAGGAGGTGCTATGCAAACTCTTTGCTGTTTCATTTTTCTCCCTCTGTGCCACAGATTCAGTGGGAATTGAGGGATATGTTGACCCTAATAGTATTTGGATGCTTGGCTATGTTTCACTTAGACCTGAGGGTGAGCAGCAAAGTGATAAGGTAAAAGAAAAAGGATAAGAAAACAGAGAACAGCAGCTGGCACAATGGCTATGTCGTTGGACTCCCATGTAGTCAACTGCATTTCGAGTCCCAGACCCAGTGGCTTAAATTCACACCGGGCACATGTGCGTGCGTGCCCAAGATCCCGAGAGGAGAATGGAGGAGAAGGGACTGTGACGTGGCCAACCCCCTGGGGGGTGATTTCTTGTTTTCTGTCTCTGTCTCTCTCTGTCTTTCTGGCAAGCACATGTGCCCTATAGCAAAAACCTCTCCAAAAAAAAAAAAAAAAAAAAGAAAGAAAGAAAAGAAAACAGAGAGAAAGAAAAAACAACAAAAATATTTATTTATTTATTTATTTATTTAAAGAAAATGAAAATTGCACACTGCACGAAAGCACTAGCTCTCGCGCCCATGGAGGACTCAGTCTTCTTCTGAAGGCCTGCCCTTTTTGCCTCTCCTAAATGGGAGGGAGGAAAGGGGATTATTAACAAGATAAAGAAGGACTTCAGAGGCAAGAAAATACTTTACCTTAAAAAATTTTTAAAGAGGGACCAGCAGTTGGAGTAATGGCTATGTTGCTGGACTTCCATGTAGTCTACCGTGGTTCAAGTCCCGGATCCAGTGGCTTAATCTCATACCAGGCACATGTGCGTGCATGCCCAAGATCCCAAGAAGAGAATGGAGAAGGGATTGTGGCATGGCCATTCCCCCTGAGGGGGTGATTTCTCGCTTTCTGTCTCTCTGGTGAGCACAAGTGCCCTATAGCAAAAACCTCTCCAAAAAATATTAAAAATAAAAAAATTAAAATTTATAGAGACAGAGAGACAGAAAGCGACCGAGAGAGAAAGATAGAAGGGGCTCTACCAGGGTGACTTCTGAGCAGAAAAATCTTCATTTCTTTTATTCCCTGAAAGCACTAGATCTCAGCTCCCACAGAAGACTCCCATTAAGTTGATTTTTCTCAAATAATTTCTCCTATCTTTTCTTTTATATTGCCAGACAGTATGTTTGCTCACCAGAGAGAGAGAGAAGCAGAGAGAGAAGGAGAGGGAGAAAGTAACCCTCATGGGATGGAGTAATGCCACAATGCCACAGTCCCTTGTCTATTTCACCAGCCTGTTGGAATTTTGAGCATGCATGTACATGTGCCTGGTGTGTTTTTCAAGCTGCTGAGGACAGGATTTGAATTGTGGTCAGCTCTGTGGGATCTGGCTCCCGTAATCCTTAACCACAAGGCTATAGGGCCAGCTCTCCTGTCTTTTTCTGCAAATTAGTTTCACAAGTCTACTGCTGAGCACTCATAAAGAATGGGACAAATTACTTTAGTTTCTCTCCTTCCTCAGGATCTTAGCTGGTATTCTCTGAAAAGCCAGAAATTAGCAAACAATTGACTGATTGCTAAAGGTTTCTATTTCTTCTTCCCTCCCCAGGTCAATGGGATGCCACCTACCAGTATCCAAATCCTCCAGGAAAAACTACTGCACTAAACAGAACAGGAAACCCAGAATCAAGATCCAAGAGAACAATATGTGTTACACAACTTTTTCTACCCAGTTTAGCAAAACACCCGTTTCAAGCAACAAATACATCACAACAGGCCACCCCCAAGATCTTTGTGTGCCTCTGACTCAGTACAGAGTAGGGTTGTGGATGAGGGTGGAGACCGAGGCCCCAGAATACTCTGTCTATCCAGAAGAGCAGAGACCAAATGGTAACCAATTCTTCTGCTGATCCTTCCCATCCCCACCAAGAACCATGAGTAACCCCATGAGGAACCAGCCTTGTTCTGAAGGAGTCAGAACCCAGATGTGACTTTGCCATGGGGCATGTGTGCTCACTGATCAGAAGACAGAGCAGAGAGACACAGTAAGAAAGAAAGAAATCACCCCCTAGGGAGAATGGCCATGTCGCAGTCCCTTCTCCATTCTCTGCCTGGGATTTTGGACATACAAACACACACACACACACACACACATACACACACATGCCCGGTGTGATTTTCAAGCCACCAGGTCTGAGACTTGAACTGTGGTTGGCCATGTGGGAGTCCAGCACCTTAAACACCAATCCATCTGCTGGCCTCCTCAGATGTGACCTTACATGTCTTTTTGGTTTAGAACAAATGAAAAATTGTTAATCCCAAAGGTAAAGATTATGAGATTATGATCCTGTAATACATGGCAGAGCCAATCCCCTTACCTCCCCCTATGACAGCTTATCAAACTTTACTGCCATTACCTTTGATTCAGTGAGGTGGGTGAGAAGGTACTTTCTCCTCCACTGCTCACCTTTAATGGACCTGAAGTGATTTGCCCAAAGTCCCATGACTGGTCACAGCAAAGGTAGGCCTTGACTCAAATCTTTTGACTCTAATGTCCATTATTTCCATCAAAATAGGACTTTGAAATGTCTTATCATTCTTGTAGTGTATTAATTATTTTAGCCTTTATCTACCTACCATCTGCCCTGTTAATGTTCTTATTGACGCAGACACTTAAATACATCTTTTTAGAAAAGAGCATTTTCTTCACTATCATAAAATGGAAAGCCAGTATCACTTGCCATTCATAGCAAGTAACTATAAAAATAAATACAAAGAAAAAAAGGCAATGTTAACAAATCCTAGTTAGATTCTGTGGCCCTGTCCAAAGCCCAGAGGCTGATGCTTCCTTTCTCTTTGTTACAAAAGCAGAATAACAGCTGTTAAAGAGGCTATAAAGACTAGAACCAAAATGAAACTTTCTCCTTGATGCAATCAGAATTGAAAGGGAGTTGAAAAGGGAATCATCTTCTCACTTCTGACTCAATATTATTTAAAGCAGCATCCACACGCCTCCTGAAATGTTCTCAAATACTGACAGTGATGCCTGTTCCCTACTTTGAGAAAATTGTTCCATACCATAATGGATGTCTGGTTTTTAAGTCCATTGTAAAGAGAAGGCTGAAACCAGAACATGAGAGAGATTCAGTTTAAGTATAGAAAAAAACTCTTAGTTTTCTAATAAGTATATTTATGAGCTATACTTTTTTAAAATCTTTTACTCCAATCATTGAAGGTTGAGAACACTAGGGATTAGGGCATCTCTTTTCACAGAAAGCATTGGAGCAGGTCAAAGATGTACAGTGGATAGATACTCTTCAGAGAAATAGGACCCCAGCAGGGTGTCATTCATTACAGAATCTTTTCCCATAGCTCTCTATAAATACATGTATACACTCAGAGGCATGGGCATGTGTGTGCACAGGGATATACATTCATACCTACATGCACATTTATGCCCCAACTCCTACACGTGACCATCCATTCGTTGCTTAAATATGGCCAACCCATGGGCCTTAGCCGAGACAACCCCTTTCATTGCCAATGTCAATTCTGTTACCAAAGTGATTGGCTTGCTCTCAGACTGCACTGCCTGAGAACACCATAAAACCTCTCCTATTTTCCTGATCATTTCTGTCTAACAGGCCTCCAGCTTGAAAGTAGAGCAGGCAGGGCAAGGATAGGGTGTACTCTATAACCCCTGAAATTTTATTCTAGGAATATGCTGTCCCACAGAACTTTTTGTGTTGATAGAAATGCTCTCCAATCTCTGCATGTAGTAGCCATGAGTCACATGTGACTACTGGTCCTTAGAAATGTGGCTAGTGAGAATGATGAGCTCAACTGCCCATTTTATTTCATTTGAATTACATATAAATAGCCACATGTAGTTGGTGGCAATTTACTGAGCAGCACAGTTCTAGAGTATTTGATAATAAAAAGACCTCTTGAAGGAGAACTTCTGGGTCAGTATCTGTCCCAGATGGGAGCAAGCAAACATGCCCCCTCTCCTCCATCACCACCCCTCTTGGTCCATCCCTTGCCCTTGAAAAGGGAAAGAATATGAAGGGATAAAGTCATGCTCTTGTCCAAAATTCCCCTTCTTCACCTCATTTCCCCCATATTCCTTGCTTTCCCCATATCCCAAGACTTCCCAGGAGGGGCCTAGACCTTTCTCTTCAGGGGGAACAGAACTGAGAAGATGTGGCATTTACTGCCTGGAAGAATCAAGCAAACGCACTCTTGGAGAACAATTATATGTAAAATCAGAACATGAAAAAATAGCATTTCCACTCTGTCTACTGATATGACAAAAGTGCATATACATTTAGCTATTTAATGTCTGTTTTCTTAGATTAGAGAATTAGAGTAGATTTTCTTAGATGTGAATATAGTATTGCAGTTATGTAAGAGAAGTTCCTTGGTTTTTTGGAAATGCATGATGGAAGACTTAGGAGTGAAGTGCCATGATGTACTATATCAGTGTGTGTGTGCACGTGCACACATGTGAGGTCATATGAGCACCTAAACACCAAGAAAGATAAATACATACATATAGATACACACACACACACACACACACACACAAACACACATAGATACATGCATAGGATAAATAGAGGTAGGTACGCAAATACATCAATTAGATACACTTATTGGATACCTACATGGATTAGATGATTTACAGAGCAAATGTCCTTTCTCTCTCTCTCTCTTTTAATTAGTTTTTCTATAGGGCATATGCACTCTAGGGGAGAGAGAGAGAAATCATGCCCCAGGAGAGATGGTCACATAGCAATCCCTTCTCCATTTTCCTCTTGGGATTTTGGGCACACACACACACACACACACACACACACACGTGCTTGTGTGCACACGCATGCTGCACCCAGCATGTTTTTCAAGCCTCCATGTCTGGGCTCCAGCCATGCAGTCAGCTACCCTCTCACCTTGGCTGGCCCAAGCAACTGTTTATAATTGTTAAATGTATAGAGAAGGGCATATAACTGTTCATGAGAAAAACATGATGGACAACAGGAACTACTGCTAGTAAAAAATGTTTTTATTACTCTCAGGTAGAAGCCTTTTAAGGCCAGTGTGAGAAGTGGGTAGATGTTGCTTCTCCAGTCCCTCCGACCAGGTCACGTACAGGACGGGCAGCTAGGCAGGGCCAGGCAAGGTCGGCAGACGAGGGAGAGACCACAGGAAGGAAGAAGGGGCGACAATCTGCACAGACAGGACAGTCAGGGCTGTGGACAGTACCATATCAGATTTCCCCATCCCATCTCCTGCCCATGTAGGGCCTCTGGCCCCCTTCCAGGTTTGACAGTATATGAGGAACCTGGTCAGAGCAAGGCCTGAGGGGCACTAAGAATAGCGACTAGGCAGTGGAAGGAAAGGCAGGAAAGGCAATGCAGAACTGAATCCAGGGACCTCGGCTATGTGGCAAGCAGCCTGCAGGGACAAAGAGATGGGGAGCTTGGGCTTGTTGTTCCCACCACCCCCCTCAAAGTCACTGAGGAGGGGGGCTAGACACCAGTTCCCTGGATATACATACACAAACCCCGATCCCATCTCCTCTTTACCTGCTATGGCTGTTAGTGGTGGTATACTCATGGATAATAGTCTCCCCAACTTTGAGGGCCACGTGAGGAATAAGAAAAGCTGCATTGGGGTTCCCTTGATGGCCCCAAAGGAGATCCATGCCCTCCTGTAGGTCAAGGAGTCAGTCAACCCTCTCCCATACTCTGCAAAAGTGAGACCTGGCCTGCGTTCTTACCCCAGCAAGGCTTGACACAGGCTTGGGGTGAAGTGTTACTCAGACAGCTGTCTGGTGCTGTCCCCCAGCTCAGTTGATAGCAGGAAGGACCCAATGGTTCCAGGATGGGCAGGAGTGCTGTGGGCACACTGCCAGGAGACTGCTAGAAAAAGCAAGAAGAGACTCTCAGCTGCCAGTGATGCTTCCTGTTTAGAAAGCCTGGGACGTCAGGTCTGCCTGTACTTGGGCTTTCTCCTGCACAGCTTCATGTGGTACAATTCATAGTAGACTAAGGAGATGGCACTTCCTAGAAGTGTGCACTGTGGGGGTACTGGGGAGTCATGGATTCTAGCTCAGGTCCTCACCAGAAATGGGAGAGGTGCTGAGCCCTTTGGTCTTCCCATTTCACAAACTCCCTTGTCCTCCTAAGTACCTGTGCAGAGATGATCCCTGGGGACACCGTTGGTACAGCTGGACTCTGAACAGTACCTACAATGTGAGAGTGAATCCACTCAGAGAAAGGAAATAGGCTTGGGGGTAGAAGGAGTGCCGTAAGAGGTAGGTTAAATGCAAGGAGGTTCTAGAAAAGGCAGCAACTTCTGGTAGGGTTGGAAGAAGATAGATGTAACAACCCTATACTACCCTCCTTCCCAAGATGGGGCCTTGGGAAACTGGAGAAGAAGGATTATATCCTAGCGGACAGTGCAGTCTTAAGAGCAAGAACTGTGTGTGCCCAGCATTTAGCACAGGGCCTTGAACATGGGAGATACTGAATAAATGTTTGGTGGGTCGGTGGATGGATAATCAAACTGGTGAGTAGATGGATGGATGGAAAAACTGATGAATCAGTGAGTGGACAGATGAATGAGTGCACGGATAGGTGGATGGATGGCTGAATGAGTGGGTGGGTGGGTGGGTGGAGGAATAGATTGATGGATGGATGAAAAATCACCTGGTAGCTGCATTTCCCACTTGAGCTTTTCTTGCCGGCGCCATTTGGCCCTTCTGTTGGAAAACCAGACCTGAGGGAGGACAGAGACAACGCGGCTGGCACCTGCTGCTCTCCCCAAGTTCTGGACTCAGAACACTGACCTCTCCTTGGACCTAGTGTCCTCCTTCTCTTCTTTGATCTTTGTTCTCAGTCCCCTTCCTCAACTCAAAGGCTTGGGGTGGGAATTAGAGCAATCAGCGGAAGAGGAATAAGGAGGGTCTCAGTTCTGAATTTTGCTTCAAATAAGCTTGTTTCAACCTTCTCGTTGTCCTCTCCACTTCATCAGAACCTAAGACCCTTGGCTGGCTCAGGGTCTCCTCCTTGTGGTTTGTGCACAGCATGTCACAGAGTTTACTCACCCTTACCGTGTCCTCAGGCAGAGAGGTGGCAGCAGCCAGCTTTCCACGGGCCTCAGAATCTGGATATTGCCCACGCTGGAATTCTGTAGAAATTGAGGCTTACAGAGTTAAGAGTAACAGGAGAGGAGCAAGGCAAAGGTCTCCCTCCCCCAGATTCTACTCCCCAGCTGCTACAACCCTAAACTACCCTTCTCTCCAAGGCAGGGCCACCCACAGCCTCAGGACCACTGCTTCCATGTCACACTAAGGACCCTCTGACCCACCATCTGCCCCAGCCCAGCACCTTTCTCCAGTGCCTCAGCTTGGCCTGGGGAGAAGATAGTCCGATTCCGATGGCCAGTTCCTGGATGAGGGCCCCGGGGAACCTCGGAGCTGCTATGGGGAGGGGGAGGACCTGGAGCCAAAACAGCTGCAAAGGAGGACAATGGTTTGTGGTGATTTGTGAGGGTGATTCCTCTGGTAAAATGAAGTCCCTGAGTCCTAGAGCTGTGGCCAGGGGGCAACATGGATGAAACATTCTTGGGGGTTGCTGCAGGAGCACTTGGTGAGTGGACACCCTGGTGGTGCATGCTTAGTGTTTGGGCAGAAACAGCAGCAGGTGTGGTCTAGATTTGCATGATCCCACCAAATATGAAGGGTGCTCTAAGAAGCTATACTGAGGCAGAGGGAAAGTGTGGAGGACCCAGCCTGTTCCTTCCTCAACAGATCCGGTAAGCCTATGGGTTAAGGGACCTGGAGTCTGTTCCAGGACCTGCCAACAAATAGCTGGTGACCTTGGGTAAGTTGTTTTACTTCCCTGAACTTCAATTTTCTTTTTCTTTTCTTAAAGAATGATTTATTTATTTAATTTTATTTGTTATTATTATTATTATTATTATTATTATTATTATTTGACCAGAGAGACTGAGAAAAGGAACGTGAGAAAGCAAGCTGCCAGGTCTGGGATTTGAACCACAGTTAGCCATGTGGGAGCCCAGCACCCCAACCACCATGCCATCTACTGGTCCCAACCTCAATTTTCTTATGCCAGGAGAGATTAAGATCCCCTGACAAACCCTCCTTATTGAGTTATTGTGAGAGTCATCATCATCATCATCATCATCATCATCATGACAAAGGGTTTTGAGAACTCTAAACTGCTAAGAATTTGGCTTTGATTATCTTGAAGGCAACTCCAAGACCCACCTGGTGCCCTGGGCTGTGCCCAGGTCAGTCTCTGGTCCTCCTGTAGCACTCGCAGGACTCGGTTGATGGAGGAGACCTGGTGGCGTCAGGGTGTTGAGTGGGGAGATGGTGCACAGCTCCAGGGCTGCATCTGAGAATATGTCCACCAATGTCCCTTCTCTCTTTCTGTCGCCACCCACACATCATTCCCAAGAACAGATTCCTCTCTGTTTCCTTGCTTACTTCTTCTCACCTCTTAGAGCTACCACTTTTTAGAAGAGAAACTTATGGATTAAAAGAGCCCAGAGGCCTCACCTGCCCCCCAAGCCTAGTATGCCCACATTGCCAAGAAGGGACTTATTCTCCCCAAGCTGCCTGTTAGCCAACTCCATGCAAGGAGGGGAGGGCACTTACACTGGGGATCTTGTCCTGGGTGCAAAGCCCTTCAACACAAAGCTGACGTTGGATCTCCCAGGCAAAGAGGGCTGGACGCTCACCCTTCAGCTGAGCAATTCGGGCCACCACAGGGGGTGTGGCCAGCCGTGGCTTGCTTCCCCCAATACCCTTGGGCTCCAAGACACCTGTGCGGTAGTACCGCCCTAGGATCTTGCTCACACAGCCATTAGATACCTGAGTCAGGTGAGAAGCAGGGGCAGATTAGGCATTATGGTCAGAAGCAGGGAATGTCCCTGAGACAGAAGGCAGCTATAAGACAAGATGACATTTAGGGCCAGGCCATCAAGTTGAGTCCAGCCTCACTTTTAGGAGCACAAAGTTCCCCTTTCTAACTCTCAGAGGATCTTCTAGGAAGAAGCCCAAGCCCCAAAGGCCCTCAAAGTTGGCAATGGCCAGACTCTTACCTTCAGAGAGGTCCCTTCCCCCTACTTCTGGTCCCCATTACTGGGTGAAGGCTCTAGCACGCTACCTTTAACCTCCGTGAGATGTCGCAGGGTCGCATCCCACAGACTGCTAGCTGCACGATCTGCTGCCGAGTGTCCAGGGGCAGGGGCCGGCCATTCACAAAGAGCCCTCCCAGCTGATTCACACCGCTGATCCCTAGGCATGAGAACGAGGCATCCACACCCCACCTCTCCCACTTCCCCCACGCCCTGGCAGATGAAGTCACGTTGATGGAAACAAAGCCCAGAACTACTCCCTTGTCTCCATCCTTCTCCCTGTCCTGGTCACATCTCCTAGGCTTCTTACCGTCCCGCTGCATGCTCCAAGTGGATCCTCCTCACAGAAGGACAGAAAGCCAACTGGGAAGGCCAGGGAGGGGAGTTCCTTCTTCACGCTCCTTTTCCAGTTAGAGGCTAGGTCTGCATTAACAGGAGACTGTCTGGTTAAGGTCTCTTGTGTAGAGAAGACTTGGGATGTACTGTTCTGTAATAGAGGGACAGGTTTCTAAAAATTGCCAGTAGGTTGGCTAAAATTAGAAAATTATAATCTTCTTTATTTAAATCCTTATATGGTAGGGCCCAGCAGGTGGCGTGGTGGTTAAGGTGTTTAACTCCCATGTGGCTGACCGTAATTTGAGTCCCAAACCTGGAGTGTGCTTTCTCACTTTCCCCCTCTTTCTCTGTCTCTCTCTGGGGAGAGTGCACGCCTTGTAGCAAATTGCGGGATGATAATAATGATAAAAAAATTTAAATAATTCTTTTTTAAAAACCCTTTTAGGATGAACTAAAACATCTCAGGACCACCAGCTGAGGACTGGGTCTTTCTGGATAGCCCACTAAAGGGGTTGGGAAAGTGGGAGGATTCTCATTTCCCACATATAAATCACAAAAAGTCAAGGAGGTGGAAAGAGAGGATGCTTCTGAATACTCAGGCTTTCCCTTTCCCAAGTGGGTCACTGTTGTCTCCGACTGCTCCTACGCCTTCTAAGTCCTGGCTGATACACCTGAGCTGGTGACTCCTGGGCTCCACCTTCCCTCTCAGGCAGTTCTCAGTTAGTTGTTCCAAGCCACCAGCAAAATGCTTCATCCTGGAAAGCACTTCAGGGAAAGAGCTTGCTCCAGGAAGTTTTGGGGAAAGGTGGGACTTGACTCTACCTCCTAGGTTTGGGGGCTCTGACCCCATACATTGAAAGTAACTATGAACAAGCCTAAAGTGCTGGCTTCTGAAAGGCACGTTTCTTAGTAGCTTTTAAGCTGCTCGGGTTGTTGGTTCAATGTTAACTCTGAAGAGTTCTAGCTCTGGCAGTGACATTTCACTCTCAGAGACCACCTTTCTGGGATCAGGGGCTCATTCATTCCACTACCATTTATATCGAATGGAGGGAATGAGGAGTAGGAGAGGACCATCTGCCAACTGGCACAAAAACCACTGTGAGCAGAAGAGTTTCTGAACAGCAAAAGACACAGGTCATGGGCCCCCGTGTCTTCCCTGCTTCCATTAGCAACTAATGGGAGCTGAAACTGCCTCCTTTAATGCCCAGAAACCTGGCAGGGCTAGAGGTCACCTCAGGAACAGCTTATACTTAGAATTTTCATGTAATAACCAGGCCACCTTGGCTTAGTTAACTCATCTACAATTACTTACTGAATAAGATATTAAGCTTGAGCACTTTGCTGGTTGTTCAGGATGAAGAAAGCAAAACAAAAAGGGACAAGGTCTTTGCTCTCCAAGAGATTACAATGCAACAGGGAGAGGAGACTAGCACAGGTGAGACAACAGTGGGTGACAAAGGCAATGGAGCTCAGAGCCTGCTTTTTAAATTCAGCAGCTATACTGGCACTTACTCCTTTTTTTGGAAGATACAGATACGCTCCCCTCCAAATTCCCATCTTTCCAGAAAGTCAGGAAACAAGGCAGAGGATTTTCAAAAGAGGAGACAGAGGCATAGATTGA
Organism: Tupaia tana; assembly: GCA_026018925.1. NCBI lineage: Eukaryota > Metazoa > Chordata > Mammalia > Scandentia > Tupaiidae > Tupaia > Tupaia tana. The sequence continues at coordinate 26,964,094 of JAKSZU010000003.1, read as the reverse complement.
GGTTCCCAGAAGTCAGAGACAACCCAGAGAGAAAAACACAAGCTTTAGAAGCCAGGTCCTCACCAGAAGCCCAGATTTCTGCCTTCTAATCCTGGGGTTCTTTTTTCTGCCCACTCCCTCTCTTACCCCCCCCCCCCCATTTCATGTTTGTGCAATTGTCACCAAGCAATGGAGAGAGGAGAGCCAAGCTGGGAATATAGAGGGCTATGCCTTTGCAGGGCGGTAGGAGCTCAGAATATCAGCCAAACCCTCAGTCCTTAATAGGACTCCATCCTCCTAAGTGATCAGAACTCAAAGGAACTATGAGGATTCAGGTTCAGTAGCTAAACTTAAATAAATTCCAAACCTACAATCATCATGCCCCAACTCACACACAGAAATCCTGTTCCCAATAGCCACACCACACAATCTCATTATTCATATTAACTTGTATGAAAAACTAACCGGTGCTCACAAGATGGGAAAGCAGGATAGGGGGTTGAAGGAGCAGGAGGGTGTGTAGCTGCAGAGCCAGAGGGGAGGGAAGTTGGTCTTGGCCACACAAAGACATGGAGACAGCATAGGAAGCAAGGCAGACAATGAGCCTGCAGGTAAGCTACCTGGGTGGAGGGAGTGAGGCAGAAGCTTCAGTGAGAGGGTTCACTCTCCTGTGCTGGGCTCCTGACACCCCTAAGGCTCCAGGGGTTCTGGTGGTCCTGTCCTGGTAACAGTCTCCACTCAGCTCCTGCTTCAGTCCTGCCAGGGGGTCCAGAGCTATAGACAGCCTGAGCTCAGGAGCAGAGGGCAGGCTTCTGGGAGCAGCCAGTGATGTCATGAGCAGAGGAGAGAGGAGGAGGGAGGTGTACATGGGGCTGACTGACACTGGCCCTGAGGCAGGGCAAACCACAGCCAAAGACCCACTGTGCCCTGCCATGGGAGTCCCCAGAGTTAACCTCATGTCCACCTACCACCCTGAAGCAGGAACAGAGTAATTCTCATGCATCCTCCCTAGACCCACAGTGCATCCACAACAGGGCCAGTACTCCTGAAGGGCATGGGGAACATGGAGGATGGGGATCTTCAAACTCTTTCAGCTGGCAGAACTCTGTTGTGTCCCCAAGCTTTGAATGCACAGAAGCACCAAGGTGCCTTCCAGAACCACCAACACAGCTTCCCAGCCAAAACGCACATGCCTGGGCTTTTGAGTCAACTCCTGGGTTGTGAGTATGTGGCTATGAAAGAGAAAAGGGTGTATAGGCTGATACCTGTGCTGTCGGAGTCAGCTCCTAAAACCTGACAGAATGAGGGTGAGTGGAGAAGAGTGTGTGTCACATAGAGCCAGTTCTTCCCAGAGAATGTCCTCACCAATTCTCCAACTGGCTCCTTGACAGAGGTGGCACCAAGAGTGAGTTCTTGCCTGGAAGCAGAGCATCTCGGACTTCACGACATTGACAATGATAGTGGTGGTAGAAATGGTCCTCTGTGGGTAGTCAGAGATTCATGTGGGGTGTTTTTGAGGAGTCATGTGGCCTGATTTTCCCTCTTCTATCTTTAGATGTTATCAGGCTCTGTTTCAGTAGGCAGTTCGTGCTTTTAGACTCTCAGTTATTAATTACATTCTGTTCCCCACAAAAAGACACCATGGATTAGCTGAAGTCATTGGTAGGGAAATGGATACCGATAGCGGGGTAGGGTTCCCGCAGAGTGGGATGCTGGAAGTAAAACAGCCTCCAGTGCACACAAGCTTTGGCGCCATCATGGTCATGGGCAGATCCCTGGTGGGCGTGAAGGAGCCAACACGGAGAGCCCTTTGTGCCCATTCTATAATTTGGATTCTCTGAAACCCTTGTAGAAGTCAGGCTGAAAGTAAGTAGGGTGTAGGGTAATAAGACTAGACCCAGAAGTCAGCAGAGGGAAGCATGGATTTCACTGGTAAATGCTTTAAGTCTTTCAGGTGTGAGAGTGGATGTTGTGTATTCGGCATGACCCTCGAGTTAGGGACTCTTATTCTCAGAGGCCAAGTCTATCACAGATGTGGGTTTTCTACTTTACCCCAACACGCTCCCTCATCTTCCAACCTCCTCCAACATCCTCAGGCTGGCCCCAAGCCCTAGGGTATAGGGGACACAGCAGCAGGTAGTTTGAGCACTGTGAGCAGGACAGCTATGCCCCAGTGCCCATAAGCACATTTTATTCTACTGTGGGTAGGGACTGCTGGTCACTCTGCTTAGCCATGCCTGGGTGAGAAGAGGTCCCCAGGAAGACATAGGGTAGTTTTGCTCTTAGTTCCCCTTTCTTGATTGATCCATTCACTCCACCCCACCCCAGATCTGCCCCCTGCATCTGGAGGCTCAAGGCTCTGGACCTGACCAGCTATTCCCATAGACAGCTGCATGAGGGTGGAGATGGGGTTTCAGGGGGAGAAGGGACAAGCCCTGGCAGATGGTGGTGGCACTGATCTCCCCCATAAACTACCCTCTCCCTCCGCCTTCACAACAAGCTCTCCGGTCTGAACAAACAGAGGCTTTCGACCCAGAGGTGATGAAGGGAGGAAAAAGGGGGAAAGGGCCCTTGCAGGGGGGGCCCAGCCGGCTCAAAGGCTCAGCCACTCAGCCTTCTGCCCAGCGCACCAGACTGTTTGAGGAGCAAATATCTACCTTCACCGTCTTACTCTCTCAACCACCCCCACCATGTTTGGGGCTAATTGTCCCTCATTAGCTGGGCCCAGGCCCCAGGCTGCTGCCAGCCCCCGCCATCTGCTCACAATTATACATTAACTCAGAGGTCTTGCCACCCGCCAGCCTCGCTGCGCGCCCCTCTCCGGGGCCAGCCATGGCCATTTCAGCCTGTCCCTCATCCTGATGTAGAGCCCAGTCTGCAGCTTCTACTGCCCGGGGGAGCCCCTGGCATGAAGCCCCGTGGCTGTGGGAAAAGTTCTGTCCTTGGGAGAGACAACTGGAGTTCCCTGGCACTTCTCTCGTTGCCAGAAGGCGAGCCAACCCCGTGCGTAAAGCTGGTGAGGTCAGGGCGCGGCCACCGCATAGATCTGCTGGCTTTGGTCTGACACCTCGCCATGAGCTCTTGGCGCCCATTTTGGGGGGAAGGAACACCAGTTCCAGGCTGTTTCCAGCCGTCCTTATGGCGCCTTTTAGTAAGTTTCGTGCCCGCACGCATCTTTACTCTCCTCTCCCGCGAGATCTCCATCTCAAGCCAGCCCTGAGCTTCCCAGGACGCACGCACGCGCCTCTGCTCCAAAACTGCCCTCGGGCAGCGGCGCCTTCCACTTCACAATCAAAGTGGTCCCTTTGCTACAAAAACGTCGGGGCTTTTCAAGTGCCCTAAATATTCCTGAGCTTGGGACCCTCGTGCTAAAGTTGCACTCTCCCTTCCCACTAAAGTTTTACTCAGTCACGTTACTCCCCCAGCCCACACTCTGCTCAAACGCCGGAAGTCTCTCCGCCGGCACATCCCTGCTGTTTTGTGTTCGGCTTCTATTACTAAAAGGCTGGCACGAGGCTGCCCTCGGAAAGCCCCAGGGAGGGAGAAAAGAGCACAGCCTCCCCACAATGCCCTGAACTAGGAGCAGAGAAAAAGCCCTCCTTCCTCCCCCTCTTTCACGTGAACTCCTAGTCTCTGTGCTCAACACTCCCTCGTCTTTCTCTCAGGACTTCGGCAGATCAGATGGAATGGTGAGTCCGCACTGCGCTAGACTAACCTCCAGCAAGTTGCGGAACAGAGAGACTAGAGGTGAGGACCTAAGGCGTCCAGACCGGAAAGCGCAGGGGGTGCGAAGGGCAGGCTGTGAAGAGCCCAGCCCGGAGCCACCAGGACGTCTCGTTGTGTCTCTGACCTCAGCGAACCTGGCAGTCAGCCGCCTTTGGAGAATGTCTCCCCGGGGCTGCCTGAAGCTGATCCAGCCACTGTGGGGAAGGTGTTGTGTCAGGAGCACAGCTGGGGTTTCCAGACCCAGCTGTTAAGAAAACCTGAGATTCAATCTATTCTTGGAAACTGCCAGCTCTGGGTTCCCCAAGCTTTTCTCATCGTATTCTGCTCTCTGCATGGAGTGGGGGATCTAGGGAAGCAGATAGCCAGCTGTTTGTTTTGAAATAAACTTTATTTTAATAAAATGTTATTAAAAATAATTTTAGATCAACATTATTTTAGGCCAGTTTTAGGTTTACAGAGAAATTTCGAAGGCAGTGCAGAGAGTTGCCATATACCCCATACCCAGTTTCTGTTATTATTAACACCTTACATCAGTACGGTCCATTTGTTATAATGAATAAGCCAATATTGATATGTTGTTATTCATTATAGTTCATACTTTATTCAGATTATCCTTCATCTTATATGTTCTCTCCTGGAAGTTTTATAGCTTTGCATTTTACATTTAGATTTCTGATCCATTTTGAGTTAATTTTTGTAATACACGTAAGGTCGGTGTCTAAGTTCATTTTGGCATATGTTCTAATTGTTAAACATTTGTTGAAAAGATTACCTTTGGGCCAGCAAATGACATGGAGGTTAAGGCAGATGAATCCCACATGGCTGACTGAAACATCGAGCCTTGGACCTGGGGACTTGATAAAACACACCAGCACATGTGTACACACTCAAAATCTTGAGAATGAAGAAGGGATTGTGATATGATTTCTCACTCTCTTCTGTTTCTGTCTCTGGCAAGTGCTCTTTCGCTGTAGCACAAACTTTAAAATACTTTTTCCCTTTAATTACCTTTCCTCCTTTATCAAGATTAATTGACTATTTTTGTTGTTCTGTTTCTGGGCTCTCTGTTCTGTTCCATTGAGCTACATCTTATTCTTTCACCAATACTAGGCTGTCTTCATTATGTAGTTTTATAGTAAGTCTTTTTTTTTGAGAGGTTTTCGCTATAGGGCACGTGCGCTTGCCAGACAGAGAGAGACAGAGAGACAGAAAGCGAGAAATCACCCCCCAGGGGGGATGGCCACGCCACAATCCCTTCTCCTCCATTCTCCTCTCGGGATCTTGGGCACGCACGCACACGCGCCCGGCGTGAGTTTTAAGCCACCGGGTCCGGGACGCGAACTGTGGTCGACTACATGGGAGTCCAGCAACATAGCCATTACGCTAACTGCTGGTCCCCGTAAGTCTTGAAAGTAAATGGTATGAATCCTCTAACTTTACTTTTCCCCTTCAGTATTGTTGGCTAAATTATGTCTTTCCCTTTTTCATATAAACTTTAGAATCCGTTTGTCAAGATCAAAATAGCCTATTGGTATTTTGATTGGGGGTATCATTAAATCTATAGACTAACTTGGGAAGAATTATTATTTTAACAATATTGAGCTTTTCTCTTTTCTTTCTTTCTTTCTTTTTTCTTTTTTGAGAGATTTTTGCTATAGGGTATGTGTGCTAGCCAGAAAGACAGAAAGTGAGAAATCACCCCCCACGGGGGATGGTCACGCCGCAATCCCTTCTCCTCCATTCTCCTCTCAGAATCTTGGGCATGCACACACAGGTACCTGCCGTGAGTTTAAGTCACCAAGTCCAGGTCTTGAACTGTGGTCTACTACATGGAAGTCCAGTGACGTAAACATTATGGCATCTGCTGGTCCCAACAATATTGAGTTTTTCAATCCATGAACATGGAATATCTCTTCATTTATTTAGAATTTTCTTTGATTACTTTTAGCAGTTTTGTAGTGTTCCCCTATATAGATTCTGAATATATTTTGTTAGATTTATACCTATTTCTTTTTTTAGTGCTTCATTTTGATAAATAGTATTATTTACAATTTGTTTTTTGTTTTATTTTGTTTTGCCTTAGGGTACTGCGCTCACCAGAGAGGGAGAGAAAGACAGAGACAGTAAGTGGAAAAATGAGGAAATCACCCCTGGGGTGGGGGGGTGGCCACACTGCAATCCATTCTCCTCTCAGGATCTTGTGTATACATGCACGCAAATATGCCCAGCGTGAGTTTCAAGCCACCAGGTCCCAGGACTGGAACCATGGTGTGGGCCATGTGGGAGTCCAGTAATGTAGCCACTATGCCACATGCTGGTCCCCACTTACAATTTTTAAAATTCCAATTATTGGGAACCAACAGTTGGCATAATGGCTATGTCACTGGACTCCCATGTAGTTGACTGTGGTTCCAGTCCCAGACCCGGTGGCTTAAACTCATTCCGGGCGCATGTGCATGCATGCCCAAGATCCTGAGAGAAGAACAGAGGAGAAGGGATTGTGGCATGGCCATCCCCCATGGGGGGTGATTTCTCACTTTCTGTCTGTCTGTCTCTCTCTGTCTTTCTGGCTAGTGCATGTGCCCTATAGCAAAAACAAACAAACAAACAAACAAAAAACAACAACAACAACAAAAAAAAAAACCTCTCAAAATAAAAAGAAAGCAATTGACTGCCTATTGTGTATTATCTTTGTATCCTGAGACCATATTATAATTACTTATTAATTCCCAGAGGTTTTTGTGGTTTTGTGAGTCTTTGGAATTTTATACATAGAAAATGATGTCATTTGTGGGAACCAGCAGTTAGCGTAATGGCTATGTTGCTGGACTCCCGCATAGTAGACCGTGGTTCGCGTTCTGGACCCGGTGGCTTAAAACTCACGCCAGGCGCGTGTGCGTACATGCCCAAGATCCCAAGAGGAGAATGGAGGAGAAGGGATTGCGGCATGACCATCCCCCCTGGGGGGTGATTTCTCGCTTTCTGTCTCTATGTCTGTGTCTGTCTGGCGAGCGCATGCGCCCTATAGCGAAAACCTCTCCAAAAAAAAAAAAAAAAAAAAAAGAAAGAAAATGTTGTCATTTGCAAACAAAGATAGTTTATTTCTTCCTTTCCAGTCTATATATATCTTTTATTTCCCTTTCTTTCTTTTACCATAGGGCATGTGCACTCACCAGAGAGAGAAAAAGAAGGAAAGTGAGAAATCGCCCTCCAGGGGGTATGGTCACACTGCAATCCCTTCTCCTCCATTCCTCTCTTGGGATTTTGGACCCACACACATGCATCTGGTAAGATTTTCAAGCTACTGGGTCCAGGGCTCAAACAGCAGTTGGCTATGTGGGGGTCCCCTGCCTTAGCCACCATGCCACCTGTTGTCCCCTTTTCTTTCTTTTTAAAAAATATTCATGAAAGAGTGCATGCATGTGCATGAGAGAGAGGAAGAGAAGAGAAGAACCCCTGCACGGGGTCTGGTCATGAGATTCCTATTCTCCAATCCTTCAACATTTCAGATCTTGGACACACACATGTGCCTGATGTGTTGCAGGATGACCAGGTGAGGGATCATACTGTGGTCACCATGTGAAATCCAGTTTCTCTTGAGCAATGCATTACCACTGGGCCATGGTGCTGGCCCTCCTGTTCTTGTCTTACTGTGCCAGCTAAGACTTCTAATATAATGTTGAATAGGATCAGTGCGAGAGAACATCCTTGCCTTGTTCTCAATTTGGGAAAAGTGTCCAGATTCTCACCATGAAAAGTGATGCTAGCTTTTTTTTTTTTTAATCTTTTCAAAATTTAGTCCTTTTCACTGTTTATTTCCACATGACTACTATCCCTTTAAACTTATAACAGTACTATAATGCATTTTTAATGTACTAGCTGGAGAGCTAGTCCTCCTTTTACTATTTATTCAGGATTTTTCTTATCTGTCCTGCTTAGGTTTATTTTTCAGTTGAACATTAGTACCACTTTGTCCATGAAAAAGTTTTGATTGTATGTGAATTAATTCGGGAAGAATTGACATCATTACGATATCAATTCTTCTTATCCAAGGCAATATTTATTTTTTCATTGATGTTTAAGAGCATTTTTAGGTTCACAGCAAAATGGAAAGAAAGCTACAGAGATGTCCCATGTACCTCTCATCTTCACACATGTATTGCCTCTCACATTATCGACATCCTTCACCAGAGAAGTACCTTTGTTAAAATTGACAAACCTAAGTTGGAGGGATTTTGTATATGTTCTTTATCTTTTTTTTTTTTTAAGAGGTTTTTGCTATAGGGTGCATTTGCTTGCCAGAAAGACAGAGACAGAAAGTGAGAAATCGCCCCCCAGGGGGGATGGCCACACTGCAATCCCTTCTCCTCCATTCTCCTCTTGGGATCTATGAATCTAAATTCATACCTGGGTATGAATTTAAGCTGCCGGGTCTGGGACTTGAACTGCAGTCAACTACATGGGAGTCCAGCGGCATAGCCATTATGCCAACTGCTGGCCTCTACATGTTCTTTATCAAATTGAGAAAATTTTCTCTCTATTCCTAGTTCGCAGAGAGTTTTTATCCTGAATGGTGTTGGATCTTGTTAAATGATTTTTCTACGTCAATTGATATGATTACATAATTTCTTCTTTAACTTGTTGATATGGTATGTTACACCGCTTTTTAAATGTTGAACCAGTTTGCATACCTGACATAAATCTCACTTGGTCATAGTGTATAATTCTTTTCATGCAGTGTTGGATTTGATTTGCTAATATTTTGTTGAGGGTTTTTGTATATATGCTCATGAGAGATAGTATTGGTCTATTGTTTCCTTTCTTGCAACATCTTTATCTCTTGGTTTTAGGGTTATGTGGCCTCATAAAATGAGTTAGGAGGCATTCCCTCCTTTAGCCAGTTTTGAGAATGAAGGCAGGATTTATCAAGCAGATATAACTCAGGTTAATAAACACACAAAGCTCACCTCCTGTTACAGTACCCAGACTATTAACAGTGGGACTAGCAGATGGCGTAATGGCTATATCACTAGACTCCCATGTAGTCAACCATGGTTTGAGTCCCGGACCCCATGGCTTAAACTCACACCAGGCACGTGTGCGTGCATGCCCAGGATTCTGAGAGCAGAATGGAGGAGAAAGGATTGTGGCGTAGCCATTCCCCCTGGGGGGTGATTTCTTGCTTTCTGTCTCTCTGTCTCTCTCTGTCTTTCTGGCGAGTGCACACGCCCTACAGCAAAAACCTCTCAAAAAAAAAAAAAAAAAAAGACTATTAACAGTGGTACACATAGAACTATCAAACCTCATTATCTTAGACCAGAAAGCCATTAGTTCAATGAATAATTATTGAACATGTACAAGGCACTGGGATATTAGCAGTAAATAAAATAGGTATCTCCACCCTCTTGGAGCTTTCTTTCTTTTTTTTTTTTTAATTTACATCTTTAAACTTTCTGTGCTTCATTTTCGACATGTATAAAATGGAAATGACAATAGTAGCTATCTCATAGGATTGTTATGAGTATTATATAAGATAATATATCTAAGTACACTTTATCTAAGTGTTTGCTAGTATTAGCATTACTATAAGTAGAATATCTTTTATCTGACATGCTTGGGACCACAAGGTTTTTGGATTTCAAGGTTTTTGTTGTTGTTGTTGTTCTTTGTTTGAATATTTCCATATACATAATGAGAGATCTTGGGGATGGGACCCAAGCCTAAACACAAAATTCATTTATGTTTCATATTCACCTTATACACATAGCCTGAAGGTAAGTTTATTCTATATATACTTTTAAACTTATTTATTTTGAGGGGGATGGAGAGAGAGAGGCACCCTTGACAGGGTCTTCATGCCCCAATCTTCCCCCAGTCCCATAGCTAGCCAGGATCATGGGTGCACCCATAGACATACCCCATATGTCAAGGCAGATCCAGGATGTGAGTCCAGAGACTTCCAGCACGGTTTGCAGCATCACACAGCAATACCTCTACTGCCCACTCAACTGTGGCTCAGCCTACATAATAGTTTGTATTACAGTGTTTTGACTCCTCATGTCACATGACGTCAAGCATTGAATTTTCTACTTGTGGCATGATGTCGATCCTCAAAAAGCTTTGGATTTTGGAGCATTCTGAATTTCAGAGTTTCAGACTGGGGATACTTAACTTACTCTCATACACCAAGAGTTAGTATTATCTACTGACTGAATTCTGTAGTTCTGGTCTAGGAGAGTCCCAGGCCACCCTCCCTGCCCTAACGCTGTACTCCTGTCACATCTGTCTCTGCTTCTTCAGTTGGTTCCTTTGATCCCTGGGCTCATTAGCCCATTATGTAAAATTTCTTCACTGACCTAGAGTTAACTTGCCGGAGAGATAGGTGGTTGTCTTTGAGATATACCAAACCTTTTGCATTTTTGAGAAGAAAGGGGATGAGGATTGTAACTCACCAGGGATTGGAGGTCTTTGCCTGTATGCTTTCCACAGGTCATGTCTTGACCTGGCCTAAGTTAGATTAAGAGGTAACTGTATTAAATTTCTCTAGCCATTACTGAAAACAAGTCTGTAATAGGTCCCACTTAGGAAAACTTCGCACTCCAGCTTGTGGAGCTTTCCACAACTTAGCAATATCCAAGGGAAATGGGAAAGAAAGCTTACTTCCTAATAAGGATCATTCTCTGTCCCAGAAATCCAGAGCTCTTCATCTTTTCTGTGCCCCCAAAGAGCACCCAAAGCAATACTTGCTTAGCCTGACAGAAGCACTCCACTCCCCAGAGCACAAGTTATGTAAAGAGAGGTGCTTATAAAGTCATTACTATCTTTGGCTTGACAGCATTAAACACAATAACTAAAACGGCAAAAGGAGATGCAGATATGAGGAAGGCGTGGCAGCAGCCAGGGCTCTGTGGCACCCTTCAGACAGTGTGTCTCTCAACACCTTGTCCCTGCACCTATGTCTGACTTCCTCTGAGGATAGAACCGAAAAGACAGGCTCTGAAATCCAGCAGACTGCATGCATTTGGTTGTTACTGGCACTGCTAGAGGAAACAGAGTCTGAGAGAACTCTTGTTCTTCTTGAGAAGAAAGGAATTTATTTTAAATCAACCAGTAGAAAGATCAAGTTATCTAACATAATTTCCCAAAGGTGCTAATCTTAGTAACTCAGGAAGAATAGTAATTATGTTGGATCAGTAGTAAAGAATGCTGATTTTACCTCTGGGATTTTCTTTTCTCTCCATTTCTTCTCTCTTCTTTTTAATTGTGGTAAAACATGCCATTTAATCATTTTAAATGTACAACTCAGTGGCATTACATGCATTACAATTGTTGTACGCCCATCACCACTATCCATCTCTAGAAGTTTTTCATCATCCCAAATAGAAACTTGATACCCATTAAACAATACCACCTCATTTCTCCCTCCCTCAGCCCTTAGTAATCTCTATTCTGTTTTGTGTCTCTATGAATTTGCCTATTCTAGGTACCACACACAGGGGGAATCATACTTTATGTGCCTCTTGTGTCTGGCTTGTTTCACTCAGCACAATGACTTTGAGAATGGAGTTCTGGCAAATGCTTCCCTCTGCTTTACTACCCTGATTTCAAACAAAATGAAATCTGCCTTTGGAATATTAGTAAGATAGAGATGTTAATCAGTCTATGAGTCTTGGCATTAAGAAAGATTTTAGTTGACAGAGATAAAGAGTAAAAGCCAAGGATGGGGCTGGCTCTGTGGCTTAGTGGTTCCCACATGGCCGGGTATGGTTTGAATCCCAGCCCCAGTGGCTTGAAAGACACACACTGTGTGTGTGTGTGTGTGTGTGTGTGTGTGTGTGTTCCATGTGAAGGAGAAGGGTTTATGATGTGACCGTGCCACTTCATTGGCATTGGGAGATGCTTTCTCCCTCTGCCCATCTCTCTGTCTCTTTCTAGTGAGTGCATATGCCCTCTGGCGATTAAAAAATAAAAAGGGCAAGGTTTGAGTCTGCACTCCTTCAGAGTTTAGAGTTTACATTTCTTGAGTACGGAAGAGGCCCCCATGAGAGAGAGAAGACAGCCAGGCCACAGAGATATCAATCAATTCAAGTAGGAAATGGCGCCTTACCTCTCTCCTCAGATGCTCAGGGCTTTCTGAATGGACAGTGAGTTTCCCTCAGCTCTGATTTTGTTAGAGAGAAAACAAAGAGACAGGGAGCCACAGACAAAATAGAGAGAGTAAGAAGCCAAAGTGAATCCTGTCTTCCAGTTTCCAAATTCTTCCTCTCCCAATCCAATGAAAATCCAATTCTCATCTTTTAAAAGACCTTCTTTAAGCTTGGGACCAGCAGTTAGCATAATGGCTATGTCGCTGAACTCCCATGTAGTCAACCGTGGTTGGAGTCCCGGACCCAGCAGCTTAAACTCACGCCAGGCGCATGTGCGTGCGTGCCCAAGATCCCAAGAGGAGAATGGAGGAGAAGGTATTGTGGCATGGTCAACCCCTCTGGGGGGTGATTTTTCGCTTTCTATCTCTCTGTCTCTCTCTCTCTTTCTGGCGAGCGCAAGTACCCTATAAGCAAAAACCTCTCAAAAAAACAAAAACAAAAACAAAAACAAAAACAAAAAAAAAAACTTTAAGCTCTGGGCCAGCAGGTGGCATGGTGGTTAAGGGTGCTGGACTCCCCCATGACCAATTGTGGTTAGAGTCCCAGACCTGGCAACTTTCTCTCTCTCTCTTCCCCTATCTGGTAAAATTAAAATAAATAAAAAATAAAGTTAAATAAAAGACCTCTAAGCTCCAATCTTAAAAATGTATGAAGTAAAGACAAAAGGGAAAAGTATAAAATAGGAGAAAGGGGCATGTGGCAGGTAATGGAGAAAGAAGACACAGACGTTTGTCTTGCCCTATCAAAAGACAGTGGGGAGACACCATTATCAAGTCTGTGGAAAGTATATTACCTGAAAAATCTGAGATTTAGGTCAGTCTGCCACTTTTTTGCTGTAGGACCTTAATTTTTGAATGAATAAACTAACCCCCCCCCTTTTTTTTTTTTTTTTTGCTATAGGGCGCATATACTTGCCAGAAAGAGAGAGACAGAAAGAAAGAGAGAAATCACCCCCCCCCCCCCCAGGGGGGATGGCCATGCTGCAATACCTTCTCCTCCATTCTCCCCTCGGGATCTTGGGCATGCACATACACGCGCCCAGTGTGAGTTTAAGCCACAGGGTCTGGGACTTGAACCGTGGTCGACTACATGGTAGTCCAGTGACATAGCCATTACACCAACTGCTGGTCCCTAAACTAAGCCTTTTTATTACAAGAAACTGTATTAGTTTGCTTCAGCTCTCATAGCAAAGTACTATAAACCCATAAATTTATTGTATCAAAGTTCCGAAGCCTAGAAGTATGAGAACAAAATGATGGCAATCCCACACTCCCTTTGAAGGTGCTAGTGAAGGATCCATTTCTGGCCTTTCTACTGGCCAGGTAGCTCATTGACTTGCAGCAGCATAACTCAAATGCTCATACCATGTTCTCTGTGTGTGTGCACCGTGTGCACATGTGCATGTGCATGTGTCTTTTTACCTGCATTTCTTTTCTAAGGACACCAGCCATATCAGATTAGGGCCCTCCTTACACCAGTCTGAGCTTATCTTAACTAATTACACCTGCAACAACCTTAGTACCAAATGCAGTTTTGAGGTACTGGGAGTAAATTTGGGGAAGATAATTCAACCCACAGCAAGAATGATTCCATTATTGTAATTAGCATCTCTCCTATGGTAAGCCCTTGGTGCTAAGGCCTAGAGATAGCCATGCCCCTTCTGAGCCATAGCCCAAGAACAGAGCATCTTCTTTGTTCTGTCCTGTCACCCATAATGATACCCTACCTGCTTCCTGGGCAGGGACTGCAGAGTGATTACCCAGCAAAGCAAAACTTCTCCTGGCTTTCACCAATGTACTATTTCTCCTTTCACTCTTGCCTTGAGCTCTTCTTTGTAGACCAGTCCTCAGGGCCAATACTACTGGTCATGTTCTTGGTGATTTTTTTTTTTTTTTTTTTTGAGAGGTTTTTGCTATAGGGCACATGCGCTCGCCAGAAAGACAGAGAGACAGAGACAGAAAGCAAGAAATCATCCCCCAAGGAGATGGCCACGCTGCAATCCCTTCTCCTCCATTCTCCTCTTGGGATCTTGGGCATGCACGCACACGCACCTGGTGTGAGTTTAAGCCACTGGGTCCGGGACTCGAACCGCGGTTGACTACGTGGGAGTTCAGCGACACAACCATTACGCTAACTGCTGGTCCCCTTGTTGGTGATTTTAGAGCTCACATTTTGTTTTGTTTTGCTTTGTTTATTTAGGTTCATCCTGCCTTTCCTTTAAGGTTCTAGCCCCAACGTTCAAAAACCAGGAGCTATTCAGGGCTTACCTGTTCAGCACAGCACTCAAGTTACTTGCTGTCTTCTGAAAACACCTGACCACAGTATCAGGGTATTTGAGCTGGGGCAAAGAGAGAGAGTGTCTTAGTTCATTTTTGCATTGCTAGAAATACAGGAGCAGCATTGCTGCTGTATTCAGATTTATAATGAAATAGAACTTTATTCAGCTCATGGTTAGGAGGTCTGGGGTCCAGAGTCCAACTTGGTAAGACTACAACATGACAGAGGATAGGATCTTTTTTTTTTTTTTTTTTTGGAGAGATTTTTCGCTATAGGGCGCGTGCGCTCGCCAGACAGACAGAGAGCGACATAGAGACAGAAAGCGAGAAATCACCCCCCGGGGGGATGGTCACGCTGCAATCCCTTCTCCTCCATTCTCCTCTCGGGATCTTGGGCACGCACGCACACGCGCCCGGCGTGAGTTGTAAGCCACCGGGTCCAAGACGCGAACCGCGGTCGACTATGTGGGAGTCCAGCGACATAGCCATTACGCTAACTGCTGGTTCCCAACATGACAGAGGATAGGATCTTGAGCAGAGTAGCAGTCCATGTGGCCTCTGTCTGCCTCATTTCTTTTCCTTATATACATTGGAACTCAGTTATGGGCACCCTGCCCTAATGACTTCGTCACACCCTAAGCCCCCAACCAGGGACACCATGAAGGACTAAGTTTTCACTTATGGGGCCAGCAGGTGGCCTAGTGGTTGTGGTGCTGAACTCCCAATTGGCTGACCATGATTTGGGTCCTGGACCTGGTGACTTACTTTCTCACTTTTTCCATCTTTTCCTTTGTCTCTCTCTGGTGAATGCATGTACCTTATAGCAAATTTAAAATAATAATAAAAATACATAAATGAGTACAGAATTTTTAAAAAGTTTTCACTTAATACCTGTACAACGCAATAAAGTCCCATCACATAATTTTGGGTATATAAAATCACTGGGCTCTAAGACCAAATTTTTTTTTCTAAAGAATTATTACTTTTATTTAACTTTATTTATTCATTTATTTATTTGATTTTGACTAGAGAGGGATGGTGTGTGTGTGTGTGTGTGTGTGAGAGAGAGAGAGAGAGAGAGAGAGAGAGAGAGGAGAAAGCAAGTACCAGGCACCAGGTCTGGGACTTGAACCACAGTTGGCCATGTGGAAGTCCAGCACCCTTAACCATCCCACCAACATCGAGCCCCAAAATGAACTGGCATATTTTTTTTTAAAGAATTCTTTATTTAATTTTATTTGTTATTATTAGTACTCAATTTGAGCACAAAGAGAGAGTGAAAAACCAAGCTGCTAGGTCTGGGACTCAAACCATAGTCACCCATGTAGGAGTCCAGCACCTTAACCACCACACCACCTGCTGGCATAAAACAATCACCATTTTGGGGCTATTTCTGTGGTCTAATGATTATGGGAACTGGATCCATGTGGCTGACTATGCTGTTCAAATTCCAGACCCAGTAGCTTGAAAAAAACACCAGGCACCTGTGCGTGAGTGCCCCAAATCTTGAGATGATGGAGAAATGGAGAAGGGATTGCAAAGTTTGACTGTGCCCCATTTAGGGGAGGGAGGTGCTTTCTCCTTCTTCCCCTCTCTGGTGAGTGCATGCATTTTCCAGCAATAAAAAGCAAAAACAAGGGACCAGCAGTTGGCGTAATGGCTATGTTGTTGGACTCCCATGTAGTCAACCGCGGTTGGAGTCCTGGACTCGGTGGCTTAAACTCACACCAGGCACGTGTGCATGCATCCCAAGATCCCAAGAAGAGAATGGAGGAGAAGGGATTGTGACATGACCACACCTCATGGAGAGTAGAGGAGGGTGCTTTGTCTCTCTCTCTCTGATGAGCACATGTACCCTCTGGCAATTAAAATAAAAGAATCTTGGGACCAGCAGTTGGTATAATGGCTATGTTGCTGGACTCTCATGTAGTCGACTGTGGTTCGAGTCCCAGACCCAGTGGCTTAAATTCATGTCAGGCGCATGTGCATGCGTGCCCAAGATCCCGAGAGGAGAATGAAGGAGAAGCGATTGCGGCGAGTGGGGATGATTTCTTGCTTTCTGTCTCTGTCTTTCTGGAGAGCAAACGCGCCCTATAGCAAAAACCTCTCCAAAAAAATTAAATGAATAAATAAATAAGAGAATGTTTTAGAAGGTCTTATTTTCCCTCTCTTAGGTGTTTTAGTTGACTGTCAGTACCTGGAAGAAGATAACTAGGTATTTTTGCTTCTCTTCCCTTTTTAAAATTTCTTTCTTTCTTTCTTCCGTGAGTGAGACAGATAGACACAGAGATAGACTGCACCTACAATGAGGTCTTGACACTGGCCTCGCAAACTGTCACAATTTTACTTCTGACCACTCCCTGGCTTCCCATCTTTTCTTAAGTTTATTCATTTTTATATTTATCTAGAAAGACAGGAAGCCCCAGTAGGGTTCTGGGGGCAATGATCTCTGGTTCTAAGCCTTGTAGCTCGCCTGGATCACCGGCAGACTGTATGTGTTCAGGTTGGCCCAGATACCAAGCCTAGGGGCTTCCCAAGTGACTCCAGTATTTTGCAGAGTCACCCAACTGCTAGTGCCACCAAGGCCCAGGCCTTCTTTCCTTAAGCATATATACATTTTTTTTCCTTCTATAATGATTGCTGTTTTCTAAATCTGGAATTTAGGTTTATAATTGCTACATTTCTGCATCTCTTACTAAACTCTGTTAAAAACACTGCCCACTATATTACTCATTGTTCTTTAGATAAAGAGTCACGTAATGAAAGCCTTCTAGAATTCAATGTCAAGAGAAACGTTTGCTGCTTCCCATGAAACAATATGCTTCCTTTTATCAGAGAGTGAGAATTATATAACTTAATATGCCTTTTCAAATTTTACCTCATTGTAAGTACTTCTAATCTAAAATGTACAGTTTAGCCATCATAATATGCATTTCTGATGTTAGAATGTAAGCCACCAAAAGGCAGAGATTTTGTCCATTTTTTGTACCCTTTTCCAAGGATAGAGCTCCAGGCAAGAGGGAAATAGCTCAAAGGCTCTGTGTTGGAAAAGAGCATTAAAAAATAAATAAATAAAAGCATGTAAACATCACGTAACTCTACGGTTGTTTAGCCTGTTTCAATTGTAGCATAAAGTAACATCCTATTCTCTAAAGCACTCTTAAGAGAGCAAACTGCTCTCCATTGAATGGAGTATAGTATAATTTTAGAATTGTCTTGCCATTTCATAAATCATTTCTTATTGGAATTTATTCCACTTTTGAATGCATGAAACAAAGACTTGGGATAAAGAGGAAAGAGATGATTTTCTGCTTGTCGGTGTTTCTGTGAGATTTGTGTAGAAACTGTGGTTCTAATAGGGTGTTATTCCATCTGAAATAGTTATCCTTTGGGACAACTAATCTGGAAGAGATCAGAAAAGGACATTTAAAAATACACAGAGGCATCCTGAAACCACACTGAGTGAACTACATGCCCCTTCAAACTGCCATCGAAACCCGGACCTCTTGACTAGTCTACACCTCTGTCCTTTGACTCACAGCAATGACCTATCTGCTTTGGATTGGGCATTTAACACTGGCTCCTCCACCCCCAACATTCCAGTTACACTGTCCGTTCACAAAGCCTCAGGCCATTTCTTCACTTCTTGGCTTGCACTTCCAGTCCTGACCCTCACCACTCACCTAGATCCTGACCTCTTGCTTTGCTTCCTCCTTATTGCTCTGGCTCCATAGTTGTGACAGCTGATACCCGTAGTCCTGGTGGCAACCATGCCTACCCTCCTCAGAGGTCCAGCCCAAGCATGGATCAGCTCTTGGTGATTTCAGGACACTTCCTCCAGGAAGGGGATAACTTTTAATCCTGGGGTTACTTCTATAGGGATTCATCTTGTCTTCTAATTCTGGAGTCCTCCTACTTCAGTTAGGAGACTGAGAACATCCAATGTGACTATCTCAATGTCCTTCTCTTCCTCAAAATGTTTCTACATCATTACATGATCCCTCTTTCTTTGCTCTTGACTGTAAATGAGAACTTTTTTCCCCCTTAGAATCTTTGTTAATGAGGCCAGGAGGTAGCACAGCAGTAACACAACTGGACCCACATGGGAAAGGTCCTGGGTTCATGTTCCAGAACCTCACTAAGCACAAAGGGCATGCATGTGGTGTGCTCATGATCTGTACTGGCTAAGACTGGACATAGGTAGTGGTGTAAAGACCCTGTTAGGATCTCTTTCTCTAATGGAAGAAATAAGTAAACTTTTTTTAAAAAATGATTCTTGTTAATGGGTGAGAGAGCTGTCCCAGCCTTCATCAAAGAAAAGGTAAATTAGTCATCTCAGACACTGGAACAGACTGAATATTTCAATTTAATTAAAGATATACTTATTGAGTGCTTGTTCTTTATTAGGCAGTGCCAGGCCTATTGGGAACATAAAAATGAATAAGACTTGGGTCTAGGCAGTAATACAGTGGTAGCACAACTAGACTCACATGGGAAAGGTTCTAAATTAGTGTCCCAGAATCTCCCTAAACATATGGAACATGAGAGGCATGTGCCTTTGTTCCAGATTGGCTGAGACTAAAGTGGATCCCTACACAACGACTCTTTTGGAGCGCCTCTCTCTCTCTCTCTCTCGGAAGAAATAAACTCTCTCTCTCTCTCTCTCTCTCTCTCTCTCTATATATATATATATATATATATATATATATATATAAAAGTTTAAATGCCAGTTCAACTGTTACCCAAATACCCAAATAACTATGACACAAGGAGAGTATAGTGCACACTATTGGAAAGGTATTCGAAGCATCTGGGGACACTGGGGAAGAAGTCTCTTCCAGTTGGAGAGATCCTAGGCGATTTTATAGAAAAAGCTGTCTCTGAACTGAGCTATAGAACGGCATTCCAAATGGCAAGAATTGTATAAGCAAAAATTTAGGGACAGAAACCCCTGAGTGTGTTCCTAGTATGGCTAGAGTTGTTGAAGCTGCAGTGAGCAACACAGAGTCATTCATGCCCTTCTGTGGATGGAGGCCTTTCCACAGGTAGAAGATGGTAATGTGGAAGAAGCCCAGGCTTCTCAGTCTGCACACTCTTTGGAGGCAGGCCTTTTAGTGGCGGCCTTAGCCCAGAGACACCACAGGTTATTGCTTTGGACTACTTTAGTCTAGAGAGAGTGAGGGGCCAGGATTCTGCCTTGAAAGAGGAAATAGGGCAGGGCCAGTAGGTGGCATAGTGGTTAAGGCACTGGATTTCCACATGGCTGATCATGGGTTGAGTCCTGGGCCTGGAGGCTTGCTTTCTCACTTTCTCTCTCTCTGTGTCTCTCTCTTGTGCACATATGCCTTATTGCAAATTTTAAAATATTAAGAATAAGAATAGGACAATAATAGGAGGGCAGAAGGGAGAGAAGGGAGCCAGAAACAAAGAAGAGGCCTAGTGAGTGTATGGGCCACCCTTGTACCCATTCCTGTCCCATCAATATAAATGCTTCTAAGCCTCCCCTGTAGCCAGGGTAGGACTTATGACAGATTCTTCTGGGAAAACTTGTGCTTTCCTAATAAAAATGGGTAGATATTTCTGGCTCTAGTCTTTCCCCTCTTCTTGTCTCTTCCCTTTCCTCTTCCTCTTCCTCCCTCTCATCCTCCTTCTTCCAGTGTCTGGTGCCAAAGCAGCTATTTTGTGACAACAAGGGACAAACGAAGAAAATTGCAGCAATTCCTGCACTGAGATGATTGAGCCTCTAGGCAAATACCTTCAACCCTTTGAACTGTGAAAGGAAAATGTATGTTTATCCCATGGTTATCTAGTTTGCTGTAACTCACTGAAACCTTCCTAGTTCTGAGTTTGCTAACCACTGACTTCAGGATTCTGGGGACAGAAAGGAACCCTCAGTTTCTTTTCTGTACATTAAGAATCACTCAATTGGGACCAGCAGTTAGCGTAATGGCTATGTTGCTGGACTCCCACGGAGTCGACCGCGGTTTGCGTCCCAGACCCAGTGGCTTAAAACTCATGCCGGGTGCGTGTGCGTGTGTGCCCAAGATCCCGAGAGGAGAATGGAGGAGAAGGGATTGTGGCATGGCCATCCCCCCTGGGGGGGTGATTTCTCGCTTTCTATCTCTCTGTCTCTCTCTGTCTGGGGAGCACACCCGCCCTATAGCAAAAACCTCTTAAAAAAAAAAAAGAATTAAATTACAGAGACTCAGAACAACATGCTGTTGTAATAAAAGTATTATAGTACCATTGACTCAAGCTTTCCTTATGCTTATTTTCTTAGAAATCTGTGTGGCAGGCCAGGTCTAAATAATAAAACTTAAAAGTGGTCAAAACCAATGGTTATAGCAGGAGCAAATCAATACATAATTACCAAGACTACTGAGGCATTGATTAATTTGGGAGAATGTTTTGAAGGTTGACTTTGCCATTATATGACAATAGGACAGGGCACAAGGCTGATCCTTTCACTAGAAGTTTTATAACCATTGCCCAAATAATATAGTTGTATAAATGAATATTATACTTTCATAAATTCTTTATATCAAGTTACTATATATTAATAGATGGAGCAAATCGTGAAGAGTGTATTCTCTTCCTGAGGTTGATATAAATTTTGTTCTATTATAGGAATTGTGAAATAATGCGGGACCAGCAGTAGGTGTAATGGCTACGACGCTGGACTCCCATGTAGTCGACTGCAGTTCGATTGCTGGACCCGTGGCTTAAACTCACACCGGGCGCGTGTGCATGCGTGCCCAAGATCCCGAGAGGAGAATGGAGGAGAAGGGATTGTGGTGTGGCCATCCCACCTGGGGGGTGATTTCTCGCTTTCTATCTCTGTGTCTCTATCCTTCTGGCAAGCGCACACACCCTATAGCAAAAACCTCTCCCCAAAAAAGGGAATTGTGAAATAATGTCTAAGCTGATAGCATAAGATTTTTTCCTTTTTTTTTTTTTTTAGCAGGATTTGAGTTCCAATTTCAATGTTATAAACTTTTCTGTTATTTCTTAAAAATTTTTAAAAAAGGATAGCTTTTGCTCTTAAACATTTTAATCAAGTTTGTACTGTGTGACACATATAGAAATCATTTCAAAACGTATCTAGAAGATTATGGTAACAGATATGACATCAATATTCAAATTTAATCATCTAGTTTGATGCTGGGTAATATAATAGTCACCAGCCACATGAGTTAAATTAAGTAAAATTAAATACCATTAAACATTCACTTCCTTGGTTGCATATGGGCATTTCAAATGCTTATTACCCACATGTGGCTACAGGCTACCATGTTGAATAAAGCATATAGAGACTATTTTCATCACGGCAGAAGGTTCTTTTAGATAGCATTGATCTAGAAAGTTTGGGTTGAGGGTTTGAAAGGCTTTTCATTTAAATAAATATACAAGGAAACTTCAACGAAGAAGGAGCAGGAAAAAAAAAAAAGAAGAAGCTGAGAGGTAGGTCAGGGGTGGGTGGTAACAGGGGTATGCTATATGCTATCCTAAGGAACTGACGTTATCCTGAAGTGGAGGGAGAGTGCCCCAGTTTTTATTTGTTTTTGTTTTTAATTTTTTTTGGTCTCTTTTTTTCCATGAGCGAGAGAGAATAGAAAGAGAGAGAGAGAAGAGAGAGACCCTGAACAGAGTCCTCGTGCCACAGTGCACCTCCGGCTTCAGCAAGCCCCAGATCATGGCCACATGACACCTAGTGTATTCAGGGAGGTCTCTGAACATGTCCCCGGAACCTTTCACGAGAGTAAGCCTCACAGAGCATTGCATTACTGCTGTGCTACCACCTGGTCCCTTGCCACTGCAATTTTACTCATTTACATCTTCCATGAGCAAAAGAGACATACACCCAGACCTGACAGGTTCCTGACGCCTTGATCGATCTCTAGCCCCAGCTTCAGCCAGCTTCAGATCATAGCCGCACACATGCTCAGTGTACTCAAGGTCTCCAGACGTGAACCTCGAACTTCCTACGTGGGATTGCCTCATAGAGCATTGCACTTTGCTGCTGCATCGCTGTCTAGCCATAACAACTACAACTTTAAGGAGGGAGTTGATGTGATTAAAAATTGTGTTTTAGAAAAAAATACCAGGTCATATTGTGAAGGAAAAGTTGAGATTGGGGACTGGGAATGGATGCAGGAAGTTGCTCCACAATGTTGAGTTTTGTCCTGTTTCCCCTAAAGCAATTTACTGGAGAGGTAAAATCTCCTCCTTTACCAGGCTTTCGGATTCTCTAAGTACAGGACCAGGATTTGGGAGGTGGGGTGGAGTAGGGGGAACATGTTTGTCTACCTTAGAAGCAGGCTAGTGTCAAATAAGCTAAGTGCAGACTATTTATTTTAGATAGTTTTGGGTTCAAATCTTGCCTCCATTTCTTATTAGTTGTTGACCTAGAGTTAGAAAAGATGAGCACTGAAAAATTTTCTGCTCAGATGTCACCCTCTAGGCCTTAAGATCTAGCCAGGACAAGCCAATCACAAGCCATCTATATTTGTGCTCTGAGAGGCCCCTTTCAGGGACTAGGACAACTGAAGATTTTCTGCCCACACTTCACTTTCCAGACCCTAAGATCTAGCCTGGGTCAGAGTAATACTCAATTTCCACTGAATCTGCTCCACAAAGGGAGAAAAACAGAACTGCAGAGAGATTGCAGGTCACCTCCTCCTGCTCACTTCTGAATGCTCAGATTTAACTCCAAAACTTAGGAAAGAATATATAATCCATCATATTACCAGAAACCATTGCAGAAGCACAAGAAATATGAGGAGCTAAGAAAATATCTCTCCCCCCAGGGAAAAGAATAACTCCTTATCATTCACAGACAGTACAATGGAACTTGTGGAAACGTTAGATAAAGAATTTAGAATCTTCATAGTGACAAAACGAACAGAGATGCAAGAGAAGAGAGACAACAAATTCCAGAAGATGCAGGAGAAAAGAGACAATGAGTTCCAGGAGGTAAGGAAGTTCTTGCATGATCTGAAAGAGGAGATATACACTATAAAAAAGAATCAAATGGAATTATTAGAAATGAAGGTTGTAATACAGGAAATCAAAACCTCCCTTCAAAGTATTAAAAGCAGATTAGATCACTCAGAAGATCGAATCTCAGATGTAGAAGATCGAACCTCTGACCTAGAAAAATTCACCAAAAAGACTAAGAAAATAAGCCCCCCCAAATTAGAATAATATACGAGTAATATTAGATACCATTATTAAATGCCCAAACATCCGGATAATCGGTAGTCTAGAAGGTGAAGAAACTAATAAGGGCATTAATAATCTATTTCATGAAAAAAAATCTATTCCATGAAATCCTGAAGGAAAACTTTCCAAATCTAGAGGCATTCAAAGATCTAGTCCCAAGAAACACAAGGGACCCCACATAGAATCAACACAAGAGGACCTCCAAGGCACATCATAGCCAGATTGACCAAAAACACAGAGACAAGATACTAAAATTGGCAAGAGAGAAACATCAATTTACTTTCAAAGGATATCCCATCAGGCTAACACCAGACCTCTCATGGGAAATAATGCAAGCAAGGAAAGAATGGGAAAATACATTCAAAGTGTTAAGTGAAAAACAGTTTCAACCAAGAATACTATACTAGACAAGATAATCTTTCATGTGAGAAGACAAAAACACTCACAGATAAACAAACCTGAAAGAATTTACCAATACCAGACCAGCTCTCCAGGAAGTTCTGAAGGGAGTGCTATACTAGGAAAACCAAAGTTAGACACACAGAAATAAAAGTACAAAAAACAACCAAGAGAATGGCCAGCTTAATGGTGGGGACCAGTCCGGAAAGATCAATAATAACATTGAATGTTAACTTCTAGAATTTAAACAGAAAGATTAGATGACTGTAACATGCAAATTCAACAGAAGAGAGATTAATTACATGAGACTGAAATAGTGAAATAGAATTTTATGACTTTTGACTAAAACATTAGTGATTTTCTTCTATGCTTTGTTTTCCAGATTTAAAGATTTTTTTCCTTCTCTTAAGCTGTTGATAGGTTCATCTACCTAGTGTTTGAACAGAACCCTAACCTTTTTCCTGGTTTTAAGTCTTAAGAAAAATTTCTCCTAACATTTTTTGATTTTGATCTATTAAAACTAAAACTGCATTTCTTGAAATTAACAAAAACACATAAAAAACCTATTTAATGACTATCTAGTAAGCTAGATAGTCCCAGTTAGGTGCTACTTTATAGAATGTTCATTCTACTTTCTGAGTTTTATGCCTAAAGTCAGACATGTGTTCATAGATGTGTATATATCAGCTGTACTGAAAGTATTTAGATTAATTAATATCTTTTTTTTTTAATTTTAAAGGTTTTTGCTATAGGGCACATGCGCTCGTCGGAAAGACAGAAACAGAGAGACAGAAAGTGAGAAATCATCCCCCAGTGGGGATGGCCATGCCACAATCCCTTCTCCTCCATTCTCCTCTTGGGATCTTGGGCACGCCCGCACATGCGCCTGGAGTGAGTTTAGGCCACCGGGTCTGGGACTTGAACTGCTGTTGATTACATGGGAGTACAGCGACATAGCCATTATGCCAACTGCTGGACCCAATTAATATCTTTTGTGAATCAATAAAATGTGAAAAAAAAAGAAGTCATAGAAAGCAACTGTAGATGCCAGAAACTGTAGGAGGAGGGTGGGAAATGGCAGAGGGTGAGAAGTAGGGAATCAAAGGGGAGTGGGAGAGAAGCAAAATATGTAAGAAACAAGAAATAGAAAATTATTTGTTGATGATAATATGTATGGTAATATCCTTGATTGAGCCAATATAGTGTATTCTGGATGGAAAATCTTATTTCATATAATGATGTACAGTGGATAGGTATAAACAAATTTAAAATGAAGAACAGGAAAAGGTGAACACTTTTTCTAAGCAGTATTGTTGTCCTTTGTAGAAAGAGATTGATAAAATTCTACTTCATGGGTTGTTCTAAGGATTGAATTATGTAATGTTGGTAAAAGCATTAAGGAAAGTCGGTTTATTACATATATTTTGTACTCAGTATGTTTTGGCCATTATTACTGCTAGAAACATAGTTCCCAAATTTACTCTCGAAGATGTACAGTACATTTCATTTTTGTAAATGAATTTTGGTCAACTCAAATTGTACATACACACACATGTGTGTGTATTCTCTACTGCACAAAAGGATACTCCTTGAAGGGTTTCAAAGTCTCTTTCCTTCCTATAAAAGCATAGGTGAAAGATTGTGACAGAGCTACTGTCAAATCCCTCTCTCCTAGTAATCATAAAAAAATTCAACACAGGGAACCAGCAGTTAGAGTAATGGCTATGTCGCTGGACTCCCACATAGTCGACTGCAGTTCACGTCCCGGACCCGGTGGCTTAAAACTCACACCGGGCGCGTGTGCGTGCATGCCCAAGATCCTGAGAGGAGAATGGAGGAGAAGGGATTGTGGCATGACCATCCCCCCTGGGGGGTGATTTCTCGCTTTCTGTCTCTATGTCTCTCTCTGTCTGTCTGGTGAGCGCACGCGCCCTATAGCGAAAACCTCTCCAAAAAAAAAAAAATATTCAGCACAGATACTGGACAGTGTTCTCAGTATTTAACATACACTAATATATATAATCCTGAAAAATCAAAGAAACCCTAGGAAGTATATCCTATTATCACTTCAGGAGTGCATGTGCCCATGGCAAAAACCTTAAAAAAAATCTTACAGATAAGAATTCTAAGACACAGAGATACCATACAACCTGCTTAAGGTTATATATCCTAGGGATGTCAATCCAGGTGATCTGGTTCTGGGCCTGTATGTCAGACTGAGCTGCTGTTGATTCAACAGACTTTAGAGTGACTAAGAAGTGGGGAATGAGGAAAGAGGAATTAAAAATGACATCTAGGGACCAGCAGAAGATGTAATAGTTATGTTGCTGGACTCTCACATGGCTGATTACAGTTCAAATCCCAGATCTGGCAGCTTGAAACTCAAGCCAGAGGTATGTGCGTGCATGCCCCAAATCCCAAGAGGAATATGGAAGAGAAGGGATTATGATGTGGCCATCCCTCCTGGGGGGTGATTTCTCATTTTCTGTCTCTCTGGCGTGTACATATGCCCTATAGCAAAAATCTTTTTTTTTTTTTTTTTTTTTTTTTTTAATGATGACATCTAGGTTTCTGGTTTGCAGTGGGTAACTTTTTGGCTGATACATACTCTAGGAAGAGCAAGTTTGGGAGTAAAGAGAATTATTTCTTTGTAAGGCATGTTGAATTTAAATTCCCTAGGTGATAGCCATGGGCAGATCTTTAGAATGGCAATAAACATATGGGTCTGGAGCTTGAGATTTTATTTGGGAGTTACTGGCATATACCATGGGTGTGGATAAGATGCCTTAGAATCTTAGATGCATTCTTAGGAAGAATGTTTAGAATTATAAAAATAAATGCCTTGAGAAGAACCCCGAGGAATACCAATATTAAGGGGCAGGCAAAGGTAGACACCTTCACACTGGAGATGAAGAGCAACCAGAGTGATGAAAAGAATACAAGAAGTGGGACCAGCAGATGGCCTAATGGTTACATTGCTGGACTCCCATGTAGTCAACAGTGGTTCGAGTCCCAGACCCAGTAGCTTAAACTCACATCAGGTGCATGTGTGTGTGTGCCCAAGATCCTGAGAGGAGAATAGAGGAGAAAGGATCGCAGAGGCCATCCCCGCTGGGGGTTGATTTCTCACTTTCTCTTTGTCTCTCTCTGTCTTTCTGGCGAGAGCATACACCCTATAGCAAAAACCTCTCCAAAAAAAAAAAAAAAAAGGAACAAACGATGTCAAATGCTGAGAAGAGTTCATACTGCATGACTGACTGTGTGGTTCAAGTCCCAACCCTGATGGCAGCTTAAAAATCACCCTGAGTGTGGGACCAGCAGTTAGAGTAATGGCTATGTTGCCGGACTTCCATGTAGACGACCACAGTTTGAGTCCCAGACCGGTGGCTTAAACTCACAATGGGCATGTGTGCGTGTGTGCCAAGATGCCAAGATCCTGAGAGGAGAATGGAAGGGATTGAGGTGTGGACATCTCCCCGGGGGTGGGGTGGGGTGGGAGATTCTCGCTTTTTGTCTCTCTGTCTTTCCAGCGAGTGCACGTGCCCTATAGCAACCCCCCACCCCACCCTACCCCCCCCCACCTCCACTAAAAAAAAAAAAATAAAAAAAAAAAATAAATCACCCTGGGTGTAAGTGCCCCAACCCTGACAGATGGAAAAAACAGATAAGGTATAATGGCCTGACCATGCCCCAAGGGGTGGAGACTGTGCTTTCTTGATCTCCCTCTGTCTCTCTCTGGCAAGCATGCTTACCTTCTGGCAGGAAAAATAAAGCAAAACAACAACAAAAAACAAGAGCAGGGATTATCTATTCAGAGAGTCCTTGAAAAAGTGAAGGGCATGAATTCAGAAAATAGTTCAGCATAAGCAGTAGGAGTAACTTTATTCTTTGTAAATAAAGTTAGTTATTCTAGAAAAAAGAGAGGGAATATTTTAGATTTGGTGGTGGGAAATGGGAAGGAGTTCTTGATGACTTTTTCTCTGTAAGGTAGAAGGCCTTATCACTATCTGAATATAGGAGAGAGTGAATTTAGAGTTAAAGGAACAGAGAGTTTAAATAGACTCATTAGAATTGGAGACCAAACAAATGGAGAAAACAAAACATTCCAGACGTGTGAGGGCCCATAAATTCACTGTGGCATCAATCTGCACATTGAGCATTTTTTTTCTAGCTAAGTGCTAGATTTGGAGAGGATAGAGAGGGCTAGAATTGGGGTTTTGACAGGTGGGATCAACAAAAGATGATGGCGGGTATTGTTAGGAGATATGCTAGAATGATGGACAGTGCTTAGAGACTAACCAAGGATCTGGGAAAAAAGCAGAAGAGAATTGATAAAGAGAAAGCTGCAGTATTAAAGGACTTTAAAATCTAAAGAACAGTGTGTGGTAAGGCAGTCTCTATTATGACCCACAATGATCCTGTCTCCTGGTTTTCATGCCCCTGTGTAATCCCCTCCTCTTGAATGTGGGCTAGACCAAGTGACTCTTCTAAATGTAGAATCTGGCAAAAGTGACAGAATGTTACTTCTGAGATCAGGTTCAGAAAGACTGGCTTTGGTCTTGCTTGTCTTGTCTTGCTGTTAGCTTATTGTGATGCAAACCAGCTTTGTGTTGTGAGCACCCTAGGGAGAGACCACATAGTAAGGAATGGAGGCCCTCAGCCCAACATTCTTGAGGAACTGAATCCTGCCAACTACATAAGTGAGCATGGGAACAGATCCTCCTTCAGCTGAGAAGAGGGACCTTCAGAAGGGACCATAGGTCCCCCTTTCTTGACACCTTCCTTGATTACAGTATATGTATATATATATCTTTTTTCCTTTATTTATTTAAGTTTTCTCTAGGGGTACTCACTGGAGAGAGACAGAGAGAGAAAGAGAGAGGGAAAGTTGAGACCAGCAGTTGGCGTAATGACTATGTCGCTGCACTCACATGTGGTCAACTATGGTTCGAGTCAAGAAACCGGTGGCTTAAACTCATGCCGGGCACGTGTGTGTGAGTGCCCAAAGTCCTGAGAGGAGAATGGAGAAGAGATTGTGGTGTGACCATCGCCCCTAGGGGGTGATTTCTCACTTTCTGTCTCTCTCTCACTCTGTCTTTCTGGTGAGCGTACGCGCCCTATAGCAAAAACCTCTCAAAAAAAAAAAAAAAAAAAAAAAAAAAAAAAAGGAGGGAAAGTGAAAAGCAACCCCTCAGGAAAGATGACCACTCCACAGTCCTTTCTCCTTCATACTTTGCTCTGGATTTTGGGCATGTGCACACATGTGCTCCCCTATTTTTCAAGCCTCTGTATCTGAAACTCAAACCATGCCGCTATGAGGGATTCTGTCTTAACCTCTGCCACCTGCTGGCCCCATTGATTACAGTTTTGAGAGTGAGCTGGAGGCAAAGACACTCAGCCAAGCTATGCCCAGGATTCCTTACCCATGAGAACTGAGACTAATATTAATACATAAATTTTGGAGTAAATTGTTATGTAACAACAGGTAATTAATATAGGTATGGGGGCAGTAGGTGGTGTGGTGGTTAAGGTGCTGGACTTCTACATGGTCAACTGTGGTTTGAATCCTGGTGGCTTGAAAATTATGCCGGGTGCATGTGCATACATGCCCCAAATTCCAGGAGAATGGAGGAGCCAGGCTTGCCACATGGCCATGCCCCACCCCACCCCTGGGGAGGGCAGAGGGTGATTTCTCATTTTTCCTCTCACTGTCTCACTCTCTCTCTCTTGCTAGCCTACGCACCCTATCGCAAAAACCTTAAAAAACAAGCAGTGATAAGTAACTTGAGTGAGAAAGGACAGGAATTATGGTCATAGAATGGGGTGCTTGAGTCTACAATTTCACCCATGGAATTATAATGCTTCATTTTTTCCTGGAAAGAGTGGGTAAACTGATACAGAGGTCAAGTTCACTGAAGATGAGCTCAAGATGAGAGGACAAGGTATTGAATAAAGTCACACTTATAA
This sequence comes from Tupaia tana, assembly GCA_026018925.1. NCBI lineage: Eukaryota > Metazoa > Chordata > Mammalia > Scandentia > Tupaiidae > Tupaia > Tupaia tana. The sequence continues at coordinate 26,934,378 of JAKSZU010000003.1, read as the reverse complement.
ATACTGAAGTTGCTCAGGACCATTAGGTGGAGTAGAGGGGCCATCAAGTGTCAACAACTACAATGAATAATAGGGTAGTTCTCAACAAGAGGGAGAGTGGTACAATCAGATGAAATAAACATCCAGAAAGCTAAAAAAAAAATTTTTTTTTAAAAAGAGAGTGGTGAATTCATGATATGGAAAGGGCACAACAATTCTAGGAAGATGGTGACCCTCAAACTTGACCTGGGATATGTGAAGTGCCTAAAAGAATAAGCAAACCATCTCTTTCCTCAGTATTACTACAGGGGGAGTGGAATCCTCAGTGTAGAGCTAGGTTTTACAATGAAATGCAGATGAAATGAATATTAATTTTTGTTAAACAATCTCTTGAATATTTGTAGGCGCTGGCTCTCCTTTTCCTCCTCCATCTCTTTACTCAAACTGCTGAAGGTAGGTGAGCGGACGAGCTGTTGGAGGATTTCATCACACTGGATCAGGAGCTGCCTCCTTCTGGTCTGGGGAGCGCACGTAACTAGGCTGTTCCGAACTTCTTGGAGCAGCTGGGAAGAAACGAAGAACGAAGGTCATTCTTCCCTGCGTACAGGACAAGTCATCACCCTAAGAAGCATTCATTCTTTTCATCAAGAAACATAAATGAAGCGCCTTATATGCGCCAGACCCCATCGACACAAATACGAGTGAGGCACACCCCCGACAGCAGGGAGGGCGTTCGGCCGCGGTCCGGATCAAGGTCGACGTCAGCAAGCCGTTTCACTGTGCTGACTTTTCCAAGTTTTCCCTACTTTTTGCTGAGGTAAAATGTCGGAGTCGGTGTGGAGCCCGAACCTAGATTCCTCCAGGAATTGCCCTCGGTGGCTCCCCGCTCCCGGTCGGCTCTGTCCCGTCTACTCTAGCCAGGTAGCGCCTACCGGGCCAACTAGCGCCCACTTGGGGTATTATGAGGCTCTCCGAGCCCGGCGCAGTCGGCGGTGCCAGACCAGAGAGTGAGGCCGGCCCCGCCCCCAGGGCTCCCATGGCCCCCCGCGCTCCACGACCAGATGCTGACGTGTCCTTTCCTTCCCACTACACCTCCCGACAACTACCTACTCCGCCTGCCCCGGAAGTCCCGCCCCATACTTAACTCGTCACGGCAAATCAGCTCTTTCAGCGCTTCCTGGATCGCAATACCCGTTTTGGAGCTAAAGGGCGGGGCTCCGCGACCAGGGTGCCTATTGGCTTGAGGTCCGGCGGGCCCTGGACGCTGATTGGTTGGAGGGCGGTGGCGCTTCGGAACGCTTGCGCGGCGAGTAGAACGTGTGGCGGCGGCGGAGATCGCGTCTCCTCTTTCGCTCTCAGTCCCGCTGCTGCTCCTGTGAGTGCCCGGCGCGTCCGTCCGATCCATCGCTCGCAGCTGGTCGCCAGTCCGCTCCTTGTCTCGCTGCCTCTCACCAGTACCGACAGGCTCATTGACACCTTCAGCCCAGGCGTCCATCCCACTCGCTGCCTTCCCATCTCCGCACATGGCCTCCTCCGCGCAGAGCGGCGGTTCCTCCGGGGGACCCGCTGTCCCCACCGTGCAGCGGGGCATCGTCAAGATGGTGAGAGCGGGGCCCCGGACACCGACTCCTCCGTTCGCCTTTGGGCGGGAGTCTGGCACTGACTCCTCTTGTCCTCGCGCCAAGCTGCAAGGTCTTCCAGATCCCCTTCCCTCTGCCCGGTTCCTTACTTTTCACTCATTCTCTGAATCCTCAGTTACTAGACGGAACCGGCACGGACTCCCCTTTACTCCATGCCTCCCCGACACCCTGGCGTCAGGGGTCACAGTGATTTCCGTGTCCTCGACATTCGGATCTCCTGACTGTTTACCGGGGACAGATCAGTAACTGATTGATTAACGGAGATAATTTGTTATCTGTCTTCCCACCCTCCGGTTTTTCCATATTGACAGTATGCTGAACGGTTTGCAGTTTTAAAAGATCCTGACATTCGTTCTTCCCTGGAACCCCTGGAGTACTTGGCCACCCTGAAGCTTTCTGTTTCACCGATGTTCAGTTACTTCAAGTTTTCTTGCTCTCTGGCCTCTCCTGTGTGCGCCCCTCCCCCTCCCCGTCTTGTATCTATTCTATAGTCCTTTGAGCTCTTGATCTACGTCCTCCTTTGACTCTTAAACTGTTAGGCCTGCAGGAATCTTAGCGATCATTATTGTTCCCCTACCTCTTAACAGATAAGGAGACAGGATTGAAGAGGGCAAGTGACTTGCCTAAGATCACATGGTGGTTTGGACTGGAGCCAGGACTAGAGACCAAGTGTTCTGATTCTCAGTCCCACCTTCTTAATTCTGCCTAATTTTAATATCTCCTCACTTTCAACATTCTTGAATTTTGAATTTAACCCTATAGGTTTCATTTTTCAAACTTTGCCCCTAACTCCATGATAATTATATAAATTTGCTTTATCACATGCCCCCTTGATTATTGTCACACTGCTCCCTCCCCACCCCCATCTTGGATCTTGGAACCTGATATTTCTTGGTTGTACCAGGTTTTTTGATTGCAGTGTCCATGACTTTCTAGATTTTATTTCAGAGCGCAATTCTGATTTTTCCATCTGGAATAGCAAATATCCTCTATGATACTTTCTCCCAAAGCTACACAGTTTTTCTTGCCGTAGAATTAAAAAAATGTTTTTTATTTGCTATCAGTTGCATGTGATCACCAGCGAGAGAGAGAGAGAGAGAGAGAGAGAGAGAGAGAACCCCTGGTGAGGGGATGGGCACACCTCAGCCCCCTCTTCTCCAGTCCCCATTTGGGATTTTGGGCATGCTTGCACATGTACCTGGCATATTTTTCAAGCCACTGGGTCTGGGACCAAGCATGCAGTCAGCCATGTGGCATCCAGTTGGCTTAAACACCTCTCCACCAGCTGGCCCAACTATTGTAGAAAGTCTGAAGAAATCCAGTAGTCTGTCACAGGATTAAAATGTTTTGAAGCTTGTGTGTATGCAAAGTTGATTTCAAAATTTCCACTCCCCCACCCCTTTCTCATATTTTCACTTCTTAGGTAATATTCTGCCACTAGCATAGGTTCTTAGGATTTTTGGTGTTACCTTTCCCTTTTATATATGCATAACAGTGTCAGAATTTATCAGAAACTGAATGAGAAGGGAACTTTCAAGGTTTATATCTTTTTTCCTCTCCCTTAAAAAGATTATCTTGAAGTGGCTCTTCTTTCATTAACTTTTTCATTTGCCCTGAACTTCCCTTTATCTGAGGAAGAAAATTTTATGATGTCTGGTGTTGGGATTGGTGTATCTGAGTAGATCTTTTTTGTCTTTGTTTTTAATTTGCTAGAGGGTATGAGACAAAATGAGAAAGCACCCCTCATGGGAGATGGTCAGCTGCAGTCCCCTCTCCTCCATTTTGCCCTCCTTTGGGACTTTTTGGGCATGACATACATGCACCCTGTGGTTTCTTAAGCTTGTGATTCAAGACTCAAACCTTGGGGTCAGCAGGTGGCATAGTGGTTAAGGTGCTTGACTCACATTGCCAATTGTGGTTTGAAGGTTCAAGTCCTGGACCCAGCAACTTGAAACTACACTGGGCATGTGTGTGTGCATGCCCAAGATCCCGAGATGAGACAGGAGAAGAAATTGCAGCGTGGCTGTCTCTGGGGGATTATTTCTTGCTTTCTGCTGTCTTTCTGTTTCTGTCTTTCCAGCGAGCGCATGTGCCTTATGGCAAAAATCTCTTAAAAAAAAAAGACTCAAATCTCACAGTTGCAATCCAGTTGCTTCAACCAAGCCACTGGCTGGCCCTTTTTGAGACCTTTTTTTCCCCCAAGTTTTTCTAAGGTTTGAATTTTTCTTAAAGGCCCCTCTCATTTGTGGGATAGGAGTGGAATGAGGCTAAACATATTTTTGTTTCTACCAGTGCTGGAGGCTTCCAGAACATCTGGATTCTATAAGGTTATCCTGCCCGCAGATTACCTCCATGGATATGAAATATCAACAATTGCTTGTTTATTGTCATGTCTTGTGCAGGCGATTCTGTTTATATTATCTCATTTATAATACCTAACAAGTATGTAGGATTACTGGCTACCTTTTACATATGTGTATTCTGAGGTTCAAAAAATGTTAGTTTACCCAAGGAAGGTACTTTTAATTGATAAGAAGAGGTGGAGTTGAGACTTGAACCCAGGCCTGTCTGCAGAACACATGTTCTCCAACATCATGCTATGATGACTCTGACTCCAGGGTATTAGTTTGTAAAATGGAGGGCTGGGCCAATGATGCATGACCACAAATTGCAGGAAAGTGAAGCTGACTATAATTGAGTTGAGAAAAGATTAGATGTTACTATGTGTTTTGTCCAGGATCTGCTATTGTGGTAAGTGACTTCATTTAGTGTGTATGGTCTTTGTGCACTGAGGAGTATGGTGTAGAAGAAGTTTAAGTCTCAGAGGTTGCATTTAAAATTCAGTGGTTTTAACAGTCTGTATTATGTATAGACTGCACAGTACACTCTAACCCACCACAGGGAATGGGTGGGTTAGTTTCAGGCAGGAATTAGGGGAGGGAAGCCGGGTGAACTGCAGAGCCACAGGCCTGGCTTAGAAGCCTTGTCTGGAATGAAAAATCGACCACTGGCAAATCACTCTGTGAAGCTTGTCTGCTAAGCAGAGTTGTATTTTCCTGGAGAGTAATCATTTCCAATGTTACTAGGAACTGCTTTGTAAGAACTCTACAAAAGAAGGTGGAGCTCTATTACAGAGGAAAGTGAGAAAGAAATGGTTTGATAAATAAGAAAACAGGAGATACCACTTTTCTGCCTTTTGGGAGAGGGGCAAAAGTTAGAACACTGCCTGACTAACCAGAGATGCTTTTCAGTGTGAACTCTGAATTTCTCTGGACTAGGCTGAACTGAAGATCTGAAACAGTCGAGGGTTGAGGTTTGCAGCAGTAAAGATGAATAATTCTTCCTCCTTTTTTGTCAAAAAAAGGAAAAGCATCGTAAGGTGGTGATGTAAGATTGTAAGGTTTCTTCTGGTCTATGCCTTGCCATACTAGTAAGTCCTGCATGATTTTTTCTTTCTTTTTTTCCTAATTTGCTAGAAGGCTCATGGACTCACCAGAGAATGATGAGGCGAGGGGGGAGTGAGAAAGCACCTCCCAGGGGGGAGAGTCATGCTGCCATCCCTTCTCCTCCATTCTTCTTTCAAGATTTTGGACATGTACACACACGTGCCTGATATGTTTTTCAAGTCACCAGGTCCAGGACTAGCTACACATTTGGCCATATGAGAGCTAGCTACCTTCACTACACAATAGGGTGGTGCCCTACATAATTTTTTCTAAGGTTGAAGAAAGGAGTTAATGGGAACCAGCAGTTAGCGTAATGGCTATGTTGCTGGACTCCCACATAGTTGACTGCGGTTCGCGTCCCGGACTCGGTGGCTTAAAACTCACACCGGGCGCGTGTGCGTGCGTGCCCAAGATCCCGAGAGGAGAATGGAGGAGAAGGGATTGCGGCGTGACCATCCCCCCAGGGGGTGATTTCTCGCTTTCTATCTCTATGTCTCTCTGTCTGTCTGGTGAGCACACGCGCCCTATAGCGAAAACCTCTCCAAAAAAAAAAAAAAAAGGAAAGGAGTTAATGACATTAATGGTAGTGACTATGTTTGCTATTAAGAGTGGAGATTTAGGAACAGAGCTGGTTCTAGAATGTGTTTAAGGAGAAAGTGGATAATAAGTTGACACAGGCATTTTCAAACTGTTGTGTTATTGAAAAAGTCAGTGAAGATTGTGGAAAAACTAAAGATGATTTATATTTCCTGAGTTGGGATGAGACTAGCAAGTGTGTGGGTAGATAACATACAACTTGAATAATAAGTAAATGTCTGTCAAATCAGATTTTACTTTCTCTAAACTCTAAAGGATTCCAACTCTGTTTCTTTGAATAATTTGCTAGACCTTCTTTAGCTGCAGCACAATATTGTCACTAGTGTTAACTAAGATTGGGCGAAGTCTTGGAGTACGTAGTATATAATTCAGGCACCATACTTAGCTACTTAGAGATGGCTATTTTCTGTTTTACTGACCTGGTTTATTTTTTCTGCTTTTACTGACCTGATTTACTTTCTGCTTTTGGAATACGGCCCTTCCCTATGTCTTTTTACACTAATTTTCCCTCTTAATTTGTTATGTTTGCATGTCTTTTCAAGCAGGTATGCAAAGGCTGCTTTTACAACAGCGGAATGAGTTGGCCACGGTTCTCAAATCTTCTCTGCTTATCAGAAGCAGCCATGTAAGCAGCGTAACTTATTCTGCTTGTGGTGTAGAAGGCCAAAGGGAGGATGGTCCCAAATCGTAGTTCCCATTTCACTCCCATCCTCACCCCTATCCATTTGATTGCCTCAGAAGGGGAAAGGAATCCATCTGCCAGTCTTTAGCTTTATGCTAAGAACCATGACTTTCACTGGGTGACTAAGGCAAAGGTGGACACCTAAAGGAGGAGATGGTCCCAATTTTCTCCCTCCATGAAACTCCTGTTGCCAGGTTGTTATGAAGCCAGAGGAAGACTTCCTTCTGAGTATAGTGGAAATTAATTCAGTGCACAGCCTGAAGGAAATGCTACCTATAATTTAGTTCATCATGGCTAAGGGTTTTTTAGGTTTATAAACTAAGAAGTACATGTCTTTCAAGAGTCCACTGGAGGATAGAGTAATCTTTTTAACTTGTTCCTTCTTAGATGTACTTAGCTCATGCAAGGAAAAAAAAATTTTTTTTTTACCTAAGTCATTTAAAATACTCATTTATTCTACTACTCTAAAGGGGTAGCTGAATAAACAGGTGGTTTTAGCAGGGCCATTTGCAAAGAAGTAGGTAGAGCAGGCTGAAAGGTTTTCCACTGTGGTCTTAAAATTGCCTATTTCCCGGCAGGTAAGTGTGGTAGCTTTCAATCAAGATTGCAAGTAAAGGAACACTTCAAGTTTACACTATATCTTAAAGGCTTTCTGTCATTTTTCTGTGAAAAGAAAGTGTCCATCTGGCTCTAGTTATGCTGATAAAGTGCTGCCATGTAGGAACTAATGAAATAGAATGATAAGTAACCATATTTCTTTCTTGAACATCGACTTATTGATCATCTGCTGTCTGTCTAGCTCTGAGCATTGGTGAAATAGGAAACAAGATTCTTGTCCTTATGGCTCATGGAAGAGTCAGACAACAAAGAGGTAAACAAGCAGTAAGCATGATAGTACAAGATAGTAGTTCAGGTAGTGGATTGGACAGAGTGCTTGGGAGTAGGAAGGAGTGACTGACTCTTTTAGCGTGTTTAGGAAAGATTTCTCTCAGAAGATGACATTTGCACTGAGATTTGATAGACATGAAAGAGCCAAACATAAGGGAAGTGGGTTCCCAGCAGAGGGGAACAGCAAGTGCAAAGCCCCTGGGGTTTCCATTGATGATTGTTCTTCAGTGTTTTTATAGTGGCTCTTCCATTTCTTCAAGTTCAGTGTCCCACATAAATAGTATGGGTTTAACCTAAGGTATTATGTAATATATGTGTTTAAGGGTGATGAAAGGAAGAGAGGCAATAGAGGTGGCCATTGTTCTGGTACCCTGGTGAGATCAGTAGTGACATTAGTCTGCTGAATAAATGTAAAGAATGGGAGACTGGTAAGGAAAAAGTACTTGCTCTTAGTCATAGGCTTGTTTCTTATAGGACTGAAACTAATTTCTTGACTTTTATCAGCTAGTCCTGTGTATTCCTAAAGTCACTATCTTCCAGTGGAAAGGACATGAATGTAGAAATAAATGTCAAGTGCAGACTCAGAGTTAATAGCATCTAGAATTTGTTGGTGTTGATACTTCTGTTAGCATTTCGTTACTACATGGGATTTACTGCTGCTCTGGCTTCTGGCAGTACTTTTTAGCCTAGCAAGCTTTAGCTAACAGAGTTTGATGAGAAGCAAAGTAGCATGCTTGCAGAGCTCAAGCTAATGGTTAGGAAGGAACTCAGGCACAGCATGGCTCATTTGACATGGTGTGAGGACTTCTAAAGCCGGTAACCAGACCAGTGCTGGTGATAAGGGAGCATATAATTTGGTGAAATCTCTGCCCCAGTTTACATGGATGGTGAAATCTGGAAAACAAGTGGAAATTTTAGTTTCCGTTTGTAGGCTCAAAACAGCAGATTGGCCACATGTTTGAATTCAGGGAAGAAGATTCTGAGGCCTTTTGTACACACACACTTCTCAGCATGAGCTGGCTACCCATTGACACATGTTCTAGCGGGGGCACGGTAGATATCCTTTGAGGTTTGGTCTTTGGATTTATTTCGTTTCTTTAAGAGGAGAATAGCCAAATATTGTAGGAAACTGCCTTATCAAGGGAAAGGACTGAAATAAAGGGAATAAACTCTCATAGGACTTGTAAAGCTTTTCCTCTTCTTGCTGGGAGCTGGATACACACCCAGTTTCTGTGGCTACTTTCTCACTTGGGAGACTGACATATGCTTGTTGTTTTTACAGCAGAAATTGATGTGGAATCACAGGTTGTGCACATTTGATGCAGATGGAGTGTTATGGGATTTCCCTTAATTTTCATTGAGACTCAATATGATAAATTAATGTTATGCTTTTTCTCACTTAGCTCCAATGTTTAAGAAAAAAATGAACAGGGACCAGCAGTTGGTGTAATGGCTGTGTCGCTGGACTCCCACGTAGTCGACCGCGGTTCATGTCCCGGACCCGGTGGCTTAAAACTCACGCCGGGCGTGTGTGCGTGCGTGCCCAAGATTCTGAGAGGAGAATGGAGGAGAAGGGATTGCGGCGTGGCCATCCCTCCTGGGGGGTGATTTCTTGCTTTCTGTCTCTCTGTCTCTGTCTGTCTGGCGAGCGCACACGCCCTATAGCAAAAACCTCTCAAAAAAAAGAAAAAAAAAAAGAAATAAATGAACAGTGGTTTCACTTGGTTTTTTTTTTTTTTTTTTTTTTTTTTAATTTCTTTAGAGATTTTTGCTATAGGGGGCACGTGTGCACATCAGAGAGTCAGAGACAGAAAATGAGAAATGACCCCCTAGGGGAGATGGCCACTCCATAGTACTTTCTCTTCCATCCTCTTCTCAGGATTTTGGGTACTCACGCACATGCGTCCGGCATGGGAGTCCAGCGACGTAACCATTATGCCATCTGCTGGTTCACTTAGCATTTTTAGAAATTCAGAAGTTAAACAGCTTAACCAGAAAAATGAAACTAATGAAAATTTTGATGTCAGATACCAGTTTTTTTTTTTTGTTTATTTTGCTATAGGCTGTGGGCACTCGCTAGAGAGATACAAAGAGAGAATGAAAGTGAGAAAGCACCCTTGGGGTGATGGCTATGCTGCAATCCCATTTTCTTCTTTCTTTCAGGATTTTAGGCTTTGAACATGTGCCTGGTGTGCTTTTCAAGCTGCTGGGTCTGGGACTCAAACTGCGCAGTCCGCTATGTGGGATCCAGCTATCTTAACTACCACACCTCTGGCCAGCCATGAGCTGCCATTTTTTTTTTTTTTTGGAGAGGTTTTCACTATAGGGTGCGCGCACTCGCCAGACAGACAGACATAGACAGAGAGACAGAAAGCAAGAAATCACCCCCCAGGGGGGATGGCCACACTGCAGTCCCTTCTCCTCCATTCTCCTCTCGGGATCTTGGGCATGCACGCACACGCGCCCGGCCTGAGTTTTAAGCCACCGGGTTCAGGACGCGAACCGTGGTTAACTACGTGGGAGTCCAGCGACATAGCCATTACGCTAACTGCTGGTCCCGAGCTGCCATTTTTGAGACGTTTAGTCTGTGTTATAAACTTGGATTGGCACATTTCCTTCATTTATATCCCGTTGATGAGTGACTTAAGGTACCATCCCCTCTCTGTGCCTTAACCAATTTCAAGGTGCTTTAAGTTCTCTCTATGTGGAAGTATTCAGCTTGGGATGGTTTGTAACACCAATCTCAAGTGTAATAGGAAGAATTATGTTGAATTGGGGGAATGTGTACTTAAAGTTAATATATATATATATTTTTTTTTGTAGAGGTTTTTGCTATAGGGCGTGTGCGCTCACCAGAAAGACAGAGACAGAGAGACAGAAAGCAAGAAATCACTCCTGGGGTGATGGCCACGTGCAGTCCCTTCTCCATTCTCCTCCTGGGACTCTGAGCACGCATACACACACACCTGTTGTGAGTTTCAAGCCACTAGGTCCAGGACTCAAACCATGATTGACTATGTGGGAGTCCAGTGACATGAACATAATGTCACCGGCTGGTCCCTGGACCCACCTTCATAAGCATCTTCCAGTCCCATAAGGCTGTGATTATATAAGAAAGCCTATATTATGTTTCTTTTAGGCATGCTGCAACAAAGCTGAGAAATCTCATACCTGATGGCAGGCTTGACTGAACTGCTGCTTACCCTGCATAAAGCATATTTTCTGTTCCCATTGCTTGTTTTTTGGAGATGTAGGTTAGTTGAAGTCTGTTTTTAGTGCGGAAGACCAGAGAGTTAGAATTTGAATTAAACTAAGTGATTGGATAGTGGAGTGGGTGAAGAGTGGGTAGAAGTGAGGAAGGTTCTGGGCTTCTTTTCAGTGGTGGTATTGGAAAACTAGTGAAAATGGTTGCTTGAGACTCAGGAACGTGGTGCAATGAGTTCATTGATTCAGTCTCATCTCTAGTTCAGAACACCGTGACCTTTTCCTGGAACTGCAGGTCTTGACTTGAGAAGGGTGAGGTTGAGAGGGAACTTAGCCTCTAGCTCATGGGGAAAGTATATTCTTGCTGTGCTCTTGGTTAGGGAATTCTGTTTGGTGGGCATGTGGGGTGTGATAGAATACTAAGCTCTGCTTTTCTTGATTGGAGGCCAGATTTTTTTCTCCTCATATCTCTACCACTTCCTTTTTTTTTTTTTTTAATTTCTTTTTTTAGGGAGATTTTTGCTATAGGGCATGTGTACTCGCTGGAGAGACAGAGAGAGATGGAGAGACAGCGAGAAATCACCCCACAGAGGGGATGGCCCCACCACAATCCTTTCTCCTTCATTCTCCTCTTGGAATTCTGGGCATGCATGCACATGCCTCCAGTATGAGTTTTAACCCACCAGGTCCAGGACTTGAACCGCAGTGAACCATGTGGGAGTCCAGCGACATAACCATTACGCCATCTGCTGATCCCTCTATCTCTTCCATTTAATGTGCAAGTATAGAAATCATTTTAATCTGTTCTTGGTAGTTCCTCACACTTTTTTTTTCGTTTCTTTTGTAACAAGCCATCTTAAATTCTTTCTGAAGATAGATTTAGAGTGAGAGAAAGGAGCCCCGTGATTTCCTGAACAGGTCATTGCATCAGGATCACCTAGAAGACTTCAGAGGCATTGAATTGGAATCTGTGGGAATGGCCCAGGAGTCTGTATTTTTAGAAAGTACAGATTCTGAATCAGTTTGGGATTGATACAGGATTGGCATTTGAGACCCACTAATCTTGTTTAACTTTTGTACTTTATATAGTTGAAGGGGCAGGACACAAATGATAAATGAAGTCTATGTGGGGGCAAGTGTACTAGAATTCTATGAGAGGAGAATAATGGTTTCCTCTCTTTTTGGCATTTGCCTTGATGGTCCCCAGGACACTTTGCATTGCTTTTAATCTGTAGGTCGATATTGGGTTAGTGTCCTCAGGGTCCATTTTCAGTGACTCTGGGATCCTTTTCCTGGGTTGTGACTGACAGCTGAGAAGCTGTTGTTTTACATGCTTGAATTAGGCCATATGCTCATTTTAACACTCATCTGCCACTTCCACTTCTATTTGCATAGATTCCCAAGATATTCCTATAATTTGGCACCAGTAACTTGCCACATTATTGCTATGGAAGTCTTCAGTGTCATTTATAAATACAAAGATTCTAAATTCCTCATTTTCTGTTGTTGTTATCCTGAGGAGCTTCATACCTAGGCCTTTTCTTTCTCTTTCTGTCTTTCTTTCTTTCTTTCTTTCTTCTGTTTCTGTTTCTGTCTTTTTCTTTCTTTCTTTCTTTTTTTAATGAAAGCAAGGGAGTATGAGTATGCACATGTGGGAAGGAGAGGGCCCCCCCAGCCCCCCATAGGGCACATGCTCTCATCAGAGGAGGAAAAAGAGAAAGAGGAAGAGTGAGAAATCACCCCCCCCCCCCCCAGGGGGTTGGCCACACTGCAGTCTCTTCCTTCTCCATTTTCCTCTTGTGATTTTGGGCATGCATATACAGGTGTCTGGCATGTTTTAAAAAGATTAGGTCCAGGACTTGAACCATGGAACAGGCCATGTGGGATCCGGTACCTTAACCACCATGCCACCTGTTGACTGGAGAGTGGTAACTTTTGACAGGCTCTCGCATGTCATGATCCTCCTGCCTGTCTCCCACCTAGTGAGGACTGGGGTCGCACCATTATACCTGATCTGCGTTTGGGCTGGAAATCAAACCTGGGTTTCCCATGAGGTCTCATCCACTGTGCAGTGTTGCTTAACCACTTTGCCACTGTGGATGGGCTATATCTCTGGGTCTTTTGGCTTAACTGTTTAGATTATCCAGTTTCTTATTTATAAGCCTCTATCTTAACAATAACAGTAAAACCCTAAATGGTCTACCCGGTGGTCTTAATCTTTACTTTTTTCTTTAAATTTGCTATGGGTACATGCACGACTGGAGAGAGATGGGGACGAGGGGTGTGAGAAAGCATTTGCCCCATGAAAGATAGCTATGACTCAATCCGCTCTCTATTTCTCCATCCCTCGGGACCCCGGGCATGTGCACACACGCGCCGAGTGTGCCTCTCAAGCTGTTGGGTCTAGGACTCAAACCATGAAGTTGGTCATGTGGAATCTACCTGCCTTAACCACCATGCCAAAGAATGGCCTACACCTCTTTCTTTTGAGATTTTTGCTCTAAGGCATATGCGCGCCAGAGAGATAAGAGACATTGAAACCGAGAAATCACCTCCTGGGGGGGATGGCCATGGTACAATCCCTTCTTCACTCTCCTCTCAGAATTTTGGGCACACACGCACACGCACCCAGTGTGAGTTTTAAGCTACTGGGTCCAGGACTTGAACTGCAGTCGACTCTGTGGGAGTCCAGCAATGTAACCATTATGCCATCTGCTGTTCCTATACACCTCTTTTTTTCTTTAAGAAACAGGAATGGGGTCACACTCTCTTTGTTTGGTGACTTTGTCTTTTGTTATGGCTGTCTTTCTAAATCATATTTATGGCTCTACCACCCCCCCTCCCCCCCCTTTTTTTTTTGGGAGAGATTTTTCGCTATAGGGCGCGTGCGCTCGCCCGACAGACAGAGAGAGACATAGAGACAGAAAGCGAGAAATCACCCCCGAGAGGGGATGGTCACACCGCAATCCCTTCTTCATTCTCCTCTCAGGATCTTGGGCACGCACGCACACGCACCCGGCGTGAGTTTTAAGCCACCGGGTTCGGGACGCGAACCGCGGTCGACTATGTAGGAGTCCAGCAACATAGCCATTACGCTCACTGCTGGTCCCCTCCCCCCCTTTTTTTTTTTAGCTTGCCAGAGAGAGAGGAAGAGAAAGGAAGAAAGTACCTTCCTGTGGAACATGGTCATGCTGCAGTTTCTTCTCCTCTGTTTCTCTGTCTTGTTGGGATTTTAGGCACACATGTACTTGCCAAGTGTGTCTTTCAAGCCTCTTGGGCCAAGATTTGAACCATGATTGTCCATATTGGATCCTGTTCTCTTAATCACTAGGGGGTGGAGCCAGCTCTGCCCCATTCTTTTTAATGGTTGATCAATATTCCTACTTTGGATGTATTATAATTTATTTATCCATTTTTTTTCTCTTGATACATGAAGGAACTATGCTAAAGTTCTTGGAAAAACAGATTACAGTATGAATTTATTTAGGTGCAAAAAATTTTTAAATTCACTCTTTTATTTTTTTTTTTTTGTCCATTAGGCACATGTGCTTGCTGGAGAGAAACAGAGAGAAGGAAAGTGAGAACTCACCCCACACGGGGGGTAGCCACGCTGCAATCCCTTCTTCTCCATTCTCGGGATATTGGGCACTCAACACACACACGCCTGGCATGATTTGTTTAAGCCGCCTGAATCTGAGACTCCAATTTCAGCTGACCATGTGGGAATCCAGTTTCTTAATCACCATGCCACCTGCTGGCCCCCATAGTTTTTTATAATATGCATTTTCCATTAACTTTTTGAACACCCCTCATGTTTTGTTTTCGTTATTCGTGATAAAACGTGCACATGTGTGAGAGACAGTTGAACACTCGCCGTGAGATCTTGTCACGCAGTGATCCTCTTCCTCCAGTCCTTCAGCCCATTGCATCTTGGGCATTTGCGTGTGTGTCCACTGCGTTTCAGGCTGGCAGGGCTGCATATTGCCATATGAGATTCAGCTTTTCTTTGAGCAGCACATCACCCCTGCACCATGGTACCAGCCCTTACATGTTTTTAACTTTTCATGTTTCCAAACACAGCTACACTGAGTGAATGTTCTTTTATACATCTTTGTGCTCTTGTGCTAACATGTCTAGTAGGTAGATTCCTGAAAGTGTGACTGCTGGTACCTTTTTTATAATCATTTAATGTTTTTGGTGGTGGTTGGGGTACATTATTCATTCTTTACCTGTATATTTCTTACAAGTGTCGTCTTAGATAAAATTTCGGGCAAAATGGAGCTTAATATCTCATTGCACGTTATTTTATATTTGTCTTATTTCTCTTATGATAGTAATCTTGAAAGCCACTTTGTTTCATCTATGGAGGGCAGGACCCAGCAGCTGAGACTCAGTGAATAACTAGTTACTCCATTTATATCGCCAGAGGTATGTATGTACACCAGAGAAAGCAAGAGAGCGAGAGCGAGAAAGCATCCCCCAGTGGATCGTGATCAAATCACAATCCTTTTTCCTTAATTTCTCTCTCCTGTCAGGATTTTGGGTATGCACACACATGTGCCCAACATATTTTTGCCATAGGGCGGGCGCCACCACGCCCCAGCCCAACATATTTTTAAAGTCACCTGGTATGGGACTTGAACTGCAGCCAACCCAGTGAGAGCCTGCTCCCAGTGTACAGCCCTTAACTACTGTGCTATGGGCCTGCCCTAGATATTCGTATTTACAATGACAGGTTGTGTCCTAATAGACATATCAGACATTGGAAATACCTAAAGTGTAAAATGCATTTCATACATTGTTACTTAGCCTAGCCTACTCTGAGTGTGTTCAGAACATTGACATCAGCCTACATGTAGGCAAAATCACCTAACACAAGCCTATTTTATAATAAAGTATTGAATATCTCGTGTTATTTATTGAGTACTGTACTGAAAGTGAGAAACAGATTGGTTGTATGGATAAGGTTTCTACTGAACCTGTTGCTTTTTTATTACCATCATATGTAAAATTGTGAGTCTAGGACCTTATACTTAATTGCTTGAAGACCTCCGGGTATCTCAGAGTCTTAGTACCAATAGAATAATTCCTTTTGGATATAGCCTTTACCTACTTTCTCTGATTTCTGGAGAGCTCCATGACTTACAGACATTTACAACTAAAGTACAGATGACAAGCAAAGGTGAGAGGCAGAGTTACTTGAGATGATTCTGACTTTTTTCCCTGTGTGCTGACACAGAGTTCTTTTCTTCTTTTTGGATAAGAAGGTGGGGTATGTGATGTTGTATAGGAAATTATCAGTATGTTTGATCTTGATCTTCCTGTCACAGCTCCTAAAACCCTGTGATTTTCCAAGTGAGAAGAGTAATAAAGGTAGAAGGGTCCTTTTTTGTTAGAATAAACCCCTTTCAACCACACCTGAGTTCATGATAATGAGTGACTTCAGAAAGTTTAAGGATAGGGGCTGGTTGATAGAGGATTGGAATTTTCAGCCCCGTCCTGTCCAGCACCCTGGGAGGGGAGAAGGGTTGAAGAGAAGAGGGACTAGAGATCGAGTTCAGTTACCCATGGGTGATGATTTAATCCATTGCACCTATGTAATGGAACGCTTAAATGATAGGGCTTGGAGAGCTTTGGGGTTGGTAAATACACAGAGGTGCTGTAAGGATGTTGCGCCCCAAGAAGGTCTGGGAACTCTGCTGCACCAAATCCCCCGTTCCTTACTCTTTGCATTTCTTCCATCTGACTCTTAAGTAAACTGCTTTCCAAAGTTCTGTGAGTTGCTCTAGCTATTAATGAACCTGAGAAGGTGTTGGAGACCCCTAAATTAGAGTCAGCTGGTTGCAACCCTTGGCCTTGCATCTGCGGTGGGAGAAGTCTTTTGGGAATGCACCCTTAACTTGTGGGATCTGTTGGTCTAAGTAGGCAGTGTTGGAATTGAATTGTAGGATACCCAGTTGATGTCCCCAGAGATTGGAGAATTGCTTGGTCTAGAAAAAACTCACATTTAGTATCAGAAGTGTTGGTGTAAGTACAGAAGAAAAACAGTTGGTTTTCCTTTTTAGGGTGGTAGGTGGTGATAAACTTGACAACATATGGCATAGGGAATACTGTCGTTTTTAAAGTTGTTTGGACCAGGGTATCTTTTTTTTGGAAAGGTTTTTGCTATAGGTTGCGTGTGCTGGCTAGAAAGACAGAGAGACAGAGGAGACAGAAAGTGAGAAATCACCCCCCCCAGGGGGGGATAGCCATGCTGCAGTCCCTTCTCCTCCATTCTCCTCTCGGGATCTTGGGCACTCATGCACACGCTCTAGGCATTGAGTTTAAGCCACTTCTGTCTCTCTAGTGAGCACACATATCCTATAGCAAAAAGTCTTAAAAAAAAAAAAAAGAAAAGAAACCACAGTTGGGCCAGTAGGTATGGTGGTAAAGGCCCTGGATTTCCACATGGCTGACTGTGTTCAAGTCTTGGACCTGGTGGCTTGAAACTTAGGCTGCGCACTTGTATGTGTATGTCCAAAATCCCAAAAGGAAAATAGAAGAGAATTGTGGTGGACCCATCTGGATGATTTCTCAGTTTCCCTCTCTGTGTCTCTGTCTAGTGAGTGCACACACCCTACAGCAAAAACCCCCCGAATTGCTTGAAAAGAAAAAAACCCTCAATGAAAACCAAATGGCACTACCAATTCTAGCAAGGTATCGTTTTGCTCTGCACCTTAAATCCGCTTTGTGGGACCAGCAGTTAACGTAATGGCTATGTCGCTGGATTCCCATGTAGTCGACCGCGGTTCAAGTCCTGGACCCGGCGGCTTAAACTCACACCGGGCGCGTGTGTGCCCAAGATCCCAAGAGGAGAATGGAGGAGAAGGGATTGCGGTGTGGCCATCCCCCCGGGGGGTGATTTCTCGCTTTCTATCTCTCTGTCTCTGTCTTTCTGGCGAGCGCACGTGCCCTCTAGCGAAAACCTCTCAAAAAAAAAAAAAAAAAAAATCTGCTTTCTAACAAGTTTAGCACATGGTAGAGACCTATTAAAGGCTCCTTAGTTCCAAAGTGAAACTTTCTTTTTGATTTAATAAGGATGGAGAGAGAACTAACGACAGAATGAATAGTTCTTATATAATGCAGATAGTAAATGCTGATACATGCAGGGTTCATATACTACCTACAGCAGTCTTTTTTTTTTTTTTTTAATTATTCTGCACTTTGGGAAGTTGAGATGTACTTCGTGTCTTGAGGCAGAACTGAACTGATTTTCTGACTGTGGTGTAAGTTATTAGCTTCACTGATGACTAAGTATATAACCTCGGGCAAGTAATTTTGCCCCTTAAAAGTTACAGTGTCTTCTGTACAGTGGGGGAAAATAGCAATTTCCACTTTAGGGGACTGTTGCTGATGAAATAAGAGAATCCTCCGTACATTGTCTAGCACATTTGGTGGTCAGTAACCATTAGCTGGTATTACTAGTGCAGTAGTTTCCATATAGTCCTCAAGTCAAATGGGGATGGAAATGGAACTAAGGCAAAATGGAAGGATAAGCACACATAGCAAGTGGTTTTTGGGAGTTTTTTTTTTTTTTTTTTTTTTTTTTGCTGTAGGGTGCGTGCGCTTGCCAGAAAGACAGAGAGACAGAAAGCCAGAAATTCCCCCCCCGAGGATGACCATGCCGCAATCCCTTCTTCTCCATTCTTCTCTCTGGATCTTGGGCATGCACACACATAACGCTCAGCATGAATTTAAACCACCACCAGGTCTGGGACTCAAACCGTCCAGTGACATAGCCATTATGCCATCTGCTGGGCCCTACATAGCAAGATTTTATGATACGGAAGTTGTTTGATTTGTAGACCTGGCTTTAGTTTTCAGATTATATGATTCCTGCCTTTGACAGAGGCAAAGGAATGAAATGGACAAGATAAAAGACAGGAGAAACTGAAGTACAGGTAAGAGTTCCCAGAGATTTTCTTGAAAACCACTATGAGCAATCTGGATTCACTGTGTCTGGTTAAGGCAACTTGCCTAAAGCAGCCAAGAGTGGATTTAAGTTCCTAGCAGAGAAGAGGAAAAGCAATGAGCTTGAAAGTCTTTGGAACAACTAATGCAACGTTAGTGAACTTCTCAGCCTTATGAATTCCGTTCCAGAAGAGGGGAAATGCATTGTTTTATAGCCTTCATTACCAAGGGTATTTTTTATTTTGGCAGTGACCCAAACCAGAATCATTGTGCCAAGTGAAATTTATCTGCTGCCCTATTAGGACTCTGTCCCAGGTCTTAATGAGAAAAGTGGTGCCTTCTATTCCACCCCATGTGTTAGGTTGACGGAAGCTCCAGAGTACTGTACCTGGGCCCTGGAATCCCACTGAGATCTATTATTCTGTGTGCAATAATTACTTGTATTATTGCTCTTGGCAGGTGAGCCCTTTCACAGCCCAGAGGCCAGGAGGCTGCCTCTATTACTTTAAAGCTGAGTTATCTTGTTAAACTCCTCTCTAGAGAGAGCTTTAGAATCTCGTGAGACCTCCTGTAGGCTCTCCATAGGGCACAGACCCAGCTCCTAATAAGCCCGCCCTGCCCTTGAATTAGTCATCAGGATTCTAGCTCTGAGAGGAAGAACTTTCCGTTACACAGTACTGCAGTGTGGGGCTGCTAGCCTGGACTGCTTGGTTTCCATTTACTTCTCAAGCGTTTCATGGGCCAGCTGGTGGCATGGAGGTTGTGACTGGATTCCACTTTACCAGCAATGCCCTATTTAACCCAGATCTGCTGAAAAACATGCTGGGTGTGTGTGTGTGTGTGTGTGTGTGTGTGTGTGTGTGAAATCTGGAGGGAGGAAATGGAGGAAAAGGAATTGCTGGGTGACCCTCTTCTCTGGGGGAGGTACTTTCTCACTCCCCTCCCCCCTTGTCTTCCTCCACAGCAAGCACATATTTTACCCTCTAGCAAAATTAAAGAAAAAAGGTTCATACTGGTGCTTTTAAGGAAAGTACCTATTAACTGTCATATCAGAAACAAATGTATAATACCTCTTTGACTGCCAACAGGAGAGAAGCTGAAAGGCAGTGTAGAAAATAGCTTGGGTCAGACTATTTGAGGAAAAGGAACTAAGATAAACAGTTTTTGGAAGGGGTTGCTGGTACAAGGCTAAACATAGTAAAGATGCCCCATGATTCTGAACTGTCTGTAAACTTTCTTTCTTTGTTTTTTTAAACATTTATTTATATATGTATTTGTTGTGATTTTTTTAAGCTGCCCAGTCTGGGACTTGAATCATGGTTGGCCAGGTGGGAATCTAGCACCTTAACGACTATGCCACCTGCTGCTTCCTGTCTATAAACTTTTGTTTGAAATTTCTGTGCTTCGGGACCAGCAGATAGCTTAATGGCTACATCGCTGGACTCCCCTGTAGTCGACAGCGATTCGAATCCCAGACCCAGTGGCTTAAACTCACGCCAGGTGTGTTGTGTGTGTGTGCCCAAGATCCCGAGAGAAGAATGAAGAGGGGATTGTGGTGTGGCCATCCCTCCTGGAGGGTGATTTCTCACTTTCTATCTCTCTCTCTCTCCTTCTGGCAGGCACATGTGCCCTATGGCAAACAAAAACCCTCCAAAAATTTATTCTGTGCTTTATCTGGTAAGGAATTTAATTGTTTCATTGGAAAGACTCCCTCCCCCACTAAAAAAAAAAAGAAAAAAGAAGAGAGGAATTACAGCTGGACTTTAGTGATAGCATAGGGTAGATAGAATATCATAGGTGTTTTTTAATAAAAATAGATGAGAATTCTGTTCTTAAATTTTATTTATTTATTTATTCATTTATTTATTGGAGAGGTTTTTGCTATAGGGCGTGTGCGCTCGCCACAAAGATGGAGAGACAGAGAGACAGAAAGCAAGAAATAACCCCCCAGGGGGGATGGCTACGTCACAATCCCTTCTCCTCCATTGTCCTCTTGGGATCTTGGTCATACACGCACATGTGCCCGGTGTGAGTTTAAGCCACCAGGTCTGGGACTCGAACCACGATCGACTACATGGGAGTCCAGCAACATAGCCATTATGCTAACTGCTGGTTCCAAATTTTATTTTTTTTAAAATAATTTTAAATTTTTTTAATTCTTTTTATTTTTAATTTGCTATAGGGCACATGCACCCACTAGAGAGAGATGAGGTACGGGAAAGGGAATGAGAAAGCAAGCCGCCAGGTCTAGGGCTCGAACCACAGTCGGCAGGGTGGGAGTCTAGCACTTTAACCACCATGCCACCCCTTGGCCCCCAAACATTCTCTTTTATGGGCAGTTCTTATAGTGAAGATAGCAAAAGCAAGTTCCAGATTGTGGCCAGATAACCTTGTGTTTAACTTCTTGGGTCTTAATTTCTGTGCGATGCTGTAGGATGGGGTGAGCTAGGACACCACCATCATAGTGGGGAAGGAGTGACCAGCTCTCATCGCTAGCTGTGTTACATGACCAGAGACTTTAGCTTTTATTCCTTTACGGTAGTCTTTCTAGCGTTTTAATGGTAAATAGAATCCTGGGGTGTAAAATAATTCCATAGTTAATGACTCTGAAATGTTTATGGTGTGTGTGTGTGTGTGTGTGTGTGTGTATACACACACACACACACATGAATGATTTGGACTTTATTTTGATATCTAAAATTGACTACTAACATTTCAAATAGGAAAAGTTTTCAAACAAGTTTAGAAAATAAAACTGGGAAAATTAGGGTTTTTCAAGGGTAGCATAGAAACGGACTTCCCCAGTTCTATGGCCAGTTCTGCATACAATCCGTAAAATATACTGTACATTTTTAGAGATTTTTTTTCACTCTGAATAATAGTATTATGACTATTATGTTTATTAGTCTAGCATCCCTATTGCTGTAGGTCATTTTTAAGAAGTGCACATGACTTTATAGAAACAAGTCTGAAGGACAGTATCTGCAGTTGTTTTAATTTTTCTGAGCTATTTCAAGATATTTACTTGCTTTCATTTCATGGTATCTGCTATACACGCCCTCTGTCCCCCTTTTTATCATTTAATTATGATTTAGTATCTTGTACAGTGCGTTTTGCTCAGGGACGCAGTGATGGCAGTGCTGTGAGGAGGAGGAGAAACAAGAGGTCACAGCAGCTATAGCCTTTGTAGTGAGGTTGCAGCTGCTCCCTCCCTCCCCGGATCAGGAACTGCAGCTGCACTTGATTCTCTAGGCATCAGAGTTGGGGAGAAGGAGTCAAAGGGGTGGGGGGCTGGATATACAGATCCAGTTAGCTGAGTAGCTGTGGAATGGGATCCCCAGGCTTCTCTGCTCTGCCTTGACTACTGCTTCAGCCCCATCTGCTCCTGAAGCCAGACAGTCTCTCTCCCCCCCTCTCTTTATCAGGAACACTTACTTTCTTGGGTTTTCTTAACAGAAGATGACTAATGTCTTTGGGGAATTGTTTTCTATACCTGAAATGCTGGCACATAGTTCAAGAGAAATAAGATCTTCACCCTTCCTCTCCTATATGGGCCCAAGTGGAATAGTTCTGAAACAGTGGACATGTATGCAAAATGTGTACAAAAAAACTTTATCACTTATTTCAGATCCACTTATTTCAGACCAGATAGCCTTAAAGTGTATATTTTGACGTATTTAAGAGAACAGGAAACAATGGGTGATTTAGTGGGTGACTTAATAAAGTGCCATTTTATGGTACTACCGTAAAACTTATGATAGTACCAAAACCAAATCTTTGGTCTAGGTCCCCAGTTCATTGTTTGGTAAATACTAGTTCAGGTTGGGCATTAGAAAATATTCAGAAGGCACAGTCCTTAGAATTGTTCCTTACAGATGAAAGAACACCTCTGGAATATACACATATACTCAGTGATTGGAGTGTAGACCTTTACTTCAAAGTCAGAGTCTTATTTGATGCTGCTAGTGGTTGTCTTGTATCATCTTAAGTAAAATGCTGCATTAACTTTCTCAACTGGGACCTCAAAGGAGGGAAGATGTGCGAGATGGTGGGGTTGGATTTTGAGCCTGTCACAGACTGACTTGGCGTGATGACAGTCCGAGTTTGTGCCTTCTCTGCTGAGCACCTTCTTCCCTGTCACAGTGTTGTCTTTGCCCTGGTATACTTACATTTCTCTGCCAGTTACTTTTCCAAAGATAAAAGGAAATAATGTTACCCCCTATTGCATGGAGTTTTGGTATTTAAATATGTTTGTGTTACTATGGTATTTGGATAAAGCCTTTGAAATATAAATCCACTCTGGGAATCTTGTCTGTTAAGCAAGAATGAATAGAGGACTCTCAGAGAAGGCCAGCTCTGTAGCCTATTGGTTAAAGGAGCTGGATCCCACATGGCTGATTACAGTTTGAATCCTGGCCCTGGTGGCTTGAAAAACATGTCAGGCACCTATGCATTTGTGCTTAAAACGCTGTTGGGAAAGAGAAATGGAGGGTAAAGGATTGCCATGCAAACAGGCCTTGTTGAGGGGTACTTTCATGCTTTCCCTCCCTTTGTGAGCACACATGCCTATAGCGAGAAAGACAAAAAGAATCATGGAGAAGATAATCATAGAAGAGAGTCATGGAGAAGATAATCATAGAAAAGAATCGTGGAGAAGATAATCATAGAAGAGAGTCATGGAGAAGATAATCATAGAAAAGAATCGTGGAGAAGATAATCATAGAAGAGAGTCATGGAGAAGATAATCATAGGAAAGAATCATGGAGAAGATAATCAGAAAAGGTGATAGCATTTACTTAGACACCAAGTATCCCTCTGTGTGCGCGGTGGGGTGGGGGGTGTTATAGAAAGTGCTGAGGAGAGTGGAAGACAACTGAATATTGAACAGTTAATTGGGAGATCCTCCAAAGTGGTCAGGGATATAGATTTGAGTAGTTTCTGTTGAGAATAGAGTTGGCTTGACAGCTCACAAGAAATAATCAATTGAGTGGTTAGGAATGAATTAGGTAAGATATTCTTGAAGGCAGTAACAAGGGAAATTCGACACTTTGTAATAAGAGGACAGATGAGGGAAGTGGGCTAGAGAAAATGGTGCCAGAAATGACACTAACATCCGAGGGGAGAATGAAGTACCAAGAAAGTTGGAGTTGCATTAGAGAGAGTAGGGAGTGAAAGTTGGACAAGATATTGCTCTCTGTGAATGTAAAATCCAAATAAGGAGAATAGGTCAGGTCTTGCTTGCGTTGGAGATATCTGGGCTACCTCTTGTCATTTGGGAGTAGGCTGGAGAGACCTAACCCTCGTTATTTCCCCTAGCAGCAGGGGTTCTGTATTCACTAATTAAGTTGTTGCAGCTTTATAAAACATAACTACTGTGAAGTCGGTAAAGCAGTTGTCAGTGTAGTACATACTCTTAGGGTTTTGGCTCTTGTTAGCATCAACAAAAACCTAGTTAAGTGATGTGGTGCTTAAGGACAAGGATCTTGTCTTATTTTTGTACCCTCAGTACACAGTAGGTGATACATAATAGGGGCATTCATTTAAAAAATAAAATACTTTGTCTCTAGTTTTGTTCTGGGCCCTGGGCCTATAATGAATAAGATAAATATGCTCATTGTCTTTTGACAGAACTTTCAGCATAGGAGGAAGACTGATTGATACAAAACAATTAATTATATTATTTAATACTGTGATGAATTCTTTGGGAGGGAAGTGTAGTGTGTTCAGAGACCACATATCAATAGCAGAGTAGTCTAAGCTAGCCTGAGGATTAGGAAGACCTCTTTGAAGAAACAAAGTTTAAGCTGAATCTGCTGAAGGGAGAGTACATCTTTCTTTCTTTCTTTCTTTCTTTCTTTCTTTCTTTCTTTCTTTCTTTCTTTCTTCTTTTTTTTGGAGAGGTTTTTGCTATAGGGCGCTTGCGGTTGCCAGACAGACAGAGTGACAGAGAGACAGAAAGCGAGAAATCACCCCCTAGGGGGGATGGCCACGCCACAATCCGTTCTCCTCCATTTTCCTCTCGGGATCTTGGGCACGCATGCACATGCACCTGGCGTGAGTTTAAGCCACCAGGTCCGGGACTCGGACCATGGTTGACTACATGGGAGTTCAGCGACATAGCCATTACGGTAACTGCTGGTCCCGGGAGAGTACATATTTCTGAGCCAGGTGGTTAGAGTGGGGAAATCAAGGCAGGAACTTTATGGGCAGCACTCCTCAAACTTTATAGGACATGGGACCAGCAGTTAGCGTAATGGCTGTGTTGCTGGACTCCCACATAGTCGACCACGGTTTGCGTCCCGGACCCGGTGGCTTAAAACTTAATGCGGGCGCATGTGCGTGTGTGCCCAAGATCCCAAGAGGAGAATGGAGGAGAAGGGATTGCGGTGTGGCCATCCCTCCTGGGGGGTGATTTCTCGCTTTCTGTCTCTCTCTGTCTGTCTGGCGAGCGCACGCGCCCTATCATAAAAACCTCCCCCCCCAAAAAAAAAAAAAAAAACCTTTATAGGACATGATAGTCACTTGGGGATCTTGTTCAAGTGCAGATTCTGATTCAGTAGGTCTGAGTTAGAGTTTGAGGGTCTGCATGTCTAACAGGATCTCAAGAGATTGCTGCTCTGTAATTTCCCTCAGAGGCTTTCTGTGAGTTGCCCTCAGGGTGGCCTTTTTTATTCTTTTGTTTCTATTGAAAGATAAGGGGATTCAACCAAGTCATTGTTCACCCCCACCAATCATAGCAGCAGGGTAGCTACAGTGATACCATTGAACTGTTGAGTGCTTTCAAACTGTAGTGGATTAGCTGCAGAGACTTTTCCTGTCCCCTCCGTGTACTGGCCGCAAATCTTACTGTACTGCCCTTGTTTGATCCAGGCAGCCTTCATTATACAGAAGACCAAAGGTGTGGAGACAGGAGTAAGAAGTCTGAGGACATGGTAGAGAGAAAAGAGATTAAAATCCTGATCTTCAGGGCTTTGCCAATTAGCATAGAACATTTCTCTTGAAATTTCTCAAAACATGTCTTCACTTTGTTTCTCGATTAGAGAGGAAAACTCAGGAAGTGTTTTTGATCATCTGACTCTTTTTTTGGTAATAAAGGCCAACTCGTAGGGGTAAAGAAGTAACGGTCAAGATTACAAGGCTTCACTTAAGCCAAAATTATGTATGATGTTCCTGCCTCTTACGGAAAGTTCTCAGTGACTGCAGCTTTGAATTTCATCAGTTGCTTCCCAAAACTTGTGACATATTAAGGAGTTTCTGCCTTTTCTGAATATAAAACCCAGTTAGGTCACATTTATATGTGATTAAAAAATAATTCCTTCAGATAAATGATATAGAAAGGAAGAGTGCTCTTCCTAAAATTCTAGGTCTTTTTTGGATTGATAGCCTATTTGAACATGTGCTCAGAAAAAGTTCGAATTTTAGGATTTGAAAGCATCTAGCATTTTGTCAAGCAATAACGAGATCATACTTAACGATATGACCCATAAAACTGTAATAGTTTCAGATTCAATTTCTTTTTTCTTTTCTTTTTTTTTTAGAGAAATTTTTGTTATAGGGCACTTGTGCTTGCCAGAGAGACAGTGAGACAGAAAGCAAGAAATCACCCCCCAGGGGGACAGCCACACCTCAGTCCCTTCTCCTTATTTCTCCTCTTGGAATTTTGGGCACGCACGCACATATGCCTAGCATGAATTTCAAACAGCCGAGTCTGAGACTTAAGTGGTGGCCGACAATGTGGCAGTTCAGCGAAGTAACCATTACACCATCTGCTGGTCCCAAAATTAAGTTTCTTAGAAGTGGTATTATGTGGATGGGAAAGGAGGGTAGGGGGGTTGGGAGAGAGATGAAATTTATTTTATCACCACTAGGGAGATCTAGTCCTGGTGATTTGGTTATTTTATCATTGAGAATTGAGACTTGTCGTCGTCTGTTTTATGTTGCTATAACAAAATACCTGTGACTGAGTAGTTTACTAACAATGGAAGTTTATTTGGCTCACAGTTCTGGAGACTGGGAAGTCCAGGAGCATGTTCCTAGCATTTGGCAACATGCTAGCTCATCCCATGGTGGAAGGGCAAGTGAACTGTGCTAGACAGAGAAAGGGAACCAGACTTATCTTTTTGTTAGGAGCCCACTCATGATAATGGCATTAATTCATAATGAGGACAGATCCTTCATAACTTTTTTTTAAATTTAATTTTATTTATTCATTTATTTTATTTTAATTTGACCAGAGAGAGTGACAAAGAGAGGGAGAGAGAGAGAGAAAGTGAGAAAGCAAGCCGCCAGGTCCGGAACTTGAACCGTAGTCAGCCATGTGGGAGTGTCCAGCACCTTAACCACCACACCACCTGCTGGTCCCTGATCCTTCATAACTTAATCACGTCTTAAAAGTCCCAATTCTCAATACTATTACAAGGGCAGTTAAACTTCAACGTGAGTTTTGGAGGAGACATTTACACCATAGCAAGACTCTACAGTAGTCTATGGTATGTGTAGCTCCTAACATTAAAATTTTATTTTAATAATTTGAAATCATATCAAACTCTGACAAAAGTTGAAGGAGTACAAATAAGTTCTATGTCCCCTCCACTTAGACCTTAATTGCCCTGTCATCCTCTCTATATGTATTATATGCAGTAGTTATATTAGTGTATCGATATTACTGTATTATTCACAGTAGTTATGTTTTATAAAGTTGCAGCAACTGGATTAGTGATATGGAACCATTGCCGCTAGGGTAGATAATGAGAGTTCAACTCTTCCAGCATTTGGGCATATCCTTTTTATCAGAACCTCGTTCTTTGTGTGCTTCTGTTTAAAGACACCATACTTCATATACATTGTTGATTCACTAATATTGAGCTTAGAGCCAACAACACTCATGTCTGAATGAAGCTCATTTAGCACATGTGTTTTCTCTGTGAGGTACTTCACAATAGTTTTCTTGCACTTAGGTATTATAGACAACAGCTCAGAACTACATGAGAGGACTTTTTTAAACAGCAAAATTAACAAAAAGCAAAAAAAAACCCCAAAACAACAACAACGACTCCTGAAGTATGGCACTAAGTAGACCACAACAAGAACATTTGTTTATAGTAGGAAGCATGTCTATCTCACCTTTGGAAATGAGAGCATCAGGCAGCATACGTTTTTGCTGTTCTGTATATGTGCATGGCTGTGAATGACAGCAAGTGTCAACAGTATTGATTTGGGAGTTAAAATAAAGTTATAGTGAGTAGGAGGTTTTGCAAATATGAAATCTGAATAACGAGGATCTCTCTTATTATTATTTATTTCTGGATTATTTTGAGAGTAAATTTCAGAAATTATATCCTGTTATTCATTAATACTTCTAAGATTGCTCTAAAGACAAGGACATTTGTTCACAAGTACAGTATAATCATCAAGAAGCAAACTTGGATTCAATTCTGTTATTCAACCACAGACCTCCTTCAGATTTTGTATTTCTCCATTAGTCCCTTTTATATTATATATAGGATCCAATCCCAGATCACCCGTTAGTTGTCATAGCTTTATTTAGTTTCCTTCAATCATGAGTAACTCCTCCGAGTATTTTTAATTATTCTTTTTTTTAAATTTTATGATCGACATTTCCTAAGACTACTGACTAGTTACTTCATAGAATGTGGCCCAGTATGGGTTTGTCACTTCTTTGTGACTAGATGTAAAGTTAGTTTTTTTTGACAGGAATATCACATAAACAATACTATGGTCTCCTTAATACATTGTCAGTGAGGCATACTGTGTCAATTATCCCATTACTAGTCCTGATAATTTTATTCCTTGGTTAGGGTGGTTTCTGATAAGCCCAAACTTGGGGCATAGGCAGCAAGTGGGGTACCACTGTGCAGTGCTGGCCACCCATGGAAGACTGTGGTTTGGATCTCTCATGACCCAAAACAAGATGTGTTTGTGTGTCCCCATCATTCTGGCTGACTGGAAGTTGGGAATTGTTTAGGGTGCCTGTTTCTCTCTTTCTCTGTCTCTGTCTC
Source organism: Tupaia tana (assembly GCA_026018925.1). Classification (NCBI taxonomy): domain Eukaryota; kingdom Metazoa; phylum Chordata; class Mammalia; order Scandentia; family Tupaiidae; genus Tupaia; species Tupaia tana. Next base: position 26,905,973 of record JAKSZU010000003.1, on the reverse strand, counting down.
GTGGGAGAAATAAATAAATGGCTGACGTGCTCCATTGGGGGTGTGATTTCTCCCTTTCTAACTCTCTGGTCGGTACACATGCCCTCTAGTGATTTAAAAAAAGATGGTATCTGTCAGGTTTCTTCTGTGTAATTTTAGTTAATAAAGATCTTATCTAATAAGTAATAAGTGTTTTTAGTTATTAATTACTTAATTATATATAACCAATCCTTTGTGAAAAGATAATTTGAGATGATGCAATTATTTCTTTTTCTTTTTATTTTTTTTAAAGATTTTTTGCTAGAGGGTATGTGCACTTGCCGGAGAGACAGAGAAACAGAGAGACAGAAAGCAAGAAACCCCCACCCCCACCCCCTGGAGGGATGGCTTTGCTGTAATCCCTTCTTCTCCATTCTCCTCTTGGGATTTTGGGTAGGCACACACACTTGCCCAGTGTGAGTTTTAAGCCGCCAGGTCTGGGACTTGAACCGCAGTTGACTATATGGGAGTTCAGTGGCATAACCATTACACCATCTACTGGTCCCCAAATATTTCTTCTTTGTCAAACATTCATTCATCAGTTTTGGAATCATTGATGATTCTTGCCTGAATAAATTATGTAATGTGATTATTGTCAAATAATCATTTTTCTAATTCTGCATTTATTAGTTGCCAATCTACTGTAATGTAGAATGCTTTCTTCTGTATTTATTCATCCATTTATTCAGTGGATTAGAATCTATTACTATGATTTTGATTTCCAGGTTATCCCAGTTGTGGCCAGGGAGAGCTCTTTTCAGCTGGCTGCTTTGTCATTTTGATCTGTCTGCTTCGGTCTTTGAATACTTACTTTTTGACACAGCAAGATGTTCCAGGTCCCATGATACTTTCTGTTCCAATGCTGAAATTGGCTTTTCTCTAAGGAAGCATGGTTCTTTTTAGAAAAGTTTTTGGAAGCAGAGACTGGGTACTGGGTGTGCTCTAGTATTGTAGTTTTTAGGCCCTCTTAGTGGATGGAGTGAGGGAAGATAATTGTGCTAAACACACCCATATATCTATCTTTATTTTTAGCTGTATATGTTAAAGTAGTGGTTTACTTTTTCTAGCCTTTCTTTCTTTCTTTCTTTTTTTTTTTTTGGAGAGATTTTTGCTATAGGGCTCGCATGCTTGCCAGAAAGACAGAGAGAGACAGAGAGACAGAAGGTGAGAAATCACCCCCCAGAGGGGATGACCACGCTACAATCCCTTCTCCTCCATTCTCCTCTCTATACCTTGAGTACCCACACACACACATCTGGTGTGAGTTTAAGCCACCGGGTCCGGGACTCGAACCAGGGTTGACTACATGTGAGTCCAATGACATAGCCATTATGCCAACTGCTGGTCCCTCTAGCCTTTCTTTATTTGTATCACCCTCCAACAGTGCGAAATCTGGCTCTCATTAACCTCAGTATATGGTTTGTTCAGTTCCCCAGCAGGTGACCAATTTCCTACTTGTACTGGCTGAATCCTCAGTTTCCAGTAACCTGCCAGCAGGTGCCACTCAAATCTTCAAGCCCCAGTGCTCTACCAGCCTGTGCTGATCGAGTGGAAGGGAGCGTTTAGAGCTTTCTTGACCTTATGGTAGCTTAAGGTGATTTGGCTGTATAAATGTTCATCTCTAAAAGACAGACTGCTTAGCATCCAGCAGAAAACTAGCATCTCTTCTGTTTTTTAGGGGAGGGAAAATATTTTCCTTTTAGACTTTTTTCCTTTGAAATAGTCCCAACTTCCTTTTTAAACTTCTTGGAAGGCTTGAGCTGGGTTTATTTTTTCCTCCAAATTTCATGTGCTTTTTGGTATTTGTCTATAATTGAAATAAAATACTTTAAAGACTATCTCAAAATTTTCTGTGGTCTGTTTAGTGTTTAAAAAAATCTTCATTTTTTTTTTCTCTGATTAAAACATGTTTTTTCACAAGAGGTTTCTAAATTCTCCCCTAATGTATACGTTTGGTTTCTTTTTCGTAATAGAATGTTCAGTTTAAGAGTTGTGATCACTGTCAGACCCAGTTTCTCAATGGCTATCTATAATTTAATTTTAGTAAAATGTAGTGTCTGCCTGTAGATACAGACTCCAAACTTGTAGTTTCTCTGACTGGGCACTATCATCATTCAAGAAAATAATATTTAACATGAAAATAACATTTAGTTCTTGGGCCGGCTGTAAGTACTTTGTGATTAAGGGAGCCTTATCCTATGTGGCTGACTGTGTGGTTCAAATCCTGGCCCCAGTGGCTTGAAAAATATGCCAGGTGTTATGTATGCATGTCAGGGTCCTGCCAGGATTGGGAAATGGAGGAGAAGAGATTGCAGTGTGACTATGCCATGGGTGCTTTCTATTCCCTCTCCTCTCTCTCACTGGTCTATGCATGCACTCTCTAGCAAAAAAAAGAGAGTTGCTATTGAGTCCATGCACACCAGAGACAGAAAGTAATAAGTCACCCCCTGGGGGGATGTCCATGCCTCAATACTTTTTCCACCATTCACCTCTCAGGATTTTGGGCGCATATGCACATAGGTTTGGTACGATTTTTCAAGCCACCAGGTCCGGTACTCAAACTGCATTTGACTACATGGGAGTCCAGCACTTCAACCACTATATCACCTGCTGGCCCCTCTATTCTCTCTTTATACCTTGTTTTTCCCAAATTACGACACTTAAGGAAATTTGGAAATATTTCTGTTTTATCATGGGAAGAGGATTAAGAGCCCTGATTATTGCAGTAGTTTTCCTTTCTTTTAGTAGTCTGAGTGTTTTGACCTAGCCATTCGATAGAGTGGTTAGAGTCTTTTCTCTTTTAGTATGTACTGGAGTTAGTTAATTTTGGGGTCTTCCTTTGGTAAGGTAACATGAGACTGTTATTTTGACAGATTTTGTTTTGACAACCAGAATGGATTCCCCGAAATGACACTTCAACACTTATCTACTTCTTTTTTTTTTTTTGGAGAGGTTTTCACTATAGGGCACGTGCGCTCGCCAGACAGACAGAGAGAGACGTAGAGATAGAAAGCAAGAAATCACCCCCCAGAGGGGATGGTCACGCCACAATCCCTTCTCCTCCATTCTCCTCTCGGGATCGTGGGCACACACGCACACGTGCCCGGCGTGAGTTTTAAGCCACCGGGTCCGGGACGCGAACTGCAGTTGACTACGTGGGAGTCCAGCGACATAGCCATTACGCTAACTGCTGGTTCCTAACACTTATCTACTTCTTAGGGCTAGTTCTTCCAGCATTCTCCCTTATTTTTTGAATGGATATGTCTTAATTTCTAGGGTTCTCAGTGGCAGTGGAACTCAATGTGAGGTTGTGAGCGCTTGGCTTGGCAAAGGACCAATCATGGAGACAGTTCTGACACTTGTTTCCAGGAGGTTGAGTTCATTTCTTCTTGGTAAGGCTTCAGTTATGCAGGGGCTATGCTACAGACTTAGTACTGATCATTTATTTACGTCACCAGTGTTTTGGCTCATGGTTCTCATACTGAGTATCTGGGGCTTGTCAATGCATTGGCCAAGCCATGATGTTATTGTGCTATGGTTTACTCAGCTGTGAAATGAGAGTAAATGTGCTGGCCTTGCTCCCTCAATATAGTGAGGATGAAGAGGGTCGGAGACTAGGAAAGGAGGGAAGAGAAACTAATATTTTACCATTTAAGTTTGTGTTCATTCTCACTCCAGACTACCTTAATTTTGGAGTTCATGGTCATTCCACTTGGCCATATCATCCGAAGCCATGATTGCCAAGATACTTTCCAAGGATAAAGTTTTGTACAAAATTAAGAGAGAATACTTACCTGTGAGGATAGGGATTGTGAAATAGACACTGAAAGCCACTTTCCTAGAGAGTCGGTATCCCTTAGCTGATAAATCAGCACGCTCTTGTATTAATAGGTTACAGTTTTCTATCTAATTCTGACTGAATTCAGTAGTGGGAGAATTTCCATGTTTTTGATATTTACTTTTAGGCCCCCAGAGGAAATGTCCATCTTTTCTATTTTATAGTATCTGAATTTTTACTTCAGACATACATTGAGCCGTTTTTTTTTTTTTTTTTGGAGAGGTTTTCGCTATAGGGCGCGTGCGCTCGCCAGACAGAGAGAGACATAGAGACAGAAAGCTAGAAATCACCCCCCAGGGGGATGACCATGTTGCAATCCCCTCTCCCCCATTCACTTCTCGGGATCTTGGGCACACACGCACACACGCCCAGCGTGAGTCTCAAGCCACCGGGTCCGGGACACGAACCGCGGTCGACTACGTGGGAGTCCAGCGACACAGCCATTACGCCAACTGCTGGTTCCCGAGCCATTTCTTTTAATAGCAGTGTGGCATTTATTATGTCTGTGGGTCAGGCTCTGTGCTGAGTGTTTTAGTCTCTTGTTTAGGTTTCATACAACTCATGGAAATTCTTACATATTTTATAAATGATGAAATTGAAGCTATTAGAGCCAACTAAGAAACTTCTTTTTTTTTTTTAGAGGTTTTTTTGCCGTAGGGCACGTGCGCTCGCCAGACAGACAGAGAGACAGAAAGTGAGAAATCACCCCCAGGGGAGATGGCCACGCCGCAATCCCTTCTCCTCCATTCTCCTCTCAGGATCCTGGGCATGCACGCACACGTGCCCGGCATGAGTTTTAAGCCACCGGGTCCGGGACGCAAACTGCGGTCGACTACATGGGAGTCCAGCGACATAGCCATTACGCTAAATGCTGGTCCCAACTAAGAAACTTCTGAAGATCACTGCTAACATTGATTTGATTCTGAAGCAAAATTCTTTTTTTCTTTCTTTCTTTCTTTTTTTTTTTTTTTAAATGTGCAGAGTCTTATCTTGTCCTTACTCTCTTAACTCAGTCTCCTAGCTGGACCATAGGTGCATACTATCAGCCTAGCTCTTTTTCAGACAGGGCCTCACTGTATTGCCCAGACCAGCCTCAAGCTTGTAATTCTCTAGCCTCAGCTTCCTGAGTTAATGGGATTATAGGTATATGTCACTTTGTTTAGTCTTTAGATTGGGTTGGGAATTGAACCAGGACTGTGTAGCATGGCTGCTAAGAAACTAAATTTTTATTGTCATATACCACTCCTCCTTCTCTGATTATAAAAACGAGCAGTTTATATAACTTGAAGTGGTCCAGAATTTATTTTTTCTGTGCACTTGCTGTTTAGACTACCATAAAACTAGTTTTCATTTCAGTCCCTTGTCACCGTGCTTTATATCAAAGGTTGGCGGACTTATTCTGTGAAGGGCCAGGTAGTAAATTTTCAGGCTTTGCAAGTCGTATGGTCTCTGTCACCTCTACTCAACTCTGTCGTTCCAGTGTGAAAGCAACTATAGACAATAGAGAAGTGAATGAGCTTGACATGTTCCAATAAAACTTTATATATGGACATTGAAATTTGAATTTTATACTCTTCACATGTTACATAACATTCTTCTTTTGATAGTTTTCCAACCATTTTAAAATCTAGAAACCATTTTTAGCTTATGGACTGTACAAAAATAGGCAGTAGGCTGGATTTGGCTGGTCGGCCGTAGTTTGCCAATCCTGTTTTTACCATTTGGAAGTCTTCTTCCCTTATGTGCCCTTTTTGGGTGTTCTTTTAGAATATTGGACCCTGGAGTTTCTGCCTGCTATCCATGTGGTAGTGTTTAGTAAATGCTGGTTTGACTTGGTGTAATCAGCTCATGGAAACTTTACTGGGGTAGCCAGCTCATGAAAACTTGACTTGCTTAGTGACTTGGTCTCTGAAACCTGCTCTGCTGGCACATATAAAGAGAAATTTTAATTGGAAGGAAAGATTTAACCAGCAGGTAAGCTCTGATAGTATTTTACAGAGAAATCAGCTTCCAAGTGCTTACTCTACATCTGGCACAGTGCAACATCAGTCCTAGCTCTTGTTCTGGCCTCCACACTTTGCAGTTTTAGGCAGAAGTTACTTTCCTTGTCTTGCTTGCATAGTTCTATTTTTATTTTTTGGGGGGGAGAAGTTTTTGCTATAGGGCATGCACACTCGCCAGAAAGAGAGACACAGAGAGATAGAAAGCTAGAAATCACCCCCCAGGGGGGATGGCCACGCTGCAATCCCTTCTCCTCCATTCTCCTCTCAGGATCTTGGGCACGCACGCACATGCACCCGGCATGAGTTTAAGCCACCGAATCCGGGACTCGAACCATGGTCAGCTACATGGGAATCCAGTGACAAAGCCATTATGCTAACTACTGGTCCCTTGCTTGCACATTTTTTCAGCTGTAAAATGAAAAGGTCCAGGGGCTAGCTCGTTTCCTGGTGGTTAAGGGAGCTGGATCCTACATGACTGACCATGTAATTTGAGTCCTGGACCCAGCGGTTTGAAAAACATGTCCTGCATATGTATGTTTGCCCAAAATCCCAAAAAAGGAGGGAGAGATGGAAAAGAAGAGATTACAGTGACCATTCCCCATAAGGAGTATTTCTTCCTCTTTCTCTCCTGAGTGCACGCACTTCAGCAAATTAAAAAATAAAATGATTCAGATTAGATGCTGTCCTTATTGGACCTTTCTGTAGATCCTTACGATTCTTCTGAGGTTTGAACTTACCTGTTTGCAAACTGGGGCCCAGTTTGTAACACAGCTGGCAGAGACACGACAGTCTGCTAGTGTATCCAGAGCTAGTGAAGTGACAGTGGCATCAAGTCTTGTGCTTCTAGTTCATTGGGTTTGAATGTTGGGCTTTCTGATTTTGGTTTGCCTCTTGCTCTCACCAGAAAGACAAGATGGCCATTTTGACAACTATTCTAGGAAGGACCTCCCAGCCATATAGTTTATGTTCTTTTGAGATTGCTCGCGTCATCTAAGTGAGTTTTTAATTTTCAAGAGATGATCTTTCTGCAGAAGCAACAGCTCTGGTTGCCAGGAAGCTTATTCCTGGTATACTTTCTAAAAATCCCCTCAATGTAGTTTCTCTTTAGTCATTCTTTTATTCAGTTCCTGTACATGTTTTTGCTTCATTAAAGGGTATCTCATAGATTATAATCTTGGCTCCCCTTTCTACAGCACCTCCTTCACCATTCTCTGATGGTATTATTATTATTATTATTATTATTATTATTGTTTTTTAAGTTTGCCATAGGGCTTGCTAGAGAGAGAGAGACAGCAACACAGAGAGAAAAGTGAGAAATTAACTCCCAGTGGGCATTGCCATGCTGAAATCCCTTCATTCTCCTCTAGGGATTTTGGGCACACATACATTGCATGCACACATGTCTGATGTGTTTTTCTTTTTTAAAAAAATTATTTATTTAATTCTATTAATTATTACTTTTTAATTTGACCAGACAGAGACAGGGAGAAAGGGAAAGCGAGAAAGCAAGTTGCCAGGTCTGGGACTCGAACCATGGTTGGCCATGTGGGAATCCAGTGCCTTTAACCACTGTGCCATCTGCCAATCCCCCAGCATGATTTTTAAGCCACTGGATCTGGTACTTGAACTGTTCAGTCTACCACGTGGGATCCAGCTGCCTTAACTACCATGCCACTGGCTGGTCTTCTTGATGGTGTCATTAGGTGTAGAAAACTCTTTGACCAGAGCAGAGTTCCTGGCTTCTTTTTTGCTACTCTGACATCGAGTCCCTGCACATGCAGCCTGTTGGTTGGGGCACTTGAAAGCTTCCATATAGCATTTTGGACTTTTTAGCCCAATTACTTAGGTGGTTCTTTCTGTGTGACTCACAGGAAAGAATATTTGCCGTTTTGCCTTTTAGAAAAAGCTCATATTGTTTCCTGTCCCTTTTATCCTTCTAAAAGCTTTGTAGATTTTACCAAAGTTCTGTATACGTCCTGTGGCTTCCTACCTAGTTATTTTCAGAGGACTTGAAGGTTTACATTATAGCCCCTTCTGTGATGAGTCACCATGCCTAGCTTTGGGCTTCCGGTTTTCTGTCAGCTGGCTTTTTTTTTTTTTAATTAAAAATGTTTGTTAATGTTGTTCAGCTAAGCATCTAATCCTCCTGCACAAATATTGAGACCTCTGTGGTGAAATACACATTTTATGTCCCCATGATTTTGTACTTTCATATTGAGCCTTTAAAAACTTTTATTTTTGGAGAGGTTTTATGCTATAGGGCACGTCCACTCACCAGAAAGACATACAGAGAGAGACAGAAAGTGAGAAATCACCCCCCCGGGGGGATGGCCACTTCGTAGTCCCTTCTCCTCCATTCTCCTCTCGGGATCTTGGGCACACACACACAAGTGCCTTGCGTGAGTTTAAGCTACCAGGTCTGAGACTTGAACCGCAGTCGACTACATGGCAGTCCAGCGACATAGCCATTACGCCACCTGCTGGTTCCAAAAACATTTTTTTTTTTTTTGAGATAGAATTAACATACCATAAATCCATACCCCACCTCTTTATGTATGTAACATTTTTGCCATAGGTCAAGAGAGAGAGAGAGAGACAGAGGGAAAGTGAGAACTTATTCCCTGAGGAGGATGGCCAGGGTGCGTGCATTCCCTTCTCCATTTTCCTCTTGGGATTTTGGGTGCTCACATAACATGTACCTGTTGTGATTTTCAAATCACTTGGTACAGATCTTGAACCATGGTTGGCTATGTGAGAGTCCAGCGCCTTAACTACCATGCCACCTGCTGGCCCCTCCATACCCTTTTGAAGTATATAGCCTGCCTTTTTGTTTGTTTGTTTGTTTTTATATTACATTTGTACAATTATCACCATCATCTAATTTCAGAACATTTTCATTACTCTGAAAGAAACCCTGTACCCATTAGCAGTCATTTCCAGTTCTTTCTTCCCAGCCCCTGGGAACTACAAATCTACTTTTTGTCTCTATGGATTTGTCTATTGTAGACATTTCATATTAATGCACTCTTTTAACATATTGCCTTTTGTGTGTCTGGCTTCTTTTACGAAGCCTTAATGTTTTCAGGGTTTGTCAATGTTTTAGAGTCAGTTAGTACTTAATTTATTTTTACTTCTGAAAATATTCCTGTTATGTGGATATTCTTTATTTATTCATCAGCTAATGAACATGTTGTAATGAACATTTCTGTACAAGTTTTTATGCGAGTATTTGGTTTCATTTCTCGTATGTGTGGGATTGCTGGGTCATATGGTAACTCTATGCTTAACTTCTGAGGAATTGGAAGATTTTACAAAAGCAGTTCTAGTTTCCCAGAGAAATGACCACCTCTATCCTCCTTTGCTTCCTACCAGGAACATGGCCATACTACAATCCCTTTTACTCCATTCTCCTTTTAGGATTTTTGGCACATATGCACATGTGCCCAGTGTGATTCTTAAGCTGCCAGGTTCAGAAATCAAATGGTGCATTTGACCATGTGGGATCCAGTGCCTTAACCTCCACACCCCCTATTGGCCCCACCTACATTTCCTTTTCCATTTATTCATCTATCTATTTAATTGTTGTGATTTTCAAACTCTGGGTCTGAGACTTGAACTGTGGTTGACCTTGTGGGAATCCAGCACATTAACAATAATCTATACTATTCCACCTGTTGTCCTTCAACATTTTCTTTTAAGACTTAAATAGTTTTTTTGCTAAAGGGCTATGTGCTCTCCAGATGGAAAGAAAAGGAGAGGAGAATACCCTCCCCATGGGGGATGGTGACTACAGTCCCTTCTGCACACATGTGCCCAGCATGTTTCTCAAGCCTTGGTTCTGGGACTTGACCTGCACAGTCAGCCATGCAAGATCCAGCTGCTTTAACCATCAGGCCATGGAGTCAGCCTCCCTTAAGACTTTTAAGTTTAACTGTTACATTTAGTTCTCAGATCCTCTTTGAGTTATCTTTGACATATAGTATGAGATAAGGTCCAACTCCATTCTTTTGCATATGGATATCCAATTGTCCTGGAAACATTTTTGTTGAAAGGACTACTCTTCCCCATTAAATTATCTTGGCACCCTTGTTGAAAATCAG